>JALNQK010000004.1:0-696059 GCA_028458525.1 Ophiosphaerella herpotricha
TGCCACACGCCTCTCCTCAGCTAGCTTCTTCTTGCGTTGGCGAGCAGCCTGTTGTAGCTCTCTCCTCTCGGCTTTTTAAAGCTGCTTCTGCTCTTTCTCCTGCTCCTCTACCTTCTCGCGATAGCGAGCTTCTCTTATCTTACGTGGCGACCAGAAGATAGCTCCACCGTGGTACTCTTCGCGCTGCTGGAGGTTAAGAGGCTTGCTCTTTTTCTTATGCCTCTCCTGGATGCTAAGAGCTCGTTGCAGTCCCTTATTCTCATGCTGTAGAAGCTCATTTTGAGCTTGAAGGCGGTAGAGCGAAGCCCTCAGCGTCTTAGCCTCAGTCTGGGCAGTATCCTTTACGGCACTCCGGATAAGGCGATCCATCTACCTCCAGTCGCTGTCAGAGAGGCGTGACGGTGATGTAGAGCTCTGGCTCTCGTCAGCTGACGAGTGAGTAAACCGTTTAAGGATTGTATCAGCGTCTCTTAGCCAGATGCCTGTAGCTTCAAACGACTTGAGTATTGTTGGAGCTTTAAAGGACGATATCCAGGCTTGCTAGAAGAGTGGAAAGAAGTCGCCTTTGCTGACTGTAATAAGGCCTTAGGCCTGCTGAAGGTAGGAAGTGAGTTCAGCTGAGTAGGCAGAGGCAAGAGGCCCAAACATTACTACGTCGAGTGGCTAGAGGGAGTAAGTTGAATGGGGAGGAAAGATAGCAAGTAGGATCCTATTTTCATCGCAAAAGTCAATAAAAGCTGGAGTAATATGTGAGCCATGCCCATCTAAGATGAGTAACCGATATGAGCGTCTAGCTTTGCCTGCAGTATAGCGGTTAAATACCTGCTCAAGCCATGCTAGGCCGACGTCGTCATTTGTCCACCCAGATAGAGATGAGCTAATGAAGACCTGATGCTCTCTAGCCTTAATTGCGTCTACCCATGCTGACCTTATAACTCCTTGGGCAGCCTCGTAGATAAGTCCAGGTGGCAGAGACGTCCTATCTGCACAGATACACGCTAGGGTAGTTATCTACTTGCGAGAGCTATCTTGGAGAGCTGCTCGAACTTCCTTTCTCTCCCACATTGCTCGGCTAAAGATGCGTTTAGACCTTCTAGTAATACCAATTATAAAGCCTTTCTCATCTATATTGTATGTATACTGTGGCTCTATCTGATATTCCTCTATCTTCTAATGTAACAAGTCAAAGTATAGCTTATAGTTTGTATAAGAATCAGCTTTGTAGCGTTTACGGTCGATGCCGGTAGTCCATTTGCATATAACTGAGCTGCTGTTTCGATAGAGGAAGCGAGTAACCTAGCTCTGGCTAACTGGCTCGTAAGCTATATGTGACGCAAAGGTTCTCATCATCTGTCTTGTAGGTGGAAGGCCTCTCTCTGTAAGCTTTTTGATATACCGTACAAGCTCATCCTCTTGTTGTAGGCTGAGCTTTCTCTGGTTGAGTTTTTTGGTCTGATGTGAGCTTGACAGGCCGCGGTATCTTCGGCTTAGCGTAGTTCGTTCAACACCAAATTTAGCAGCAACTTCGATATAAGTAAAATCTTCTCCTGGTCCTCGCGATTCGATTTCTTCAATCGCAGCTTGAATTGGGTCCATATTGGTGGAGTTATCGCGTATTGTAGAGAGGTGGGTCAGGCTCGAGTTTGGTGTTCGGTGAGCATCACGCGAACGCGAGCATCACGCGCACAGACACGTTAGTGCTGACACAGTTGGTTGCGTCCACGCCGTACATTTACCGAAACGGTTGGCTTAATTTTGATGATAGCGACTCAACTGGCAAGGAATATGCCGTTTATGCCATTCCGTTAGGGAGTATGTGGAAATGTTGACGAAGCCCAGCAGCATTGCGGAGTCTCATTTCAAATCATCAACTTCAACAAGCCTGGTTCTCCTTTGGTATAAAAACAACGGTCGCTCGCAAGACCCCGTTTGTCGGAGACCGCCACACACGGGTTCCGACATGACGACGTTGGCAAGCGTCTACGCAGCGCTTGTTCGCAGTCTGACATGTGTTGAAGCAGAATGTCACTATTTGGACGATAGTCTGGCACGTCCGCATCGGCAATAACGGCACAGCGAACGGTGAAAGGTCTTCTTTCGGGTGTGCGCGACAGACAGCGTCTCGGGTGCCGTCTTAACGCGTTTAAGCTTTTGCGGCATTTCTTAGCATGCCAATTCTTGCCCGAATTTACAGGCTTTGTTTTGCGAGGAACCGAATGGCAGGTTGACCAAACACGGGGTGTTTAGTCCCAACTTCTGCGACCGGCGAGGAGTGGAGAGACATGGGGTGATTGCGAAAGGTGCTGGGCCTGAGACGGTCCCGCTCCGCGCCAGAGAAAAACTTAATACTTTGACCGGCACAAGCAGCTCCTAATAATTGAATTGAGTTTATGAGTGTCCATGTGCGGTTGATGAAGTGATGTGTGGAGTCCTGGTAATAACAGCCGGTTATCCACGAGCCAGCTAAATTCACCGGCCTGGAGACATATTTATAGATACGAAAAGGAAATGGGCGCCTTGAGCACAAGACAAGACCCAGAGCGATATGGTTCAACCAGGACCCAGGAAGCAAGGCGCATGGCATTGTGAACCTTGGCAGCAAGCAAACATACCGCGTGGAATCCTTAGCCGGCAATGTTGCCCCTGAACCCAAAGCCCGGAAGCAACTCAAGGTCGGGCAAAACAAATCACTGCTTCTGAAGCGGAGACAATGTCTAGAAGAAAGAGGAAAAGGAATGAATTGACGAGGTCGCAAACCGTCCTTGCATAAAAGTACAGCCCTGGGCGGATCATGGGGGGCGGCGCTCCCGGGACCAGTCTCTTTGCAGTGTGACCAGCTGTGCCATCCGCAGCCCACAACCGTGCACTGCAATCGAGTCCAGCTCCCAAGCATGTTTCCTACCGGAAATGCCTGCACGAGGCTGAAGAAGCGGCCGATTTGGGTTAGACACTAATACGCTCTGACTTGTTTCGGGCTTGGTCTCCCTGCACGAAGCACCACTCGACGCGGGCCATGCCGCCTGCGCGAAACGACCATTGGAGGCGTAGCTGAGACTCTATTGCGGCTTTAGGTCGGTCGCGTGGCGATGGGCGAGGAGAGCACCGATACCTACAGTATATATCCAGATGATGGGCCCATGGCTATGTGGCGAAGGAGTCCATGTCCCTCATCGCTTCCTAGCACACCTCTGTCTACCCTTCCCGTGCGGCCGGTGCGCTTCTTTGTCTGCCAGCTGCCAACCGTTTCATCAGCACCAATTCGAAGAAAGGACGTCTGCAGCCCCGTCGACAAAGGAACCCGCTATTTATTGGCATCTATTTAGGTGAGTAATATGCCCACATTGGCGGTACCCGAATACGGATTGCTCGTTTGATATTGACTTGATAAGCAGATTGCGCCTCCCCTCCCGCACACTGCAATTCACATCAGCATCTCCACATCGGGCCTTCGCATTTACCTGCCAAACCCCGTCACACAGGGGCTCGTAAAAAGAAATAAAAAAAAATGCTCGTCACGTCAGCGACCTCGCTTTTGGGCGCCGCCTTTCTTCTCTCTACAGCAACAGCAGCACCGACACGAACGCACTGCCGTTGCACAATCGTTGCAGATGCACCACCAGTCTTCTCTCCTTTAGTCGCACATTGGACCCCAGCTCAGCCATCACCCAGCGACATCACAGCAGACCTATGCGCAAACCTCGGCCCCGAACTCGAAAACTTCCAACACACTCAACCAAATCTGCACAACTCGTATCTCTCCAAAACAAAAGGCCAAACCGAAGACAGAGTATCAATCAATTATGCAACCGGCAACGAGCTACGCAAGAGAAAAGGCGCTCACGTCGAGCCCCGGCCAACTTCACGGCCCTACCCCCGGATAGTGTGCCATTCGGAAGCCGACCCGTTCACGGCGTATCAAGGCTCGTTTACCACGCTCTGGGCCCTGCAGATCATCATGGCAGTTGCAATCCTCACATGCATTGCCGAGGGCGTGCATTTGAGCGTGCGATGGTATGCCTCTGACGACGACGTCAGACTCGACTCCCAAATATTCGGAAGGAAGGGTGCAACCATACAACTACCTGGAAACAGCAGACTTGTGCTTAACATCTTCCAATCAGGCGCACAGGACGGAGCGACAACGGGAGAGAAGAATCAATCATCCGAGGCGATGTCGATGCTGATTGTGCAAGCACCAAATGGAGAGAGAGTATGCATAAGTTATGAGGAAGAAGAAGATGATGATGACGAGATGTATAGACCGGTAATGTGATTTTACTCACATTGCCTGCCTTTTTGTATTGATGGCCTGAGCGTTCCTTCTTCTGTACATATTCCAGCCCCTACGCGCATTTTCAGCAGCGTATAAAGGCATGTATACGTAGCATATATCTATGATGAAGTATATTACATCCATGATCCACTCGGTTTGCATACCATCTCCTTCTCTTCTGCTTCATAAAGGTTGATCTGCGGAAATTCTGAAGGTTTCGTCGTCCAACCACAAATCGCGTCGAGCGTAGTGTGAATCGGTAACGGCGTGAAGGTATCACCCTCCAGCCGGTGTCGATGTATATTATCCATCTCTTCCATCCACCGCTGTCCTCGACGCCATATAGGCTAGGGACAGTTGTAAAAGCAAATGGATATCGCAACGCAAAATATTAAGCAAAATCTACATACAGCGGAAGAAAAATATTATGAATTTCGGGTGGAATTAAAGGGAGGATAAGCACGCCAGACCAGGGCAATGCAAAATCGAAAGGGCGCAAGGGTCGGACCAGGAATGGGCGCAAAAAGGTCGCATGGAGAAATACTTTTCGGTGACAGCACTTGCATGATCTGCCTTACCTGCCCAGGAGAGAAGTGAAGTATAAAATGTGCACAGGCAAAGCGCATTGGTAGTATACAGGGTTGCTCGGGTGGTCGCTATGGGCATCTCGAAAGATGTCTCGGCAAGGTTCCGGTATGGCATGTCGCAATAGGAAGTCGAAGTTTGGGATAATTATCGCGGGTGGGTATCGTACAGGGTTAGGGCTTCGTAGCCCATGGGCCACTAATGGGTTGTTGTTTGGGGTTGAGTCGCAAACGGGTATCGTGGCAAAGCAACGCAGGTATTATTGGATTAGGGTGGTCGCAGTAGGGACTCGGGATGTCGTCGCAAAAGGATTTCGTATGGGGGTGTCGCAGTAGGCCGGACTGGACATCACATCACCGGGATGCTGAACCGATCGTTCTAGTATAAGCCGTAAATTAAAAAAAATCGTGTCGAGCTGGAGAAGCTGCGTACAGATGGACCGAAAAATGTTCGTCAAGGTATGTCGAATTCTTGAGCACGGTCGCAAGTTACCGAAGATGTTGGAACGCCATGTGTCGAAACGCCAATCTCCTAGGTGAGTTGGATAACGCCATATAAATATCGTAGGTGAAACTTGGTAGTGATGAACCGAAGATGATTTGTGGGTGAACCACAAAGGATAACGCCTTGGAACTTTTCATGACAGTGAGAATAAATGCGATATCCCAACAGTGATGTGCGTCACATGATAGTGTGCCAGCCTTTCTCGTTCATGATATCAATCCAGAAAGCGTCCTGGCCCTCATCGGATCGGCGCCATGTCTCTTTGATCAATTGAATCATCTGGCGAAGCGGCTTGTTAGGCAATCGAAGAGCAAACTCTTGGAGGCGCCTGATAACAAAGTCTCTAGCGGAGAGTATCTTCGAATCATTAGCGTGAACATCGAAAAAGTCAACAGACGAGACGAATTGCAGCTCCGATGCAGCGATTACGAGTAGCAATGGCTGAATGCAGAATGTTCCAGACGAAGAGGGCAGGGACTCGACGGATCGGAGGATGTGCATCGCAAGAGAGTTGAGCCATAACTTGATGTCGGTATCTTGGTAGGGGGTTTCGAAGCGAGGAATAGGGAAGTGGAAGTCGACGTTACCACCCGCATTAGCCTTGTCATTACCTAGACGCTTGCGAAGGATAGACGGGAAGTTGCGATAAATCTCAAGCAAGCCAGCACACCGATATGCTTCTGCAATAATGATGAAATCTTGTTTTGGCGTGCGCTCGTCACCTGTGTCAGCAAGTTCATCGGCTGTCGGGTACTCCAGAGCCAATAGGTCCTCTTCCAAAGAAGCAGCATTGAGAGTATTCTCCTGTCTTTGTCTTAGGTCTACAGAAGAGTCTTTTTTGAGCGAGCGCTCCTTGCGTACTAGACGGCCAACTTCAGCGAGCAAGAATTGACCAGTAGGTGCAATACCTGTCCATGGGTGGGGCACAATCTTGCCGTCTGGACGTCGGGTCGCTGGTGCCTTTTGATTCGAGACTCGGCGGGGTCGCAGCCCAGAGGAAGAGGAAAAACTCATAGCATCTTCTGTTACGAAACCCATGAGCATCTCCCAATGAATGAGTGACTCTTCGAAGAACTGTGCTTCACGCTGGACTTCATCCTCCTCAGACCGGCTCAATAGTTTTGGTAATATTAAGCTTCTTGCTGTTGAGAGGTAGTCTAAGCCAAGCGCGCTGCTATCATGCCAGGATGTAGTGAGGCCAAGGAGCATGATACTGAGGAAAGTCTTCGTAGCGCTTGCCTTGCCATTCTGAACCTGCGCGAGTTCTATCTGTAAAGCGTCGGAAGCCTTCCGCTGTAGCTCAACACCAACAGTTGCCATATTGGGGAAGGTATTGGCAAGGTGTGCGGCCGCCATTGACTGGATGGCAAAATTAATCGAAGGGCACTCCTGATAAATACGACCAATGGTAGTTCTAAAGGGGTTCAAGACTGAATCAAAAGAAGAGAAAGAGGCGCAGACATCCTTGAAGTAATGTTGAACAAGAAGAGACTCAACATCATCTGGTGAAGATGGATTAGGTGAGGGACTTGGAAGACGATAGAAGTCAAGAAGTAATGATCGCGACAACCTAGGGCTACCCTCGCGGCTGGATTCCCGGGTAGTGAATAAGGATGTGGTAGAGGGGTTTGAGATAGTTTGCTTGAGTGGCGTGTCCTCAAGCTCCAGCATGTCATTGAAGGAGCCGTTATCTAGATCAAGGTCGTCAAATGAGTTAAACGCGAAATCATCATGCGGAAGGGGAATCGCGTCAACAAGAGTGTCCAACATAACGGGATCCATGGCATCCATATTCTCCATGGTGAAAAGCTCAAAATGTGGGGGAGAGTCCTCGTCCTCAGTGGAAGACTCCAGAGCGTAGGCAGGCTCTTCCAAAGCCGGTGGAGATGCCACCGGTGGTGACGATTGCTTAGTGGTACTGTCAGATACTATTGACCTCCTGCCAGCAGGAAGCACAGCAGCTAGTGCTTCAATCCCGTTTGCAACATTTCTGGGAAGGGGAGCCTTGTTGGCTTCAGATGCCTTCCAGGTGGCGTCTGAAGTCGTTCTTGGCTTGGGTGAGGTAGACTTAAACACTACGGGAGTGAAGACCTCATATTTGGTAGACCATTTGAGTGTCTTCTCATACCCTGGGCAAGCAACATTCCTCTTTTTACACTGCAGACAGGAAGGTGCAGTCTCGTCACACTTGAGCTGTTGGCGTATTAGCTAGTGCCTGAGGTGACAGTAGTATTGTGAGCAATACCCTCTTAAGTTTGCATCGACCGCATCCATTCCTGGACTTGGTCTTCTTCGCCTTTAGATCCCGTGCGGCAGCTTTCTCCTGAGCCAATGTGGACATGTCTATTAACAGGATGAATGGAGGTTACACGCAGAAGAGAGGGGTGTGGAGGTGTCCGAAGACAATGGTGTGGGAATCGCGAGATTTGTGAACGAATTAAGGAAACGTTATGATGCGGATCCGCTCTCTAAATGCGCGTGACGGGTCAACGACACAGCCGATACGAAGCGTTACCTATCGGACACAAGCCAAGATAGCAGCTGATAAAAGTGCGTCGGTGTGGTTGGGCATGCGACGCCAGGTGGCCCGGATCCGAAGTTCGGCGTCGACCCGGGTTGCCCTGCGTCGTAACGTGCATCGAACCAGGCCTGATTGGCCAGTCGTATTCATGGAGAGGTTGAAATGCCATTCTTTTTCCTATCTATGGGAGGACGTTTGCACAGCGGAAAACTTGGATGCTGCTCAGACCGTGTAGGCGCATCGACTCGAACGCTTCTCCGTAGCCTCGAAAAATCCGAAAACACGATATTGGCGGAATGCGCAAGGACTGAGACGGGGATCAATAGTGTTGATAGCTGCATCTGCAATACCCCACATCCGCTTCGAAGATGATCAAAAAGAATGGGTTGTATGCCTTGATTTGGGCTAGCCTGCACCGCCGGCCGCATCATGGTGCTTCACGATATCAACACCTCAACACCACAACCGAGACGATACGTATGGCGATGCCAGCGTATCTGTGCATTTGCATATCGCCGCATGAACCTATCAGTCGGGTCCGGATCTGCATCGAAGCAATGGCAGGACGAAAAATCTCCTAGATAGGCCTTGCCTGGGCAGTGTCACGATGAATCATTTCAATCGTCAGCCAGCAAAGCCTCCTGACATGATTCGCACCGCCGTCGCCTATCAATGGACAAACTGAAAATCTAGTCTAGGCGGCTCTGCGTATATTACCGGCAGTTGCCCAGACCTGGGTGAGGCTTTCATAGCTTCCCGCCTCCAGGACGGCAGCATGTCGGTGAATGAGGAAAAATGAGCACGTCGAGACGAACACGTCCGATTACGCATGGCGCCCTTATTCCGGACGACGGCGTTGACTAGTCCCCGTACCAATGGTGTCACTCGCCACAATAGAGAAGCCGTGCGTGTTCTCGAATCCGGGGCAGAATCTGGGGTCGTTCTAACATGCGCCATGAGTAATGCCAAGCACACTTCGTAACGTGGTTGCCGGAGAAGTACGAATTACGACCCGTCGGAAAGCCGTGAAAAAAATTTACAGCACCTGCCACGCCACAGCGCTAGGAGGTTCCCAACGGCTATCGTGATACCGAACCCGAAAGTACACTGCACGCAGGCGCAGTGTGAGCATCCTCTCATTCTCAGCCTTTGCTCGGGTCCTATCGATCCCCTAGATGGTCGAACAGGCAGTCGACCATATATTGACATCGCTATAAGAAAGCAATTGGACGATTTGTGTTTGAGGCGCCAACCGGGATTGCATCATTTAAGCCTCGTTCTAAGCCATCAATTAGCTAATTTAGATATCATTCTCCCACCTCAATGGTAGCAAGTTGTCGTCTACCATATGCTTGTGCTTGCTAATACCCGCACTTTTATAGAGCTCGTTGGTCTGGGATCACAACTTGGACGCCCTCAATTTTGTGCTGTCCACTCTCTGACCCTCGTCATCCTGCTCCGCGACCCGCAGATCTGGGAATTCCATTGGCATTATTCTCCTAGGTACCGCGTCACCCACTACATTGTACTTTGCGAAATCCTTGACTCCCTGTTTTCTCAAGAAGTCTTCATCGAGTTCTAGACGCCCATTGACCTCGGCCACTGGAGCCCTCAACATGGCAAGGATCGCGTCTGAGTAAACAGTCGGCTTTCGAAGATCACTTACGTTTTTCGTACTCATGTTTTCCGTGGCGGCTGATTGAATGGCAGTAGCAGGCCAGATTGACGTAATCGCCATATCCGCCCTACCCTCGCGCTCAAAATCCATGGCTAGACCCTTCGTCATTACACTAGAAAGTCAGTTCATAACTTCCATGCATTTGGTGCAGGAACGAACGAACCTCATGCCGACCTTGCCCATAGCATACGCCGTCTTCCCCCTAAAGAACCTAGAATATATTGGTGGGCTAACCACAATAATTCTACCCTTCCAAGCCTGCTTTTTGAATTGTGGAAGTGCAGCTTGTACTGTGCCGTACAGACCCTCCACATTGACCCTTTGCATAAGTTGGAAACGCTTCATGGGCGTGTTCTCCACGCTGGCCCACCATATCGCACCTGAATTATAGACTAGGACATCTAGACGGGCATAGGTAGCGATGACATGGTTGATCATGCGTTCTATGCTAGAGAAGTCTCGCGTGTCAACTGTAACGGCCGTGGCAGAGCCGCCGGCTTCTAGGATCTCGCGTTCGACAGTGGAGATGGTTGATTGGCGGGAGTTTGGGTCCGGTGGGAAAGGATGAGTCTTGGATGCATCGGATATCGACTTCGCAGCGACAACAACTGAGGAGTGTTAGTGTTGTCAAAGTGTCCAAGTAGGGAGTCGCTGTTGGATTCGTATACCTGCATAACCTTCTCTAGCAAGATCGATAGCAATTTGCCTGCCTATGCCTCTAGAGGCACCGACTATGAGGGCCACTTGCTTCTGCGATTCTGCCATGGTGTTGATGGTGGCGCAAACTCCAATATTGTGCCTAGCAAACGATACAACTGCCTGCGATTGAGCTTTGATAGAAGTCGAAAGCGCGTTTTGATCCCTCAATCTCCAGATAGCGACACCAAAGGCCGCATGGAATTACGCGCAAACATATGTAACTTTATGTAGGGAGTTGCAAGCGTGTAGATTAGGCATATCGAGACATCGAGATGATTACTGATGTCGCTCGAACAGCTGCTGATGGACCTCGGCTGTCCGAGCGTTCCACCAAACAGGCCTCAGACAGCTGCACCATCCATAAGAGCCAATGCCAGACCTCATCGCAAACAAACTATAATTTCTCATCAAAGAACCCTACCCCTAACATGTTGAGAAAGATAACATGCTATTTAGATTGCGGTCCGCAAACCATTAACCCTTCATGTTCAATGCGAACTGACCAGCGCACACAGTATCTCCTTACTCATACTTTGCTTTGTTGTACCTTGAACGGAATCAAGCATTGCTCACATCGCACGAGATTGAGATTGAGTGAGTAAATTGCCTCCTGTTTTTGATCTGCTGGTGATCCGACTCACGCTCATGAACCACCCATCAAAATAATCATATTACTGACCACAATCAGCATAGTGCCCGTCTTCTTAGGGGGTATCAATGTTGGAAGCGGTATGCTTTTCTTGTTTCATCTCGAGTTGCCTCGTGGCCCCTACCCTCAGCATCTTCCCGTTGCCCCCCCCTTCCCCCCCACACACACCCGGGTGGTACGCGGCTGCCCGATTTCTAATTTAAAAAAATAGGCAATAAGCCGCCATGGACACTCCCCGCTAAAGCAGCGTATAGCACGTACGATAGTGCACGCGCGAAGCGATACTTTGGTGTCCCAAACGTCAAGACTCCAGACTTCTTTCCAATTCTCTCACTGCTGCCCCAGCGAGCATTGGTATATGTAAAGGAAGAACACCCACAGAAGTATATCCATGTCTTTCTAGATGTGTTCCAAGCCATGTGGGAGAACGGCATAGATGTCAGCGAACCTGAACAACTGATTAAAGTACTATCGAAACGTTTCAACGAGACCGAGGCAAAAGGAATTTTAGACAAGGCACAGAGTGCGCCATTTAAGCAGCGTCTAAACGATAACACCAAGGAAGCTCTCGATCGAGGGGCATTCGGATGCCCATGGTTTCTTGTGCGAAACTCGAAAGGAGACGAAGAACCGTTCTTTGGGAGCGACAGGTATGTACAGTCTATCCCCTTGTCAGACACTTGGTAAGCTTTTGGCATGGTACCCGTCAACACACGGGAAGAGTTTGAATCAACCCTTTAATCTATGAAACGCTGCGGAGAAAGGAACTTCGATTGAGTTGGGCTGATTAACATCTGTAGGTTTCATTACATGTGGGAATATCTGGGGCTTCCGTGGAAGGATGTCGAATTGTTGTCGCCTGGGCAGATGAAAGCAAAGATCTGAAGTCGATAGTTCCAGGTACGGATTGTAAGCCTGTGGATCTGTTGATTTTATGTGTGCGATGCTCTCGATTTGTACCCGTGATGCGTTTGCTTCTTGCTAAACACGCCGGCGTCAGTGAGAATGCCTTGATCCATTTCGCAGAATCATCCTTTTGTCTCACGTTTGCTTCCTCCAATATTGTCTTGCTTTTGAGATACTAGCTAGCGCTCTTTACTGTCCTCGCACACAGCCTGAATGCTGTGCCGCTACCGCCCCGTCCCGTGCTATCCAGGATGAAAGTTGGTGATGCCGCTGTCGGTACGGCTGGAGGCCTCCCCGTCAGCATATCAGGGAAGGCCCGCCACCCTAGCGACCTGTCACTTCGGTCCCACCCGAGCGAGTGTGGTCCGTGGAGGCATGTTTGTGTCTCATATGTTCCATGTCACCACGGTAAGCTAGTTACAAGTGGCTGCACAGACTGTGGCGGGCCGCTGACAAGGCGTGATAGTACCTTGAATAAAGTGGCTAGTATACGAACATGTTCATGAAGGTACTTAGGTATTGTATTACGCATGTATGCACGCTTCACATGATGGGGGCGCTCGGGACCCCGGGAGCTCAGTCGAATAGTCCTTAGGTATGCAAGAGTCGAAACCGTTGCTGTATAGAGCGTCCTGACCGCCTTTCTGGAAGTCCTCGAATTCGTGAATATTGTGGATACTGAAGTGGGTTATAGGTAGCACTCGAAAATCGCTGGCTCGCGTTGCTAGTAGAGGGCCCGGTGAGCTTGGCATTAGTACCTAGAACACACGCATGATTGCGGCTAGGTACCATGCATATTATAGACGCAGGGCACATGCAAGATGCAGGTACCATGGCTTGCCCTGTTGCTCTTCCTAATGGCTCTGCTGGGGTGACGGCTTGCTGCCAAGGTATTTCATGCAAGCAGCCGTTCGCTCTAGGCACGTCATACCAAACAAGACGACAGAGATCGATTCGGCCAGCTCAGCTAGCGCTAGATGACAGGACTGTCCAATTCAGTCCTTGTTACAGCTACGCTTGTAGATCGTGATTGTTGTTGCTACAAGGCTGTCTTTCCTTGGGCTCCTGCTTGCTCCAGAAGGTGAGGATGCTCATACGAACCCGCGGTAAGTTCTTTCTGACCGGTAATATTGAGCTCAAAAGTTTCCAAGACGGAGAGGGCGGCGGGTATGGTGCCACTTTCCGAGAGCTCAGACCCAACCCTAGAGGTACCTAGGTAATTCTCCAGTGACGGAAAACTTAGACATGGTGATTCAAACGGGTGTCTCTGGACTCCAAGAAGCTGCCGGGAAGTTCATAGACCCAAGGGGCTGGCACGTTCTCATCTCAAGACACCATACCCAGTATCTACCATGGTAGATGCAAACTCTCGGTAGGCACCCTAGAATCTAGTTGCTTCTGTATCTTGCCTACTCGCCTCTCCATTTAATTCGAAACTCTCTCTAATCACCCCCAGGCCAGCTGTTTCGCGATCCAGATCTCTGATACCTCAATAGTGTGATTGTGCGTGTCCACGCGGCCATCGCCTAGGAACGCTTTTGGGCTCTATCCGATTGCTCCGACCTTCGTGGCATAATCGTAAGGTATCTTCGCAAACCGTCACTAAACTAGTGTTCTGATAATGTAGGTCGGTCAGGTACTTGGTTCAGACTCACCGTCCCTGCATATAGATAGCAGGTGAGGTTCCGCTTTGCCGCAGCATCGGTCCATTCAGATCTCTCGGTAGAACGCTATTACCACAGCTGCGCTGGCTGCGACCCGCAAAACCAAGGCCTCAGTTTCTGCCTACTGGTGAGCAGACCTGTGACATACTCCGCTGTAGGGTGAAGAGCGGTCAGCGGTCAACGGTACTCGACGAATTGGAAAAAAGATACACTGTAAGTGATTCACGAATTGGTCACAGCACCTCGACACCCCACGATACTCATTCACCCCACTGTGCACTCAGACCAGTTGCGCAACCGGCATTCACATAGACCGGCTAGGACAGTGTTGTAAGATTGGTGGTACTAGTGACCTCTATAAGGCATGCATGCCGCGCCCAGCACGATGGCTCAAGCACCTCTATTTCGCTACCAGCCAAGCTACAACGATCTCGACCCCTCCAGGTCAAGCGCTCAACATATGCAATTTTGTTCCGATAGCTTTCGACAAGCTTTTATACCACCCCAACACACCAACAGTAACCTTCGACACACCGCTGACATGGCGCAACAACTACTCGTAAGTGATACGATGACATGAAAGTGACTTGATACTAATTATATCGTAGCATTACGAAACGGAGAGGCTGTCGCATAGCCAGTCACTACTGCAGCATCAAACTCACCCGCAGCAGTATAATCCCGCCGGCGGATCACACGCCAGATTTGCATTGAACAACGCAACCTACAAGCCGCAGCTCCTTTGGGGAGATGGCTCAACTTACAATTATCAAGCCACCTTGGACTCCGGCCAGAGCCTGGCGGCCGTCATGGTGCAAGAATCAGAAGGGCCCTCGGGTGGGAACAGTGAACTTTTGTATCCCGGTGTTGCATCACAAGGATTTGGAGGAAACAGGCACTTTGAATATGGCGGCCCGCTATCTTGGATCCCTTCTTACTCACGTGAGATTCCTAGCAGCGCGAGTGTGGTTGAATCAGACCTAGACACGAACAACTCGCTTTCGCCGAAGAGCTCAGCGTCATACCCTGTCACACCAGAGTCTACGAACCGAGTTCCAAGGAATCATGACTGGGAACAATTCAATATCTCTCCATACCCCGGCACCAAGATGTCCTCACCAGAGACTGCGGCACATGTATATGGAGATGACACGAATGCCAGCTTTCTAGGTCGTGGATATGGCCTGACGGGCACCGTGCCCTCACAGACGACGATCGGGACCAGGACACCATTCCATACGCTACCAGATTTGTGTGATGATTCCAAACAGTATGATTCAGAGTATTCATACTCGCAGCATACTAGCCCAGGAACCATTTCTTGGTACAACCAGGACAATTCACCAACAGCCATACCTATCAAGCGGAAAGAGTTTCAGATAGATGCCGCCATCTACAGCAACCTGGCGAATGCGTACACGGCGCACGCTAATAGTGCGACTTCGGATGGGGGAGCGGGATGGATTGACTCTCGCACAGATGTTGCCGAGCAGCATCATTTTCAAGACAGACCCCAAGCACCCCGGTCCTCGAATGCAGAAGAGCTGCGGAAAGCGGATGACGATATACTCATTGACGGGAAGAGGGAAGGCTTGACCTACAAAGAGATTAGGAAGAGGATGCATTCCAAATGCGCCGAATCCACGTTGCGGGGCCGATACCGTTCTTTGACCAAGGCACGAAAGGATCGTGTCCGGAAGCCAGTGTGGAGAGATGTAGATGTATGCCAATGCGGCCACTCTTTTGGGATATTGAAGCTGACAGATTTGTAGATTCGCCTCTTACACAAGTTTGTTCAGGACGAGCTCGATCGTGTCGATGGGAACCATCACCAGCCCCTCAGCTACGGACAGCGCATGTCCAAGGTGCAGTGGAAGAGGGTAGCCGACGCCATTCACTCAAACGGCGGTAGCTACCATTTTGGTAACTCCACCTGCAAACGCAAGTGGATGGAGCTCAACCCCAGCTCTTGAGTAGCTGTGGATAACAGCTTGTCCCTGGGATGCTTTACAGCGATCGAACCGAATGCAGAACTATCTGTCACCAGCCATTGGGGCGATGTTGACATTATCGAGTGGATGATAGGATGAAAGTCCAGCAACCTTGTTCAACCTTGAGTTTGTTTTCAGGTTATGGAGCCAGCGAAATGTTGGCAATCTTGATGTTTTCATCGGCAAACAGCATGGCGCACCTGGCAATTGCTCAATCACCTTTCCGCCTCTTGATGTTTTTGTTTGATCTCGGAAGCGTATCTGTTGAAAGGGCTTGTTTGCTTGCTCTTGCATGGGTGGAGGACATGGAAGTGTATACCTGGGTATTTACACTGCTCCAGCGGCAAAGCGCGGTGGCACATCTGTCAATCGCTTCGGGAGGTCCTTTGGGTGGTAGATCTATGAGTTGTCGATACAGTTTTGATGCAACTTGTCCTCAAATGATGATGCACTAGTAGTGATGGGGGTGGATCGAGGTCTGAGTGTAGATAGAGCTGCCCCCGGACCGTATTCCGCGCCCATGCACGCTGTTTGTAGTCGAACGAACGCAGCATATCATGCCTAAACTAGTCCAAAACATTTGCAAACGACGTGGTTGAAATGACGTGGTTGAAATCTACTCATTTGCTTCGTACCTCTGAGATATTCTATGTTTAGCCAAGGATTGTGCCGGGCGTTGTTAGGAGGGTTTTTGACTTCCGAGCATTGCACGCTAAATACTTGTCTGAGTTTCTTTCCGTTTCAGGAACTCGTTCTACCCTCAGCTTTTGGCGCACCTGTTAGACTATACCCTTCCGCGTAATGAAAATGTTCCTTGGCCTACCTAAAGCGCTTCCAAGTCTGGTCGAAGCCAAGTTCAAATCCGCGAAAGCGAGTTTGGATTTGCTCTTCTCTCCAACAGAATTGGCAATTATGCGCACTTCCAAAGGAATTCCGGTAGGTAGAGATGTGTAGGCTCAAATTATACTTAACATGCTGAATAGTTTCAATTACGGTACTGTCCCACACTTGCAAAGAAGCCTATTCCGAAGCATGATAACTCTACAACACGGGAGAAGGTCGATCCCTTTGAAAACCCCTCGTCAGCACTACACGTGATTGACATTCCCACCACAAACCCAAGTCATCTGTTGGTGCTCAATAAGTTCCCAATAATTGCCCAACATTTCATCATTGCCACAAAGCCTAACAAACAACAAACACACTCTCTTGAAGAGGATGACCTTGATGCAACATATGCTTGCTTGAAAGCATGGCAAGATGACGCAGGAAGCAAGCAAGATAGCTTGTTTGCTTTCTTCAACTCTGGCGAGCACAGTGGAGCCAGCCAGCCACATAGGCATTTGCAATTCCTGCCCGTTGGAAGCATGCGCGATGGGGAGGCCTCTCGTGGTTGGGATCTGCTGATTGATCTCATTTTGTCCAGCAGGGGCACACAGGCCGAAGGTACACCCCAAATATACGTTCACATGGTTGCATTGACTGAGATAGCTACTAGGCGAAGCGGGTAGTTTGCTACAACATCAAGATCTGCCCTTTGTGCATTTTGCTCGGCAATTCAGCTCCGAGCCATCAGGCGCCGAATTGCTTAGTGCCTACCGGGAGCTCTACGATGCCGCTTTCAATGCCATGGCTAGGTTCGCTTCTGCGAATTCGGGGCAACTGACGCTGCGTGCGGAGGGGGGAGGAGATCTACCCATCAGCTACAACCTTGCAATGACGACATGTGGCATGGCAATCCTACCACGTCGTGCTGAAGGTGCCATGCTTCGACGTGGCGACGGGAGCGATATTGGCTTTGTTGCCCTGAATGGTACTACCCTCGGAGGCACAATGATGGTACCAAATCCCTGCATTGGCTTTGGCAGAGACGGGAGCTGACTTTGCAGGTCAAACACCAAGTGGAATGGGATGCCCTCCGCAGTCAGCCGGAGCTTCTGGAGACTGTTCTGGCAGCGATCGGTATACCGAGAGAAAGCGCGCCACACAGGGCACGTGTCTAGGCTCGCATAGATTCCGCCATGGCCATTCGTTGGTAATTAGTAAGACGGCATGTCAGTTGATGGTGCGTGGAGAGCTGAGGTGATTGATGGAGGACAAGGATCAGGCTGCCACGGTGTTGGCGGGGCATTGGCCGGAGCTTCCCACGCGTTTCGTCATTCCACTCTCAGCTGGAGGGCAAGCCCAAAAGTTGAGCTCTCGCAAACTTCACTTTTCCAGCTTGTTGGTGCCGCAATGCGTGCCTGCTTTACCGAAAAGAGCCTGCACACTTCGAGACGAATTCTGCCTGATTGATTACCGCTCTTTTTGCCTTTGGCTGATCTGGCCGTCTGCTTGACGCTTACCGCTCTGACTGCTCCTGGTGGGCGCGGTCAAAATGAAATACACCGTATACGACCGCTTGCTGAAGCGGGAGCTGGGGCAACAGCGCAGGAATTACACGGACATCCGCGGCATCTACGGCGACCGGAGGTGGGTAGAGGATCTGGATATAGTCAACGAACTGACGGGCCATGACGGGTGTGTCAACGCTTTGAGGTAATTGCTGCATTTGCTAGCATGGCGTAGGCGTAGCTAACATTCAACAGCTGGTCGACTTCTGGCCGCCTGCTCGCGTCCGGCTCCGACGACCATCGCATCAACATCCACTCGTACCACCCCGAGTCATCTGCTTCGCAGTTCAGCCTGACAACATCCATTATCACGGGGCATCGCAGCAACATCTTCTCCGTCAAGTTCATGCCCCACTCCAACGACCGAACCATCGTATCCGCCACCGATGACGTTCGCATCTTTGATATCGAACACTCTGGCTATTCTGCGCGTGGCTTTGCACCAAGTTCGCACACGGGAAGAAGGGCGTTAGGCATGGCGCGTGATGAAGTCACCCTCACTGAAGGAGACACCAACACAAAGGCTTTCCGCTGCCACACTGATACGGTGAAGCGCATCGTAACCGAGGATACCCCCTTCTATTTCTTAACTTGTTCCAATGATGGCGACGTACGACAGTGGGACGTGCGGCAACCCTCGACAGCATATCCGCGTGGAAGGGATACAATGTACCCATCATGGGCTAGAGGTCGACATGGGTCAGACAATATACCTCCGCCGCTTATATCTTACAGTCGCTATGGCTTGGATCTGAATACTCTCTCATGCTCGCCGTCTCAGCCTCATTACCTTGCTCTTGGAGGCGCGCACCTACACTGCTTCCTTCACGATCGTCGTATGCTTGGCAGGGACCGGAATAGGGAGCGAGGATCCAAACTTTCAAGTCCCGAAAACTGGAGTGGCCAAGATGACGAGCTGCTTGGAAAGGCTACACAATGCGTCAAAAAGTTTGCCCCCCGTGGCAAGAAGCGTATGCGAAGAAATGATGGAGGCCATATCACGGCATGCAAGATCAGTGACGCGCATCCAAATGAACTAGTCGTAAGTTGGTCTCAAGATCACATATATAGTTTCGACATGCTGCGAGCACCGGATGCCAGCCAAGTAGTCGAGCACACTAAAATTTCTGACGGAAATCCAAGTCGCCGGGTGAAGGACAGGGACAGGAAGCGGAAACGACCCAAGTCTGGCGCCACATCGCAGGATGCCGCAGAAAGAGCAGGCTCAAGGCAACGCAAAGACAGCTCTGACGAAGATCTTGCACTCAGAGTGAGATATGAGAATGGCCAAACAGAAGATATTCGCATTGAGCCCTCTACTGATAACCCTATGTCTCAGGAGGAACTGGACGACCTTCGAGCCACCGACCACTATCGAATTGCCAGGGCTACCGTGATTATAGCGAATCGTATTTTTAACTTGCGTGAGCACGGAGAAACTGGATTGAAGCTAGCCTTTACTTCACTCCTAGGGCTTGCAAATTCAATTCTAGGCGATATGGATGATATCGCACGATTATGGAGGTACCCCGTAGATCCAAACCATATCGATGTGGCAGTTCAAAACAAACTCCGTGACAGCCGTGCTGCCTCTCGTCGGTTCGTCCAGGCTACGGGAACGCTTGCACGTCTGATGGGTGGACAGCTATTGACTGGGGCAAACTCAGATGCTCTCATCTCTCAGCAGTTTGCTGCAATTCAGCATGCCCCACGGGAACGAGAGCTACCGCAACACGAACATTTTGGTTATGACTTTCTAAAAGCAATTTTACTCTGGCTTGATAGTGGTCCTGGTGCAGTGGTTGAAGGATTTTCGAGTCGAAGCCCTAGCACTCGCTGCCCTTGCCCACAAGGTTCTGATATGGATGCGATTGACGATATAATCATTCCGTACCTTCTGGATCTGGCGAGCGATGAGCCCATCGTTAATGTTGATGTTTCAAGATTTGAGACAGATGAGACTAGGATTCTGTACAGCTCCGAGAAGGCTGCCGTGCTCGCATTTGCACAGGCAATCAAAATACCATTTGCAGACTTGACTGGAGCGGTGGTCCCTGCATCTAGCAATAGATCACTTCCTTGCGATGTACAGGATCGAAACATAGCGAAGAGGCGATGGGCATTCCAGGTTGGTAGAGGCATATTGAGAAATGCAGCCAAAGACATCAAGTTCAAATTTGTTGATCGTGCATTTGGGGGCCGTGGAATAGCAGACCATAGAGTGAGAGTGGAGGAGCAAGCGCTAAGGGAACAGCAAGCAGACATAGATCCGTTAGACGATGACGGTCCAATCATGGAAGCGGAATTTGTTAGAAGTGCCTGGGGGGAGGGAAGTAACACATCCGCCGATACGGCGTCGAGCCCGTCCGCCTATGTGGTCGGTAGCCCATCACGTGCTGCTACAGGCGTAGTAGACAAGGAAGGTGACGAGGCAGTCGAGAGTGATGACGATGAGAACCAATACGAAGAAGAAAATGATGATAATTCTGAATCATCAGAAGAGCAGGGCGATAGCGATGACGGCGATGACGGCGGCGACGGCGACGACGACGACGACGGCGACGACGACGACGACGACGACGACGATGACAACAACCTCGACGACTCAGAAGATAATGGAGAAGACTTACGACGCACCAGAAGTGGTGGCATGTTATGGCGTTCAGACTTTGGTCGAAGCAGATTCGACAGGGAGAAAGTTGAACTGAATGTACCATGTGCGCCGCATACGCGCGTCTACACTGGCCATTGCAATGTCAAGACCGTCAAGGACGTGAATTACTTCGGGCTACAGGATGAGTACGTGGTGAGTGGGAGTGACTCGGGACATGTCTTCATCTGGGACCGCAAGAAGGCTGAGCTTGTCAATATTCTCGAAGGTGATGGAGAGGTCGTCAACGTGGTACAAGGTATGGTGATACTCGGTGCATTCGCGGATTCATCAGCTATACTAACTGACGATCAGGCCATCCTTATGAACCAACGATAGCCGTATCTGGTATCGATGACACCATTAAGATCTTCTCACCCGACTCCTGCGACCAACGTAACGCCCGGAAAGGCATCGGCGTTGAGTCTCAAGATCCCGAAGACTTTTCGAGTCTCAGCTGGAGCCGCCGACGACGCGCCCAAGCCTCCGACGACCACGATGACGATGAGCGCGCGCCAGAAGACACTAGCGAGAGCGATGATGAGGTTTCGGCAAACGGGCTAACGAGCCGCAAGCGTATGCACCAGGCCTACCAGATCACCTCCCAAAATGACATGGAGCGCAAAGGGGGTAGGGAGGATTACTTCATCTCAGTGAGTTGACATTGAGGTAGCCTGGAGAGCACGTGCTGACTTTCTCAATAGCAAGCCTTCCTTGCGCAGCTTGCGCGACATATTGCTGCACAACAGGGCGGAGATGGTCACGGAGATGTAGCAGGCAATGGGGAGGGGCCTATAGTCGTCACGGAGGACAATTGTTCAGTCATGTAGGGTTGCAAAAGTGGGATAGGGGCAAGGCCAGGCGTTCTACAAGCCTTCCTACCAACAGGAACAGTCAAGAAATCATCAAAGACCAATCCATAAAGTATGATTATGGGAGATATGATTTAATTTCAAATAACAGACTCTTAGCAGCATTGGCCAAGGCCCCTTTGACCAGACGCCCCCTATTCAATAAGACACTTCACATAGTCTCTTATGATGCCTTCTTCTGTTTGGCCTTAAGTGCCTTCTTGCGGTTGCTGCGTATCATGACGATGGACAGGAAGCTGCCGACTACGGTAGAACCAAGGATGATGAGGACGACAGGGATACGGATCGCCCAGACACGTGGAAGGAAGAAGGAGTGGAGGAAGTGGTCATCATCGACAAAGGGCTAGTGAGGTCAGCACGGAGAAGGGACTGAAGAGAGCCAGGGCATTGTCGTACCATGAACAGCGTCCAGACAGTGTAATAGACGAAAACAGAGGTTGCTGCGATGAGCATGCTGAGGCCGACGAGACGGTCGAGCTAGGGGGCATTGTCAGCACATTTTTGGTGGTCCAGTACGAATACGCAAGCCTTACCATCTTGAATCAGTGAATTGCTGTCGCGTGAAGGAGAGAATGCAATATGATATGCCCCGTTTCTGCAACGAGGCGATGGAGAGTAGCTGGCACTTTCCCCCGGTGCCAAGCAGGGGTCGGCAAAACTGCGGCCCTTCCGCCGCGTCGCTGCCATGTCGAGCTAAACTTTCTTGCCTGCACCATCACTCACCACGCGACTTCGGACCCAGCCATGATGGAGGTTGCATCCGCCGTCCGACTCCCGTCTCCCTCCCCGGAGCCCGAGATCCAGGAACAAGCGCGCAAACGCGACCGCTCGCCCTACGATGGCCCTTCCGCAGCCGGACCCTCGAAGCGCTCGCGGAGGGAGGATGCACACGACGATGAACCCCGGCGGGAAAACGACAAGGACGAGCGGCCGCGAAAGGATCGAGAGAATGGCCGACGACGCGACGAGCCTGCTCGCAAACCCCAGACAGACGACCTCCCAGCAGACGACTCGCGCTTGAAGCTGTTCCAGAGTGCCTTCAGCGCGAGTCGCAAGCTGCCCATCGATGACTCCAAGACACGCGCCGGAGGCGCCTACATCCCGCCTGCCCGCCTGCGCGAGATGCAGAAGCAGATCACGGACAAGAAGAGCGCAGAGTTCCAGCGCATGGCCTGGGAGGCGCTCAAGAAATCCATCCAGGGCCTGATCAACAAGACAAACACGGCAAACATCAAGATGATTGTTCCAGAGCTGTTCAGCGAGAATCTGATCCGCGGGCGTGGCCTGTTCTGCCGTGCCATCATGAAGGCCCAAGCTGCCAGCTTACCGTTCACTCCAATCTATGGAGCCATGGTCGCTATCGTAAATACAAAACTGCCCCAAGTGGGTGATCTTCTGGTTCGGCGCTTGATCATACAGTTCAGGAAGAGCTTCAGGAGGAACGACAAAGCAGTGTGCTTATCAAGCACTATGTTCTTGTCCCATCTAGCCAACACGCAGGTGGTGCATGAAGTTTTGATCGCCGAGATCCTGCTTCTCCTACTCAACAAGCCTTCAGATGACTCGGTAGAAATCGCCGTTGGAATCATGAAAGAAGTCGGTGCTTTCCTCGACGAGATGAACCCTGCCATCGCAAACGCCATCTTCGACCAAATGCGCAACATTCTCCACGAAGCCGACATTGACAAGCGGACGCAGTACATGATTGAGGTGTTGTTTGAGGTACGGCGGACGAAGTACAAAGAGCACCCGACAATCAAAGAGGACCTCGACTTGGTAGAAGAGGAGGATCAGATCACGCATAGGCACACGCTGGAGGATGACATAAAAGTTGAGGATGGATTGAACATTTTCAAACTTGATGCAGGGTATGAAGAGCATGAGGCGGAATACCAGAAAATCAAGGCGGAAATCCTGGGCGAGGAGGAAGGAAGTGACGATGACGGCTACACAGATGCTTCATCAGAAGATGAAGAGGACGAGGAACAGAAGCAGCTAGACATCAAGGACCAAACGAACGCCGACCTGGTCAACCTACGCCGAACCATCTATCTCACTATAAAGAGCAGCGGTGGTTTCGAGGAATGTTGTCACAAGCTCATGCGTATCAATCTGCCACACGGTCTCGAGAATGAGCTCACGACAATGGTTGTCGAATGCGCCAGCCAGGAGCGCACATACGAGAAGTTCTACGGCATGATTGGCGAGCGCTTCTGCAAGCTCAATCGTATGTGGAGTGATCTCTTTGAAGACGGTTTCGCGCACTACTATGAGACTATTCATCGATTCGAGACCAACCGCCTCCGCATCATTGCTCAATTTTTTGCCCACTTACTCGCCTCAGATGCCATTGGCTGGCACGTTTTCATGGTCATCAAACTAAACGAAGAAGATACAACATCTAGTTCGCGTATCTTCATCAAAATCCTTTTCGAGGAGTTGCTAGCCTCCCTTGGCCAGAAGACTGTTGTTGAGCGTTTCAAGGACCCGATGCTACAAGAGAATTTCAGTGGCATTTTCCCTACGGATGCGGACGACCAGTCCAAGACACGCTTCGCCATCAATTTCTTCACAGCCATCGGCATGGGTGTGCTGACAGAGAACATGCGCGACTGGCTCAAAAACAACGCACCGAAGCCAAAACCGCTACCTGAGCCGGAAAGCGACTCGGACGACTCGAGAAGCGTGTCTAGCCGCTCGTCTTACACTTCCTCCAGCTACTCGCGATCGCGATCCCCCGCACGACGCAGACGAGACTCACGATCAGAATCTAGAGGGCGCTCATACACTCGAAGTGCATCACCTGCTCGCCGCGGCCGTTATCACAGTGCCTCGTCCGCATCCCGCTCCCGCTCCCGCTCACTTGCCCCTCATAACCTCAGGTCAAAGCGGGACTATTCATCCAGCCGCTCACGGTCAAGGTCCCCACCACCTAAACGTCGCGGCCGTAACCCTTCAGACTCACTCTCCCGCTCTCCTCCACCCAAGCGTAGAGCCCGTAGCCCATCAGATTCTATATCTCGCTCTCCGCCTCCGCGCCGTAGACGATACTCGAGCAGTCCGTCGCACTCACCATCGCCGCCGCTAAGACGCGGGAGGAGGGATTCCAGTACGCCGCCACCGGCTAAAAGGGGAAAGGGCAGGGAAGAGGGTAAAAGCCCGTCGCCAGAGAGACGGAGGCGATATACCAGTTCACGTTCGAGGTCGAGGTCCCCCCCCAGACGAAGGAGAGACTCGTAAGTATGCATCTTGGCAAGAAGTTTACACAAGTTGTCAGCGGTCATTCATGGTTGGGGGTAACATTGTATAGGTAGTAGCGTCGTAGCCGAAAATTGAGCGAATCTCTCGTACGTCAAATTGCACACATGTTTCAAGTGAAAGGTCATGAAAATTCTATTCATGGTATGATATGGCACTACCCAAAAGTGACTGAGACCCCAGAGCGTCATCAAACTCTGGAGCTTTGGTAAACTCGGGGAGCGTTATCGTCAGCCCCAAAGGCCAATATGCCCTTCAGTGTTCCTTTCGCGCCCCAAAAACAAATGATTCCCAAGTTCCCACCCCCCTCCCCAACGCGTTCCCATGATGTCGCTTCGTTGCTTCAAAGCGTGTCTTAACTCGTCGATCGATCGAGAGAGTCGTTCAACGGGTTTGCCCCAGAGTGTACACAAGGTCGAGCTTGCTTGTAAAAGCCGCATGTTTTTTGTTTTGTTTTTTGGGTTGGCCAAATCACTTCCTTGGGTGTCAGCGGTTGCGTTGAGGATAAGGTTGGACAAGATGGGAGCCATGTTCATGGGGAAGGATGGAGTGGTCAGTGCCAGGATTGTTTTACCTTGTGCGTGAAAGTCGACGCCTTTGGCGTGGCATTCTCTGAGGGTGGGAGCGTCTCGTCGTCGTCGTCGGTGGTGGTGGTGGTGGTCTGAGAGCTGACGTGCTCGACGCTGCTCATGGAAGGCGTATGCCCAGGCATGCCGGGGTCTTCGCCCGCGACGCCGGACCCAGTGAAAGACGAACGGGTAGTCATAGAGCTGCTCGCCTCAGGGTAAGTTGGAGTTGCTGCTTCTGGTTCTTGGGTGGACGATGCAGGCTCGTGTTGCGTGACGACTAGCTTTCGAAACATGTGCATCTTCATGTTCATAGTATAGACAAAAAATATGGTATCGAGCGCGTGGTTGAATTCATCCATGCTGAGAGGCTCCTTGATGAGTAGCGCAACTGGCGAATTAGAGTCTTCAGTTGCTGGGTTTGGTAGGCCCGAGTCGGTCACACCAACTTCTCTATGGTTGTAACCGGGATTGGCGAACATGCCCATCCAGTTTGGCCATTGAATAATGCAGTGAGATAATGCGTTGTTAGTTATCTCGCTGCCCTGCCTGCGGAGGTCTTTTGGGGGGGTTGGTGCTCGCAAACCGCCGTCGATACAATTCTCACCTGCAGTGAGGAGAATGATACGTGACAGCTCTTTCTGAAAAGGGAGGTAGTCGATGACAAAACCGTCAAGCTTGAGACACCTGTAGAGAAGGGGTTAGTAGGTACCTCTAGGAAGGTGGTGTTTCCTGGGGATCAGGTTAGTACCATAGGGGAAGTGGTGTCGTCTCCTCTAGTTCTGAGGCAATCCGGGCTTTGCGAATGCAGTATCCATCTAGATACTCGCCGGTACCCTTGGCCCAATGCAGGACGCCACTCCCATCCAACCCCTTATAGTCGGCTTCCTCTGCCTCTTCAATGGGAACATTGAATCCAGTCACGTTGTTTGCTTCCAGCCAGTCGCGCTGCTCAGGGCGTGCCATGGGCTTCACCGCCATCTGGATATCTAGCACGTTCACGCCGATATCGGAAGAGTTGCGGAAGATGGTCTCCCACACGACGGACTGCATTGAATCATGTACACGAAACAAACGCAGCTCGCTGAGCTTGGTTTGTAGCAGCAAAGGCGTCATTTGGCCTGGCGTAATGTACGACCTATGAGGGATATCACCGCAGTACTCAATGCGGACAGGCTCTCCAAGATCCAAGATGAGTTTTGTAAGCGCGCGAGGAATCACTTCCCACATGGCTGCGGTGAAGGGAAGCTGCGACACCCAACTAGCCTGGTAAGTGTAATTCTAAATTTGTGTCAGAGCCAGAGGCATCACTTACGTCAGTTCTTGTAGATTCTCCATCTTCTCTACAAGGCCCTTGATGCTATCGGTAACCTTTTGTTGGTCCTATCGAGGTGAGCTTGCGGCGATGACAAGCGAGAATTCATTACCCCATTCGTTCCGCTCTGCGCGTCAAAGCCGGCTGCAGTGTTGGAGCTAGACAGGTTCCAGTCGCCTATGATGTACAACTTGGTTGCCCCGATCGCCTGCGACGGACTGTGCTGCTTGACTTGCTCCAGAATGAGGCCGAGAGAGGCCATGGAGTCATCGCAGCCAACGTCAATGACCAAACAGTCATTGTCATGATCACTGAGGAGCGCCTCCTCCAGGTTGTACGGCCGGAGAATGGACTTGATTTCGATCATGGTGCTACCTGTGTCGCAGAAGGGTCACTGGGTGGTAACTTGTAAACAAGTCATAAGGCGTCTCACCAGATAGAGTAAATTTGCCAAAGTTTTTTCTTAGCGCAAATAGCTTGATTTGATTCTCAAACGGAAATCGCCTGCACCGCAAAACAATAAACATGACGTAGTAATTGTAACATTCACTTTAGATTGGTAGTGCGCAAGTTCTTGGTACAACGACGAGGTAACATCAGAAGAGTAGTAGATTATTGCTTATATTTTGATAGAGCTTAGTATCCGATATGAATTTTTTGATCTTTGGGGACACTAGATCTCGTGAGTTGGATGTGCAACGGGGTGTTGGTATAGGGGAACTATCTAACCACCTCCATGAGCGCACCTCTTTCTATAACTTCCATAAGAATCAACTATGCTAGAATCGATCCAATATTATTAATGACGCTATGCGAATTAGTTAAAGTTGTGCTACAGTCAGACAATGCGTACCAAGCTTGCATAAGTGATGGCAATACGTAGCCTAGTTTACATTCAAAACATCAAAGTACACAAAGGAAACTCTCAAACGTAGTTAAGATCCTTTAGTATAATTTTAAACTCCTTATACAATCCTACCATTTTCTTTGTATTCTCCAGGATGCAGTAGACTTGGAGTAGAGGTGGCTAGCGTGCGCCGATGTTCGGCCCAAGGCCTATGAGCCTCTACGTCGATTACGCCCCGACACCGTCCTTCGAACAACACACACACACACATGTAAGAATTGGCACCTGTTTTATCCTTTAAAATCAATATATGGAATCGTGCATACCGTTATTGCAACAACAGCAACAATCTGAGCATCCTCCACGTTCTGTCCACCATATTAAGCTTCTTTTACTCAGCCAACTATTTACAATAAATTCCAGCGTCTTTTTCAATCAGATTGTCCTAATCCCACATGGCGACGCCTTACCTACATGGTCATCATTCTTCGGTTCTCCGTTCCCATAGCTGGCGAACTGTCGAGAACTCTTGTCCACACCTTCTACCATATCTCGATAACCCCTCGCTCTTGATCCTTGACGTTGGTTGCGGTCCAGGGACGATAACTGTTGACCTAGCTTCCCGAGTACCCGAAGGCTTCATTTATGCCATCGATCCGTCTGCTCAAGTAATCGAAAAGGCAAGAGCGCATGCAAAAGAGAAGGGCGTCACAAATGTGCGCTTCGAAGTGGGAGACATATTTGACTGGAAGTCGCTCGACGGCGTAGTTGAGGCAAGTTTTGATGTTGTGCATGCGCACCAAGTCTTGCAGCATCTCTCAAACCCGCTAGGGGCTATGAAGGAAATGAAACGACTTGTCAAATCAGGTGGTGTGCTAGCGGTCCGAGACTGTAACTACCAGGCTATGGACTGGTATCCCGAGAATAAGGGTATGGAAAGATGGAAGCAACTGTATATAAAAGTTGCCGAAGGGCTAGGCGCTTTTCCAAACATAGGAAAGATGCTACATGCAGTAGCAATGCAGGCAGGATTTCCAAGGGAAGATATAGATGCTAGTATTGGGACCTGGACATTCAGCACGCCAGAAGAGCGAGCGTTCTGGTGTGGACTATGGGCGGATCGAACGGTTCAAAGCGACTACAAACAAAGGGCTCTCGATAGTGGACTGGCCAACATAAAAGACCTCGAAGAGATAGCTGCAACTTTTAGAGAAATGGAGAAGAAAGAAGATGGATGGTTCGCAGTGATCAATGGTCAGATCATCTGCCACGTTCGGTAGGGCGTTGTATGAGCTCCTCCAAGATTTCATTAGGTACGCTTTTACAGTTCACATTATGATACAGCAACAACATCAATCACCCCTCATCCCCACTCGCGCTTGCGTACCACACCTATTCCACTTTCTATTGAAACTGCCCAATAGTGAGGCCCAGCCCATGTACTGTGGGTCCGTCATCTGACCCTACGTGCATTAGTTGCCTAGCCCTCGCAGCTGCCTGACCAACCCCACCTACCCCTCCAACACTTAACTGCCAGCAAAGATATCCAATCGACAACACCCCAATACCAATACACCCTACAACCAGATCATAATTCAGCGCAAGCCACCAGACGAAATGCAGGTCACTACTGTCATCAACAACAATCACGACTCATGCCCCAAATGCGGCGCCGCCAGCTCTGGCGGCACGAAGACTTGTGGATCGTGTGGCAGTGTGAGCCTTGTCCTCCGAATTGTTATTGAAGTTATGAGCTGATACTTTAAAAAAAGAGCTGCCCAGTATAAATAAACCTCGTGTGGCAGCGGCATTTTGCATCGGGCGGCGTAGTTGGCGGTGTTGAGTACTCAGAATGTGGGGAAATTGCATGCTTGTGAGACCTGAAATCTAGACCTGATTTGAGGAGTCAAGTAAATATTAAACTAGATTGGTAATCTAACATGCGCCCACTCTTTAAATATATATCTATGTGGCAGCTCCCAAAATTCGCGTTGTCGCTTGTACTTTCGGCAACGGATTGCTTGTTTTCTGCCTCAAATCTCCGGGCGCCCCGGAATGACAAAAGCTATGTCATTTGGTGAACCTTCTACCTCAAAATTGGTATCTCTCAAGCGCAAATATATCAGTGTGATTGACGCAAAAACAATAATCACGGTCAAGAACATGAATACGCTGGTCGTTTGGCTCTGTGTGCAAAGAGCATTCGAATGCTCGTGCCGATCACCTTTGATCGTGTTGTAGCAGCCCCAAGTATCTTGAAGTTTCCCACACCCGCCATTCAAGATGTCTATATAGCCCAAAGAGCCCGTGTAGGGGTAATACCCCGACCCGATCCTATTCTTCAGACTACTATTGCCATAATCTTTTCCTTCCAGTCTAATTGTTATGAACTATCATCATGTTAGCTAGTTCCCCATTTAGCTACCTACGGTAACGTACAGTGCCGCCCACGATGTTCACCGTGATGACCACTGCGTCCACTAGCATCTCCACGTATTCGTAAAGAACTTTTGTCGAGAAAGCAGCCAGATTAGAGACTGCAGCAACGAGAGACAGCACTCCAATAGTTGTGGCTACAGGCAGAATCATGGGACACTTGGAGTATCCGCTCTTGATATGTGCGTTGTGGTCTTTGATTAGATCAGCGGATAGATCAATGATAACTATCGCAATGAGCATCTGGAAACTACGAAGTGCAATGCTAAAAAAAAAGGTAAGCTTTTCGCGCTCATGATTAGATATGAGAAATATTGTTTTCTCTTGGTAGGCGGAGGAAGTGGATTGAGCTGTTGAAATTAAAGGCAAAGAGGTTTAAAGCAACATTGGGCTATATGCCTTCTTCAGGCTCGTGTAGCTACGACTGTGATATCTCCAATCTGAGATGGAACACGATGTTTTCACCCCTTCCCAGTTACACAACGTCCACTAGAGCCGCTTGATGCAGCCTCAAGAGGATTTATGTCACGATGCATCGATAAGCTTCGAAATGATTGGGTTTTATTATTGAATGCAATTTGCGGGTATCATGTCGCCGTCCTTCGTATCTAGTTCGAATAAAAATCATATGACCATACGCCACGTTTGCCCCCTCCTACCAACACCCCAAAACACATACGACAGTGGACCTTGGAACCCGGTTTGATGCCAAACCAAATGGCTTCGATCCAAATAACCCGGGGTTACGACACTAGTGTGACTAGAGCTGGTCACAACACATCATCAACCCGTACTTATAAACCCTTTCGCTTACGCAAGAATAGGACCAGCGCACTGGCGATGAATGCGCCAGCCGTGAGGTACATGAAAACCATGTCTGCCTGTGACTCTCTGCAATGTCCCAAGAGCACCTCCCTGCCCTTTTTTTCGTTTTTAGAATATGCACTTGAAAGCCAACAGATCTTGTCTTTGCCTCTACCCGTGCAACCCCCAAGAAATATATCATTGAACAACTTGAGTGCGTTTTTGTAGTCGTTTTGGTCGATTTTACACTTCACGCCATCCAGCTTCAGTGTCATTGTCTGATGAATAAATTAGCTCTGATGATTATCATTGAATGTCGTATTAAATGACTTACAATTCCGCCAGCAATGTTGATGATTGCTAGGACAGCATCAATAATAACTCCGATCCATCCTTCCAAGAACGAGGCCCATGTTGCTGCTATTCCGACCAGCCCTGCGACGATGGTAACACCGCCCACAAAGGCGGCGTAACCTATGCTCGAGGGAATATCGCCCCAGTGAATCGATTTGATCAATGTGACTGAGAGACCAAGGATGATGATGCCAAAGAGCACTTGGAAGCCCCGAAGAGCAAAGTTGATGAGCGCACTCAGAGCCATGGTGCGCCAAATCAAGTTATGGCGATGCAAATAGGGTGGATCTGTCAGCCAAGAACTGCCGTGTGGTGGATATTTTGTGATGATCTGCCGACTAGAAGTAAGATAGGAGATGAATTTGAGTGCATTCCCTTCATATGTATAGATGTGTGTTTAGGCGCCCCCAAACGCTGCGCCCCATCTCAAAAATCAGGCGCCCCATTCACGCAGTGCCGTTATGCGTTATATCCCGGATTATCACCGGTCAAGGCAGAATTGAGTATGCACAGTCAGGCACACCTAGACCCTACGGTTATTGGTGAGATCGTGCGAATTTGCGCGCCGATTGAGAGTCATTGGCGAAGAACTGTCGCGGTCGACCTTGACACTGTATCACGATGCGCGCTGTTGTTTGTGGATAGTTCTGTCGCACTATCCAAGAGTAAAATTGTGGGCTGTCTTGAGCGACTAGAGCACTAAGGCAGGTGGGATCGCAAACGAGTGCCGACTTCTCCAACTGTGTTGTGCATCGTGGTGTTTGCAGCCAATTTTAGCCGGGTTTGTCTGATTGGAACGTCAACCCCGTAATTTCCTTCTCGTTTACCAAAACCTTTGCAGTCTTATGGTTGCCTAGCCCTTCAGACCCATCTATTCTATTCTAAGTACACCGGTATTCCATATACAACCGCGGCAGCCCCGTTCAAATATTTCAACACACAGGCTTTCCTAGCCTCTTTAACGCATTCGTCCAAGCCCAACCCTCGTCGTCGACCTTCTATAGGATCTGCGTGATCGCACATGGTCTTAGTTTTCTTTCCTTTCTTTGCACTGCTCGGCCCTCTTGATTCCTCCGCTTGGTCGACTAATTGCGCCACTCGACCCTTACCCTTCATTCTGCGTCCAGGTGTTTTCGGTGGAACAGGTAGAATAACTTCTTCTTGTTGCTCAGGCCATAGTCCCCACAATTCGCCTGCCTTAACGGCAAAGCGATCGCAATCCTTGTCTGTAACATCCCAAAGCATGCCAACAACAGCAGGTGCACCAGCGGTAAGGTATGAAGAAAGCATACCCGACGGCTCATAGATGCCATTTTCAGTGAGGTGTACAGAAGAACATCCAAAGAGAAATGTTGTCGCACAGCCAGGTTTGTTATTGTGCCCACCATGTGAACTGGGGTAGAGGCGGCGAACAGCTTTGGAGCGGACAAATTGTGCACCACTACCATGCCCAAAGTAGAGTAATAACTCTTTCTCGCGGAGAGAGTCTTCGAATTCTTTCTCAGTTGGTGCACGGTTTGCAATGTGTGTCCAATGTCCATGCAGCTCATCTAAACGAGGCTTCAGTGTCTTGAGGGTATGGGACAAATCGCCGGAAGGGTTTAGGATGCTTGTACCTCCGGCCGCGGCCCTAATATGATGTCCAGGTGCAGAATTTTGCTCATCAAGAGATGCCCTAGCAGCAGTTATGCGTTCGCGGAGGGCGGCAAGCGATGGCAGCCTAGAAATAGAGAGCTTCTCTAAACAAGGTAGCGATTCCCACGGGAAGCCATGTAAATTATTATCCAGGATCAAGATCATGTGTTGCGTGGCCTGGGTTGTCGGACAAAACCCGCTGTGGTATGCTCGCAGAGCTTCTTGTGTTTCCACAACCATGCTATCAAAGTCAATCTCATCGTAGGCATTCCGTTCGCCATTGAAGTGAAGGATATCAACAACAAAGTAGATAAGGTCCATGAGCGCTTCATCTAGGTCTAACTCTTCGTCGGTAGCGTCTCCTAAGCCAATGAAGAGATCCAAGACTTTGGTGTCCAACATGGACCTCTTCTGTTGGGTTTTCTTTTGACGGGAAGGGAGGTGCCGGTTGAGGACATTGTCTAAAGACTTACGGAAGCGAGCAAGTTGAGTTGGCTGTCGCTCATGCTGAGAAAAGATGCCCTTGAAACCGCCGAGCCATATGTTCTCCATGTTGAGCAACAATTCGTGTAGTCGGGTGTCTAAGGCTTCTCGCTCAGTCCACCATTGTTGTCGAGCTTCTTTTGAAGTCATATCTTTAGCCGTTCGTGTGCTGAAGTCACTGAGTTCAATGATCTCATCAAAGTCTCGCTTGCCATCCTCAAAGGAAAACTCTTCTTCATCCATATCACGAGAAGCGTGTCGAGCTAACGGCAGGCGCAATAGAAATGGAGTTGAGCCATTCTCATAGCGCGTGATATATAATTCATCATGCATGTCATTCAGGGCAAGGGATATCGCGGTCCATGTCTTCGGGATCACATCAATGTACTTATTCTGGAAGTCTGCCACTGTTGACGGGACAAACGTTGAGGGAGATCCTGAAGGCCATTGTAGACATTCATCCCGTGACATCTGCTCTCTTTCTGCATCGACAGACTCTTGCATGAGCCTGAGCGCATTCGATTTCGGCGCCTCTGTTTTTCGTCAGCTTCTCCAGTGAGCAGATCTAAGGTGATAACATACCTCCCATGTACGCCGCATATAGCGGATGAAGAGAGCTGCCCAATTTTCCTCCAGTGAACGCGGATAATAAGACCGTGACAGTGCCCAGAGCCATTGAAATCTGCTGAAACATATAATTTGGTCCATTCGTGGCCGAAAATGCATGTGCTTCGACTAGTCGATCCCGAGCACTACACAGTGTCTCTGCAAAATCATCCTGTTGCTGTGTTTTCCCCCGATTACTTTTCATTGCTGTTGATAAAGCAACAGTGGTTCGCTTTAAGTTAAGATCTTCAGATAACCGTCGTTCGAGACTGATAGCAGGAAATGCTATTGTTGATTCGGGTAGCGTGTTCACGTCAAAGTTTTCGGCAATTTGTTTAAAACTCTGCGCAAGTGACATTTTGAATGTGGCCCATACGTGAGACAAATCTTGGAATCCATCGTCTTGGGTTTTATCAACCTGTGCAAGGAGAGTAGATGCGGCCGCGAGGTCGTCCTGCAAGAGGTTTGCAAGAACGCCTCGATGCATGAGCTCAGTGTGAAAAGTGTGTAAGATAGAGCATTGTTCAGCGCTGTATGGAACTTCTCGAGATGAAACTGCGCCTCCATTGGTCTTCGCTAGAGGAGCCGCTTTTGCCCTAGTTGTTGCACTAGCTTTAGAGCGTGCTCTACTCGTCGGGTTAAGAGCGGTTTGTTGTGTAGATTTGGGAGCAGGTTTTCGACCTCTAGTGGTAGTTGCTGTCTTAATCTTTTGCGTTGAGACCATGTCCACTGTCATCTGTGACATCTGTTCAGCTAAAGTGTCGACGTCAGGCGAGAAGGAATTGAGAGATTCAATGTAGGTTGGTGCTGTCAGGTCCCGCAGAAGCTGGTCTAGGACACTATATGTTGCTGCTTCTTCATGATAGTGACCCTCCCAGTGGTGAACCCTGGCTACGGCAGAACGGTATCCTACAATGGAAATGCATTTACGGTCCATGTCTTCACCAAGAGCCTCAAGAATTAGCCTAGCTTTATCGGGTCTGCCACTTTGAGCCCAACAATCCGCTCGCCAGCTGGCATTGTCAGTCGTAAGGGTGGGGGATTTGGTAGCGGAAGCAATTTTCTCGGCTTGCTCTGCAACATGAATTGCTTCATATAATAGTCCTTGGTAAGCAAAGACCTGAGAATGCTGCATCAAGCCCCGGTACAGAGTCGGTACTAAAGACCAAAAGTCGGCTCCATCAAGCGCCGCATGGGTGACAGATACGACAAGAGGCGTGCCCTTCTCGTTGCGCATAGACGTCAATGGGTCGAATGTAACTTTACTAGATTCATCAATGTCGGTCATTGAATCGTCGGCAGATGCCGCCTTCCTCACATTGGCTCTCGATTCTAGCGCTGCCCAGGTACGTCTGTTAAGTGCCACGCATTGTTTCGCGTGCTTAGCGGCATCTTTGTAACAACCTGTAGCAGTTGCAAGGAGGGAATGAACATATGCCGCATCAGCCAGAATCTTATTTAAACGGAGTCTTCCTGAAAGCGCCGTTGAGGGCTTTGCTAAATCCAAGAAATCTTGATCTGCAACAGCTAATTTTTGAGCGGCATTCAGGATGGAAATACTATAAACGTTAGCAAGGACAGCAGTGTGACAACAAGGTCACTTTACCCTTTAGCCGTATTTCCGATCCGTGCCAGATACTCGGCGTATGTAATGTGCCATCGTAATTTGGCCTCAACCCCTACCGCTTTGGAGCCTAGGAGAGCTTCAGCTTTCGCTAACGATAGTCCAGACTTCCCCGTATATCCGAGGCGGAGGAATTGTAGACCCAACGCGCATAGGTTTACAAGAAGTTCGGACGCATCAGCAGCTTTCTGTAGCTCACCAATCTTTACTAATAAGTGTAGCACTGGCAAAGCTAGATACTCCTCGCCCTTCGCATTGAGGAACTCAACGCCTGTCTTTATATCCAATATCAAACTCTCTGCGTCGTCCACACGATCAATAAAGGCCTCCCATGACTTGGCAATGTTGACGAGGGACTCCCAGGTCGAAAAACACCTGCGCAAAATCGACACAGATGGTACATCCCGCTGTATCGATATCTTGAGCATACAAAGGGCTTTCAGGTGTGGTCCAAATCTTGCCAAGCCTTCATCTTCGGACCCAAAAACTTCAACCGGAGTTTTTTCTAGCATGTCCTGGGATATGACTTGGTCCGGTAGTATGTATGCATGGCCTTGAGGAAGTTGTAGTAGCATGGCAAGCAACCGGAGTCGTCGAATGGGATACACCTCCGGCACGTAAAGGTCTTGGAGGCGCCCGACGAGAGCAATTATAGACGAATTCAGACTGGAATCCCATTGTCGATTTTTAGAGAGGGTTCGTATGTACAAGCTCAGTTGCCATTCCAAGATAGCTCCTCGGGTCTCTGGTTCAAGGTCAAAGTCATCAAAGAAAGCAAACTCATCAGAGCCTAAGGAAGTCGCCTTGAGGAAACTTCGATGATGCGACTTGAGGACTCGAGCGAATGTGATCAAAGGTCCTCCATTGTCAAAGACTTTGTGCAAGGATTGCTTTGTGGCGCAAGTCTGAAGGATCTGGGGTGTATCGGAGTCGATATGCGCACGAATGCACTGGGTAAACGCGTTTCGTGACTTTTCTGTACGGCCTAAGCTCTCGAATATATCCCCGAGCTGTTCGAACTTCATGGCGAGATGCCCACTATCTCTGGACTCTTGCGATCTTGATTGTACGAGGTCGATTGAGTGTTGCATTGTTTTGATCATCTCGGGCTTGCATCTTGCCTTTCGTAGCTGTAAAGAGATAGCCCAGTAGGTGTTTGAGAGCTTGACAAACAATGCCTGGATCGCGTCAGAATCTAACATTCTAGCGCCTACTCCTAAGCTTATTTCTTCTTCAAATCGATTCAGGATATGCGAACATTCCTGGAGCGTGATATCCAACTCTTTCCATTGGTTTTCCGGGTCCCAGACCTCCTTGCAACAAGCCAACACTGAATCAATGATGCTTTTTGTGAATTTGGACACCATATACATCCGCTCATCATGGCGTTCCTGGGCTTTGGTATTCCTTTCTTCGGGTGGTCTGACACCCACCACTCTAGCGGAGAAATGAACACTTGATATGATCATACGGAAAGCGTACTGCCTGAACTGGCTCTGTTCGATGGTGTTACTAGGCTTGGAAGAGTGAGCAAGCAAAAGCTTGGTTGCAGCACGTCTGAAGGCGTTGGTTTCCAAGAAGAGCGAGTCTAAGTCCGAACCGGATCCACCGAGACTACCTTCAAGAGCGTCAAGCGCCCGAGTAATGTTGTCTTCCAAGTTGGGTACCATCTCATTTTTTAAGAAAGCATCAACAGAGACAGTAGCGATGCGAACTAATCTAGCAGTTTGCTTCGCCTGCGACGGGGCAGGATCGGTAGACTTGGTAGCTCCTAGCCATCGCAGGGCTTGTTCGGACATTCCAGCATCTTGTGCGAGTGAGCTTAGAGTCTTGTCGATTTGCACGTTTGGTCCATTGATAGCACCAAGGCTGCACTGTGGACCGACCAAGTCCGCGTACAATAATTCCGCCATTTCGTATTTTTTGGCTGGCGTAAGCTGCGATTTCCGAGCAAAGGCGACTAAACATCTCGTGAACGGCTCAAGAAGCTCTTGGGCTACATTTCCTTGATGCTTCGCTAGAGCCCACCAGTCCTTCCGAACTTTGAAGGCAAGCTGTTGTAGTTGTAATGTGATCTCTGGTGATGGTTGTAAAGGTTTCTTGTCATGTGAAGTTGAGATATTCGGACATAAAGATAGTATCGTCTGGGCAAGTGACTCTAACTGCCTTGCTACCTTGGTTTGGGCGTTTGTTGTGGCTGCAATGTGTTGAAGGAGGTTCGCAGGTGACGAAGGATTGGAGAGCTTAAGATGATCCCATGTGGCTTCGACGACGCGAGGTCGATTCAACTTTGCAATGACTCGAAGCGTATATGTCTGGAGATTGACAATAAGCGGCAGGACAGGACTTGCAGGCTCAATTGTTGCAAATTCCAGCAGCGATGCCAAGCTCTCCTTCTCCGCCGAAGAAATCTGCTGCTGGCCCTTCTGGATGAGTCTACTCCCCGGCCGCCGTGCATCATCATCGTGACCCAGGTATTCATCCAATCTCTTCTTTAAGTGCCTCATCTCTTTGATAGCAAGATGGTCCAAACCAAGGGCGACAAGTTTTCCTATCAAAGCCAATATTCCATTTTCCAATTGTAACTCCTGTGAATCCTTTCCAAGTAGCTTTATAGCTTCTGATGTCCCTAGATATCCAAACGCTAGCCTCGCGCACTCGGCGGTCGCCAACAGACCAGCATCGGGGCCTGTAGTCAGAATGGAAGAAAAGGACGATGATCGTCGGATTGTTGGCTTTCGAGGCGAATTAGACATCTGGGAGACGGCTCGTTCTTTCAACGGTCGTTTGGATGAGGATGCGCTCTTCACGTGCCCGGTACGTGTGCGTGTTGATTTGGGCGCATCTTCACAGGGGGAGAGCTTCGATTGGGAGGACGGTCTCTGCATGAGCGCATTCGGGGAGTTCTTCAGGGCGTCGGCCAGGTTCTTGAGTGTCGTGTTGGCAACTTCTGTTGCTAGTATATACCTCTCTTTGGGAGAGAGCGCTGTCAAAGTCTTCTTGACAACGTTCACAGCTGCTGTAGATGTTACAGTCCCGGCTCTCCGCCGCGCCGTTGCTGGCGTCTTGGCTCTGGCATTTTCCTTTTGCGCAGGTTCTTCTGAGTTCTTAAGGAGGAGTTCCTGGAGTGTTGCGACAGTTGCGGTCGAGCATGTGGATGTCGACTTGAGCTCTGCTTTTACCTTGTCGATGCGAGGACGCGTCGGCTCGTCTTTAGGGGCCATTTAATTCCGGTCGTGGTGCTGAAGTGGTACTCTCAGCGCCTCACAGAGCCTGTGCATTATACATTACTAAGAAGACTATTGCACAGGAGAATGTGAGGCTCTACCAGGTCGTGAGTGGACGGGATGCGACGCGCCAAACATTGGAAATCATAGTACCGCATTCGGCCTAGCGCATGACCTAGTGTTCGGCCCCGCCAACAGCTGAGACGGCGGTGTGTTTACATGGCTCGCGCACTGGTATTATATCAGATGGGACACAGCTTTCCGTCTTCAACAATAACAATCAACATCACCATAACAACATTTATCGCGTCATGCCTATAGCTGCATGGCTCTGTGAAGAGACGATTCAACTACTTTTATCATCCTCAGACGCCCGCTACGATCCCATATCTTCCTGGCTTTCGCATGCTCCTTCGCCTCCGTTATCGATCACATCCGGCAGAAAACAGAAGAGATCATACAGCAAACAGATCGCGAACCAGATGTCTAGCCGAGATACCTCTCCTCTAAAACGCTGTCGCCTTGAGGCGGCTGAGGACCCGTTGTGCGCAGCCAAAGATGCCGAGAAAACGCCCCGGGCGAAGTCTAACGTCGTTATTGAACCGCCATCAAGTCGCACAACTCACTCCTCCAATTCTCGTCAATCGATAAGTCCGAAGAAGAAACAGCCTCTGCGAAAAATGGCCGATCTCTCCTTACTACCAAATGCAGTGGTAATGAAGTCTATTAGCGACGCTACCACAACTCCTCCGAAGGAGCTGGGAGAGATTGTTCTACGATTAAGACGGATAGGCCGTGGAGTTGGAGTGATATCACGATCGGAAAAGGTCGGTCAATATGTCTTCCCCCTATTCGCCATGCTGACAAGCATAGAATGCAGTGGCTTCCATGCCCTCGGACGGACCGTTTCGCCAGATGTATATTGACGAACTCACATTCATGGATGATGTAGATCGAGCATCTCTCGGACCATGTCCACATACACATGAAGTCGCGAAAGCAGTCAGCCTTGCCACCGAGTGCGAGTCGAATGAGCACAGCGAAGCATCTTGGAACGGCAGGGTGCATACATACCTCTTAGATCTCGCGCTTTACAATGAGATGTATCATGGAAAAGTGGGCTTCTTAGATTGGTGAGTTTTTTGGTCTCGCACAGCCAGTGACGGTTACTTATTTGGTCTCTAGCACCAAGGCTCGTATCGAGCCGGAGTCATTACCAACGAATTGCGCTGGTCTCCCTACTGAATCAAAGATGGTTGACTTTGCTGTGTATCTTGACTCCAACGATATCACGCACAACGCTCTCCGCCAACTCGCTGCTCGAGATCCCTTTACCACTGCCTCGTGGAATCATACCTGCTATCCACCATTGCAAAAGCGTCCCCTGGCGATAAGCATTGAAACAAAATTGACGGGAAAGGACTGGGACACAGCCAAGATACAGATAAGCATCTGGGTGACTGCTCAGCTGAACAAACTGGAACAACTGGTGGCGCAGGATGGTGGAGGATTGCCGGGGCTACCATTCCTCCCAGTGATAGTGACTCAAGGGCATGAATGGTATTTTCTGGCCGCCACTAGAAGCAAAGGGGAAACGGTTTGTTCAACCCTTCGAAACGTCATTAGCGGTATCTCACAGTGTACAGGTCATTTGGGAAAAGGTGCTCCTCGGCTCAACACAGGATGCGCTAGGGGTGTATCAAATAATTGCCGCCTTGCAGGTGCTGGGACGTTGGTGCGAAGATATCTACCGACCTTGGTTCCAGACGCATGTGATTGGTGCATCATAGTTGGATACAAGATCAACGCATCCCCAATCATCTTCCGCTCTCTTTGCATATCGATAGGGCCTCACGAGAATTGATGAATGGAGTTATGTGAACGGACAGAGGCTGAAGATAGAACCATGGTGTTGTTCACAGCTGGTGGGTGAGCATGTGGCGGGGCGCTATGCAACATGGGATCTCAGTCCAGGCCATCCTAGTTCAAATAAGTATGACAGCCGTTCTGGCACAGGGCTTAGGCCTTGGGCGTTTGTGGGGTAACGGCTGCTCACGAGTTGGTGATACAGACTAACGAGGCACTTACTCGCATGCACCTACCACTCTTTAGTCTAATGGTCTCGACTCTCCAATATAATTTTACTGGATTGTAATCATGGCACCTGAGTCAACACGCGAAAAACACTATGCCGGGTTTCGGCTACGTTCTTGTCTGCATTCTGCACCGCCTGCTGGGATGCCTACGGAGATAGATTGACCTCATTGTCGGCATACCCAGGTTCCACATATCGCGGCGTTTAAGATCAAGATGGGCCGAGAGGCCCTAGGCACTCCAGGATTTGACTTCCTGCAGTGCAGTGCGTGTCGCCGGTAATATGTTCATGCACATCCTGGCTGATCAGGGCGCGCGTTCCTGGCTTTTGGTGGTGACAAGGGCGCATTGAATTTGAGTGCTTTCCAGGCAAGCGACACGGGCTTGATCCTGCCTTTGGCCAATGGGGCCTGTAGCGGTGTAGCTCTCCTCCAAACGCGGTAGATTTTGTTTCATGGGGCTCCGAAACATCCGGCCGCGTCGTCGAATGCAGGTGCAGGCGCGGATGAACGGTATTGCATGCCCAACAATAGATGACGGCCTCTTCGCGAAGAGCTTCTGGAACAAAGCCGACCGCGCGGTGCCAGAGGCTTGAGAGCTGTTGTTGCTAGGCCGGACCAGCCGATATTGTTGGTGGACGTGGCTGCGAACTTGATTGCGTTTTTTTTATTGCGCCTTCTAAAGGGCCGGCTCCCAGCACTGACAACCAGCGGGCCCTGGGCCTGGTGTTAGCCAGGTGTTCGGGATGTCGCCAGTCCCAGCCGAACTACTGCCGGCTGCCCTGGTGCTGTGCTCTAAAAGGTCTGTGAGGAGCCATGGCTCGTGTTGGCAACTGTCAGCGACGGCACATGGAAAAATGAGACTTCATGCTGCCGCGGTGCATGTCGCTACCTGCCGAACGGCTCTTGACACGCTGCGTCTCAATGGCCACTGGCCACGAGCAGTTAAAGCAATTTTCTTTGTTTTCAAACCCCCGTAGGCTGTAGCTGACTCGGGAAAACAGCCAATTCGGGCCCCGCGGATATTGTCACGTTGCCAACAATCCTTTTTCGATAATTGTTCAACGACCTAGCCCTAGCCGCGAATCCCCCACAACCCAAGTGGACTTGCATGACAGGGAGCCCAAGTGCCTGCGTAGGCAGTCCTGTCCTTCCCCGCAAAACCGCCAATCGCAAAAAGGGGGGCTACAGTGCAGTAGCCGACAGCTGACAACGGCTTCGAATGTCGTACGAGCATCACCCATCGCTACCGGTATTTGTAGCGACCTCTACCAGAACTGCGAACATGTAACAATCGGGCCGGTGCGCAATGCATCTCACGAGGGGACAAGTCGCGGTTGGCACCGCTCTGTGGCTCTGTCAATCATTATCCTTTTTGGTATTGCACAGACAAATGCTGACACCCTAGTCCCTCCCTGCCGCGGCGCAGCACGTGTTGCACGTGGTGGCGGTATTTCCTCATCCACCCATCTGCATTGCCCCCAAGCTTGCCATAATTACCATCTTCGAGGGCACTTCCCCCATTTTCGCCTTATCAATATTGTCAGTGAGAGCATTGTGTGGCATGACTGTCATGTGCTAGCGAGTCCAATAGTGAGATCAGCCAGTATAAGTCGTTCAGAAGTTGTGACCTCGACCCGTCTTGGAACGTTCTGAGCCCTGACAGACCGGAAAACGGGCGCTAGAAGTAGTGGCCTAAAAGTCGTAAGGTATTCACTATGCATGTATATCCCCTGCACGGGTAGCGTGCCCAGCGATCCAGCACGCCTGGCACCCATGCCGCACCTCTGCGGCCAGGTGCCAATTATATCTGGCAAAGAAAACATTATGATGATCCCTCCTTTTCCAGCTCCACAGCCGACCCCAGACGCCCAGGATCCACTGTACTAACTTTCCGCAAGCCTACCCTATCCTTCTACTATGTAACCCACGCCAGTGCCCACAACACTCCTTCCCAAATCCTGGATAAACCCTCGCGGAGAAAACACCTGACCTTGGCCACTCTTTGTACACCCTCCAATTATTCCACAATACTACTACTTGGACAAAGGGCTTCTCACACTCCTTTACCAATCGAACCCTCGTCAAGCTATAGGACTGATTCTTCGGAATTTCCGGTCAGCACCGATAAAGCTGACCCTGTCACCAAACGAACCGATTGATTGCTCGACTTTTTCACAATGATCTGAGGAAGTGATAGCTCGGCCCTCCAGCACTTCGACGCTTCAGCCAGTAGCGCATCGCCCCTTGAACCTACCTCCAATATGGCGCCGCACGGCATGGCCTTCGTTGAGGTCCGACAGGATCTCGATACACGATACTTCGCCTATCCAAATAGCATATTTTCGCTAACACCGGTGTTTCGCGTCGGCCTCATCCCCATCGGTATATTTGCCATGATGAGTTTAATATCAGTCTCGGCATTGCTGGCATTCATCACTCATCGGTTGATTTCGTGGCGAAGGCACTACAGGGAATATGTGGGCTACAATCAATACGTTATACTCATCTACAACCTGCTTATAGCCGATCTCCAACAATCAATTGCGTTCTCGATATCTTTCCATTGGCTTCGACTTGGTAAGATCGTCGCCCCAACCGCACCGTGCTTCATCCAAGCCTGGTTCCTGAATATCGGGGATGTTGCGAGCGGATTTTTTGTTCTCGCTATCGCAATCCACACGTGGCTCGGCGTTATCAAGGGCTATAAGCTACCATATATCTGGTTCGTTGTGTCAATCTTGGGCATCTGGTTTGCGGCTCTCATCTTGACTGTACTTGGACCGGCCATGTACCAAGACCGTTTTTATACTAGAGCAGGTGGTTGGTGCTGGATCTCGGCCGACTTCCAGGAGGAACGTCTCTGGTTGCATTATTTTTGGATCTTCGTTGTCGAGTTTGGCACTATCGGACTCTACGGCCATGTGTTTTTCCACTTACGTGGCCGCCTCCGAAGCATCATCAACAATGACACTACCAAGTTGACCCGCGCGACCGTTAGTATTCTGGTACAACTCACATTCGACACATTTGCTGATACTTTTCCAGAAATTCATGGTGATGTATCCACTAGTATATGTCCTACTCACGTTGCCTATTGCGGTGGGCCGCATGGTCGCCATGACTGGTAAAGCTATGCCTGACGGATTCTTTGTTGTGGCTGGTGCGCTCCTCACTTCCTGCGGTTGGATTGACGCCCTCCTCTACGCTCTGACACGGCGAATTCTCGTCAACAATGAACTTAGCAATGGCCATTACAACCACACCGTAAACGCCACACTTACAGATGCAGCACGCCCAGGCGATGCTCCGAACTATGGCCTCACATCAATGAATGGAAAAGAGGCCAATGGGGCCAGCGCACGTACAGTGACCATTGTTGGTGGTAGTAATAGGTTGTCACGCATAGTAGATCACCACCGCGGACGCAACGCATCTCGCTCCCAATACCATGATTCAATGGCGGAGCTGAGCCCAACACGAACCGGGTCTCAAGACTCTATTATTAAGCCAATGGCTATGGACGGCATCAATATCGTCACAGAAACAAATATTCAGGTCGAGTCGACGAGCGAAGAGTATGGTTTCGCTACAAAACCACGACCAAGACCCACAAGCGACGGGGAATATAATAAGCAGCCCTTATGACATGCGCTGTAAGACAGGGCAAAATGTTTTGAGTAGCTACATTCCGTCAAAAGAACAAATATCGCCATTTACTTCTTTCAGCCAAAACTTCACTAGCGATATAATAGCTTACGCATCTGGCTGGCTAACACGGCCTATCACTTCCAATTCAATAATGGTTTGAGTCATGGGGGTTGCGATGCATTGCATCTTCCGTATTTATCGAATTGTACAACAGAGAGTAGAGTGGCGCACAGCTCAAAAGCGCAATCGCACAGCTCAAAAGCGCAATCGCACAGCTCAAAAGCGCAATCGCACAGCTCCATTCGGGAGCATTCTTTATTATTAACGTTGCACACGGCCACATGACGCACACCTGGGCAGGTGGAGAGACTAGATATACCCCAGTTTAGTAGTATTATTACAAAGAAATTATCAGCCGAGTTCAACGCTTCGTACACGAATTATGTTTGGTCGATACGTTTGGCTGGTAGCAAAAACAAATTTGTAATGCACCTCCTTCCGGATTCTATTCTCTTGGTTAGCTACCTAGGTACTTGGTATTGGAATCCAGACCGAAGGATCGGCATGGCGGTCAGTAGACTGCTGTCGGATTTGAGGGGTTTTCAATGATTTGCTGTGACGTGCACAAGACTGTGATAAATGTACGTGATGAATGTGAGAACGTCAAAGTTGATGGATTGATGAATTGATTGATTGATTACAGTAATTGATTGCTCTGACTGATTGATCGCTTTGTCCTCCTTTCCTCTGTATGCCAGCTGCTCTATATACCCGAATCTACCCAGTTCGCTGAGGTTGCCCGGCACGGTTGGTGGAGGGCCGCTATCTCTACCGAAGTGGTTCGGCTCCATGCCGTTCGGACAATGATGCGATGGACCGTAGTACTCGTGATAACCGTTTGGCATGTGATGGTTTCGACTGCTGGTTTTCCATGGTTGCGATACTAGCGTCGACCTGACTATTACAGCCTATTACAGCTGGCTCGGCTATTGCTGGATTGCGCTCTGAGTTACGCATCTCATCTGACAGCTGCAGGTGTACTACAGTAAAAGAATAACAATAACGAAAAACGAGTAATGGTCTCCCGTAGATGTAAAAGGTATAGTCCAAAACTTCCAACTTATCGCCAAATCGCCGGGGATAATCTGGGCTTACGCGCCCGAGCCTCTGGATAAGCCATCACGGCTATGCCGCAGCGTCAGTGCGCCGATTGTGAGCTTTGGAAAAAGCCAGCTGTTGGGGACGATAGACGCCAGCAATGCGGTTGTGGCGGTCGTTCAAAAACTTTGATTGCTCGCAGGTGCATTTCGTCGCAGATCCTTCCTGATTGGGACTTGAGCAAACTGGATACCTAATCATCTAGCAAAGTGATAGGTAGATCTGGGCGTAAACTTTCGCTAAATCCGAGCTCAACGCATTGGATGTGAGCCTGAGGTAGGCAGTGCAAAGCTTGCTGGTGGCTAGCTAGGCTCTCGGTAAACTGAAAAAGTGGGATAATCACACTCGTTACATCAATGCTAGATGTATACAATAGGCTATATACTTCTAAGTAATTCGATTAGGAATTGTAGATTCCTCTAGCCGTACTTGTAGATACCTAAAAGAAAAGTTCTAGGTAGCTTGAGTATCTTCTAGCTGCTGCATCTGAAGTGGTTAAGTTCCACTTTTCTGGTTAACTGAGAGCTAGGTGCCAGCGACAGCCTACCTATGAGTTAGGCTGAAGCTATTGATCGAAAGGCTGGAGTGGAACTGATGCCGCGATTTCGCTTTTTGATTGCTAACAGCTATTTCTACTAAGCTCATGCAATAGTTTTTCGTTCGCTTATACCTTGGTCGGATTTCAGTTTCTCGTTAATCTAGACCAATTCAAATTCTGTGCACTAGTGATGGGGAACGGCACTAGGCACGAATTTATAGGCTGACTTCGAAAAACTACTGTTCGTGGAAATAAACTGATATCCTTCTGGAATAAACTAATATCACATTTCCTAGTATTTCACCACGCCTATAGCCCCAGACTGTTCGAGAAGACTTTAATTTTATAGGTGGCTTTTGTGGCGAGCATCGTAAGATTTTTGAGATCTTTTGATGACGAGAAACACCTTCTCTAGTGGCATTCAAGCGCAGAGCCTAGATTTTATTCTACTCCGGAGCTCCCACATATAATGTAATTGCATATGCAAAACGCCTACGAGATACTACGTGTCACCAAAACGTGCATTTGGCTGTAAAGCACCGTGGAAAAATGCCCAGGTGTTCTTCGGCGGGTATGCGCGAAGCCCTCGAGCATGAAATAGCCGATATGAGGGCTAGCTAATATTATGAGGCACGCACAGCCCGTTACCAGGGGGCCATCTTCAAAAATCGCAGAGTCCATAAGCGCCCAATAATGTGTTCTGTGAGGGTGGGCCCTAGCCGATCCTGAGTCTGCGGCCAAGACAGCAAGTGAGCGCTTGCTGGCGTCCCAAGGTTCTTTCAGGCGCCGGTACCGAAGATCAACGACCCCAGGGTACCTAGCTGGGCATCAGCCGCACTGTGAAAAGTGTAGAAGCAGCAGACGTTCTGGAGAGATAGTGGCAAATGAGTGCTAAAAGTTATGTGAAAAGTGCAGTATCAACAGGGGTGTCTTAGTGTGAATATGATATGTGAGGCTTGCCGCAAGGTGTGGCCTCGAAGGATTCGTGATGCAGCAAACGGAATCATCTGGTTTGGGCGCTCGGGGCATTCTGCCATGTCCGATCCCGGATCTGCAATTGTCTTAATTTCACTTCACACCTCTTCACACCTGATCAAAACATTACAAAAATCCCCATGCATGGCTCGCCGTTGGGCCATGTTCCATCTGAGCAGTTTTCCAATGTCCTGTGAGATTTTGGAACGTAATCCGGCGCCCTCACGAACCGAAATCACATTGACCCTTCCTGGACGACCAATGCGAGCGCACGTCTCATCGTGGGAAGAGCAAGGAGACTGGGGAGCAATACTATGCGCTGCCAAAAAAAAAAAGTGGCATCTTGGGTTCAATAAATCTTCCTACTTGCTATCTGCCGCGTCACCGGTGAAAGCTTGTATTCCTACATTCCTCCTGGCCGTTTTTTAGGCCCCCACAACAACGCCGTACACCTTGACATTTTTAGAAAGGAGCGACCTGGACCCTACCCAACTTCATTCCAGATGCGCAATGCGAGGGATGCCTGCCAATGCCTGTTTTCAGGCTTTTGTTCCTGTCCCCTCATTCGTGAACGACCGACAGTCGGGCGTTGGAGAGGAGTTGAGCCAAGGCGGCACGCCTGCAGCGAATGTAGTCGGTAAGCTTACTGCTTATAAGACTAGGTGCATTGACATCACAGCTCCGGGCTGGTACGTGACCGGACGCAGATGTGTGCCACCCAGCGCAGGCCTTGGGCTCAAGAGGGTTCCATTTTGTCCACGATGCTTTCAATGGCCATAGAGCGCGTAGAGGGTGTTGTTGGTGTTGGTGGTGCTTTTGCTTCGACCTTGGGTGGCGGAGCCGGCTGTGGGGGCTGAAGCCGGGCTGGCGGTAAGGACACGCTGCTCACATCGTCTGAAAGTGGCTCGTTGTCGTCTCCAATGATCTCGTCTACCTCGCGTAGCCAGCTCGTCTTCAACACCTCCATGGGAGGATCCAAGTCACCAGGCTTCCCACCACGTCGAGCCTCTGCCGCCGTCATCTTGCGCTCACCGCGCTTGTGCGGATGGAAATGCATGCGGCGAAGATGGCTCGCTGCGTTGTAGCATTCGTTGTACCTCTTGCCTGTCTGGCAGGCTTTGCAGCCTGCGAGAAAGGTCTTGTCGGGTGAAGTGTCAATAGTTACCCAGACCTTTCGCGTTTTTCTGTGAACACGATTGGTATGGCGGCGTAGCTCATGTTCACTGCGGAAGCCGTCGGGATAGTCGGTACACACCGGGCATTTGAGCCGAAGTATCCTGCGAGAGGTAGTCTTGGAGGCCGTCTGAAACGCTGGAGATGTCTTTGGGGTGTCGTTGATAGGAGGAGCTGCAACCACGGTTTCTCTTGGGGCGGACGGAGGCCTAGCCGGTTCACTGTCTGGGGCAATGGCAGAGGCAACGGGAGGTGCTTGATTCTTCATTTTGGCTCTTGATCTTGTTGGAGGCATGTATACAGCAGGATTTCTTCCAAGGCTCCCGGAATGCGAGGACCAAGTCTAGTCTGGGTTTGCTGTGGACGAGCTGAGCTTGGTTTTCCCCTTGGTAATGGTGGGGCGTCAGCGGTAGCTCCAACGGCGACTATTGCTCTTCGGCTTTAGCAGCAATTGAGAAGACCGGCAGGGAGTTAGGGATGCGTGATGCGGCTGTAGGTCGATCTGAAGAAGGCGGGGCCTGGGCAGAGGAAATACCTTCTGCCTGATATCCCGATTTCGCAAGGCGGACGAGGCTGAGTTCAGCAGCCTTGTTTCTGCCATCTGAGTGGGCGACTCGAGCTGCAGCCACCACCTGAAGCGGCGAGCTGATAGCTTATTGGTCTTCGGGGCGAATCAGGCAGTGAGACGCGCAAAACTGGCGAGGGTTCTTTGCCGGTTTGGCCAAATAATAAAAAAGCACCAGAGGATCCCGCAGAACCCTGCTTCGGATCATTCCGCCACGGCGTGAAAAGCTGCAAGTCCAGGAGAGCGAGACCTGCAGCTTGCTGGGGAAAGCGAGCGGTGGTTGTGTGGGCGTTGTGGGCATTGTGGGCATGGCCATCATAGCCATCATGGTCGTCATGGTCGTCATGGTCGTCATGCTTTTCCCCTTTGAGCTTTCGCGTGCCTCTACTGTAGCTATCTCTCTACTACGTAGGACTATGTGCATAGTAAATCTCGCGTCCCAGGCTTGCATCATCTCCCCAGCCCATGCGCTCCGTCACCTCCTGTGCGCATGGCCTGCATCAGCACGAGCAGCCTCTCTCCTGGCTGCTGCCCTCTTGAGTCTCCAGCCTCGCGGCCAAGTATCGGACCCAGCCGCCTTTGTGCGTCCAAGCGGAGCCGAGTCCACTTGCAAGCCAGTGCTCGGAGGGACGTGTTTACTTTACGAACAGTCGCCGATTACGAGCCACTGGATGCGTTCCGAAACCGTCAGCCTCAGCTGGCACTTCCCATCCATTGCATCGTCACCGCCGGCCCGTCTGACTGGTGCAATCCATAGCCAGCCTGTCTCAAGCTCAAACATGGTCAGTAGATACGGGGCGCAATGCGACCACACGAAGAAAATGTTGGGATGCTAGTTCCCAGATCCCCGCATCTTCAGCATCATGGCTTGGCGCTCTCTGTTGATACGTATATGGGCAATGGGCGTCAGACCGGTCCCTGACATTCCGAGGCTGACAAGCATATGCTCCAGTTGCTCCCATTGCTCCCAAACCTTGTTGAGCCCGCCCTTCATCACCAAACAAGCCTGGACGTTTGCTAAATTTCAATACCTATTACCTAGTGTTTGACTTGGGATTGCATTGCGTGTCCATCGGCTGTTCGGCTCTGGAGCCTGTCTTCATGCTACTCTGACACCCTTCGGCGCGCGATATGCCAGCCTTCTCTTCCCTAGGCGCTCCACTTTCTCTGTCCAAGGAAACAAGGCGCAAAACGACGCTTATTGATTCGTAAGCCTTTCGCCTACCAAGGTAAAGACTCGGCGTTTCATCTTCTCTTACGTACCCTTCCCTACAATTACCTAGCCTGCTCGCTACTTGTAACCTGCCTCGGTTGGCTTGCTTTTGTTGAAGCATCATACATACATACACATGTAGGCCGTTCGGATCTGTTGTTTCGAGTTTCCACCTCACTTGCGACATACACATATGTAGTGAGCCCTTACTGTGGATCTATTATTTCCGCTGCAAGAGAATGGAATGGCTGGACTTTGATCTGCAATGCTGCTGGGATCCTGGTTCCACTGGATACAGGCATATACGATGCTTTCAAAGTTACAGCACACGATGCCACGACCTGCCTCCTGGGGTGGGGAAAACTGTCTCTCGATTAGCTGCGCTTTCATTCCTCAATTGTGATACCAATGAGGTATAAGTTGCCGGGTACTATAACCGGCTCTCCAATCTCACTGATGAGTAGCCTTGTCAGCAGCAGCAAGCTCGCGAGTCAACGTATCAGGTCGTAAAACAGTTTTCGTACCTTAATATAGTAGCTACGATTGTGAATGCAGATAAGACAGATAGAAAATGACGTTCTTGGTACACGCTCGATCGAACCCCTTCTTTTTTTTTCTTTGGGGCTCGGCTGTCGTGCTTGTATCAGGCTTGCATGTCTTGGAGCGCCACAAAGATGCTCCCATGTCCACTGAAGGAAAGTTAAACTGTGCTATTAGTGAGAATATCAAGATGAGGTTATCGAATTTTTGGGTTGCTTTACAGCAGTTATCAGTAGCAAACATGTTCCATAGTGTACACGAGTAGGACAACGACTTAGTCCTATTGGTTGTCCATGCCTCCGTCACCCGGCCTCGACCGCCTGGGTAGGTTCGGCCGATGTCCTGTCGATTAATCGGTCTTGCCCCAATGATATATGCACACGGCGGCTCTTGCGAACGCATCGTCATCAGTTGCCAAGATGCCAGGGTTGCTTTGCTAAGAACTAGCCCAGTCCAACAATCGGAAGATGTCGTTCCCTCGGACGCCTACGTTGGCAGGGCCTGTATACGGTCACAACGACACCAATAGCCGCGTCTTGTCTCTTTTGAGCCGGAAAGCTACTGCTCTAGCATGCAGCTTCCACTTATGCAGGGTGCCGGCCTAGCCCAATAAGGCAGTATTGAGGCAACCGCAACACTGTTACTCTGGTTACTCTGTCAACCGTACACTCATCTCTTTTCCCTCCGGCGCACACGTCTCAACCTTACCGTGGCCATAATCCGCGGGCATTGATTCGTGGAGAACGTCACTCGGGCAGCTTCAGAGGGAAGCAAACTCATCGCGCCTTCTATTGGCACCCGGTCACCGTTCCAAAGATTTTCGTGACATGTTCCACAAACTTGTGGCACAGTCAACGGTTTTCTTTACACGTGGAGCTTTGGGCCGATTCTCTCAGTTACGAAGGCCCTGACGCCAGTATGCGCATTCCACGATTGAGGTAGCAAGATGTGCTGTCCATTTACTCAATCATGTGAGTAATCACCATGCTCAACGCGCGTGTGCCCTCAAAATGGTGTGGGCGACTATACGCATTGAATACAAGTGCGCGAAACAGTCCTTTGTGGCCCACAGAGCCGTGCGCGTTCACTACTAACTTCATTCCTATATAAACCCTCACTTTACAAGTGGACCAATATCTCCTTTATACTCGCCTTTCTACTTATGGCAGTCGTCTATCGCAGGCCATCGTTTTGAGCGGAAAGCCACTACTCCAGCATTGCGATCGACACCGATCTGCAAGTTACCATCGCCCCGGGAATCTCTGCTACAGTGTATATGACCTTGTGTCTACAACTGATTCATCGCAAAACGAGGCTGATACTTCACTGAACATAGCATTAGGTCCTGAGCCTGGCGTTCGACGTGTTGGACTCTCACTTGTCCGAACTCTCATCTTCATTGCCACGTGATTCACCTCTCTCGGTCCCACTATCACGCAAAAGGACCATTAAGAAGCATTGCCTCGATCTTACCTTGCCTCAACATCGTCAATCCCAAGCCTATTCGAGCATATACCTTAAACTCTCTCCGATTCCAAAGTCACCACTTCCCTACGTACGACAAAACCTTCAGTAATACACGATGAAACGTTTAATGCTGCTTCTCCTAGTCGCCTTCGTGTGCGCCAGCGTTGACTTTTCGGACTGGCATCCGCCATATGAGGGCGATGCTCGATCTCCCTGTCCCGTGTTGAATTCGTTAGCGAACCACGATATCCTTCCTCGCAATGGGCGCAATTACACTGTTCCAGGTGTGGTCAAGGCCTTTGGTGAAGCATTGAACATCTCCACCGAAATCGCGACATCTCTAGCCAACATCGCAATCTCCCTCTCACCGGATCCCACAAAGGGTGTGTTTGATCTCGACAACCTCAACAAACACAATGCAATTGAACACGACGGTAGTCTTAGCAGGCTGGATCATGCCCTTTCTGGAGGCTCCCAAGCCTTCGATGCTACTGTGTTTGAGGAAACACTGAGTTACTTTGGTGGCGCTTCTGAGATAGATATCCCTGAAGTAGCAGCTGCGCGTTGGAGTCGTTTGAAGAGCTCAAAGGTCATGAATTCCGAATTTTTGTATGGAGCTGGACAACGCTTCGGTTCTTACTTCGAGTCTGGAGGATATTACCAACTGTTCAAGAATCCTGCGACAAACAAAGCCCGTGTCGACTGGATTAAGATTCTGTTCAGTAAGGTTTCAAGTTATTCAGTCGTTCATGAAGCTAATCTTGTGTTAGGCGAGGAGCGCTGGCCATGTGATGAGGGCTGGAGACCCGTTAATCGTATCGATGGGTTCTCAATCGCGGATACCACTATGCAGCTTGCATTACACACTCCAGAGAAGCTACCTGGCCTGGGGGGGTTGTGACTAGTTAGTAGGTTCCGCCAAACTTCTCTCTAAACCAAGAATGGGAAGATAACGTGGCCGGACAGGGTATTTTCTGTGAACGGTTGCAATGTCCAAACTTTGCATACACCTCTTGGATTCTTGAAAAATATTTTCTAAGTTCTAACGTAGCTCGTGTAGGAGTGGGAAAGTTAGAGATAATTTAGCAATGCTTACAACCTTTCGTGAAGCGATGCACCATAGTGTCCTATTACAAGACCTTTCGCTGTGTCTATGATTATATCTGTGTCATGCTTCATGCTCTCTAGAGCAGAATCTGTATGGTTGTTTGAATTGCTCTGCACATCTTCGCTGGGATGAATCAAGGCAAAACTCTATTGGATCATGAGTTCGTCGGCAGAACCCATCCGACTAGGGTGTATATGCTAAGCTCGATGAATAGGTTGGGGACAAAGCTCAAACTGGGAGATCAACAGACGATCGCGAGTAATACAGGTGCCAAGCATTTCAGACACGATTTCCCATTTCGGATGTACGCATGCCGTAATATTGAGAATGCTGCTGCCGAGGAAGAGATTCAGACACTCAAAGGACTCTAAATAGCGGAACTAGCTTTCATGTTTCTGGCGGTGCGAATTGCGAAGCTGCAGCCGTTTATGCACGCACGATGAGGATTTCATAATGCGTGACGGCGGATGCAGCACAAGTACGTGACCGACGTCCATTGGCTGATACGGGAAAACGAGAAAAAAGAGCAGCCATCCAATTGCCTATTTTGGTTACAAGGCTGGGGAGGCGTGAGATGTTCACATGGCGCATGGGCCTGCATTGACGTGTGCACAACGGATAACCCTAGTAATTAATTACTAGTAGGCAGTCTGTGGTCCAAATCCAGACGCGCTTCCGTCCCAAACAACCACCCTGCAGACAGTACCTGGTTGGATATCTATTCCCTCAATACCATCAACACACAAAATCCACAGACACAGAGCTGGTGTACTGCGCCTACTATTTGCGCAGCCGCCGTATTCGCCATGCGACTCCCTCGACGATCGAGGTAGGAGAGCCGCAACCCCATAGCAATGCCGGCACCCTCCAGCAATGGTCCCCCTTCAGTGTCCTCGGCTCCCTCGGCAACATCTTCCCGGACACTCGACTCGAGGGGTTCTGGCGCCTACGTAGACAATGGCGAGGGAAGCTCCCAACGACAGAGCCCTACGTCAAGGCCAAGGACGCGCGCAACGGGTAGCGCAGATACAGCCTTTGGAGAGGAGCATGACTTTGCACGTCGCAGGCAGCGCGTTCGTCGATCGGGAGGCTTCTTGCTGGACTCGAGCTTCCCTAGTGGCCCACGGAAAGGCCAGCACCAAGAGCAAGCACACACACAAGATGCAAAGGGGAAACGCAGCTCGCGACGCGGCGAAGCCTCTACAGGCGATGGACAGCAAGATGATGCTGCGCCTCGCATGAGAAAGGCCAGACACGATGCACCGCCTAGCACACCACAGCCAGCAGCCATCGACCCGGGTCAGCTCGTGCACATGGCTCTGAATTTGAGCGATAGTCGAAAGAGGCATATCAGCGCTAGTCCGCTATTGGCTCCTCAACCAAGGGCCGTTCCAACTGCCCATCAAGATGGGAGCTTCTCAGCTCATGGTGGTGGCAGTCTAAAACAATACCTAAATGATCAACGGCGCGCGTCACGAAATATCTCCCCCATGGGTGGTAAAGGTTCACCCTCTCGGCATATGTCTACTTCCATGCAGCGAAGCGGATCCATGACGCTCCAAGGCTCCCAAGCGAATCATCCTTCGGCTGCCACATTTGCCCGCCGAGACAAAGCCCGTGATTATCTTGAACTTCGGATACAATACATGCGACTGCTTGACTACTTGCCGCCACTTAAGCTAGATGCTAATGCGCCAGGCAACTTCTTCATGTCCATGAACAACGTTCCTGGCAGTCCCCAGGTGCAGCTCACCCGCGTACCCTCGTATGCGGGCAAGCAGCACGAATTGGGCCGCCAATACAACCCTTTGCAGTACATTCGCAATAGAAGGAGTAGGGCCCGGGAACGGCGAACCCGTGATTACACCCCCCACGAGTTCACGAACGCAGATGAGGTTCGAGATTGGGTGGATCTTGTCCAGCAACAGTCGAAAAGCCCTAGATACCGCCAAGCCGATCGAGTCCTCTTACCAAAATTACATGATGATGATGATAATCAAAGCGGCGCTGAGCCTAACGAACCACCCAGACCCCATAAGGGTTGGGTATTCTCTCCCGAGGAGCTACTCGCAGATGCCTACTGGCTGGAGCAAGGCGATAACAAGACGATCATTGAAAATCGCCATGGTCGCAAAATCTTCCCACCTAAGGAAATGCCGCAGACCGATTTTCTACAACCTCGCGCAAGCAAGGAAATTTCTGACCAACGAAGAAAAAGCTGGGTCGAAGGTGTCACAGGTGTATCAGCTGATCCCGCCAGTGGTGGCGAAAGCGAAAAAGGCAGTGAGCGTGGTCGTAAACGGAGGCTACTTCCTGCTTTCCGAGCCGATAGTCCAAAACATGGGAAGCATTCTAGGAGAGGCTCAAGATTTAGAACCAACATGAACAGCGATTCGTCAGACACAGATACTGATTCAGGGAAACGAAACCCTCGTATTATTGTGGACGAAGACCAAAATACAGGCCCACTTGCGCTACAACTAGACAACTTGCTAAAGCAGCAGACTCATGAGACTGAGGCGAATTCCCCAGCCATCATATCGCCTGACACACCAAACAAGTGGGGTAGGCATCATGTTGAAGAACCTCAAACCAGGGTCTCAAGAGACTCGCTCGAAGTTCCTCGTGTTGGAAATGGATTCTCAAATATGGACCATACTGGCGCCTTTAAGTTACCTCCACGAGCGCGAACAAACGCTACTCTTTCAGGTGATGACACCGAACCTCGGTCATCCTTCGAAGACCTAGACACGTCGCCAAATACGCCGCTTCACCAAAAGCGTTTTTCGCTTATCAGGAGCAACCATTCACCTCCTCTTAGTCGTGAGAACTCTATGAGCAAAAGGCCCAAGCGAAGCAAGTTGAATCCTTTCCATTCCCAAGAGAACAGCGAAGACTATAGGCACGACCATCAACATGACCCAGAGTCAGCAGGGCTGGATAGGAAGTTGCAGTCTCGCCAAACAAGTGAAGAAATACAGGATAGCACTCATGTGGGACATGCTATGATGGCTGCTCCAGGTGCTGTAAAATCATTCCTAGGCCATCGCAAAAATGAAAGCACCAGCAGCTTGCTTTCTCAAGATAAGATTCGTCGCAAAGATACTCAAGAGCCTCATTCTGCCGTCACTCGTTTCTTTAAAGGTGTCAAACATGAGAGCTCTAAAGTCGGTGGATTTGTTTTCAGGAGAGACCGGCCAGATGATGAGGATGCGGAAACTGCCTCTGATGCTCTTGCGGTGGAGGATGGTGCAGATACCTGTATCAAGACCGATCGGCCATCATTGTCTCGATTAGGTACTGCAACAACGATAGAGAGTGTTATACCTGTACAAGATAGTCGCTACCATCTAGATCTCCCTATATTCAAGCCGGCCCACGAGGTCCCCATTGATAAGGATAGTAGTCTCTTATCTAGCGACCACATTTCGCGGCAGAACCTTGAACGAAAAAGCAATCGTTCACCTCGATTCGATAAACTTGCGCCTCCACGGATGGATCTAGAGAGACTATCTTCGGTATCATCACAGGGCACGTTACATCCCAACCGCAGTCACAGCCGAGAGCGAGTCAACAAAGTTCTTGCGCATCCGGGTAGAGTTGGCCTGGGTGGATTACCTCCTACTTTTCTTCGAGATACAAAAAGCTCGGACAATCTTCGCCGGAGCAGCTCGAGGCCAACGCTGGATGGGAAGCGTCACTGGAGTATTGCTGATGATGAAGCTGATGTCCTCCATCGCAAACAGAATGCGAATATGGTGACACAAGTTGACATCGCTCGCGTGCGTGCTCTTTTCTTATGCTCAGGTGTCAAAGCGAAAGAGATCAACCGCCGTGCACATACTAAGAGATCGCCACCTCCAGACTTCTTGGCTCGTGCTGCTGCTATCGCCAACGTAGAGCTTGTTTCGGTTCCCAGGAAAGAAGAGCATGTTCTTGCCGCTCGAATCTTGATGTGCGACCTAGAATCATCAACACGGGCACTAAGCACGTCAACACAACAATTCCGTGAAAATACAATCAAAGAACTCACAGATCTGATTACGGACCTGAGATCACGAGTTGACTTGGACCTTATGCCCCGCATTTTTGAGAGCGGAGACACTGCTGTTCATATCACGAGCAAGATATCGGGTCAAGGCCCTTTACAAGTCAAGCAGATCACAGACGATATTGATCAGATGCTACGCACTCGAAGGCGCAGGATGCGATGGCTTCGAGGTTTCGGGTGGATGCTGGTAGAGTGGGCACTTGTCACCTTTCTGTGGTGGGTCTGGCTTGTTGTTGTGTTAATTGGATTTGTGAAGAGAGTGTTTGGATTTGGATGGAAGGTTGTCAGATGGTTGTTGTGGCTTTAGGGAACCGTTTTGACTTTGCGACTTTTTGTATAATGCTGCATAGGATGGAGTCGCTTTAGCATTTTAGTACGGCGTTCTGGATAAGTTGATACCACGGGGAGGGGGGGATACTGTAGGACCACTATACATTGTTAATACAGCTTAGAGAGGCCGTAAACGAACCTCAATATACGGCACGTGATGTCGAGTGAGACAAGTGCACGTCCGCGCCTTGCGTTACGTCATGTCGAGATAGGCAACACCAGAACGCTTCCAACATCGTCTCTTCCCAGACGAGGCCTTCTCACAACCGTCTGTTTATTCACCACGTTTAGAATTGTTCGTCCTGCAGCAGCTTCATCCCGTCTGTCGCTCTCCGTTGTAAATAATGCTTTGTTGATCTTTAGGTCCCTAACTTTGAGCTAAAGCCACAAAAATGGACCTCAAGGGTGTGTTCGCAGCCAACGGCAACAGTACGGATGGTGGAGGATCAGTAAGTCATTGGGACATTTTTATCAACTTTGAACTCACCTAATCTAACAAATGCGCTTCATAGTCGAAGAGCCCGTCTTCTCTTGGAGCGGTAGCTGCAGCCTTCATCCCTACAGCGCTAACGGCAACCTTGCTTACCATCGCTTTCATTCTCATCAGACAGAAGTTCCCAAAAGTCTACTACCCACGAACTTACATTGGTACTATCCCAAAGCAAGATCGTACGCCATGCCAGAGTCGTTCGTATTGGGAATGGTTCCACACGATGAGAGTCGTCCCAGATAAATTTACGTTGTACCACCAGTCGCTAGACTCATACCTTTTCTTGCGTTTTCTACGCACCCTAATATTTATCTGTATTGTGGGTGCATGCATTACGTGGCCGACACTGATCCCGGTGAATGCAACGGGCGGAGGAAAATCAACAGAGCTCAATCGGCTCTCGATCGGCAATGTGAAGAAGGAAAAACATCTATATGCTCATGCCGCGGTTGCCTGGGTATTCTTCAGCTTTGTCATGTTCACTGTGGCGCGGGAGAGGCTATGGCTCATTGGATTGCGGCAAGCTTGGAATCTCTCTACAGCAAATGCGAGAAGACTATCTTCACGTACTGTGCTCTTTCTCTCGGCGCCAACTGCAGCACTCGATGAAAGTAACAAGCGACGTTTCTTCGGCGAAGATGCGGTACGAGTGTGGCCGGTGACAAAGGCTGATAAACTACAGTCTCTGATCTCGTCCAGGGATTCACATGTAGAAGAGCTCGAATCAGCGGAGTTATCACTTATACTGAAAGTTGATGAAAAAGGCAGAGCAAGAAAACTTAAGAATAGACGCCGGAGCATCACATACCAGAGTCTTTCTGATGGGTTGAAGAAATCCCTACGTCCCACGCATCGATTGAAGACGCCACCTGTCGGTAAACAAGTCGACAGTATCCGCTGGTTTCGCGACCAAATCAAGAAAAAAGAAAAAGAGATTGAAGAATGCAGAGATTCCAACGAGAATGTTATTGGTGATGGTGGTGCAGCGGCGGTGTTCGTCGAGTTTCACACCCAAGCCGCTGCCCAACAAGCGTGTCAACAGGTCGCTTCGGCAGATGTTTCATCATTGACCCCTCGCTACACTGGAGTCATGCCTAAAGAAGTCATTTGGAAGAATTTGATATTGGCTCCAGCATATAGGATATCTCAGCAGAGTATTGCTCTCGTGCTGGTTGTTGCAACTACCATTTTCTGGTCTATCCCAGTATCCCTCGTTGGCGCCGTCTCAAACATTGGCTATCTTGCAGAAAACTTCAGATGGCTTGCGTTTCTCAACGACCTCCCCCCTTCTATCATGAGTCTGCTCTCGGGTCTGTTGCCACCATTACTTCTCAGCTTGCTGGCGTCATATGTGCCTAATATATTCCGGTGTAAGTAGCCTGATTATATGTGGGGAAAGTTACGCTAATTCGCGCAGACATCTTCAAAACGTTTGGTGAGGCGACTAATACTTCGGCGGAACTCAAAGTTCTAAAATGGTATTTTGTCTTTCAAGTGCTGCAGGTCTTTCTCATCACTACTCTAGCTTCTGGAGCCGCTGCCGTGGTATCTCAGATTGCCAATAACCCAACTTCTGTCCCCCAATTGCTCGCTGAAAAGCTACCGAGCGCGTCAAATACATATCTTACTTACTTCGTCATTCAAGGATTGAGCAATGCTCCAAGCAATGTGCTCAACTATTCCGACGTACTATCATATGTCTTCTTCAATAAGTTTTTCGACAAAACCCCACGACAGAAGTACGCCCGATACACGTACTTGAGGGGTATGCAGTGGGGAAAATTGTTTCCTAAGTACGTCAACTTCGTCATCATTGGTAAGTAGTTTCTTCCGTCTAGTAACACTCTTGTCTAACTTCATTTAGCAATTGCGTACTCTTGCATTGCACCTTTAGTTCTGGGTTTCGCTGCTATTGGCCTTGGATTGTTCTACTACAGCTACCGATATATACTTTTGTTTACGGTCCAGCCCAAGATTGACACCAAAGGGCATTGCTACACTTTAGCATTGCAACAGATTCTCACGGGCGTCTACATTGCCGAGCTCTGTCTCATCGGTCTCTTCAGTTTGCGAAAAGCGACAGGCCCCTTGACAATGATTGTTGCCCTCTTCGTCACCACCATTCTGTTCAATTTCGCAATGGACAGATACCTTGGGCCGCTTGAACAATTTCTTCCTGCCGATCTGGCTCTTGAATCTGAGAGCAATGAGCAAACTCCTTTGCTTTCCGCGGCAGAGGCGGGTGAGTCAGATGCGCTGCGTAACACGGAGTCCAATATCCAGCGCATGAGTGACCGTACACGAGTTCCGGCCAAAGTTATCACACCGCTTGCGGAGTTCTTACAACCGCACGTCTTTGCAAGCCATACTGCTATGAAACGCTGGCTTCATGAAGGCGATTATAACCCAGATGACGCACCAGAGTATAGTGAGGAAGAGGTGAAAAAAGCTTACCTGAACCCAGCTTACACGAGCAAGACGCCTGTTGTGTGGCTGGCAAGGGACAAAATGGGTGTTAGCGAGAATGAAGTCACGGAAAACGAGAAGGCTGGCATCCAGTGTAGCGATAAGGGGGCGTGGCTTGATGAAAAAGGTGAAGTGATATGGAGTGTAAACAACTTTGAGGAAGTGCCAGTGTTTAAGCAAGGGATAAGATGGTAAAATGCCAACTTAGATAGATATAGATTGACCGCAATCCATCTAGGCGTTTTAGATAATTCAATATTCATGTAATACCAAGGACCACAGCCGTGGTAATGGATATGAATCGACCATAGGAGCTTGGCCGTACAGGCTGATTGCGGCCCAGCCCCGCATCGAACTACGAGAGACAATTACTCGCTACCAAAAGAGAACGTCTCAGGCCATCCGAAAGTATCGATCGGCACAATGACGTATTTGCCCCTTGCCCACGACATTCAAGTTCCCTTTGGGATGATAATCTAATCCGGACCCTGAAACCTGCTTTATCTACTAAAAGCATTTATGTGTTGTTGTGTGAGAGCTCTCGGCCGTTCCGCATGTTTTTAACTGCCCCAACAACTCTCATTTCGCCGACAAAGACGCCTCAACCATGTCATCACGTAGATCCGGCCGCGCCAAAGCCCCAGTAAAGTACACTTCAGACTCGGAGGGTTCGGACTTTGGTGCCAAAAAACCCACAAAGAGCGCAACCAAGGCGACGCCAAAGAAGCGCACAAAAGCTGAACAAGATCCCGCCACGGCGGACACGGGCGCAACACCGAAGAAGCGCACGAAGAAGGATCCTGAGGTACTCGCGGCTGAGTATTCGGCCAAGGTGCAAGCGCAAAAGGAAAAGGCGCAAAAAGCACAGCACAAGAAGGCCTGGCAAGATTGGCTTGAGGCGCACGATGTGGGTGGACAGCTACTGGGCGAAGAACCTTTGCGAGAAGATAGCATTACTCAAACGGACAGTCTCAAAAAGTACGGGTTGAAGAAGGAGGAGTTGGAAAGCCTGGAATATTTCGAGAAGCGGAATCCACTGTACAACAACACAATCAAGCTCTTTCTTGGAGAAGAAGTAAAGAAATTGGCGTTTAGGAAATATGCATTGCTTGATGGTGCCGAGGGAGGAGACGATAAGGTGCTAAAGAGAGGAGAGACGATTTGGAAGGATGCGTATGCACACTGTTGAAATCAGAGTAGTGGATGTGATACATGCTGACTGTGAAGCCATAGGCACAAGGATGATGTTGAAACCGAATACCAACAAAAGAATGGAACGTCGAAGACACCAGAGAAGCCGGCGAAAGAAAAGACGCCCAAGCAGAAATGGGCTGTGTACATTGAGTCGCACGCCCTGTCTGGAGCTGATGCTTTCAAAAAAGATGAACCCCAAGAGGCCATCAATCAATCCAATTGCAAAGCCGAGTTTGGATTGTTGCCAGGTGACCTAGCAGTCTTGCAGTACTACCCGAAACCGAATCCGAAATATGGCAATGTTACGAAGATGTTCGATCCCAGCGAAGTGAAGGCTCTGGCATACAGAAAGCGCGCGGTAATAGCTGGAGTGGATGAAAATGACACGGAGCTTCTGAAGAAGGGCAAAGACTTGTTCGAGGAGGAAAAGTAGTATGGAACTGCAATGCTGCAAGACGAGGGGGTCGACAGTGTCACAAATGGGCAAGTAGATATGCGTGCATGCGTTGACCAGACATGATATCAATAAGACATTCGCAGATTGAAGATTGAGGATGATTTTTTCATTGGCGTGAGGGGTATCTCAGCCATGTTGGCACACACTGTTTACCTGCACCATGCGTTCGCCGCTTTCAATGCTAGTGAAAGTGCAGAAGAGAATAAAATCGAGAGATCCGAGAAACCACGCCATTGACCATCCATATTCCCATTTTGCCACACACCAGCCACGCTCAGATGGTTGTCTCATAAGGTACCGGTACGATGTTCTCTGGCTTGCTCTCTGTCAGGCTGACGGTATGTGCGGCCCGGGGTTGGGCAGGGATGCGCTTGAGCTGCTGGGGCTCGCCAGTCTCCTTAGCCTTCTGTTGCTTGGCGAAGTTGGCCTTGACGCGCTTGAGGAAGTCCTCTCGCGAACGGGAGTGGCGGACGTGCTCGATTCGGACGTTGATGCGCTTCTCCATGTAGCGGTTTCCGACCTGCTTCTGAAGGATGACGCCGACAGCCGACTTGGTAACGTTGTAGACGATGCCAGTCTTGCCGTGGTAGACCTTGTAGGGCATACCCTTCTGGACAGCACCTGCGCGACTGTGAGCCCTCGGCCTCGCATTGATATCTATACCGGTTGTGTAGGATGTGCGTACCGTTTGCTACGACATCGACGATATCGCCGACCTTGTACTGCTTGAGGTAGGTCGAGAGCGGGATCTGGAGGCATGTTCGTATCAATTGCGTCTGCAGCGTTGGGCAGGCGTCTTCTTACCATTCCACGCTTCTTGAAGTCCCTTGAGAAACTGCACTGCTGCGTCAGTCGCCGTAGCTGCGGATGATAGGATTTGTATACTCACGCATAGCGCGTACCCGCGCGGAGACCTGCAGCGTGACCCATTGTGAGAGATTTGGTGGGGGGTTGTTAGTGCGGTGATGTTCGTGAAGTTCTATCTTTTGAATTTCGTCCACGTCCACGCTGCAGTGCTGCTAAGCGAGCATCTTGGCGGGCCCGTGCGCACACCACATTTTCGAACTCGCGCTCGCGAACTTCGACTCTGATTCCGACAACCCCAATCGACAGCAAACATGGTCGCCCGTTCCTACTCCAAGACGTATTCCGTCCCTCGTCGTCCTTTCGAGTCCGCTCGTCTGTACGTATTGCCCTAGGCCACTGAGCGAGAGCGTGCTCCGCTTATGTCTGGGACTTCTGGTTAATGGTTGGTTAGGGACACTGAACTGAAGCTCGTGGGCGAGTTTGGTCTCCGCAACAAGCGCGAGGTCTGGCGAGTCCAGTTGACTCTGTCCAAGATCCGTCGTGCTGCTCGGTGAGTGTCTTCCCACTGAGGTGCGCTGTCCTGATACTGACTGCCCCCACCCAGTTCGCTTTTGACCCTGGACGAGAAGGACCCCAAGCGTCTCTTCGAGGGAAATGCACTCATTCGCCGTCTTGTCCGTGTCGGTGTCCTCGACGAGGGCCGTATGAAGCTCGATTACGTCTTGGCCCTGAAGATTGAGGACTTCTTGGAGCGCCGTCTCCAGACTTGTGTCTACAAGCTCGGTCTCGCCAAGTCCATCCACCACGCTCGTGTCCTGATCCGCCAGCGCCACATCCGGTATGCATGCGCATGACGCCTTTTGCAGCCGTGTTGCTAATAGCATTCTAGTGTCGGCAAGCAGATCGTCAACGTTCCCTCTTTCATGGTCCGCCTTGACTCCCAGAAGCACATCGATTTCGCCCTGACCTCGCCATTTGGTGGAGGACGCCCTGGCCGTGTAAGGAGGAAGAAGGCCAAGGCTGCCGAAAAGGGTGATGATGATGAGGGCGGTGATGAGGACGAGGAGTAGATGTCCCACCAAAAGGAATGAATTACGGATGACCGGCGTTGGGCATGACGGATGAAAGCATTCGAGGCAGCTGTTCTGTCTTCGCGTTATGATATCCTGCATGGGTCTCGGCTAGTGGGCTCTCTACATTTATTACACGTAGCTGATGTCCACCAAAAATCTTCAATTGCCATCTCCATCTTTGCCAACTCTGAAACTGCACATCAATCGGTTTGAGTGCTCGATTGGTCTTTTCGGGTGCATCACATGCTAACTACTAGTCATCCCTCCGCCTTCTGCTCGCTCTTACGCCCATGTCCTGTTCGTTTCAACTAGGCATATTATAAATTTGATCTATTTTAGTTGCTCAACGTTCTTCGACCTGAGCTGTCTCTATGCTGGCTCAATAATCACTCGCGACTGAATCATCGGTGTAGAGTCTTGTTTGGGGAGGTCTCTCGTTATCTTGTTTCCCTCTCACCTCACCTACCTTTGTCCTTGCCTCCTGCATGATCCACAACCCTGAACTCGTCCCCAACCTTTTAGCTCCGGCCTCCAACATCTTGATCGCGGCCTCCAGACTTCTCACCCCTCCACTTGCCTTGACCTCCATCTTCCGTCTCCCAACACCTTTATTCGCCAGGTACTCAGCAGCGCTAACCATAAGCCGCACATGTGGCAAAGTGGCACCAGGGCCATTGAATCCCGTCGAAGTCTTGATAAAATCAAAGTTTGCGGCTGCGGCGAGGTGGGAAGCAGCAATAATTTGTTGTTCATTCAACTGCGATGTTTCGAGGATGAGTTTGAGGACTGTGGGTGATGGACAGAGAGAACGAATAGATGCCAATTCCTTGTAGATAGCAGAGTAATCAGGGATATCGTCCGCATTCTTGCCCGCTACAGATGCGTTCCTGGCTGTGTTGGCCGCAGTGATACTATCGATTGCTGAGTCTTTAGAATTGAGTACATGGTCGGACTTTGGTGTCTTGTTGTGCTTGGTAAGTAAAGAGTGGTTTAGAACAACGTCGAGCTCGGCGGCTCCAGCTGCGACTGCGGCCCGGGCTTCGCGCAGCTTGGAATGTGTGTCTTGCGTGCCTTCGTGGAAGCCGACAACGCAGGCTACGACGACCAAAGAACCTTTGAGGTTGGAAATGCAGCGTTGGACCCAGTTTAGGCGTACGCAGACAGACTAAGATGCATCATTTAGTCGAGGCTCACGAGCATGTACAGCGCATGCTGTCTCTGACAGACAAGGGAGCATTATACCTTAAAACCTTCAGTCCTCGCTTCAGCGCATAGTCCATCTATTGCCACACTTGTCGCATCCAACTTCAGCACCGTATGATCCACCGTCAAGGCTAGCTGCTTCAATGCCTCTTTCCCATTGCTCATCTCTGGTCCCTCGTAAATTTTTCTTGCTCGCTCTTCGTTTCGCGCCTCCTCCATCACCGCCCTTTCAGTCTCTTGGATTTGCGCCGCCCATTCCTGGTTGGTGTACCGATCAGTCATGATTTCAACTGGACCTAGGGAAGAATCCAAGTCTGGATTTGCGGCAAGAAAACCGCGAATGAGGACTTCGGACTCTGTGAGAGGAATGGGATGAGGGTTTGCGCTCGCCATTGTTGTAGTGTTGGGTTGATTATTTTGCTTAGGCTATTGCCAATAGTTGCACGCGCCCGTGTTAGTTGAGCCGAGGGCGGGCAAATCTAATGATGACGTGGTAGGCTGGCTGTTGCGAGTTGTGCGATATCCAAAGGCTGACAATTCTTGCAAGGCTGGACAAAAAGAGTTTGAGCACCAACATAGGCGATTTGTCCATGTTATTTAGCCTTGCAGCTCGTAAAATACCTTTGTTGACATCGGAGGTCGGCTAAACTTCGCTTCTGCCATGCGCAATTGTCAACGTCCTGCTTGTCTAGGTAAGGTCACTAAACCACTGGTAATTACGGCTTGTATATATTCGAGTATGTCCAGTAGTATCAACATGCACAGAGAACGAGTCATTGAGAAAGCACGAGGTTGTTGTGTCGATTTACAAAGGGCCGCTTACATGCTGAGGAATCCTTGATTGCAAACCGTCCTCGCCCTCGGACAACGATCCAGAGCTCCAGATGCCATCTCCACTCCTACATGCATATAAATGAAGCTGCAGAAGAGCATGCCGAACAAAAGGAAATAGGTTGAGAAAGGGTTATCCCATGATCCACGCTAGATATCCGGAACTCCCGTTTTTGTGACTTTTGCATTTGAACTCGAGTCGAAAGATCCCTCTTCTATCCTACGGTCGAGCCGATCGGTATCAATGGAAGCTACATCCCCATCCCATGATAGTCGTTATCGTAACCCGTCAAAGCGCCACCACCACCCAAATGCCAAGTGTCGCCTACTTCCTTCGGAAAGAGCAGCCCTCGGTCAACCGTGCCTTGCCACCAGTTGGCTGGCATCTGGGTATGCTGTTAGCCGTTGCACCATTGTGCTATGTCGAGCGGTCAACTTACAGGACCTGTGAGCAGCCCTGGCAGACGACGACTGTGTTTGCGTGCGAGAAGACGGTGGTGATGGTGAAGCAGCCTGGGCACTTGACGTCCATGAAGAAGGAACGGGGGGTGGGCACGAGGTTCTTGAGCTTGTGCTTGCGGGCCTCACTAGATGTATGTCAGTCGTGAGGCGCAAAGACAAGGCCGAGAAAGGGTGCATACGCGGCCGGGGTGGGGTTGAGGAGGTCAACTGCGAGAACCTGGGGTCATGTCAGCCCGGAAGGCCGATTGAGCTGGCGTGGCTGCAAAGATTGGCCGCAGATGGTGGTGTCGAGAAATTTCGTGGCAACTTCCGACTGTCGTGTGGTCTTGCTCACGGAACTTCTGCACCAGCCTCTGGGGGAGCCCGCACGGCTTGAACTCACCATTGTGTCGGTTGGAGGACAGAATTGTTTTGTGTTTTGTTCGGTAGCAAGTTGAAGTCGATGGATTGGGCGCGAGAGTCGAGGACGCGGACGGCTTGGAGAGCGGAGGGGCGATGAGGTCGAATTCTGAGGTCGTGGGCGGTCTGTGCTGAATAACTAGCGTGTCGGCTAATTCGCCCTTTCCTCACCGGGTCTTGGCCATTCACCATTGGCCATCGCACTCTTCGACTCAGAATGAGTCTTCTGTCTATTAGGCAGCAGTTGGTTCTCAAACAAGAACCTCATCCAGTTTGATTCTGCCATTTGCGAAGTTCCGGCCAGGTTGTGGCTTCCGCTTTGTTCGTAGGGTCGATGACGACTTTGACATTGCCCACCGCTGCACGTGAGCTAGTATCAGACGCCTAGCACTTACATTTTATTTACCCTCTCTCCTCATTCGCGCAGTAGATGAACCTATATTATATGAGAGCCTATTTTACACTACACGTCGCTACATAGATGTCGCACTCAAACATAGCGACGATTGCCGCTATGTGTCGCCTCACTGATTCATGACTTCTTCCCTATGCTCAGCCAACTGTACAATATGTCAGTCTTGTGTGCAGCAGATCGCGCGCTTGGCTCCATCATCTGTAATTCAAAGCGCCGTGAAGTGCAGACATTGTTGCAATGCACCTTGCTTCAACAAGCGCCAGAATGCGAACTTTAGCCTGCCTTTGCTAGCTCCAACCTCGCCGATAGTCTTGGTGATTGAATAGACTTTCCTGAGCTCCTCCACCGTCCCTCGACTTCCTCAACATCTGCCAGGATTGCCCACGTCAAATTTCTAGACTTGTCTCTCCTGTTATTGTAATGGCTGCTACATCGAAAAGTACACAAGAGATTGAAAAAGCAAGGAAATTAAACCATGTACCCTGGTGTGAGGAGTATGAGAAGATGATCTCGGGCATGCTGCATGTCTTGTTTAGTTCCTCAACTTATATGATACTAACAGGAGTCAAGGTACAACTCATACGACCCCTCTCTAAACGAGGCTCGCTACAAGGCTCGCGCCGCTGCCCACGGGTTCAACACCTGGTTCCCCGATCCCTCCACCAATCCATCACAAGGCTTCGAAGTCCTTGCTACAGAGCGCCTAAAAATGCTCAAGGGTATAATCGGCCATTTGGCTGATGACGAAATATGTAAATTTAGGAACCATGTATCAATCATACCACACTCTGATATGTATAGATATCGAACCCCCCTTTAATATCGACTACGGTTGCAATATTTCCTTTGGCGCTCGGTTTTATGCCAACTTCAATCTCACTATCCTCGATTGTAGTCTTGTCACCATTGGGAATAGGTGTATGTTTGGTCCCAACGTTTCCATTTTTGCTGCAACGCACGAGGCCGAAGTGCAGTCGCGGCGTGAGAATGTGGAATACGGAAAGCCTGTAGTGATTGGAGATGATTGCTGGATTGGAGGAAACGTCGTAAGCGATGCTGTTAGAGCAAGATATGACAGGTTAGCTGACATGTATAGGTAATCTTGCCCGGTGTGACGATTGGGAGGGGCTGCACGATTGGTGCAATGAGCGTGGTGAGTAAAAATATACCAGAATTTTCGGTCGCGATAGGTCAGCCGGCAAAGATGGTCAAGAAAGTCCAGGAGGTAGCACCTGAGTAGGTAGATGATGTAAATCCGTAGGTCTTACAGGAAAACAAAGGTTTTAGTTGCATTGGGGATGGAATTCAATTGGTCACCTGGCTCATCCGTTAATGTTGCTGGGGTATCCTGGGTGTCTTGATCCTGGGTGTTTTGTTGATCATATGATTGATGCCTGAATAATCTGGGGTCTGGCCGGGGGGTGAATGTGTCAGATATGCCATGCACAATCTAGTGATAGAGCAATCCAGCAATCGACGCTAGCGCCGCGCCGCCATCTCAACTGCGCAACGGCTATCACGAGTACCATAGCTCATCGCATCGGGTTGGGAACGGCATAGGGCCGAACCACCACAACAGAGATATCGGATCTCCACTCTCCATGCGGGGCAGCCTCAGCAAACTGGGTAGATTCGAGTATATAGAGCAGCTAGCATCTAGAGGTAGAAGGGCACAACGATCAATCAGTCAATCAGAGCAATCAACTCACTCAATCAATCAACTATTTATCACAGTCTTGTGCCACTCTCAGCAAACCGTGCACAACCTTCAAAACCCCTTCAAATCTGACAGAATGATATTTTTACTTCGGTTAATCTTGTTCGGGGACCATTTACTTGGGGGCAGGTTTCCCCCGAATGACATCTGCAGCTTTCTCAGCCAACGCATACACCAAACTCACTATGTTCCCCTGCACATGCGTTGGAAAGATGCTCGCATCGGCTACCCGAACATTGCTCGTCCCATATACCTTCAAGTCATCGCTCACTACGCCGCCCTTATCCAGTGGTAACATCGCGCATGTGCCGACAGGATGGTATTCCGTGACTGTGTTTCTGACGACAAAGTCCTTCGCTTCCTCAAGCGTCTTGGGGAGCTTACTGAAGCCTGACGATTTGTGGAGTAGCACCTCCCCATTATCGTCACGGCGGAGAACTGACTTGAAAGGTTCAATCTCGGTAAATGATAAGACATGCAAAAGTGAACGTGCCATGAGATCTACATCTAGGGGATGCTTTAAGTATGCTGGGTCAATGGTTGGCTGAGTTTGAGGATCGAGAGAATTGATATGAATATAACCACGGCTCAGACTTCGGGTGGAACAGGCGCACAAGACGCACCACATTCCTGGCTCATCATGGTGAAAAATCTGCGCAGGCTCATATGCTTTGCTTACATCTGCGCCAGTTGGTAGAGTCACTATCTGTGTAACAGCTTCTTTGGAGTCTAAAAGCTGGCGTACGAGTAGAGCATCGCGACCGGCAGGGTCTGCATCAGGGTACTTCTTCGCAAAATCTGCAACTAGAGCTTTGAAATGCCGATCCGCATCTGGGAAGTTGGGCTGGACCTTTTCGAGGGATGCAAAGCCTGTAGTGGTAGGTGGAGCCGCGAATGGCCCGGCTTTGTATTGGATATAGGCTTCCATGGCCTGTTGGGCGATTTCTGGGTTGCGAGTCAGAGCTTCAGCAGTAGGATACTCATCTTTGACTCCCTGACATGACTTGTAAGCATCCGTTGCTATGGTAGTGTATGGTATAGCTCACTATGACGGCCACCGTGGCAGTATGATCGTTCAAATTTGTGCCCACACCGACATTTTCTATAACGACGTCTACACCGGCATTTTGTAGAACGCTGCGGGAGCCAATACCTGAGAGCTCCAAGATCTGGGGAGAATTGATCGATCCTCCACAGACGACGACTTCCTTGTTGACTTTGACTGAGTGTGTGGTGCCATCGACAATAAATTGTACGCCAGTAGCCTTCGCATCGTTTCCACTTTTCTCTAATTCGATTTTAGAGACCAAGGCATGGGTGAGTAACGACAAATTTGGTCTGTTTGCATTTGGCTCGTAGTAATCCCTGGCCGCATAGCTCCTCCTTTTCAGCTGTGGGTGAACTGTGTTAAGTTGATTGAAGCCTCCAATAGCGGAACCGCTTCGAGGGTCCTTGGATGGTTCATATCCTGCACTGAGAATCGTCTTTGGCCACACATCTTGTGCCCAGGTGAGATCATCACCCGGGAGACAGATCTATGGTGGTTAGATTATAGCTGAGCCTGAAACGCATTGACTGACCTGTATTGGACCTGAAGTACCACGCAATGTTGCATCAAGGTATTTGTCATTCACCTTCTCCGCAAATTCTTGGCCGGATGGATGGTAGGTCTCAAACTTGCGGTAGTAGGGCAGCATGTCGTCAAAACCCCACCCTTCGTTTCCTAGCTCGACCCAATTATCCAGATCTTGTCTGGAGGCCATGCTAAACATGTTGAAGTTGATAGCAGAGCTGCCACCAAGAATCTTGCCTCTGGCCCAGCCATGAGCCCGGCCGACTGTTCCTTCCTATAAACATGTCAGCTGGCCTTGGCCTCGAGTAACTCTTGGTACATACCTGAGTTACGGTCTTGAAGTCCCAATCATACTGCGGTTTGCCATATAGCTGAGTGAACAGGTTGGGGGCATCGATCAACACATCATCCAAGCCATTTCCACCAGCTTCCAAAATTCCCACTGTCACGTTTGGGTCTTCAGTTAGGCGAGCCGCGATGACTAGGCCTGCAGTTCCCCCGCCACATATGACGTAGTCATAGGATTTGTTTTTGAATTCATCGACAGACATGATGAGTGATGTGATTCAGATAGCCGGCGCAGGTAGATAGCGGAAATCCTGGCTTTATGTATTTCTAGGAGGCGTAGCTGTAGCTTCCCCACACTTTGAACGGCTTAGCCAGGCCCGTTGAAATGCGGCTTGTCTGGATCTGCCAACTGCTCGAACCAATCGTTGCAGACGCCTGATCGGCTCGGTTCGTGGCCTAACCCTAATGTTGGCATTTATGACCTAGCCGACTTGCTAACTTGAGATAGCGTCCCGTTCGTCAGCATTTAGAGCATATCGATCAAGTTCTAGGCGTGGCAACTGAGCAAAACGCGCGCTCCGGTAAAAAGCTATAAGAAGATATTGCTCAGCTAGCATGGAAGAGTAACTACATGTGGAACCCCTTCGTCAAGAGGGGTCGGAAGCGCAGTTTGATTGGCTAGAGATATTCTGCTATGAGGGCTGACAAGCACTGATCTTTTTCCGTTCACAACGTATCCTCGCATATTGAAATACATCTGAGTGCAGCAAAGATGCGTTTGCCTTGGCAGGAATGTTTCAGCCACTGCTTGGTGGGGAGATGAAGTACAATCCAATGGCATAAGTTCTGAGGGCGAAGTGAAGCAAGGGTGTTGATGGGAAGAGTTCCAAAGGGAGAAAGTGCATTGGCGAGCCAAGTCGAGATAGGGATACGCGCCTCTCGCAACGGAACGAGAGCGGACTCAAGCAAATATTTCTATTGAGAAGATACAGGGAAAGCCAATTCAGGAGAGTGTAGTAAAGAGGCGCGACTGGTCTGGGTGAGGTTGGTTTGAGGTTGAATGGTGTGTGAGGTGTGGTGGGCGGAATCTCGCTGATCGATGATTGCATCCCCATGCGCACAGACTCAGGCACAGACGTGCTCCACCGAAACTTTGAGAAATGTTCAAGGCACTCTCACGACGTCCAAATCTCGACATACTCGGCATGTTGACGGAACAATTCGTGGCTGCGATCTCCGCATCCACAAAGCCGAACACGGGTGTTACTAAAGATGCTGGCATTTTCATTCACGAATACCAGCCACTGGCCGCGCAACGCCATATCTTCAAGAAGAGCGCAACAGCACCCAATGGCATCGCCGTGAGCAGCTCGCATATCTTTGCGGCCCAGTCAGGCAAGGCCATTGTGCATGTGTACAACAGAGAGAAGGGCAATCAAGAAGCTGTTGTTCCTTTTCCAGAGCGCATTCACAGCATCGCCCTGGCTGCACAAGACACAGTTCTGCTGCTGGGGACCGAAAGCGGGCGAGTACTGGCTTGGGAGGTTAGATATGGCCCTGGAGTTGCATGCGTCCTTGCGTCTCGGAAGCTAACACCAGATAGACTTGCTCAGGCCGCCTCGTCTCCACGTCTACTTCACATCTTCAGCCCGTGACGTGCATTGCGGTTGATCCAACCTCCAACTTCTTCCTCTCTGGGTCTGCAGATGCCATGATACACGTCTGGTCCCTGCCTGCTATTTTATCCTTCACGCCCGACACCTCGCGATCGCCGGTACATACGCTGTCTACCCACCGAGGACCAATATCGTCGATCGTGTGCGGGCATAGCTCGAGCAGCGCAAACATTGCTGTATCGACGTCTGGCGACAAGACTGCCATAGTGTGGGACTACCATGGTGGCCGGGTGCTGAGGACATACTTGCTTCCGGAGGTACCTACTGCGACAACACTAGACCCTGCCGATCGAGCATTCTACGTTGCTTACGCAGATGCAAGTTTACAGACGATTGATTTCCACGACCATGTTCAGAAGGCAACGTCCATCGATGTCCTGCGAGATGCCGATTCGTCTCATCGACCCGTGCAGCCTCCACCTAGAGCCAGGTTCAGCGCAGACTCACAAAAGCTGGGAGAAGCGCTCAGTTTGGGCTTGAGCTGGGACGGCACGACTCTTGTCTCAGGCCACGCAAGCGGCAAGATTGCAGCTTGGGATATTGCAAAAAGCAATTTCCTAACGACCCTTACAAATCTTCCGGGTCCTGTTTCTAACCTGCAGTTTTTGATACCCATCGGGTTACCCAGTTCTCCGGAACAAAGATTTAAAATACAAACAGTAGTCAAACCAAAACAGGACTCGGGACTCCAAGGCGGTGGAAGCGATCTCATTCCACCAGGCTACACCCTGAACATGCAATTCACAGGTCGTTTACCCACCGGACGGGTGTCCGCTACCGGGAAGATGCTTGTTACCAAGAGCCCTTTTGAGGATGCCCTTAATCACCCTAGTTTTCCTGTAGGCATGTTAGATGAGAGTCTCACCGAGCTGGAATCCTGGACTGCCTCTTCCGGTGGCGCCGCTTCGGCTTCAGACTTCACGAAACTAAGTGCTGAAAACCCCACTAGCGCATCTGACTCTCAGCTAGTAGAAATCAGAGAACTGAAACAACAAATTGCAAGTCTCCAGCGTATACAGAAAGTCACCTTCTCTCAATTGTCGGAGCTACGTGCGGAGAAGGATTTCTTTGTGGATGAGCGGCAAAAGCGATCAGAGCGCGCTAGGAATCGAGCAAGACAGAATAGTGGTTTTACCAACGGTGCCGCTCTAGATCCTACAAATGAGGACGCGGAAATGAATGGCAGCAACGAAGGTTCTGATGACTCGGACTTGGATGATACTCGCGCTTGAGCTCGGAGCATGAATGCATTCATGGCAACACTTTTTTTCATTCTTACCTCGGGTAGAGGAATTACCATGAACTCCGGAACGATGATTACAGTCTCACAATGGGACCGACGCCGTACCCAACCTAGTACTTTCCACCTGCTAAATCTGCAACTTTAGTTACACAATCATGCAAAAGCTACGATAGCCAAGACCATACGCTAGGGTAGTGCGATAACCTGAGGTCTTGACGATAGTGTATACGGGTCCCCGGTACAAGTCGCCCTCGTTATCTGCAATATGAGGCGACTGAGACACTGGGTATTCCACAGTACTATTGGCGTCTCACATGTGCTCAATATGTCTACTACGCAAACCAGGGCCACGGGACGAATGATGGGACCTACCAAGTACAACTTGAGCCTTCGACGCACGGTTGTCTACGGCGCAGGGTAGCTAGTGCCACTTCTTTCCCCAGGTACAACCATTGATGAGGCGGCCGCTATGCCTCCAGTGCCACCATTCAACGTCACATTCGGGACAGTGTCGGCTGCGCTACGGGAGTAAGGTCAAACGCTAGAGGTTGATTTGCGATCACGCAGCTTCCAGTCGCGCTGTTGTGTTCCCACACGACCTTCCTGGGTAGGAGAAAATGGCTCGTGGCATGTTGTTTGTTCGTTTGGTGAGGAGGGAACACGGGATTGCATGTCATTCGATTGGCGGACATGCTGTGTTACTGTGATGCGGACGATCGCTACCCCATCAGGCCTATGATCGAGTGAGTGCCTATTTGCTGGGAAGCGTTGCTTACATCCCCCTGCTCAGCGGTGTGCAAACGATTGTGTATTCTTGCAGCTTAGCAGCGCAACCACAAGGATTGGTATAGGCGCAACGCCAGCGCTGCAAGCATGGCAAAGTCCACGGAGTACATTATCGATCTTGCACTCTTCCGCGATCATCAGATGCACGTCCTCTGCAAGTCACGTATGCCGCACAAAAAAGACGGTGAAGCATTGCCCTTTTTCTCCGTCTTCTACTCCTTCCTTTCCATCCTTCCATCTCTGCCATGCAACTCCGGAAGGCCTGCCCCCTTGGCAAGCCTGCAAAGTCGTCCGATGATTATGCAGGACCAATCTTGTTTGCTCCAAAAATTCCCAATAATCAAAAACGTGTCCCCGCATCGTGGTACTCTCGGTACTCTCGGCTCCGAAAGTAAGAAGGATAATATGTAGGCTAGTGAGCAAAATAAGATATATTGCCCGTTCATGCAAGTCCCGCCCACTTTAAATGCCTGTTTGGAGCCCATGACCGTGCCTGCATATGGCTTGGTATTTGCGTGGGGTGTGTGTATATGTATGTGTATGTGTGTGTGCGTGTGTGTGTGCGATTGGTGTTTCTACAGTAGAAATTGCGAGGAAATTTTCTGGGCGTCGATCGGATTATGGGTGGCAGCAAGAGCAGTCAAAGGTGGGTGGTGTGCTGCATGTGGCGCAACGCAAGCATACATGCGAGACGGGATGTGTTCTGGGTGTGCCGCCTTGTTATTGGGCATGTGAAAAGAAAACCACCCAGGGCAATCTAGAGGGGTATCGACTGCTTGGGAGCCCCGGTGTTCATGGCATGAGAAACGTGGAGGGTAAATGAAGGGGGTGGGTGTTGGATACGCGAAAAGCTAGATAGGTAGGTATCCGCGCTTGGTTCGCAAATCAACAAAGTGGGGACCAGAGGGGTGGAAACGAGCAGGGGCACGGGGAGCGAACGGACAGGGGTGATGGGTGCCGAGAGAGAGAGGCCGGGCCCCCACGGGAGCTGCCGGATGGACAGGACCACATGCAATTCGACTTGGGTAGCCTATAACGAACAGTCTTGTATCATCGGGGTTTCAACACAACCAGCAACGGCTAGGAGAAGCGGTTGACCAGAGCCAACATTTGTGAGATACCTCATTTTGTATTATTTTATTTTTTTCGGCAGCTATGTCTACCGTATCTATGGCCCTCCACAATATTCCGTCATGGTATCCACACCTGATAAAGACTCATGGGAAGCCTGGCTAATAGCAAGCTATATTTGTTTCCATAAGGCTGGGTTATATCCGATATCGGTAGTGCAGGCGTCCCCTTGGCTAATGTCCGGGTTGTGAAAAGTCGTAATCCCTTGCAGAAGCTCCTTGGGGCGGCTGACTGAACCCGACGGCAAAGCTCATCGTGCTAGGGAGGCTTGGAGGACTGGATTGGAACTGGGGATAAGTGTAACTGAGGAGCGAATGGAAGACCTGTAGAGATAGAGCAAGCTGCGCATACCGAATAAGGTTGCATAACGTGAGCAAAGATTTAGTTGAACCTCTCATGGGTGTTGCATGGCGGACGGAGGTGAGGCAACTGTTGTAAAACAAAATGTACTTTGGAAGCCACAATAAAGATACTCAACTCTAAAGTCGGTACCCTGAGGTTGATAGTCTTCGGTATTCGTCACGGTCGTCGCAGTCGATTATTTCGCAGAACAAAAAAGACAAAAAAGCCAGAACTCCGCCAACGAGAAAGGGAGGATAGGAGTATGGATGCTAGGATAATTCAATGGATGCCGCCGAAAGACCAAAGTGCAGGCACGGGGAAGTACCATCGCTTTTTGCAATGTAAGATTTCAGATTGATATTCCGAAAAGAGATTAACAATATGATCAGTCGTGAGTCGTATCGTGGGAGTTAGGCCGTAGAGAGATGATATGCAGGTAGCAAGAAAAGGGGCCACAAGCTCGAAGAACGCCGACGCTAATAGTCGCTAATATGCCGGAATGAGCCTCCCGGAAAGCGAAATAGGTTGTTGTCAAGGAAGAAAGTCAATTATAACAAGGTGTGTTTGTGCCGTCCCTTGTTGCCGGTTGCATACTCTCCATCCGGATTCCATTCTTCAGGTTGGAAGTCTGGATTCATAAAATGGGCTGTATTGAAATGGGAGCTGAATAGGATTAGTTGATGAATATTTTGCCGCTTTTGTGCGACCTACTTGCGAAATATCGAGGTCTGGAAAGGCTGTGCTTGCATTATGGAGCCAAAGCCAGGCTCCAGTTCGTACATGGAGGGCCTGAAGGGACCGACACCCCGTTCCACCACTGACGAAGGACGGTCAATAGTGACCGGAGGGGCTGGCGGCGGGTGAATAGGCAGTGTTACTGGAGGCTGATCGAGGTTAAGGCCGTGATGGCTCGGGGGGTTGTATTGGCTCGCGTGACTGGAATGACTTGGATTGATGAAATCCAAAGTAGAGGTGCTAACGGGAGTCACTGGTGTTGCCGTAGATGGGTAGGGTTGCACGGCCGTAACTTGCGGTTGGGAGACGGGGCTGGGGCTGAAGTCATACGAAAGTGAAGACCATTTCTGGCTGAAACCTGTGGGGTAGACACTTGGGATCATGGCCATGACATCAGTGAGGTTTGACGAGGCTGGGACAAACTCGTCAGCGTAGTTAGCGAGAGCAACCTGTATTGGCGGCTGTACAGGCATGGCCTGTTGTTGGAAGGGGACATCTTCAGCCTTGTAAAGAATGTCGAAATGGCCACTAGATGAGCTGTCAGTTACAGTCCTGAAGGAGGCAAAAGGGGCCAAAGACGCAAGAGGCTATACTTACGGTCTATAGAGTAGCCTCAGCATGGGGGCGTTCGGGAGAGGAACTTGGTGGTGGTCTAATGGCTCTGCATAGTAGCTGCGGTTGATCTCCTCGCCCGGAGAGCGGTCGAGGTACCACACCTCGAGACCAAACCCTGCAGGCTTGACGAGGGCGTCAGCAAGGGCGGCGATGCCGATGTTGTCGGCTTCGCACTGGGCAGGCTCAATGCTGTTTGCGCAATAGGTCTTGACATCGCCCATGGGAACAAAGTGGCTAAAGTCGTCTGCATGTGTCTGCACCCAGGCACTGGCAAGGAGCTAAACTGGTCAGGCGATGGGGCCAGCGATAAGGGCTGGCGGCGGAAGGAGACTTACCTTGACATAGGTGATGATGGCCATGGACACGCCCATGTCGTTGAAGGCCTGGAGCAGGATGTCGTCGGCAGCGGCGCCGTCCATGCGCTGCAGCGAGTCGGCCAGCTTGCGCAGGAGACCGAAGGCCTCGTCGGCAAAGTCGATCCAGATGTCGCGCGGGTAGCCGGCATGGTCGAGCAGATTGCCGAGCGAGTTGAGACGGGCCTTCTCAGCGCCAAATTTGTTGACGTCCTGGAGGCGCAGCAGGGCCTCGAAGTAGGTGAAGGCAATGGCTGGAGGGGGTGAGTTGAGGAAGGAGGGAGGGAGGGGGCATAACTCACCACGCCATCCACAGTGGCCGTCGCCGCGACAGGTGCGAAAGTAGGCGTATTTGGCAGGCAGGGCGGCCGTCTTGACTCTGTAGACGGCGTCGGCATTGGCATACTGCGTCGTGATGGCAGCGCTGCTCTGGCGCTCGCCGACTAGCGGGCCCTGGGCCTCGGGCTCATACTCGCTGGAGAGCTTCTGCAGATGGGCCAGCTCCTCGTCTGAGGCCAGGTAGGCTTGGTCGGCCATGGCGGCGAGGGGGTGGTGCGGTCGTGGTTGTTGTTGGTGTTGGTGCTGGTGCTGGTGCTGGTGCAGCTGGAGCTGCTGGTGCTGGTGCTGGGCCTGGTGGTGGTTAAAGCGGGCGGGAGCGAGGACCGGGGCGCGCATTGGTAGTGGCCGCGCAAACGACAGGCCGCCGTGGAGCATGGCATTGTACTGGCCCTGGCTCACCTGGCCCACATCCACCTGGCCCGGGCTGAGTGCGGGACCAACTCCATAGTGCTCGCCGCTGGTTGCATGCGGGTGGAAGCCTGTCAACACCGACGATGGTCTGCTCATCGTGCTCGGCGGCCGATAGATCGACTGCGTGTGTGTGGGTATATATATGTATGTATATATGTCTGTCTGTCTGTCTGTCTGTCTGTCTGTCTGCGTGTGAGCGTGGGCGTGGGCGTGGGCGTGGGCGAGGGCGTGGGCGAGGGCGTGGGCGAGTCGTATATGCTGCTTCCCCTCCTGTGGGTGACAGTGGTCGGCTGGCAATTGGGTGGATGGACAAGGCCACAGCAGACTCAGCAGCAATTCGCCCACGAGCTGGCTGATGCACAGATGGGCAACTTGGTCTTTTAGTAGCTGCACTTGTCCGCGGTGGTGCCGTCGTACCCTTTGCAACCCAGGGGCACGTCAATATATGGGAGAGACAGGCGTGATATCTGCGGCTTGCCCGTGGAATTCACTCGGCTGCCAGGCACCAAAGTACCAAAGCACCCTGCGACACATTCGTCCTGGCGGTTTGAAACGGCCAGTCTTGTTGCACCGGGAGCCTGGCAGACGGACAGAGCACAGAATCGATCTCGTCAGTGTAAAGCCGCCTCATGCACAAGGAGCGATGGGGCTGCTTCAAGTGAAACCGGAGGGAGCAGAGGGTAGGGCGAGGCGTGACGGTGCACAAGAAGGGAGGCTTCTATCCAAGGGCGGACAGGACACTGCACCCTCTTCAGCGCCTGCTGGGGCACTGAGCAAAAGAAAAACAGAAAAACAGCCATGGACGAGGCCAGCAACGGCACCCTCAACCCAATCCCAAGCCCTTGTCAGCACACAATACTGCGCACGCACACGCACACGCGGGGTGCAATGGCTTGTCAGCTCACCCAACATCCATGTAATTATCACCACGCCCTTCACCACCGCCCATGCCCTTCATTACAGCCCCAACCCAAGTACCAAACCACCGCCGGCCCAATTGCGGAGCCCTGCCGAGGCTGGTGTAGCATGCGGATTAGGGAACAGGTCTCCAGCGGGCCTCGTGCTACGTCGTGGAATGCACCCTTAACAAAACCACCCATGACGCCGCAAAAGCGCCTTTTGGGTGCTGCCCCTCTTACACGGGCCCAAGCTCGACGGTCCACACCCAAGTCTGAGCAGCGAGCAGTCAGCAGTGACTAGGTAGCAAGCAGCGAGCACTCCAGTCACCCTGACGCACTCCATGATTCGTTCGCATCGTCGTGGCGTTTGGGAAAAGAAACTCAACGGCCGGCCCGGCGAAAATGTTAGAGTGAGAGTTACCGTCCCCACGCTGCAAGCGAGCCTCCATCCCAGCAGCTTCGACACATTCAGCCTTGCCTAGCTACCACCTGCTTTCCCATTTGTTCAAGCCTCGCTCAAGCTTCGCTACACCCCCCAGTCTGAGCCGCTTCCCCGAGCCAGACGTCTGTTACAGCCAGACGATCCGCATGATTCGCCCTGTGTCGACAGAAAAGCTCAAGTCCCATGTCACCTCACTGGTCAGGATTGCCTTTTGATCCCAAGCCACTTCACCTGGGGCTACGCCATCGCTGCACGAGTCCGTGACGACCGCCCAACCGGGTTTCTTGGCTAGTTGCAACCAGAGAACGAGGTCATGTTACATACATCTTCTGCCGCTGACCCTCTGTAGCAGAGGCGCCTATGTACCTGTGTTCCCGAACAAATCCGCCGCCCAAGTCTGTTGAGACGCCATTTGGAGAACAAGCTGCTCATGTGAAGGGAAACTCTTGCCTTGTGCTACTTGCTCAACCAACCCTGATTCTCGTCTTGAGTACCATGTCTCACTCTTCAGGTGAGGAACAGCCTCAATGACGGTAATGTGCAACCATCCCATCCCGTTGTCTTTGCCCGTATTCCCGGTTATTGGTCGTCTTGTACCGCTCACACTTCCAGCATGCAAGTCATCCTTTGCTAGAAACACTCGGCATCCGTCCAAAATTGCCCTTGCCTTTGTGTCTACCTGATTTAGCCCCCATAGCACTCGAATTCCAGGCCAGGCCGTGGCCACTGGTGCCGCCAGGAGGAAACGCTGGACCACTATCTTCTGACTTGAACCCGTCTCCTTCGTTCAAAACTGTTTTCCACAGTTTTCCAATCGCGGCACTCCACTCCTGCACCGCCTGCACCCGATCCATGTCGGTACTACTCTCGATCTCCACCGTTCCGTTCTGCTGGTTAATTTTGCCGCGCAATCGCTTGTCAACAATCAAAAACCCCACAATCTCTTGAACCTCGGACGGAGAGATTTTCAGCTGTTTCGAAATGAACGCCAACGTGAACCGAGTGTACGGTGCAACAAGCTTGACGACAGCCTTGGTGCGCACGTTCCGCGTTACTTCGTCAATATTCTCGGCGATGAATGGATCTTGCAGCAGGTCCTTGTTGTCCTGCAGGATCTTCTCGTACTCGTGGATATCTTCGCGCTGATAGGCGTTTACAAGGTTGGTCATGGTGGAGATGCGGGGATCATTCTGGTAGGGTTTCGTTTCCTGCGAATCAAAAGGGTTGATGTTGGAGCCCGAGAGCATGGTCGAGAGGACTAGGTACTTGAGGACCTGAATCCGCTGTAGTGAGCCTGCCTCGTCGTAATTCTTGAAACTCTCGAAGAAGTCACTCTGCGCCCCCTTCCAGTTCTCTGCGATGCTTTAGCGCTGGGTCCCTGTCTTGGAGCTCTTGCTTACCTTCACTCATATGCATCTTGCCACCACATTCTCGGATGATACCCATGATCTTGGGATGTGGCACTGCCGACTTTACCTTAAGCGCCCGTTGATATAGTGCCTGTCGTATTCGTAAGATCAGGATGCACATGGCAGAAAGGGGATCATCGGACCGACCTTCAGGCGCTTGTTGTTTCTTTGGTCAGCATACATGAGAATCTCGAGAGAATAGACCTCCAACGAATACGTCCCTTTGCTCGGATCGTCGGTTCCGTCTTCCCGCTGACAAGTCTTGTGCATTTCTCGCAGCTTATCAGTTAGCTGGCGGTAGTCCTTCCTATCTAGCCATAGTCGGGCGAGCTTGATATTCGTCTTCAGCCAGAGCCGCTCGTTGTTGGTGCTCTGGAATATATCGAGAGTCAGGGCGTAAAACTTTTCCATGCATCCATATGCGTCTGGATCTTCGGCAGCCTTTTCTATAAAATCGAGCATGTTGTTGATAGATTTTTCCGAGTAGTTGCGTGTGACGGCCGACTTGACATAGGTAAGGAGTTCCTTGTAGTGTTCTACTGCCTGGTCTGGGTCAGTGGTCGCTCTTTCTAATTTGGACGCGGCAGATGTACCTGCTCATAGCGTGCGAGCTTGAACTCGAGCTTGATGGCCTGCTTCAAGCCCTTGAAGCCCCTACAACCCGTCAGCACAGCTCAGGCCCAGCGGCTGCAAGATGGCCGCACCAGTCCGACTTTTCCTCTTCAAGTGCAGGTATGCCCAAGAACTCTTCGATGGCCGACTCGGGGTCCTCGCCCTTGAGCTGTTTTGCGTTGTAGTACTTGTTCTCGATGTCGACGTCGCCGTTCTGCTCGTCGTCATCGTCTTCGTATTCGAAGTCGTACTCTTCCTCGCCTGAGTCCTGCATGAAATCATCATCGTCCGACATGGCTGTGGCGCAGGGAGGAGGCAGGTATGGGGAGATCTGTTGAAGCTGCCGGTGGAGGAGGTGGCTGGCCCAAAGGTGCAGTGGAGTGGTGTGCTCTGTACTGTGTAGCTCTGTAGCTCTGCTTGACATGCGGTGGTGCCTGGCCGCAACCCCGCGATGGCACTAGCCGGATCGGGGCGAGCATTCTCCGCCGTAGAACAACAAACGAACAACGAACTGCCAGCTACGAGCCCAGGCACAGTGGCCAATAGAAGATGGGCATTGCACATACGCGCACACAAGTAAGCCATAGTATGCGCGTGTTCGGCACAGACAACCTGGGGCCGAAGGAGCAATGCACCGAACACCCCTCGAGGGTGGTCGGCTATTGATTCCTGGGGCGCACGGGCGCTGCTGGTCCCAGTCTGGTATTGGATCCGTCATGTTGAGTTTAATCAAGCAGCACACCATCCATCTACCTTCCTGTCTGCCGTGCTGTTGAACCCATACATAGCACCATATTATATCACATCACCACCCGGTACACGTGGCCTGCCCCCACCATCGCACTCGACGAGGCACGCCAGTCCTGGTCTGTTTGCGGAGTCCAAGAGTCGACGCTCCTTTAGGCTTAACCTCGCCGGCCTGGATCCTCAATCCATTCCCATCTGGTCCCATCTGCACCCCTACAACCCGGCTTCTGGAACGCCTTGTCCTCGCTCACAGCTTCTTGCCCTCGTCCATTCTTACCACCGCCAGCACCTCCGCTCTCCGTGCTACCTTCACGCTCTGGCACCCCACCCGCGCCTGCCAGTGCCAGTGCCAGCACCCTTGCATCACCTACGCGACCACGCTGTCATCCCTAAGCCGACGCTCGAATCGCATCCATTGCCGTGCCCCTCCTCCAACCGTCGCGATGCCCATGTGCGGTGGAACAAAGTCTGTGCAGCGCAAGCTCGTGCTACTGTACGTTGAGCCCCTAGCTAGGAACCTGCTTGCTTCATCGTGGTCGCAGCAGATGCGCCATACCACGATTCGCTAACCTGCATCCCCAGTGGTGATGGCGCATGCGGCAAGACTTCCTTACTGAACGTCTTCACAAGAGGTTACTTCCCCACAGTATAGTAAGTTACTTGCGCCACCTACATGTATATGCGCCCGACGTTGACCCAATTTGCTTGCCAGCGAGCCCACAGTGTTTGGTATGCGCCCTAGTAATCCTGCTCCCGTCTGACCACGCTAACAATTCGCACAGAGAACTATGTTCACGGTTCGTTGCGCCCGCCCCCGCATGCTCATACGGAACACCGTTGACGTCAATATGCAGACATCTACATCGACAACACGCATGTCGAGCTTAGCCTTTGGGACACCGCTGGCCAGGAGGAATTCGATCGGTTACGGTCTCTCAGTTATGATGATACACACGCCATCATGCTCTGCTTCTCTGTTGACTCGCCCGACTCGCTCGAGAACGTAGAAACAAAATGGGTGGGAGAAATCGCAGAAAACTGTCCAAACGTTAAGCTTGTCCTGGTCGCCCTCAAGTGTGACCTGCGAAAACGAGAGGAGGAGGACGCGGAGAATGAAGAGCCTGAGAAGCCATGCATTGACTACGACGAAGGTCTTCGAGTTGCGGAGAAGATCAAGGCGCTACGGTATCTGGGTATGATGATCAGCAAGCTGGATATCACAGTGAACCGTATAGCTAATCCAGTACAGAGTGCTCCGCTATGAAGAACAGAGGTGTCAACGAAGCCTTCACCGAAGCCGCCCGTGTTGCACTGCAAGTCAAGACAAGTAAGGACAAGAGCGGCGGTTGCACCGTCATGTAGATCCGCTGCCTTGCCTACATTTCACCTTTTGGCTTTTGGATATCCTTATTTTCTCCGTTCTTCTTCACCTTTCGCAAACATGAACATATGCCCAACAGCCCCACGAACCACGCCTACATTCGCCGCATCGCGTATACCTCTCGTTATCTCTTGTCACTTGTAATTGATCGAACTTGGTGTAGACGAGGGGCACCTTGCTTTTTGAAAACCTTGGATACCGTGCTTACCTTTTTTTTCTGGAGTGGGGAAAAAGAGATACCTGTTTGATTTGATCGAAAATATCCTTTCCTTTAGTTTATCGCCAGAGAACGCTTCTTCTGCTGTTCAGATGCCCACTTCTCGGTCTCGCCATACGAATCCCAGTTCCTTCTACTTCAACCCTGATGTATATGTTTTGCCCACAGTCCATGGTTTGGCCTTGCTTCTTTCCCTAGATCCGATTTTTTTTGCTGTAGTAGAATCAGAGTAGCGCCGTCGCCTCTGGTAGGGGTTCGCCGAGTACTGGAGAGTATAGATTACTTATTCAACATGCTCACGCTTTTTTGTGTGAAGTACATAAATGCTCTGTATTCCACATACATCGTGCTGCTTAGCTCTTTGCCCTTTGCTGATTACGCACCCTAGATACCGAATAAGGACCCGTCCGAGGACAATGTGTTTCACTAATTAGTGGAGAATATCGGGCGATGAAATTTCGCTAAGATCGAGCCCTATATCCCCGGTAAAAATGTACCAACCATAAATGCTCAGCCGTACTCCCCACCCCTAAGTCCGCACCACATTTTGAATGAGAAACATCCTCCACAATTCATCGTACGACAACCAGTTGCGACTTCTCCTCACATGGCCGCAATTGCTTCTCTCAGTACATCGAGTGCCCTATCACCCACACCTTCAAGCCCATCTCGGAGTGTCCAGGCTACATCGCTCTGTACCCCAAGAGGCACGTACACACCTCCTTCCTCACGCTTCACTTCCATCCTCTCGCCCAACCGGGATGTATGTTCCCATTCCCTGGCGGCCTTCTCCGCGTTTTGGATTACCTTGTTTGGGATGCCGCACATGGCTGCACAGTGCATACCGAAGCTGCCTTCCGCAACGCCCTCTTCTAACTTGTACAGGAACGTGATCGATTTGGATGACTCGTCGACGTGGATGCGCATACGCTTATTTTGGACCTCGGGATGCAACTCAAATTCCTTCGCTAGCGACCTGTAATGGGTCGCGAAGAAGCCTACGCAGCCTACACGCGTGGCAATGTCGTGGAGTACAGCCTGTGCGACTGCTACGCCATCGTACGAAGATGTACCACGGCCAAGCTCGTCAAGGATGACAAGGGAACGAGGTGTGGCTTCCGATAGGATCTTTTGTGTTTCGGAAAGTTCGACAAAGAAGGTTGATTGCGCGGCGAAGATATTGTCATTGGCACCAAGACGAGACATAATACGGTCAACAGGGGTGAGTGTTGCTGACGTGCAGGGTAGGTAGCATCCAACCTGTGCTAGAATGACTGCTATGCATGTCATGCGGAGGATAGTCGATTTACCAGCAGCATTGGCCCCAGTAAGAAGGCTGATGTTTGCTTCATCGCCACCTAATCTGATGTCGTTGGGTATGAAATCGTCGACCGTATTGAGCATGCACGGATGACGAAGCTCTTCAAATTTGACTATGCTGCGCTTACCTTTTGAAAATTGCGGGCGGCAGCTAGGCTCACCGAGAGAAGCGGATGCTTTAGCCAGACTGATTAAACAATCAAACTGAGCAATGATTTTCACAGCTGCGAGCCATGTCTTGTAGTCTTCGTCAAACCTTTTACAGAAGCGGCTAGCCACCTCTCGTACAATTTGACCATGAGTTTCTTCAGCCTCTTGGATAGCTCGTACGAGCTTTCGAAGTTCAGGTGTATAGTATCGGGTCACTTTGGCAGTTGCCGACATTTGATCCCAGTTATTCGGCACCTTGACCTTCTTTGGAATCTCCAATTGGTAGATTTCCTTGCCAATATCGCGGTAAACTATGGCGTTGTTACCAAGGTCTTTGCGTGCTTTTTTTAGGAGCTTCTCAAGATTGGCTTTGCAGTCATCGATTTCTTGATGGCTGTTGTCGAAATCTTCTTCAACACCAGACTCTGGAACAAGAATGCCCTCCTTCCTAGCAAGGTCACGATCAAAAGCTGATTGCCATGGTGACAACGCTGAAGCAAGGTCCGGCATGGAGGCAATCAGCTGCCCAATTACACCTTCGCTATCACCAAATTGCTTCAAAAGACCTATCGTATATTCGATTTGTTCAAATCCTTCGAGGACTTTCAAGAAGTCTTGAGTCTTACATCTGTTAGCATGAATGCGTGAAATTAGTCGTTCAAGATCCGGCAATTTGCTGAGGGAAGAGCTGAAGTTGTCCATGATGGTCGGATCAGCATTCAATGCATCCACAGCATCAAGCCGAGCATTGATCTTTTTCGCATCCGCCAGAGGATGACAAACCCATTGTCTAAGCAACCGCTTGCCGAACGGAGTAATACATCGGTTAAGCATTGCGAATAGCGTGCCCTCACTGGTTCCGTCAAAGCTATTGGCGAAGATTTCAAGATTGATGAGGGTCTGCCCATCAAGTACTAAGCTCGTAGCCTTCCGAATTGGATCGTACCATTGGAAATTACCACAAGTCACTAGATCGCGCTCAATCTTGAGCGTGCGAAGATATTGCAGAAGCGCACCAAAAGCCGACATGACCAAGTCTTGCTCACGTGCTTCCCGTAGCACTGGCGGCCAAGCATTGATGTTGTCTTCAGTAGGAGATTCGAAGTAACTGTTCGCTTCTATATCCCGAATCGTGATATCAGCTGGCCAGAATTCCTTAGTCGGCTTTAAGTAGTTCCAAATCGTGTTCGGTGCCGTGTTGTTCTTCAAGATCCGTAGAGCTTTTGCTGAAATACAGGATTTCTCTATGAGCAGTTCGCCAGGCCTCATTTGGGCAATGAGTGTTTCAAATTTGGTCATATCGATGTCGTCTGTAAATTCGCAAAGCTGGAATTGTGCGGTTGCTGAATCAACAAAAGCTACACCAAAAGCTGGCAGATTATCTCTGTCAATCTCTTTGATAGCCATACAATATGTCGACATGTCATTTTGAAGCATGCCCGTATCAACAAGTGTACCAGCCGTTAACACAGCAGCTAGTTCTCTTCGAATAATCTTATCCGCTTTCGAGTTTGCAGGCTTCTTGTCATCACGTTCACGCATCTCTTTGCCGAGGGCTGATTCCATCTGGTCAACTCGAGCGACTTTGTAGCCTTTCGCCACGAATTGAGTCGCCCACATATCCAAAGATGCTTCTGGTACTCCTACCATTCTCATATTAACACGGTCAGTCAACTTCAGATCGAAAAGCTGATGGCCAATGGTAGCATCTTTTTCGTAGAGCTCATAAAATTTGCCTTTCTTGAAGAACACAATTGTGTCCCAAAATTTGCTCTTAATTTCCCAGTATTGTCTCTCGAATGGCGAGAATCCATTAGGCGGTGGCGCCCAGGCTGAAGGAGGGATGTAGAGCGTCCGGCCATCGTAGTCCGGGTGACCAACGGGGTGGCGGTCGGCATCCTGCATATTTGCTAGCCACGTGTATCTCTTTTCCGGCTCTGAGGCAGATGGTCTCTCTTTTTTCTTGCTTGCACTCTCTTTCGTCTTTTGGGTATGCAGGCGTGACTCGTAGATGATTGGATTTTCAGGATTGTAAGTCCACTTCTGTGCTGAGGAAGCACCATCCATCACAGCATCCTCCTCAGTCTCCTCCTTGAATAGAATCACTGGCGGAGGCGAGGACTTGATTTTTGGTCTCGTCGATGATGGTCGTTTGCGTTTCTTTGAAACCACCTCCTCTTCATCAGAACCGTCTGGTACGATGAAGTCGTCAATATCTGCCTTATGATTAGCTTCAGTCCTATATTGCACGACCAGATCTGATCACATGACAATGTTGCCGTCTGACCTACCTTCTTCAAGCATGGCCTGCTGGGTCGCAGCATCCAATCCAAAGTCATCATCCGAGTCGTCCTCGATGGCAACTCTCCGACGCTTCGAAACCCTGCCCCTTGAGTTATTCGCAATTGGACCGAGCACATCGTCTTCGTCGTCATCGTCCCCGGACCCAGCATAATTGACGGTCTTCCTAGCCTGCGAAATATTAGCAGATGAACGTTGGCATCGATAAGATCCCAGTGGCCTACCTTTCGTGAGGGGCTACCGATAGCTACGCTTACGACTTCTAACAAGACAACGTTAGTCTTGGTGAGTAATGGTGGGGTAGGATGACAGACCATTCTCCTTGTTTCTCCCAAGCGGGAGTTCGACTTCCTGTCGTATAGGGCTTGAAGGCACGGGGGCATCACTGCTGGGAACCGGCGTGATAGAAGCCGGTGGTCTTGTGAAAACAGACGTAGATAGTGTAGAGACGGGCGCCTTCTTCACTGTTGCAGGGCTAGAAGGTGCGTGACCTGGCGAACTGGTTGACTGCTTCTGGAAGAAACCCAGAATGGACTTTTGGTTTTTCGCCGACTGTGAGCCTGGAGGCGGCTGTTTCTTTTGCGAAGGGCGAGGCGTGGCCATTTCATTGCCTTCGACACCGCGTGCCATGCTTGCAATGTAGATGTGAGAGACTTGTTGGACACGAACCACTCTAATTATTCTGGGAAGGAACGCGACGCGTCAAGTCGCGCTAAAACGGTAGGGAGATGATGTAATCCAACCCCCTAACGATCCCAACCACAACCTCCATTACATACAACCCGAATCCGGCTCATCCCGTGGGTATGAGTTCTTTCAGCTTGTTTCGCAGTAAGAAATTCACAGTGTAAGGCTCTGGAATAACGCTTTGCGATACTGTAACCCCGACGACCAATCGCTTCAAGAAGGAGAATTCAGACGCCGCGGCAGGCCCTTTCGAGTAAGACGAACCGTCCAAATGCCGGGATATCTGAATCAGATTAGTATCCAATGGGTTTCAAATCGTCATCATTAGCCGGTGGTTGGCTAGACATAGTGTACTCTCGCTACCTATTCTCCAGAGCAGATGCCGATGCCCCACACGTGCCAAAGGATCGGAATAGAAGCATCGGGAACGGGAGGGGACTCATATTGCTCAAGATTGAGCCGGATTTCTACCTTAAGAGCCCATAGGATTAATCCTCGCTTTTCCTCTGATCTCACAACCGTACTAAAACCAATAAAATCGTCATGGCACCGCAACCCTCCCAAAACAAAGCCGTTCAACTTGTCAAACATGCTGCAGCAAATAACTATGCCGTATGCGCAACATGCTGCTACAATGTTGAAGGTATTCTCGCATCTGTCCGGGCCGCAGAAGCCAAACGTGCTCCTGTCATTATCCAGCTCTTCCCGTGGGCGATCGAATTTGCAGATGGCATTCTCCTCCACGCAGCACGAGAGGCTGCCGATAATGCTTCAGTACCTGTAGCATTGCACATGGACCACGCACAAACACCTGAAATCGTCAAGCAAGCTGCGAACTATGAGAAAGGGTTGGACGGCATTATGGTCGACATGAGCCATTTCGATGACAACTTAGACAAGACTAGGGAACTAGTCAAATATTGTAACGAGCGAGGAATCGTGACTGAAGCGGAACCAGGCAGGATAGACGGCGGGGAGGACGGAGTCGCAGATATAGCAGGGCTGGAGGCCATTCTTACAACGCCCGAACAAGCCGAAGAATTTGTTGCAACAGGCATTGACTGGCTAGCACCAGCCTTTGGCAATGTGCACGGAAAATACGGTCCCCAGGGGCCACAGCTGGATTATGAACGATTGAAGAGGATACATAGAAAGGTTGGCGACCGAGTTAATCTGGTATTGCATGGTGCTGGTGCAGAGTGGTTCCAGGAGAAGCTGCTCAAAGAATGTATCGAGTGTGGCATTGCGAAGGTCAACATCAACGATGCATTCAATAACAGTTTCATCAACACGATGAAGGAAGAGGCCGGTAAGACTCCAATTACCGGCCTACTCGTCAATGCAACAGACGCAATGCAGAAGGATATTGAGCAGTATATTGAATGGATGGGCTCGGCAGGAATGGCCGATAAAATGTAGGCTGATTCTCCTAATACCCTAGCTTTTAAATGTTCTCTCAGAGATATTGGCCGGGCCCAGCTGCAAGCGTGTAGAAAGGTGTTCGCGAATAGCAAAGTCCCCAACAGAGAAGGCGGCGTCGACCGGACGTCCTCACCCTAAAACTCTGCCAGCTCACCACCCCTTGCCCCTCGCGTGAACCGGGCATGTAGCAGGGTGCTGATTCAGAAAAAGGGCGATGAAGCCCTTCAGCCGCACGCCTGACGGCCGCCCTACGCTTGATGACTGCCTTGTGCTGACCGCCCCGTCCGTGCTGCGCCACGATGGATTGTTGTCCCCACGCCGCGCGACATGTGTGGCTCGGTGCCTTGGACTAAAATCCCACTCAATGCATTGGCTCAATTCACTGCAGCTACCCAGGAACGCAGCGGTCTGAACTAAAGTGCTGGGTCCACCCAAGAGGATATATAAGATGTCCCTACTACACCAAGCACCCGTCTTACGCTTACATCCTATCCTACGAGCATACCCTCTTAAAAGGTATTTATACTGTCTGCCTCCTGGCCATCGTATGCGCAATAGGGCGAACCAATCCGTTATAGACCAATCAATCACCGTCACAACGGATATGACTCCGCACGCAGAAAAAGATGCTGGTGCAGACGAGCCAAGGGTGGTCAATACTGATAAGCCACAACATCAAGGGAAAGGAAAAGGTGGAAAGGGCAAAAGCAAGGGAAAAAATGAACCCGCAGCAAAAGAAAGAATTCAACGCCTCGACCAGCTCTACAGCAAGAAGAAACGGCAGACTTACTTTGTACCAACGCCAAAGTCATCCGTTGATGTCGAGAAACCTGGCCAGATATCGCACGTCGTGCTCAAAGTAAGGCGGATCATCTGCGATAAAGGGTTTCCAACCGGTACGGGAATCGATATCAAGTCCACGTTGCTCAAGGACGCACTTGCAGAAATATATGAAGGCACCGAAGGATTGCAGCTGAACGAATCACCTCCTGTCATCACACCAGAGCTTCTTTTTCATGCCCGAGATGGGCTTGCCGACCGCGTAAAAAATGAAGAATTGAAGCCAACCCCAAACCAGGCACTCATTGATGAGCTCGGAGTGGCTCTGGAATACATCTCCCACGACTACGCTTCCACTCAAGCTACGCTAGCGTCTCTATCGGAGCATGATGAGATTACATTCGATCTTCTGTGGGCCCTGTTTCCACCAAACAGCAATGTTTACACCAAAAGCAATCTTCTCCGAGAAAGTCAAATCTTGAAGCTCCAAAAGACCGAGTTCGGACGGCTTCCAAATGGCGCAAGGTACTTTAGCCTTAGCCTTCGTATCATTTCGCATGACGGGGAGAAGTTGGGATGGACGAATAAAAGCTATCAAATCCCTCATTTTGATGGAGCGAGGAAGGTATACAATTTATCCATTGTTCCGCTTGAGCGACTCCCAGAGAAGGAAGCAATGTGCGCTGAGCTGAAGAAGCGAGGTAAACGCTACATGGAGTTGCTGGACGCTTCAAGTGGAACATATCAGGAATACATCGGCGCTGCTATTGCCGAAAACCGAGAGGTTGTCGTCAACGATGAATATAAGAAGGTATTATTTCATGTTTCGGGCCGCATCATGCTCGATTCCAAAATATTCCTCCAGCAAAACGAATACACAGATCTTCTCAAGCCGGCCGTGGAAGTTGAACTTGATGCTTCGAGTATAGCCGACGAAGATCTTATCTTTTGCAACCACTGCATTGGTGGTTTTGGCTTTCGACAGAAGAGGTGGTGCCTCTTCGCCATAAGTCACTTCGAACCGGTCGTTTGGAATTTGAATGCATTTTCTAAACTAGTGATGGATACTCGTAAGAGTAATCTCATACACTCGCTTGTCAAGTCGCATCGAAATGGTACAGAGACCTTTGACGATGTTGTCAATGGCAAAGGCAAAGGTCTTGTTGGGCTTTTGTCAGGTAATCCAGGAGTCGGAAAGACTCTAACTGCAGAGGTCATCGCGGAAGTTACGAAACGTCCACTTTATATGCTCTCGGCGGGCGAACTAGGCACGCAAGTTTACGATGTGGAAAAGAAGCTCGACATGGTCCTCGAGGTTACAAAGCAATGGGGATGTGTACTGCTCATCGACGAGGCCGACGTATTTTTACAGGAACGCGACGGGCTCGACTTGGAAAGAAATGCTATGGTCAGTGTCTTCCTGAGGCGTCTTGAATACTTCCAAGGCGTCTTGATCATGACAACAAACCGAAAGCGTACTATCGACCCGGCATTTGATAGCCGCATACATTTCAAGCTCCACTACTCCAACTTGTCACCTGAATCTCGTGCTACTATTTGGAAGAATTGTCTCCAGAACATACCCAATGAGATTTCGGGATGTGAGGTTAAGGATGCTGACCTGGAGAAACTGGGTAACCTGAAGTTGAACGGTCGTCAGATCAAGAATGTGGTATCTTGTGCCGTGTCTATTGCGGTAGAAGAAAAGACGCCACTCACCTTAGATGGGATTCAAACTATTCTTGACATGGTGGTAGATGAGGAGCTGGGCAGTGGTATCCCGGCATAACATCCAAATGAAGATAGGCCATTAGGGCAAAATGCCAGCAGTGTGGGCAATATGAGAGTATTCGATTCAGAGGTCAGCAAAAACCTGTAGACATAAGCTAGGTCTCTCTTCGCTTCACTTGAGCTCAACAAGTAGTATCTTAGCCAGGCAGGGTAAAGCTTGCGAAAAGGAACTAACGAGACGCCGTTAGTGTATGGTTTGAGATTATTGATCTAGTCCAAGCTCCAAGGGCGGCCTGGGCTATTGTTTGAGGGTAGCGTGGCGAACACTGTCTTATATACATTGATATAAATATCAATAGCCTTCTCCCGAACGTCTTTAGCTTAGTATTATTCCTGGGGGTTCCTGTGAATAACCATGACCACAAACTATCCCATCTACAGCATCCCAGTCTTTTGGTTTGTTTCACTGTATCCTCACGCCTATGCCGTAAGAGCTCTCACTCCTCCATGGTTCCCAAGATTGACCATGCAAAGGTGACGCTAATAAAAAATGTCAACAACAAATGGAACAATCAAAACCCACGGGGCGCCAGTATCAACGGCGTGTATGAAAAGCCCGTGCCGGCAGATTGCTACGCGCTTTGGGCGGGCAGGGGCTGCGCATAAGAATGGCATGGAGAATGCGCCGTTCTTTGTAGGAGCGGTTCTGGCAGGGAATATGGCACAAGTAGATGCTTGTAAGTGATGGTACTATAATGGTTGCTATGGTGGCTGACGACCAACGGTAGCGACAATGAACATTGCTAGCGGATTATATATTTTATCAAGAGTTCTGTATACAATATTGCACATCAATACGACGAGGCAGAAAACATCGTACATCCGGTCGTTGACCTGGTTTTTCTCGGTAGTTTTGTTGCTGGGGCTCTATTTCAAAGCTGGGGCAGAGTGGACCAAAAAAATTTAATGCCAAAAAGTGACAATCAAAACCACGTTGTTGCTAATCATGGCGTGCTCGAGAGCTGAAGTGACCACCGCTGCTGTTGGTGGAGCTCACATGCAAAGGGTTAGGTCCTATCGGTCCGTTGGTGATTCTAGCTAATTGTGTCATGCCGCGGGAGCACGAGCTTATTATCTGCGTGACACCCGCAACGGCGCAGCTGCCCGGGAGACTATCGTAACCGTCATGTAGGACACGTCGGCATCAGATGGTCACAACTTCGCCGCATTCGCATGAATCTGTCCCAGCCCTTCTTTTCGTTGCCGCATGGAGCGCATACGCATTCTCCCACCAGTTCCCTAGATAAAAACCATCCTGAGCCATACCTGCTAGCATGATTGACACTGAGCTGCGAGCTTTTGCGAAAGCAATCTCGCGCGTGCTAGGCTGGGCGTACTTTCTGTGCTGGTATGCATGCCATTCTCTCTGTTCATGAGTACTTAACAAGCTCTTACTCCATCACGCAGGAGCGCATCCTTTTACCCACAGCCCGTCTCCAACTACCTACGCAAATCAACTCTTGGCCTTGCCATCGATTTCCCTACCCTCAACGTCCTCGGTTTCACCTGCTACGCTATCTCTTCTGCCTCTTTCCTATACTCGCCTACGATTCGCTCGCAGTATGCGTACAGACACCCTGACGCCCCTGAGAATTTAGTCCGTTTCAATGACTTCCTTTTCGCAGCCCATGGTGCTGCCATGTGTGTGATAGTATATACACAATTCTTTCCAAGGATATGGGGGTTCACAGTGGGCAAGGCGCAGAGGGTCAGTCCTCCTGTGCTAGCTGTCTTTTGGGGCCTCGTCGCAAGCGTTTTCATAGTGGCTCTTCTAGCTAGATGGTCGGGCAAGGAAGGCGGCTATGATGCCAGCGGCTGGGCGTGGATCGATGTGGTAAGTGGTTGTTTTCATCAAAATGTCCCACCATCGAAGTGTTGAAAGGTTGAAAGCCCATGGGATGAAATGCCCTGAGCTCTCCAGTCGCCGGGGATGTGGCACGGAGGGGACGGCATGACTAACCTTCGTATGACATTTAGGTTTGGAATTTGGGCGCAGTGGCATGTTTGCTGACAGCTGGTAGATCAACGCCCTCGGTTATGTCAAGCTCGCCACAGCCTTCTTGAAGTACATTCCTCAAGCCTGGGTCAACTACAAGCGCAAATCGACGATAGGGTGGAGCATCTACACGATTCTCCTCGACTTTTCCGGCGGTTGGCTATCACTAGCACAGCTGGTCATTGACTCAGCGTTACAAAATGACTGGACAGGGATAACTGGTAACCTAGCGAAGTTCGGCTTGGGAAATATCACTATTGTTTTTGACGTCATTTTCTTCCTGCAACACTACGTATTGTATCGGAATGAGAAAAAGCAAGATGAAGAAGGAGACGCAGGGGAATGGGCTGCTGAGCGCGAACGGCTCGTTTCTCACGATTAGACCGTGCTCTGGAGCATGGGTATCACAAGCGTATCAAAGCGATATCCAGTCCGAAGGTCTCAAAGCAATCTCGCATGGAGATACCCACGACGATGGCAGCAGCACGGCGATTAGTGCAATCTTGGGTTCCTAATGGGGAAAGATGCCGAGGTCGATCCAGAGTTGATTCAAAACAGACAAGGTGCCAATGAGTGATCGGCAACGTCAGCAGCATAGGGGTGTCGCAGTGCGTCATTTTGCACAGTTGTGCCTACTGTTGCCTTTGAAAATGCCGAGCAAAGTCAGACAATTGGTTGCATGGGAGAGCGAAAGTGTAAGCGAGAGAGGCATGCCGCAAGCGAACGGTGGAGCAAACCTTACAAGTATAGAATGATGACCAAATAGATAAGTGGATACGATGTCGAGCGCAAAGTTGCAGCCGAATCTGTTCATCTGTCTTCATGTCCACTTCCCTCAAAGGAAGCAATGTGTTGCGTCGATTTTGTCCAGGTTTCTCTGCGAGAACACGCTCTGGCCAAGAAGGGGAGCTCCCATACTACTGGTACCGGGCTACGAAGAGGTTGTGGCAACGGCTGGAGAATGTTCCGCTATATTTGATTCGCTCCTGGGCGAAACAAAGATCTCTGCAAGGATAGCACGTTGTGTTCGGCTTGTCAGGCACCCTTCGCGTATTTGGCGCGCGGCGCCAATTGTTGACGTACTTGTCTATGTACTAGTATGCAGAGCACGATGCCGTCGCAGCGCATCCTCACTCTTACTACAAGTTAGGCATGGTGGATCCACGTCCCACTGTGGTCCTCCTCTCGGCTCAGTAGAATCCTCAAGGATGCGCCTAGTTCGCACCGCATGGGTATCAGAGCAGCGTTTGAACTTTGAAGGAGGGCTGGAATGTCACTTTCGGGCCTAGGCGGGGGAGCTGCAGCCATTCATCATTACTCGGCACTGAAATATACTAGAGTCTGGAGAGGTAGCCAACAGTTGAGGCAACAGATGAATGGGTGCTTGGTGTCGACCGCTATCAAGGCATCCGGGCAAGGTCCGCTGGGCGTGAACACCTGCAGCATACCTATTCTCGCGCGCAAATCAAACCCTACCTCGTAGTCCTACCCACGACACCGGAATATCCATCTCAGTACCAATCTTGTCCTTGCTTATTCGATGCTCGGCGTACGAGCGCACCGCGAAACGCTGTCCTGTCTAGGCCTAGTTCCGGTCGCACCACTTGCCAGATGCACCTGTCGGTTGTGGGTCGGATGCCGTGCGCCACTTTTTAACCTGGGCCCCCATGAGCCCATCATCCCAATGTCGCTTCCCACGCCGTCGATATTTCTTTTCAGCTACCTAGCAAGCTTGCTCCCCTCGTTCAATGACTCGGTTGACAAACGGTGATCGTTGCTGCTCACATGTTTAAATTAAAGAAACGCTCGACGAATGGCACACCTCCGATGCGCACTTCAGCGCCGTTTGCTTCCCATCGTAGAACTACAACTCCAGCCAAAATGGGAACCCTAGGCGAAGACCTTGCTCAGAACGATGCTAACGTCATTGCCCCTCATGATGCCAATGCCGGTGCTGTGAATGAACCCCTCGTAGATTTTTCTGTTATGCACGATGGGCACGATACAAGAGCACAAAGTCCCCCTCTGGCGCCGCCGTCGACCAGCCATACGTCTCTCACTCAGGAGCATCAAGGTAGTTGGTTGTCAGACGAGGAGCGCGATACGAAAACAGCACCAGCACCCCCGGATTTTACCAGAAGAGGCATTCACATTCCTTCCAGGACAAGGTCAGTCACTTTACACAATTGCATTTGTATATTTGTATATTTGTATATTTGTATATTTATATATCTAATTCTCCCCAGCTCAAGCACTCCTGCTGCCAATAAGAAACGCATTTCAATGCAACGGCGGCTCAGTTCAGACACGGCATCACTCACCATGCCAAGAACACCTGAACGGCAGCAGCCGCGAGCGCAGGGCTCGTCATATACTCCTACTTCTGCACACCGAGTTCCATCACGGGTACACAGCCCTGAACCACCAGCATTACGTAGTTCAGCCGATTCGGTTATATCGTATGAATCATCAGCGCCCTCTATCGCAACCCAAGCACTTGCACCACTGCAGCATAAAAGCGCTGTCGATGATGAGGCTCGACTTTCGCCTTTACTCGAAGATGACCCTCATTCTTTCGATCTCGTTGCCCCGACTGATAACGAGAAGAAGGCTCTTGGGCTTGAATACCAATCCGAGCTGCTTTTTTCAAAAGAGCATCTGCAAGGCATATTCAATGATACACCATTGCTGCTGCGGTTCACAACATTTCTAACCACATTTCGACCAAAGTCGGTGCCGGTGTTGATTTACTACCTGGACGCTCTGAAGGCTTTGCGAGCAATCAATTACGCAAACGCTGTGGCAGAGGCATTAGAGCCAATAAATGCACTAGACTTTACAACAAATCCAGCGCGACCAACCGTAAACGCTATTCTAGAGGAAAAGGCAAATCAAGCATTTGATGTGCTAGTGAGAGATGACCTACCAGCGTTCATTACGCATGTCTTCACACAAGTTGCTAGTGTCAGCATCTCAAAGCGCGTCACTGGAAATTTGCCTCCAATGCTACGAGAAGCTAGTGAGGGGTTGGCAGAAGTTTTCTGCTTGACGGACCCTTCGAGGGCGGACAATCCTATCATTTTCGCATCCGAGGGTCAGTTTATATGCTCAATTTCGGCGAGCCGTGACTAATTATTGTATAGAGTTTCACCGCACAACACAATATGGTGTGAATTATGCCATTGGCCGTAATTGTCGCTTTCTTCAAGGCCCAAAAACAAATCGCAACAGCGTAACTCGGCTTCGAGAAGTACTTGCTGCAGGTAAGGAACACAGTGAAGTGTTTCTGAATTAGTAAGAAACCCAAGTCATTGTCTGCGTCAAGACAGCTTCTAATATTATAACAGTCGCCGCGATGGCTCCCCGTTTATGAACCTTCTCATGATGGCACCTCTTATGGACTCGCGCGGCAACCTTCGTTATTTCATTGGTGCGCAAATTGATGTATCAGGTCTTGTCAAGGACGGCTCAGACCTTCAAGCTTACCAGCGCATACTACGTAAGCAAGAAGAAAATGAAGAACTGGAGGATACCAAAGACGAGTTCCAAGAACTGAGCGAGATGTTCAATCACGCTGAGCTCGACACTGTTCGCAAGCATGGCGGTAGCATGCATAGGGAATATGTTGACGAAACAGATGATGCAAGCACAATATACCACCGGCCCAGGGTATTGATACAAGACCAAAGTACAATAGGAGACTTAGGAGAGGTTGAGAAACTAAGTCCAAAATCAGAAGGGAGGTTGAGTGGACCATACAAACATGTGAGTCATCTACCAAACCTAGCAACCTTGAAAGACGTATTGACTGTCCGACTAGTATCTCCTTGTTCGTCCAGCGCCTTCATTGCGGATTCTCTTTTCATCACCGTCCCTTCGTGTCCCCGGCATATTACAATCGCAGTTCCTAGACCGCATTGGTGGCAGTGCGCGTGTCCGAGCATCTGTTGGCGGCGCGCTTGCTGACGGAACGCGAGGCGTCACTGCCAAAATACGCTGGCTCTCCCGCGCTGTTTCTGATCCAGAAGACCCGCAGGAAGAAGGCCGACCTCGGTGGATACATTGTACGCCCTTACTAGGCCAATCTGGTGCAGTTGGTGTGTGGATGATCGTTCTTGTCGACGAAGAGAGATATGGGCAAACATCACGGCGGTTCCGACAAGCACCACCGATTGCGAGTGATGTGCGCAACTTAAGGGACATGGAAAAACCGAGTAGAAGTCGACTGGATGCCTTTGATGATTTGGATTACGACATGCCTACATCGCGGAGCGCGTCGCGCATGGAAAGATACACGCAGAATCCCGCTGCGCGCCACATTGCTCTCGATGCCGTTCGCCGGCCCTCAAATTCTCAGACAAGGAGTCCTATATATGGGCAGCGCGCGATGCGATCGGCAGGCTCATCAACCAAAGATTATGTGATTGGTCGCGAGTCGAGTGTTGAGACTTTTGATATCTAGAGGCGCCGATGAGTAGGGTCGCTTTGGTGGGTGCGGTCTCATGATAGAGTGTTTGGATTAATGGCAAAGATCTGGGCGTAAATGGGTGGTGATAAATGTAGAATTTCGTAGACTTGACAAATACCCACATGTTGGATGGATACAGCGTGGATCTTCCTAGATATACAGCATTATTAGCATCTAAACACTATTGTTGCGCACAAAACTCACCAATACCCTAGGGAATATTCCGAATCTTCACCCCCGGCAACACAGTCTCAAACTCCAACTCTCCCATTGCATTTACGTCCAGCCGCTCCTCACCAAACCTCATCTGCGGAGACATTAGTATTCTCCCCATTTTCCCTAATCGTGCCCTTGTCCTTATCCCTACTCAACGGCTTCCGCATATCAAAGGCATCCTCGCCATCATTGTAGTAGTTGAGCACCCGCCGATAAACACTATATCCCATCTTCCTGTACAACTCCTTTGCAATCTCATTACTTGCGCGTACAAACAAGTCTACGAACCACGCGTTCGCCGCCTCGGAAGAGCGCTCCAGCGCGTTGGACAGCGCAGTCGCGTGGCCCAGGCGCCGGGCGCCGGGCGCAACGGTCAGCGCCGTGATGTGTCCGTGCCATGGGAGGTAATTTGGGTACTGGACGCCCGTTGTTGAAGGCGAGTACGGAGGGCCGGGGGGGTCGTATGGGGAGGATTCGAGTTTTCCGAGGACTTTGCAATGTCAAAAGGGGGATTCGTGTGTGTGTGTGTGTGTGTGTGTGTGTGTGTTTTAGTTTCTGGTCATGGTCACGTACTGTATCCTTCGATCTTGCCGTCGATGCCTTCTATTACTTGACATAGCTCGGGCCATTTAGTGAGGTATTCCATGTAGAAGCCTATGTTGTAGGTCTCGGTTAGGTGGTCGAGATTGGTTGTGGAGATGTGTAGGAGGTCATTGGGCCGCATGAGCCGAATTGTGGCCATTGTGATCTTTGGGGTTGCTCCGTGGGGAACGTTGGCGTGTTTGTGGCGGCGTGGATGGTGCGTGGGGTTGATAGGTAGTTCGCGTAATCTTGCCGTCTGGTAGAGCATGGCTAGTATGCTAACTAAGACTTGAGAGGTAACTGTACTACCCGCAATGCGCATAGTATCGAGAGCAGACACGAGGGCGAGCCACGAGAGAGCATCAACAAGCAGGCCTGAAACTGGCTACTTTGAAATTGCTACAAACTAAATGTGTAGGAGCATAAATATTACATATCCAAGAATCGGATCCAGGCCAACCGTACAAGCATAAACCGTATCGTCTTGGTAATCATAATTGCGGTCTTCAACGAGTGCTTATCCCGAAGAAATGCACAGTTACCGCCCCTGAGCACCTTCTTCCCTCTTCACTCTAAAAAACGCCAGCTTGGCAAACCGACCCAGTGATCCCCAGAGTATCCTTCCAGCCGGGTGGTCCATGATTCTTTCTAGTAAGCGTACAATGGCTGTTCTAACATCCTGTCTTGGATGGAACAGCCCCAGACTGAGATAGAACAGGCCAGCGTTACTATCCGGGACAACGCAAAGTAGTTGCAGGATAGTATCATACTGCAGTTGCGGGCCAGGTTTGCGCTCTGGGTCATTGGCTAGCGTCAAATCTTGCGCTTTGGAAAGATCAACTTCGGATGTGGAATTGCTTCCGGACGTGTAACCCCCAGCTTCTTCGACGCAGCGTGCGAGTGCGAGATAGATGACCGCCGAAGCGTCGTGTGAGAGCTTCAAGCAGCGCAATTTGTCATGTTGGTGTGCTAGATCTAGACCCCTGACTGGTCTCTTGCTCCAGCTTCTTGCTAGGTCTTGTACACAGCTGTAGTAGCTTCTGGTCGTGCGCCATCCTTCGATGCGATGTACATTCGCTGCCAACTCCCTCGTCCGCGCTCCCTCGTCGGACCACACGTATCCATGGCCAGAAACACCGTATGCGCCGGCGTCGGTCTCATGACTGCCTATATATAAAGCAGACGCCCCATAGACAGTCTCTTCGAAGGCAGCGGCAATACGAGTGAACTTCAAAACCCATGAGCGCCACTTTGCGCGGATCGCGTTTTCACCGAGTCTGTTGGAAATGGCTTGGAGTAACGAGTCCATGAAAGCATGGTCCCCTGTGGTGTCGAGGCCAGCTTTATTTTCTGCGGTGGTCGAACCGCCAGGGCCATTGACTTGTATGCCCTGCGTCTGGAAAAACATCGAGCCTTCTGTAGGGGCTGCTACTTCAATTCGATTACTAATTTTCATGCGGCCGGTTGGTAAATCACACAATAGATCCCACCATTCGGGCTTATATGAGAAAGCCGGGTTTGTCACGCCAGCAATGAATCCTGGAACTTTCAGAAGATCATCCACCTTTGTAAGGTCGGTATATGGGAAAGCGTGGCGCACAAAGCCACGGAGGATACCACCAGATGCTAGGGCGCAAGCTGCAAGGACCGCTTCTGCTACCTCACCAGATGGCTGATTGTGGCCCAGGAAGATAATGCGTTTTTGGGTCAGGAGAGCGTTGACAAGGACGATGATAGGGTGTGTGTATGCACCATTTGTTGTAAGATGTGGATGTAGAGCGAATGGCTGCGGCTGCGTTGCGTGCGGTGTAGAGAACGTCTGGATAAGCTTTATGAGAGAAAAGTCGCCCACCGTCTCTGCGCTTAATGCTGTAGGGATTTTTACAGGCACTGGTACGCCATTATAGTTGATTTTGGACTCAAACTCGTGCGTATCTCGGGGCAGATTGTATGTTTTCTTCTGCTTCGAGACCGAGTCAAAGGGCGTCTCTTCAGGATTTTGCTGAGCATCGAGTCTCTTCCGTTGCCTGATCATCTGCTCAAACTTCTCAATGAACATGTCTTTTGCATCGCTTGCATGAAGAACAAAATTTTCTAGCATTGACAGCTTGGGAAGTAAGGACAAATCCATGGCGTTCAGAGCGTTGTAGAGTGAGGCAAGGGTCTCGATGACAGGGGCCCTGAAGTACTCGTCCAGGGCTAAAAGCAGGAGTGGTTTATATATATGCAGGAAGGAATGGCGTGTGCAAATGGCCATTGCTTTGACAACAGAGCCTCTGCCTTGTGTGTCAGCTCAAGGGGAAGGGGTCTGCACTTGCTTTCGCACCTCTTTACGGAAGTGTCCAATTTGGTGTACACCAGGTTTAGGACATATACAAGTGGCGGACCGTCAGGGTCCTGCTCATCCTCGCTCTCGGTATCATAGTCTCCTTCATCACCATCCACATCGTCGTCGTCCTCTTCTGGGCTAGCTGGGGCGTCTTCCTCTAGGCCTTCCTTCCGCCGCCTGCGCTTTCGCCTGCGCTCTCTCCGGGCCTCTTTCTCCTCCTCCTCAGCGGTGGTGTCCTTGTGCAGGAAGAAAATGGTCCAGTCCTGGTTGCGCATGTGGGCTTGATCTGGCAGCATAAGCTCGGCTAGCATAGTTTCGTCCCCACTAATGGCGGCGGGATATTGGTGTTCCATGACCGACCCGCGGTCAATGTTGAAGGAAGCTACCAGGATGTACTCGACATGGTTCTCAACAGCGTCGGAGGGATACTGCGAGCGCAACTTGGAGCTAGGCTTGGCGGGCATTTCGACCACGGACTGCTGTGAGGAGGCCAGGGACGAGTGGACGGAATTCATGTCGTCGCGCAGCACAGGTGGTTGGGGCGACCGGGGTTTGCGGCCATTGCGGACGGAGATGGCGGAGGGGGAGCGTGAAGGGGGAAAGGAGGAGAACGAGGGCTGGCGCTGGAGGGAGGTGCCGGGCTGGGGTGAGGGCGGAGGGGGTCTTTGAGCAGCTACCTGCATGGCGGCAAAAGCGATTGTTTCCATCTTGTCTGCCCGTCCGGCGACTCAAGCATGCTGTGCAATCTGTGGGACCGAGCGCTAGGGTCCCTTGGTCCCCACCCGGCCTGGCACCCGGGTCTGGGTGTGCTCGGTGGTGTGATTCGGCTGTTGCGAGATGCAGTGTGATACCAGGGGTGGGCCGACCAGGCGGATGGGTAGAGAGAAATGGCGAGGCAGCCGGCAATTGCAGCGTAAGAAGAGGGTTGGAGTCGCAATATTGCCCATGCGGCGCGCTCGTGTGGATACGGGCGATGCATTGGATTGGACCCTGACTCTTGGTGCTCGCAGTGCTCTGCCCTTATCGATAGCGCACAGACTGGATTGTTTGGCGTGTTTGGCGTGTTTGCATGCTTGCATCCCCGTTGCTGGGCGAGCGTGCAAACATCAACACCGCCCAAATACACGGCACCACTGGCACCAGCAGCCAGCACAGCCTCAGTACAGTACAATACTATACAATACAATACAGAAATAGCGCAGCAATATGGTGCGTTTGACTAGCACAACACCAAGACTACATCTGCTCACCCCCACCAGTCAACAACACCAACTCCCTACAAGCCCTCCCCGCTTTCCTTCAACAGCCCACGCCAGTCGCCCTTCCGCCGTCCCGGCTCCATACGCGAAGGCTCTCCCAACACAGTCCGGCCCTTGACGCCCAACAGCTCGCCACTGAAGCCGAAAGAGACGCCAACCACCCCGTCGCAATCGCAGCTCACAGCACGCCAACCAACCACCAGCAATGCCTCGCAGAACCCACCCTCATGGCTAAACACGCGAGGCACGACAAATACCCCCGATGCACCTGGCTCGCCCACCCGGAACTTCCCGTCGCCCACGCGCAATATCTCCAGCTCAGCACAAAACACGGTTCGGCCTCTGAGCACCGCGGCGCTGGCCGCGCGCTTCGATGGCGGAAGGGAAAGCACACCACCGCTAATAGAAAGATCGATATCGGCTGAGAAGCTGGCACCCGTCGAGAAATTCGCGCCATTCGAGAAGCCTGCAGAGAGGCTAGCGACGCGCCCAGCGCCCTTGGCAAGATCAGTCACCAGCGATGCCATGTCTAAGCTACCACCGGCTCTACTACACAGCATGCGCGAGTCTTTCAGCGTCATGGACCGCGACAACGACGGCCACGTCAACTCGGCAGACGTTGCAGATATGCTTTCGCAGCTAGGACTGTCAGCAACACCCTCCACACTCTCCTCCTACTTCAATGGCGCCCAGTCAATCAACTTAGCTACTTTCCTCAATACCTTGTCAGATCTGCTGAGCGGACTGTCACGCTCGAGCGAATTGAGCGCTGCATTCGAGGCCTTTGACGATGGCGACGATGGCCAGATCGAGTTGGCCGAGTTGAAGGATGCCTTGTTGCATACTGCGCCAGAGCCTGGCGAGCGAAAGCTGACTGAGCGCGAGATCGATATGGTTGTAGAAGGCTTCAGTGGACGAAGAGCATTTGGAAAGGGGGCCAAGGGATTGGGCAGAGGAGAAGTATTCAGATATCAAGAATTTATGGCAAGTCTCACCGGTGGTGGGAGTGGAGGCGAGAATGGCGAAGGTGCTACTTCTCCGGCATGAGCGATTTATTATTTTCAGTCTGGGTGTTTACTGCGATTCTTCAAATCTACCACCTCGAACTCCGTATTCATATTCGGATCTATTAGTCCTGAATTCATCATGATTGTTAGGCACAATCTCAAGCATTGTTTGTTGACATGACGAGAGCACCCGGCGCACAGGCCACGGATGAAGCCGACAAAATCCCGAAGCTCAAGCTGTCACGCTGTCCTCACCTGGGCATCATCAACCAAGACCTTCACTTTCACTTTCTCTTGATCAGCCAAAATGAGGGTCCTCGGTGGCTTTGTGTCTTCTCTCCTTCTTTCGGCCGCGACAATTGCGTCTGCCGCGTCTTCCTGGAGCTTCGAAGATGCTACTGTGTCCGTTTCTAGCAAAGGCGCAGGTGTTGGCGGAGGGTCCAAGGACAAGTGAGTTGGCTATACTCCAATCCATTTGGATGTGGTATCTGACTCTTATAGGTTGAGCCCCTTTACTCCACTAGCAAAATCAGTGTCGTTGGGTGCAAGTGATACACTGAAGCTGCTCCTCACCGCTGTGGATGGAAAGTCCGCGAAACGACCACACCAAGCCTTCCTCACCCTGACCGACCCGACCACTGGCCTGGAAGAGTCATTTGTGTTCAGTGTGAAAGAGAGTGGCAAGGGCAAGGTCGACCTGGTACACCACCACACTCGCGATTGTTCAAACCCAAAACTGACTCCCACAGGCTCACAAGGACCTACCCCACCAATTCCTCACGTCCTCGAAGCCTATTGTTGCCTCAATCGTTATTGGATCATTTGGCTCGTCTCAGCCCTATAAGGGCAAAGTCTTCGACCTTCAAGTTTCACGCGACCCCAACGTTCCTCTCGCCGCCCCCGGGGCGCCCCTTCGATACGCAGCCCAGCCCGAGATTCACCATATCTTCCGGGCTGACCCTCAATCACCTCCCAAAGTCATAACCGTCATCTTTACGGCGGCTGTCGTTGGTGCGCTACCCGTCTTGTTTGGCGTCTGGGCTACTCTAGGCGCAAACGCTTCTCATTTGGGTAAAGCTCTAGGTGATGCTCCTGTTTCACATGCGCTGTTCTACAGCTCTATATTAGCAATGGAGGGTATCTTTTTCATGTACTATACCAGCTGGAATCTCTTCCAGACTCTTCCAGCAGCTGGCATCATAGGATCTGTTGCTTTTCTAAGCGGCAGCAGGGCCTTGACTGAGGTTCAGGAGCGCCGGCTGGCCGGTCTGAGATAATGGCCTATCATCATAGGGAAACGGCCTCCTTGTACCATATCGTTAGAGTACTGATCAAACTTGAAGGCGAAGAAGGATGTTATGACATGTGTAAAATCACGGGGTATGTCGACAGGCAATATTGCCTTAAAAGTATTGGAGGATCAACAATATGACCGCTGTTATATGCGGAATAGCATCTCCTTGTGGGAACTCGTAACTATGAACCTGGGCGCATTGGTAAAACAATCGCTGTAGCACTATGTATCAGTTGTCGTTTAATTACTGCGTCAAAAATAACTGAGAAGATATTTTCTGTCGCTCAAATATGTCGTTACAACAACATTTATCAATGTTGACACTGATGACAGGCTTGCCGTGATTGGCTCCAAGAACGCCATCATGCAACTCTTGCTGTGCAGCCCGGTGTCGCGGCGGAAAGGGCTGAACCTCAGCCCCAGCCCCTTTCTCACTCGAACTTCACACCTGTGTTTTCTCAAATTTTGGCTGTAATCAACTTCGCACGATCTGGAGCACCCGAACCTCAACGGATGTCCTTCTCTCATTTGCGAAGACCCCTTCACTGACGCCGTCAGGTGCACACGAAGCAAGTGCACGAGGTAAGTGCACGACGCAATCGTCGAGTCAGGCTAGCCCCTTGAATAGGGTGATGGTAACCTTGAAAGACAGCCTCGTTTTGATCCATGAAACGATGCAATCGACAGCCGACACTGTGATCCAAAATGCCCAACACCGAACAGACAGCACCATCACAATTGACGATTGGTCGCAGACTGGCAGAGGATTCCATGTGGAATTCAGCACAGAGAAGATGGTCCCCTTAGTTCAGGGTAAGCGGATTCCGCGGGCCAAGCGATACACATACTGACAGTGAGTAATAAGGCTGTTACTTGGGCAGAGGCGCTATGGGAGAAGTGCACGAGACTACCGTACAAGGGTGGAAACTCGCCCACAAAAGAATGGAGATCAAACGCAAACCGGGCGCAGGAGAAATGAAGGAAATCGGAATATTGAAAAAACTTTCCTCACACAGCCATATGATCCAATTGATTGGCACATATACTCACCGTCGGTTTCTGGGCATCCTTTTGTACCTGGTAGCAGTTTGTGATCTCCACCAGTTCTTTAACGATGTGGGAGCCTAATCAGCTACAGGAGTTAGGAATCACAAGGAGAGCGCACGTCTCGCAGCCTTAGATACTGTCCACAAGGACCGACTGACTGCACTCGGCTACGACTTTCCGGAATTCAACACTCGCTATAATGCAACGATTATCTACTCTAAAATAGGCTGTCTCATATCAGCTATCAAATACCTACATGATCAGAAGATACGCCATAAGGACATCAAACCTTCCAACATTTTACTCTCCCCTGGTCGACTGTGGCTGAGTGACTTCGGTAGTGCAACTGGCTTTTCTCTCTTTTCTCAAAGTGCAACCGATAACGAACGTGGAACAGCACGCTATTTTAGCCCCGAGGTAAGTGAAGGCCACGAACTGTTACCGAGAAGTTTTTTCTAACAATGTATCGTCAAAGGTAGCAGCATGGAAGCCAAATGGCTGAGCAGCTGATATCTTCTCTTTGGGCTGCGTACTGTTCGAGATTGTAGCGCTACACGAACGAGGTACATTGATTCAAATACAAGAAAACCGTTCAAGAGACCCGTCCTTTCACGCAAACCTGGGTAATGTGGCCAGCTGGTGCCAACCCCGGGAGCCCACATCCATTCGACGCTCTCACTTCATGGCTGAGATTCAGAAGATGCTCGTGGATGACCCAACAATGCGACCGACCGCTGAGCAGCTTCTTATCCGAATTATTGTCCATGATCTATCCATAAAGACCAGCCCCAAGTTTTCTGTGTTTGGTGACTGTTGCAGAAAGCTCTTAGTTTCTGCCCAACAACAGGAGGAAATTACCCTAGCATATAAGGATACCATCAAGGAACAAGAATCCAAGTTGCAAAACTTTGCTGTGATGGAAATTCTTCGAAAGGAAGAACTTGCCCATTTACGTGATGATAATAAACGATTAAAAACCGCTTTGCTAGAAGAGAAAATGGAAAGGCACCATCAAAAGAGAGAAATGCTCCGTCAAGAGACAGAAGAAAGCCATCGCCGAGAGGCAGAAGAAAACCACCATCGGAAATGGATGCAGCATCACAAGCTATCCGAAAAAGATATGGAGATAGAGAGGTTGAAACAACAGATCAAAGATTACAAATGTGAAGAAGTGAGAGACTAATCCTCCAGAGCCAGTACAACAGATCCAGATGAGAGACCACTGTATGCCAGATTCAAAAGGATGTTCCAGCCAAGCACGGAGGTAAAGGATACCGGACATTTTATCTTCAGATTTCTACATCGATTACCTGTAGATCGAATTGAACGAAGAGAGTATAGTACCTACAATGGTCCAGAGCATGTATATACTGAATCAGGGCCGGTAAAGGAGGAAGATGGTACTTATAGTGGTCCAGAATATGTATATGCCGAATCGGGGCTGTTGAAGAAGGCAGAGTATACCAAAAGAGGAGAGAATGGTTCTTACAGTGGTCCAGAATATGTATATGCCGGAACAGGGCTAGCAAAGAAGGCAGATGCTGCTAAAAGAGGAGGATGATGCTTACAGAGGTCCAGAATATACATATAACTAGAGGCACCAATGAAGATCGGTTCGCCCAAAGCCGTTTTTCGCAATCGCATTTAAACAGACCTGACGTCTAAACAACAGATCATCAGAGCAGTTTTCTTGTTTGCCTGTCGATATTCACAACATTTGACAACATTAGAAAAAAGTCTGGTTGCTCACTACCATTAAAAGGATTCATGGAAGCCTCACATTATGCATTTCATCACCCCTTCGACGTTCTCACGGCCAACCACGCCCTCCTCGACCATCTGCTCCAGCGCCTTTATCACTTCCGCATTCTTTCCTTTCCAGGATTCTTTCATTATTGGTGAACCACTTGCCGCCTCTTTGATGACCTCTGCCACTATCGCCTTCGCCTCTGCTGTGCTCAGCACCCCAGAAGCTCCTGCTTTCTCGGCATAACTTCTTGCTGCTCGATAGAAAACACCCGCATTTCCCACCAGGACCATTTTACTCTTCACCCATACCGGCTTGGCAATGTCGAATAGCGAGATTCGGAATCGAAACAGGTCAGTATCGCCGCGCGCAAGAAAAACATTTGCTATACGAGATGCTGAGAGTACGGAGGTGTAAGGAGCAGTGGACAATTTAGTAAGCAAATTCTGAGCTTGCGTAAGTGCCGTCCATTGGATCTCGGCGTCTGTTGAAAAGGTTGGCGACGATGGAGTGTATTGAGTGCCATCTGCTATGGTGGATGCCAAATCGATCAAGGCATCAGCATAAGAGGACTGGGTGTTGGCCATGGCAAGTTCTGAGCTTGCTATTCCCTCTGTGGTACCAGCTATCTTCGAGAAAACCCGTTCAACAGTCCGCGCGTATTCAGTTGAATTACCTCGTCCGCTTCGATATGCTACTTCTGCTACTGTAGCTTGGAAATTCGCAACTGCAAGAATTGCGTCGTCTCTTGGTGTAGTTGTGACTTCTTCTACTGCAGAAGAGCCTATTGAAAGTGTCGGTCCGGCTTCTGGTTCGGGTTTGGATTTCAGAGAAGGAGTGGTTTCGATGAGATTTATTAGGGCTGGAATCTTTGCGGTCGCTGTATTAGTACCATCATGTGCTCTTTTCTCGATGTCTGAGAGGTCTGATGGGTCATAGAGTTCGAGGAGTGCCGTCAGTGCACCTAGTTGCGCTGTACAAGTTTCCAATATGACTTCTGGAGTGATCGGCTCTTCCACTGTGGCCCAATCGCCTGGTGCTTCCGATGAGCTTGAAGCTGTCTCGGCATCTTCGTCTGCTTGAGTATTTCTTAGTGATACTCCACCGCCTTCCCATGCCCCTTGGTACTCTTCTGAGGCTTGCGCTTTGGCGATCTCGGCTTGTATCTGCTCATAATCACGCTGCTGACTCTCAAGACACCCGTTGAGGATATCTACGGCTTCTTCAAGCAACTCTCGAGCTGGCGCTTTAGCGGTCTCTTGGGTTCCAGACTCTAGAGCGATTCCGGCCAACGAGGTCAACACTTGTGCGGTGTTGAATAAGATGTCGGTGTTTGTTGGATTGAGCGAGATAGCAAAACGATGAGACTTCAATGTTTCTTCCAATAACTCAGATCGGTTACCGAGCTGGGCTACTATCCGCTCGTCCTCCGTGATACTGTACTCAAGATTCGCTCTTTGTGTTGTCAGTTGATCACTGGCGAGACAGGCTTCTTGGACGCTCACTTATTATACGCCAAATCGAATGATCGGGGATAGCGTTTCAGGCCCTCATTATACATATCTATCGCTCGATTGAAAAATCTAGTGGCCTTTGCTGCATCACCCGCACGCCACTTTCCTGCCGCTTGCTCGAATTCGTCTGCGGCTTCGAGAAAGTCATTTTCTGACTGTGTTTCTTGGGTCTTGGCTTTCAACTTTGATTTAGGTTTTAGAATATCTTTTCTTCTTGGCGGCATGGTTGGATTCTAGAATGGATTGGACAGCAGAAGCGTATGAATGCTAAGGTCCTGGTATTGCCACGCGATGGCAAATCACGTATATGCAGGCTTGGATTGCTCAGTAGTGTTTTATGTTATAAGAAAACGCAATACGTTATGGAAGACTTGTTAAAAGCCAAGAGGTTCTTTGCATGACAGCCCCGCTTATCCGTCCCACCCCAACCAAGGGCTCGGAGCCCTGACCTCACTTCAACTTCTCAACGTCGAAGTCGTCCCACCACAGTGATTTATCTATCAAGTAACCATTTGAATCGAATAGCACGCCTTCCCCTTTTAATAATTCCAATTTTGACTCTTGATTTTGTCCGCTGGGCGCATTCTCCCAGTCGCCCTTGTAGCCTCCAACAAACTACTTTGTCAGCTGATGCTCAGAGGTAACAGGATTATGTAACATACGCCAGTACTTGCGATGCATCTATGACATGGAATCTTTAGATTGTTAGAGATCAGTCTTCTGGTGATAGATTCCAACAAACCTCCGGCGCGAAAGGGTTCACTCGTAGTGCGCCGCCAACTGCCCGTGGGCTGCTCCCAAGGGCTTTCGCCATCGATCCATAGCTGGTGATTCTACCTGCTGGTATTTGCTGCAAGGCCGCGTAGACGCGCTCTTGGTATTTGGTGACAATATTTTGCTTCGACATGGCAATTTTGTGGTCAAGGGATTGAGGAACGGCCGAAGGCACAGACGTGTGTCTGTTATAGCTCGCGAACGCGTGGTCACGAGGATGCTTTCAAATTGACCGCTCACAGATCTCCGTCATCACCATCGCCCATGTATCAGGCCTAGAAATGACTTATATGTTATCAAGTAAGCTGGATAAGGCTAACGCCATAGTAACAATACCAAGGTGTGACGGGAGAAACGAGCTCAGGAATAAGTAGGAGATGCTCTACTAAGTTCTAATCCAAATGCGGTCCGCACGGACCAGAGCCACTAATGCACAGCTTCTACCACCTCTACTTCTACGTAGCTTTTTGAGTTACGTCCTGCAACGTCCTCTGTACCTCACTGCTAATACAGTCGTTTCCCCGTCATGACCCCGCCCGCTACTTGCCCCTGACAGTAAATACAAAGAATAAGGTTGATAATCCGTCTCAATCTACCATGGGCTCCCCTTATAATATTTTAGAATCTGCTTCACACCTCTTCTTCCAAAACAAAGTTCCGCTGGATACAAGGCGCTCTCTACAATTGCAGAGTCTCTTGCACACTCTCAACGAACACTTCTTCATGCCTTTGTGCAGCACGCCGTTGACCGAGAACTTGCGTCACAATTTTTCCTTGACTAAGTCTCTGGAGAGGATAAGGTCGCAGTATCAGAGCTTCTAGCTGACTGGATATGCCTTCTTAAAAAAGGTACGTCGCTAATCATTCCACTTGGCAACACCTGACTTGTGTCAGTACGCCCTGTTGTTTGCACGGATTTGGGGGATTCATTAAGGCGAAACATATTGCAAAGAGATAGAGATCTGTGCTATGTCTCCAAGGCCGAAAATGACGGGAGCCACCTGCTTGCCTATATCTTGTCCCCTTCGCTTTTCTGTGACAGCGACATGGTCAACCCAAGCCTACCTACCTTTGTCTCCTTCGTTCCTAACATCTTCCCAGGAAAGGCTTTGCAAGATATTTGCGGCATTTATAGGGAAGCCACAATTTCAAAATTTGCAGTCACTCATATGCCAAGATACTCTTTCTCCGGATCAAGATCAGTCCAACCGGTTGTTACTATTATCGCCGCAGATTTTCGAGCATTTCAGCAACAGGAGGATCTCTCTTAAGTGCAGCCCCTCTCTGGTCGCGAGCGACTCGGTAAGGTTCCATTCATTCGTTCTACTGCTATTCTAATTAGTTAGGTTCGGTATTTAGTGGAAGTGAGGAAATTTATTCCATCTATTCATGTCGAAACGTTCCGCTTCGTAACGTTAGAAAACAGAACCGCTGGACTCGTTTCGCTTCCAAATGTGCAGCTTTTGGAAGCCCATCACCAGTGTGCAGAGGCTTTAGCGTGGCTAGAAGTATTCGAATATATGAAGCGGAACCCCAACGCGCTGCACAGGCTGAATAGTAGAGAGTTCCCGAATCCTGTTATGGAAGCGCTGGCCAAAAAAACCCCTTGGAACTCATGGTACCCCTCAGCCGTACCCGGAGCCTTTCGATATGTCTGGGTTCAGGCACCGGCCTTCTTTCGAGCATTTGCGTACAGAAGCTTAGCTCGGTTTTCAAACAGGCTTTACGGTCGCATTGGCTCGGACAGGGTTTATCGACTTCCTTTCAATCTGTATTTGCGGGTGGCAAGTAGTGATTGGGCGCCGAAACACCAAGCGGAAGCCCAAGCACTTCACCTAATTGAAAAGTATACCCGAGTCCCGGTGTCAAGAGCAATCGATTTTGTTCAATACTCTGATTCCTCGTTTCTCCTGATGACTGGTGTACCCGGAGAAATAATTGGGCGAATGATCTCTGTCATGACCGATGAGCAATTGCGATCGGTCGTAGGGGATCTCAAAGAATACGTAGCTGCACTACGGCAAATTCCTAACAAGACAACCTCGGGTTTCCATATATGTAATGCACTAAGAGGGGGCATCCTAGACTGGCGAATTGGCGAATAGGCGAATCGCAACGCAGAGAGCTTAGGTTTCAAGACGAAACGCAGTTCAACAAGCACTTGACTGAAGACCTCCCACTGGACAAAGTTGCACGGAAACTAGTGTCTAAGTTACATAGTGTGAAACATGATATCGTTTTCACGCACGGAGATCTCAATTTAAGGAATATTCTAGTTGATGAGAATGGTAAGACTTCTGGAATCGTTGATTGGGAGTGCGCGGGCTGGTACCCTGAGTATTGGGAATATACCAAGGCAAATTTTTTAGCGCGATATACTATCTGGTGGACTGTAGATGTAATTGATCGGGTCTTTCTTGGTTACCGCGATGAGTTACAGGTGGAGGATATGCTCTCTAGCATGATGCCTTCGTGGTAGGCCGGAATGTAATGCCTCTATTAAATCAATTCTAGTTTAAACTAGAATAATGAGATTCCTAATCTACGGTTCAGTGGTCAAAGGATGGTACGCGGGCCCTGTTGGTTACTGCGTAATTTTCCGTCACAGCGTTGCCTGACTTGTTCAATGTCTCTACATCTGTACTCATCCACATAGCACCTCGTACGAGATAATCCCACCATGTATAATTGGAAGTAGATTATCGCTATATTGTTGAAATGAGGGACTAGATGTTGCCGTATCATGCTCTCCACTTCTGCACGTGTAGTTGGGTCCCCCTCAAAAAGCCCGTGATAGCCGGCACAAGCGCAAAGTCGTCGGTTTATCAGCTAGACTGTCTGGAGGTCTGATATCATATCCTGGTAGATGCGATCGTGCCATTACAGCGGCTCCTCCCGAGTTGTGGAGACTGTCCGGGGCTTGTACTTGGAGCTCCCGCGACTCTCAGCTGTTGCGTAAACTAGCAAATGGTAGCGAGCGCGAGCATGGCGATTGTCGAGGTAGACCTGTGACGAGAGAGACAAACTCAGGAATTAGTAAGAGATAATCATTGATTTGTATCTACAGTGAGAGCTAGGCTCCTTATGTGCAAGATATTCACACGGCGGACACATCTTGATTAAAGTTTAGCCAATCAGCACCTTTAGCCATACCTGACCTCAAGCCTGATTCGTCAAACCTTGATAGGGATGCGAGCTGTTTTGCAAATACTCTGTAGGCTGGGTAGGTTTGTAGGAGCTCAGCTCTCTGCAGGGATCTTACGGATTAGCGGAAGCTTGTAGAATAGCTCTTAGTAGCACGCAGAGTTCCTCACAACATTTATCGTGTTTCAATGCTAGCTTTGGTGAAAACTGTCATGTGCTCTTGCAGAGTTTAGTCTCACATATATATCGTGTACTTGGCTAAATTGAAATGGCTGGAGGCGTAAACCACTGATTTGTCCCGCGCAGTATACTCGAAGTGGCACTTGCTCCGGTGTGTAGCAATCGGGAATTTAATGTGATAGTGGAGAACACAATCTTATAAGATTTCGGCAATGGCTAGTTTGGGGATGGATCATCGAAGGCTTGATTGTTTGGCTTTGTCATAGCCTACACTTGTATCGTCACAACTCACCAAGCAGTTCGTCACGGACTGCCACATAGTTGGCTAGTCGCTTCGGGCCGGGCTCCACAAGGTCAAGCAAGGCTATCGCTGTCATAACAAAATGATTCGCAGGTATCGTCAAGCTCGTTCCGTGCCGCCCTCCCTTCTCCGGCCGGCAACGGCAGCAACCAAACTGTGAACAAAGCGAGGTGCCCGAAAAGTAGATAGCTTTGAATTTGGTGGTGATTGTCATTCCCTTTACTCGACTTTTTGCATCGCAGCGGCATCAAGACATTTTGTCTGGCTCAATCTATTAGGGTTGCACACTGACGGGGGAGATGGCTCCACGGCCTTAGAGCGCGAACTTGCTCAAAATCAAGGTCACTAGATGTTTCTTCGGCCAGGCCTAAACCGGGCTCTGCAAGAGCTGCTTCCTGTGACAAGTGCGCCCGCGGAACGATAGAGAGGGCACAAACAAACATGGCTTTGACCTGTCGATTACCTAGCTCTTCGCTCGAACCTCTTCCAGGCCAAATGGGGGATTGCCCTCGTTGGGACACGAGATTCAGGCTATGAGGGTCTCACTTGGTTCAGGAAGCAATCGCAGGTTCTCCACGCAATGGAGGAGGTTGTCTTGGTCAAGCTCTGTCATCTTTCGGACCCCCTGCATACAGCCGCTCCATGTGAGCATGTTGGGAGTGTCTTGGAGCCTTTGATTGGGCATGCGCTCAACGGGGTCCAGCTCATTCAGGGAAGGCGTGATCACATGACTGAAATCGTCTGCGGGCAGGTTCATACCATCACATGAGCACAGGACGAATGAATGCGCAAAGGCGGGGAGACAGAAAGCAGTGGCTTGGACCTAACCTGGATGGCGGGACAGGATGGGAAAGAAGCCGTGAGTCGACCAGGGCGCAAGTGAAACCTTGAAATTGCTGAGATAGACAGGAAATCGGTCCTTTGGCACGACGGAAGACGCAAAGACAGTCGACAAGTTGGAGCTGGCGGGCGTCGCGAGGCTCTTGATGTGTTGTCAGTGTGGCGAGGGCGATCAGATGCTCAGCCTCATTGTCCTGCGCCTAGCCACAGTTGAGCCGACCAGGAACAGACGGCCTTACCGACTCACATATTGCACATGAGCAACGTACGTCGCGGAGAGCGGCAGGCGGTCTGGGGATTGTTGGATAGCATATGACTCCTCTGCATCAGAAACCTAGGCCGTGTTGGGCGCCGCGAGCGCTGATTGAGCGGCCCAAGACAGCGCGCATCCAGTTCAAGCTGGAAGCTCCATTTGCAGAGGGCTGCATGCAACCCATGAACCCATGAGTGCCCCAGATTGCTCCTGCATGTGGTTGTGGTGAGGCAATGGCTGAAAAGAGGAGAGGGAGCAGGAGCTGGATTGTCTTGACTCAGCTCTTAGCAACAGCGGCCGTCCATGGCACGACAATGCGCAACGCGAAGAAGCGTGCTAGCATCACGGCATCCTGTCCAGAGGCTTATTGACTCCTCCTTGAGCCTCTGCAACGGCATGAGGAGGCATGTGTGTGGGTAAACGACTGCTAGTCATCCTCGGCCGGCCAATGGGACCCGAGACCCGGCCGCCCGCCATCAAGGGCTCTCTACGAATCGTCGCCCTCCATGGCCATACAGCCCTCCCACTGGCTGCCCTTCTTTGCTTGCGCCGTCCACCCGCCGCCCTCCCAGGCGCAAGCGCCCGTAACTGACCCAGAATGCTTCATCCTGGATCAGCCCAACAGCGCAAGGCCGCCGGCGTCGAGACGAGATGGCGATATACATAGCCATGCAGCCGTCTCCGGCCGGCCAGACTCGAAAACTCTGAGAGCCAACAGTGGTGAGCCTTTGCACCGCCTTCCTTTGCTTCCCCACGAAAACACCAGAGACGCGACCGAGCACTGCTGGCCGACGGCCTGCAACCACCGCCATTCCTTGGACCGGCGTTTCCGCGGATCTACCCCACTGAGGCGACTGGCGGTTGGCCCTCCACACTTGGACAGACGGCCGCAGAGAAGAGCGGTGGCCGCATGCGCATTCCCCTACCGGGGCACGAATATAACATCGCCGCGCATCTCGTCCCTGCCTGGCGTGTCGCTGTCGATTTTCGTCTCCAATAATCCCACGCCCGGGCACAGCCCCAATCCGTCGGGCATTGCCGAAAAGACCCGCGCCACAGCACCTCGCACCCGGACCGGACCTGCCGGCCTAAGTGGCGCAACCTGCCAGGAAGAGCAGGCTTGAGAGCCACACCGAAAGTCTGTAGTGCCAACGCTCGATTTGCTTGTATCTTCTGGCTGCGCTCCTTATATGGATGGACTTGCGACTTTTCGTTCCTGCATCACATCTGCTTGGCCGCCCATCCCGGCTCACCGGCTTCCCGCCATCTTCCGCTCTGTCAAATCGCTTCACGCTATTCCTCCGAGCTGAGTCTTGCTGACTGTCCCAAAAATTACAATCTTCCCGGGACTCTTGGTAACGCGGCCGCTCCATTGCTCCAGTCAGGCGTCTTACTGGTCGGCAAGCACATGCCTTCATGAGTTTCTCGGCGCACACGAGCCTCCTTGATACATCCAGTCGGGTCACACTAGGCTACCCGACATGGCCTCATATAAGTCACAATTCATCCCCACAAGAAGGGTCGAGGACCGAGCGCCCACCACTCGGCTGCCGCAACGATCACCCACCCCTACCGCGATCACATCGCAGTTGCCCATTACCAACCACACTAAGCTACAGAAGAGGAGGCCTTCAAGGGATGAGCAAGCCTCCTCAAGCAAAGTTCCTGCTATCCAAAAAGCACCTATACGAAAGGGTGGTCCAATTGTAGCCCCTTCCACACAACATCCTGGCATGCCAACTTCGAGGATCGCTTCACCAGTCCAAACATCTCGACTACCCAAGCTCGAGGTCCCGAACAATATACGTACCCCATCCCTCGCATCTGGATCTTCTGCATCGACTATTGAGAGCCCGCGGTCCAACGTGCTGAGAAGGAAACAGACGAGCGTTGGGAACGTTAGTAGTCGGCAACCGTTACGAATTAGAGACGATTCCATGTCGTCTCAAGATGAACGACAGCCTTTGGAGGGCATTCCTGGCGACTACAAGGATCCTTTCTCTGAGACTGTCCTTGGAATATCGTTACCACCCTCCTCCTCTCTCTTCGCTCGTGCCGAGCCCGAACTAGAACTATGCGACAGAGGCTTTGGCAGCTACGAAATTAGCCCAACAGATATTCTACCCCTTCCCACACCGCAATATGCGCTGTCTGCGACACCTTCAACACATTATTCAGGATCACCAGGACCATTCAGTGTCTCCTCGACACCTACATCAATGTCATCGTACTCACCAGGCGCAGCTCTATCCAGGAACTCGAACCGAACAAAGCAAGCTAGCCCACTTCAGAGCAGACCGCCTGTCACTAGACACAGGACGCCAGATGAGATGGGCAATCGCAACCCCCATGCTCTCTCTACCGTTCGCGAGTCTTCGACTTCGACCTCATCATCCTCCACTATCGTTGCCGATGGAGGCAGACACAAGGAGAGACAATCGCCTAAAGGGCTCGTGACATTACCACAAAGTCCGCCAATTCCAGCTTATCCAAGAGCCCTTCTCGAGAAATCGCGAGCCCAGGCCTTTCCCGAGTTTGCTCACTTGGTTGATCAGTCGCCAGTCTCTCAACCAGCACATCGCCGACCATCCAGACCAAGCCGGGACGGAACTCCAGAAATTATGGGAATCCGTGGCCCATCTCCGGTGATACAAAGCAACATGATGGCATTCCCTTCTGCGCATAGGAGAACAAGTTCCTCAGAGTCAAAAACTGGACCAGGCCCGGCCTCGCGATCGAGGATGGGTGTACCCATGAGGAACAACTCCCGAATCCCCTCACCAGGTCCCACGTCTGGGATACAGCCAGCAACAAATGGGCCAGTACGTGGGTCAACACCTGACGTACAAACCGACCGAGACGTGCGAAGATCGAGCGCACAGCAAGCACCAGCCCCAGCTCCTAGCCCCGGCAAAACGGCTAGGTTTGGCTTTTTCAGCCGACGCACGAAGACCGAACCGATACTGACAAAGACGGAGAACAAACCGCAGCGCAAAGGCCCAGTGGCAGGCACTGGCCATGAGGGTTATGGGAAATACGCAGTCAGGGGTCGAAGCGGAAGCTCTGTCAGCGCTGCGAGTATCGGAAGGTCAGCGAGTGCAGGAACCACAACGGAAAGTCTTGATCACACACCGTCGACTCGCAAGAGCAGTATGACTAGCACAGCAAGCACAGATATGGACGACTTCTTCCTTAATCGGCTAGCACCTAGAGTGATTCGAGGAGGTACAGGTAGCAGCACAGAGCTCTCCCGCAGTCCTGACCCAATGCGTAGTAACAGCAGCTTGGATGTGTCTTCAAGGTCGGGCCTAGATCTGAAGAAAACAAGCAGCAACACGTCACAATCTGCTGTTGTGAATAAACCAACATTATTACCTTCGGCAATGCCCGATACGGTGCGCGGCAAGTCACCAATGAAGAAGCTACCCCTGGGTCGGCGAAGGCCATCGGAGAGCGATGACGATTCCAAGAAGTCGTTTCTCCCTGCACTAACCTCAAGGCGCACATCACGAACGATCAGGCCATCAGAGGGAACAGGCGCAGCCCCTTCGGCACTAGGGAGCAACCAAACTGTATCCAAGAGCCGCAAGGGCTCGGCGAGTGATGCGCCCACCGAAGGCAAAGAGGGGCGATGGTTGAAGTCGTCCAAGAAGTCCAAGATAGAGAAGGAATTGCCCAAGGCGCCCAAGAAGTGGAATTTCTTCCAGCGGGCGCATGCGGCTCCACGCGCGGATACACCCGTCGTCGTGCCTGCCGCAGCCCCTGCGCCTGTGCCTGTGAACCGATCAGTGGCACACTACGCCTTGATGGATCAGTCGGGGCTTGACCTGGACGACATTGAGCAGCTGATGGAGGAGGCTAACACGCCCGAGGAAGGCACCGAGAGCGCGCTTTCCGACGACGAGCCTGAGAGGAAGGAGCGCATGCAGTCGATGCTCCTACCCCCTAAGCCCATTCTGCCTCCCACTTTCGTCCCCCACGTGCGCTCAGCGTCACCCAAGGTTACTCTGCGCGTGCCCTACGAGGCTGAAGAGCAACACGAACAGCAACACTCTCCACCGCCACCCCAGAAGCCGATGCTCAACACCAACATCCAATTCACTCCTCTGCCTTCTGTACGCGGATCGCTTGCCGACCTGACCCCCGTCACCGACCTCTCGGCACCCTCATCGCCCTTCAGCGCGTCATCGCCACTAGACGAGAATACTCCGTCTCTGCAAAACCTGCCTGCCCTTTTTCTACCTCTCGCTGCGGTCCCTTCTCCTCAGGGCCTGCCTCCACCAGGACTACCACCTGTGAGCCCACCTCCGCGCCCGAGCCGTCTGCCGCAGGTTGGCCGCATTCCTCAGGTAATCTCGACCCGTCGCCCACCCCACCGCCCTTCATCGCAGTCATTCTCGCGTCCTTTTGTCTCGGACCAGCCTCGGCCCTCAGCCATCCATCACACCTCATTGGACTCCATTGGATCTATCGTTGCTCCTGCTGTCCCCGCTGAGCCCTATCCTATCCTCCACGGACTCAGTGCACTCTCCCATGGATCGGCGATTGCCACTACGAGCCCGCTCTCTGACGAGTCCAGACGAAGCGAGTTTTTCAAGTTCCCACCCCGCAAAGACTCCGAGGTTTCGTATTCCAGCAGCTCCGGCGTCTGGAGCTTTGCCCCTGTCCTTGGTACTGCCGTGCTACCGGACCCCAAGGCTCCTCTCTCCGAAGATGAGCTCTGGAATGAGTATGATGATTTGATCGACGAAGTCCTCTCCCCCGTTAGCCCTCGTAGAAGCCAAGATGAGGACACCATCCGAAGCCAACACCCCTCTCTCGAGCCTCTACCTTTGAAACCGAAAATTGCCAACGAAACAGCGCAACCTGAAAACTTGGCTACAAAGGATTCGTGCTCATCTCTGCATCTCCGCCGTTCCCGACTGCTCGCTGTTCTGCACTCAACTCAATCGCCTACCTCACCTGTCTCCTTTTCCGAGTTCATCAATGATTATGGCGAACGTAAAATCAGTGTCATTGACCCCGTCACTGGCCGATTGAGCTTACCCTCGAGTCCTCGCTTGTCTACAGGATCGGCTACAAAGCGATCAACTCGATCCAGTCTTCCAGCATCTTTGCCTGCGAGCGCCCGACAGTCGAAAGCCACCATTGCTTCGAGGTCAAGCAAAGAACATAACAGTGCGACCGTGAACAAGTACAGGGATTCTCGCCTGATGGAAATTGCTGAGACTCAGGCTGATGGACTCGTATCTATGGCAAACCTCCGTTTTGGTGCACTCATGACAAGTAAATGGCTCTCGTTTGGTCGCGTTCTTTTCAGTCCTGTTCACTTCGACCTGAAAGATCCAAGCGAAGATCGGATCCTCGTTATTGATGGTCTTGGCAAGGATTGGTCCTACTATTGCGCGTTGACATATCCTGAAGCAACAGTATATAATGCTGGCCCTGGAGCGTCGTCGTCCGCAACCTCGACTGATGGACCAGCAGAGCCATGGTCAACCCTCCGCAATCACCGCCACATCTCCCATGAATCGCTCAACAGCGCGCTTCCGTTCCCAATGCACTTCTTCGCATGTGTTGTCCTTCGCTTCCCTACAGCACTCCCTTCATCTCTGCACCGCTTTGTTCTTTCCGAAGTCAAGCGAGTCTTACGACCTGGTGGTTACCTCGAGTTCAGTGTCCTTGATCTTGATCTCGTCAATATGGGCAACCGCGCCCGCCGTGCTGTTCGTGGCTTGAAGATGAGAATGCAGATTGCTGATGAGAATACTTCACTCCGAAACATCAGCGACGAAATCATGGCTGGCATCGGCAGGAAAGGGTTTGTCGAGTGCAACCGCTGCGTAGTCGGTGTTCCCGTTGCCGGCAAGCTTCCCGGTGCGGAAGATGCGAAAAACGCGGCAAATAGGAGGACTAATAGCACGACAAGCTCAAACAGCAAGAAGAACGGTGCTATTTCAGTCCCCAAGGGTCCAAAGCCTGAAGTCTCCTTCTCCGACCTTCTCAACGTAGCTTCTCCCTCTGAATCAACTGATAGTGGCATCACCGACATGGTCGCACGTGTCGGTCGTTGGTGGTACTCTCGATGCTACGAATCGCTTGTCTTACCAGAAGCTGGTGAACCTGGTGCCGCCGCTTCCGGCAATCTTCTTGAGAATAGCATCTGGCGCGATGAAAATCTTATCAGCGAATGCGAGAAGCGCGGTACCAGCTTCAAGATGCTCATCGGCTACGCACAGAAACCTGAAGTCGGTGTCAGGCGTACTGTCAGCGTTTAAATCGCTCGCTCGATGACACAATTTTCTATTCACACGAGCTGCGCTCCTATAGCCCCAGAGGCTCTCACAACAAAACACTTTGTAATGGACCAGGTTTTGATTTTTCTTTATACTGGCGTTTTGCGTTGCTGCGTTCAAGCGTTTGCTTTTCCTTATACCCCTCATTCGTTCTTCACTTGCATAGCGATGGCTACGATATTACCATCAGACGGGCGCGAACGTCTAAAGCATCCAATTATATCTTAACGGCGCGAGCCCAAAATAAAGCATCGTATCACTTAATATCTACTTCAAAGCGGGTTGCGACATGCTGGTAATGGGACAACAGAAGCGAGTGGAATGTTTATATTTGATGGAAAGAAGATGGAACTGATACCCTGGACAGGAATGTCGATATGATACGGAAACTTTTATGTAGATATGAATCATGGTTTGACATGAAGACTGAATCAACGAATAATTCTCCACATTGCTTTGCTCTCTATTCCCGAGTTTGTTCATGATGCATTGACGGGCTGGTGCATCGAGACATTGTGGCTGAGGTAGGTAACCACCTGACACCGCAGCCCTGCATCGTGCATGTGTCACGACCTGGTCGCTGGTGCCTGTTTCATCTCCTCCACGCGAGGACATGGTGGGCACTCTAAACATAGCGGTCAGAGGTGCATGCAAGCTGAATGCGCATGTCCCTCAGCCAGCCGCAGCAGCGCACTAGCAAATCCACAAGGCAGACTCCAAAAAAAAAAAAAGTCAAAATCTCCAGATCGATCGACACAAGCACAACTGCCCAAAACCATGGCTGCCTACAAATTGCTCCGCAGCGTAAATAGGTGGATAATACAAATTAAACAAAGGTTCATGATTATTCGTTCAAGCATAAAAAAAAAATAAAGCAAAGGGGGGGGATGGGGTATATATGTAATCCATCGCTAATCCATCAAACTGATGCAAAAAAACCTGGCTAGCGGCCCATCCATGCCATGCCACGCCATTCACTTCCCTTTACTTCACCGCGCGCCCCCGTTCCCAAAGCCCACCATTTCAAACCTGCCTGTTGGCCTCTCCCTCTCAAACACCAATTCCTCTTTATCCAGCATTTCTGTGACGCCCCTGTTCCCATGCATGATGATGCGCGTGCGATTGAGCGATGTAGCCACTGGTTTCTTTGACTTGAAGATGTCGGAGATTTCCTCGAGGGTGCGCCGGCGCGTTTCAACGAAAAAGAAGTAGATGAAGATGAATTCGAATATGTCCCAGAAGATGAAGAGGAAGTAGTACTGTTGGGTTGGGTTAGTAGGTGAGGTTGGGATTCGAGGGGAGGGGAGGGGAAATGTACCTTCCATCCTGCGCCGGAAAAGGCAATGCCAGTGACGAAAGTATTGTAGAAGTTTGCAATGTTAACAAAGAAGTTGTAAAAGGCCATGCCTTTGGCTCGCGATTCGTAACGGAGGCATTCGACGGGGTAGAGTTGCTGTAGAGGCGTGTAGCCGGTTGAGTAGATGAAGCCGAAGATGAAGATGAAAGCTATTACGGCCTTGGCCTGAGCAGGCCGCTTGATTTCAGGTGTCTTGTTTACGTCGTATACATATTGTCCCGCTGCGTTTTTCTTGAGGTTAGTGGCTACTAGGGCGCAGACGATAGCAAAGATGAGGACGAGACATGCAGTGGAAACGAGTAGCTGAGGGCGGCGACCCCATTTGTCTGTGTATATGGCACCGAAGATGGCGCCGGCAAAAGAAACAACGTTTTGCATGCCGTTGTAGAGGAGGCGGGTGCGACGATCCGTTATACCAGCGCCGCGTAGCATGGTTGGGTAGTAGTATGAGACGGGCCCATTGCCTGACCATTGGCCAAAGAAGGCCATACCGAGGACGAGCATGGTACGGTAGCGAGCTTCGTGGGAGTTAAAGAGTTCCTGTATGTTGTTAGATATCAAACATCCTCGTTGGATAAATAGGGCTACCAACTCTATAGTCCCACCATCGCTTGTCTGATCCGTTTACCGATATGTCCTCTACCATTTCCTTGTACTCGAGTATCACAATTGGGCTGTGGCGACTGCCCTCGCCATGAAAGCGCGCCATAGTATCGAGCGCCTCCTCGTGCCGGTCGTTTGCAATGAGCCAACGGGGCGTCTCTGGTAGGAACGGCGAGCACACAAGCACCATCCCAGCAAACACCATTTGTAGCCAGAGTGGGATACGCCAGGATTGTGTGCCCTCGATCCTGTTTGTTCCAAAGGGGACAAAACTGCCCGGGATGCCGCCGACGTACCAGAATGTGTTGAAAACACCAGTGCAAACACCTCGATAGACTGGATGTGCCATCTCGCTCACATAAGCGGGCCCTGCTGTCGATGTGATGGCGACGCCAAATCCAAGGACGAAACGGCCACCCATGAAACCTCCTAGGTTAACACAGGTTGCTTGGACGCATGTTCCAATCATGATGATACTGCAGCCGATGAACATGCCCCATTTCCTCCCTCGAAAATCAGTAGCTGGACCAGCGAAGAAGGATCCAACTAGATTTCCAATAGTGTAGATGGCATATACAATGCCAGTTGTTGGCGTTCCCTCATCCGGAAAACCGAAGTAATCTCGATACTGCTTGTAGTCGTTGATTGCACCCATAAGAGAACCATCATAACCATTGATACACGAGTTCAGCGTTGCGATGAAGAGACAAAGATAGAGCTAACTATGGTCAGATCCAACTTAATTGCCAAAGCTATATATTCGGACTGACCTTGAACATTGCCCTCGTCCATGGTGACACCCCAGCCTTAGCGGTGGCATCCGCAAGTGCGACATTCTGGACTTGTCGAATCTCTGCCTGTTGTACGCTGCTGTGCCGGGTGTGGCTGGTATGAATATCTCGTTTATGTCGCGGATCCATGATGGGCAAGCCGCCTCTTGAAGACGACGCACCACGTTACAGATGCCCGGGTTCCTTTATGTTGTCACAATGGCGCCGTGGTGGTCGAGACGGAAGTTCAAAAACTTCAATGTCCCTAGGTATCTGCCAACGTACATGGCCCCAGTAGGACAAAGCAGCAGTATGTAGGTCAGCAGACAAGAGGCAACAACCCGGAAGCTGGGGTACTTGCGTAGTCAAATAACCCAACTACACACCCCAGCGGCACCTAATTGTTTCTAGACGCACGCAGAACGACGACGAATATATATCCCGGTCTCCCAGGACATCTGTGAGTGTCTGGTTATCTATCCGCAAGCGCATGCAGGGCTCCAGCCATTTAGAGGTGACAAACCACCGATCATGACCGGGTATTAACAGCCGTGCAACTCGGCTAACGTTAGGGTAGGTGAACGATTGGGGCATGTAGACTGGGCGCTGATGAAGTGGAGGTAAGCAGTCATGGCGCGACCGGGGCTCTACTAGTCCTTTCTCATGCGCTATGAATGGCGTTCCTGAGCGTGTTGGTGGATATATGGGATAGATGGTGGCTCCAGTTGTTGCAGACATGGGTGATGTGACGCACTGTTTCGCCATGGGTGAGAGAGGTGAGCTTGCATGTGCGGTCATCATTGCTTGGCCTTTTCTGGTGCCTCAACAAGACGGAAAGTGTGAAATTATGTGCGACATGCCGCGGGTTGCCTAGGTCATCATTGTCCACGCATTCGTGTTGTGTTACCATAGGTGGGGCGCGCGTGGGGTAGGATTCAGGAGTATCGTACCTGCAAAAACTCCGTTGTCATCGTCTCGGAGACGCCGTCATGTGAGCTTCTAGAAAGACTCAACACGGACCCAGCAGCAAGCGCCTCCCTAACCAAGGGTGTATCTCAGTGTCGAGACGGGTGGAGAGCGATGTCGCGCCTTGGAACGGCGTGCCTGTCTCCGTAGCCGACAGCCTAGCGGTCCGGAGATCCGGGAATGTCAATGCTAGTTCAGCACCTCGAACATCACGCAGCTAAACACAATTAGTTGTACATTCCTCGACCTGTTCGTTTTCAAAAAGAGAGGCTTTGTGGCTATGCCATGACTTTGTGCCATCCATGTAGCGGTACTTCATCTGATCGACGCCGATCTTTCTTGCCGGCTACAGCATTGCCACTGGCGCATGTAGATGAATTATCCATATTGGCACTCCACCCTGTTACCAATTGACGATCTACTACCCCGGTTACATATAACCTCCGTGGGTCGTGTGACCGAATTTACCTTCAACTTGATTAGGCCAATTGCGTGTTTCTTGCCTAAAACCACTCGTCATGTATATGAGAAGGGGCAAATGTTACGTCTGTCAATGGAAGCATAAAAAAAGTTCAAAATAGATACCCGTGTCCATTACCTGCCTTTAATTATGACGCTACATATATCAGTGCTAAACTGATCCCAGCAAAACCTAAAGTGAGCCCTTGCCAAAGACTTGTCAAGTTGCGAAGAGAGTGTCGAACGCGAACCGATATAACCATTTTATGCTATACCTGTCTCCACGCTGATATAGGAAGACGTCGAAACAAAAAACTGGAATCTCGACAGGCAGGCCATTGGCATACCGAGTGACGCCCACGCCCATCCTCACGTCAATAGATGCGCCACACAATTCAATATGAGAAGATGAAGAATGAGAGGAGAGTCATCATAAAGCTCCACTAACAGCCAAAACCGAGTGAGCATATTGACACTCGCTGAAAAAGAACAAGGAGCCACAGTATGTCGAGACGGATTGCTAGAGCAGGGCTTCAAAAAAACTGGCCCCAAATACCGAGATATCAAGAATGTTCGGATGAGTGATGACCAAGGTAGAGGTGCAAAGGTTCTGGTAGTGCTGCTTCCCACAGAGCTTGTTGTTCTTTCATATTTTGCTTGCGTCTTTCCGGTCTATCTCGGTCGTGTTGTTGTATGCTCCGAAGACACGGGATGGCAAGGTCATCGCTTGCAGTAATGGAAGATTCGCTCTCAGTTCGAGAATTTGTTTGACGATCCTTTCTTGACCGAGACGTGAACGCACCATCGCTCTGTCCGCTAAGTTGGTCCGACCCAGGTCTTCTCCGGACACGTCGAAGCCTTTGAGAAAGGCCCCACCTATCAGGGTCATCTACTGCTTTCCACTCCTCCACCGGACCAAAATACCCCTGCTCTTGGCTGCACGTGTTACTTGCAATAAGAGGAGCGCTAGGAGAAGCGTCTCTGTCGGCACCCTACAAGCGCACACCGTTAGTAACTCTGAGGAGCGTAGTGAGCAGGCTGAAGGCAAAGTCAGTAGAGTGCAAATTATACTGCAGACTGCTCTGGCGTGGCAACACGCTGAGTAGCCTATCGATGTGATACGTACTGGTGAATTGAGCATGCTTTGGCGCTTATTCCTGCTCTTCTTAATGTGGCTCTTGAGCGCGCTGGAGTCCAAAGGTTTGAGAAGCTCGAAGCTGCAAAGCAATTCTCCTGATACAGACATGACGGCCCCCCAATTATCAAATTCGCCACAATACTGCTTTTTGTAAGTATAAACTGGTACTTCCGGGAGCGCAAACTTACATTGGGCGCTGAAAATACTGTGACCAGAACCCTGTCGTTGAAAAACTCGTAGCCGTCTTCCACCACCATGTGTGCTCTGCAAACAAGATCAAAATCATGTCGCTGTAAAAATTCCATAATGACCTTCTTGCCAAAGCAATAGCTGACACCTCTCTCATTCGACTCCCAGTCATTTTCCATATCCGCTGGGTCACTCCATAATAGGTCGTTTAGTAGGCCATAGTCAGGCACATCAGTCGGACGAGCGATTTGTCTGATGTCGTCCATATGTGACAAACTGGGAGATAATCCACCGTGCACACAAAAGATCTTTTGTGCAACAATAGCTGCTATAGGCAAGGTATTAAAAGTATCGACAAAAGCCTTCCAGACTTTGATATTACATCTTCTCTTACACTCATCATAGAAACCATAGACTCGCGTAACGTTGGCACACTCGTGGTTGCCGCGAAGAAGAAAGAAGTTCTCGGGGAATTTGAGCTTGTAGCAAAGCAAGAGGAGAATCGTCTCGAGGCTCTGTTTACCGCGATCTACATAATCGCCAAGGAAGAGATAGTTGGAATTCGGTGGGAAACCGCACATCTCGAACATGCGGATCAAATCGGTGTATTGCCCATGAATATCGCCAACAATCTTTACAGGAGCTGACAACTCTAGTAGTGCTGGCTGACTCAAGAAAACCTCTCTTGCAGCGGAACAAATTGCAAAAATTTCTGCATTTTTAAGACTGACAGTCTTGGTGACCTTGCCAGCGTAGGCTGCATCTAGCAAACGCTGTATCATATCGTCAAGATCCATCGATTTGAGTGCGCTGATCTCCATAGGCGATCCTGCGCCATCGTTTGTCACAGTCGGTTCAGGAACTCGTGGAATCGGCTGGTCTTTCCTTTGCAATATAGACTCTCCCGGCTGAGCGGAGGCCAGCGGAGGCGCAACGCCAGATGGCGGGACATCTGAGACGTGGTCGACTTCGCCGGTCTGCTGTGCCTTGCTAACTCCCTCGTGGTTTGTTCCAACGGTGGAACCTTGGACGGGCGATGGAGGCGGTTGTACTTCGTCTGGCGACGTTGGCTCGACGGTTGCTGCCTCGACGGCGAGCGGTTCTGATGCGGACGCAGAGGCAACCGAGTTTCTCCGTGACCCTTTACTGCCGCGGGGTTTGTCTGATTTTGTGGAAGCTGCATCTGACTTGTCAGGCTTACCGTTGACATCACTCAGGTTGGCAACGGAGTTCCGCGGACTGTCCGTCTTGGCAGTGCCTGGGATTTTGTTGCGAATGGTGCTGCGCAGCGAGCGTGCAGAGTCCTTAGTGTCGGATCTCTCCAGGGAACGGTAGTACTCGCGGCCAAGGGGGACGCCGTCGGTGCTGGCGCCCTTGTCGCCCTTGTCCTTCTTGTTGCTGGACGGCTGGTTGCCCATGGCGAGAGATCTATGCCAGGAGGGGGGCCGACTGTGGGGGGCCCAGGCGTGATATGGGTGCGGAGGGGCGTATCTCAGGAAGTTGTGGTAGGCCTGGTGGGGTGGGGCTGCAGGAGCAGGGCGGCAATGGCGGGTGGTGGTGGTGGTGGCGGCTCCTTCCTGGTGGTTGAAGGGGATGACGTTGTGTTATTGCTGCTGGACTGAGGGGTGGGACAGGCGAGCACTGCGTGTTAGGGCGGTCGAAAGAGGCGGGATAAAAAGGCAAGAAAACGAGCCTCCGTCGGCGCGGTGGTTGTCTTCTTCGAGGAGCACTGCGTGTGCCAGGCCAGCGAAGACGGGAAGACGACGGGGGGGTGCTCGGAGTCCCGCTTGCGCGCCAGAGCGATGGTAGCAGAGAGATACGCAGAGGGCTCGTGGGGCAGGTCGAGGGCGTCGTCGAGGGCGACGGCGGTGATGTCAAGCTTCAGAGCAAAAGTAGAGGCGGGGATGCAGCTACCATGCACTCGACTAAGCAAGTTAAGCCGCACCGCCTTAGTCAACGGGGCCTGCTGCTGTGTGACGCCGGGCGTTCTTTGACGAGGGGACGTGTGCTAGCGCTTGGTCGAGTGCAGCTAGCAGGAGTCCAGATTGGCGTCGAATGGCTGGCGCCCAAGGCTGTTTGCAAGCCGCAACTGGGATGTGAATGGGAATGACTTGGGCAGGCAGAGACGGCAGACAGCGGTGCTTGGTAGAACAAGTTCGGCGTGATTAGCTGCGGCGTGCCTGGCTGGCACGATCCGCCAAGCCCAAAGCCCTCAAGAACACCGCCTCGCTTTCTCCTACAACACCAAGCCTATGTTACGACCCCATATCCACACCGTCAGGCCGTGCAACACCATCGCATGGTTCCACTCTCAGCTGCACACGTATGCCGCAAATGCTGCTGCTGCACCTGCCGCCTGGGCCAATAGCTATTGCTCGCTGCCTGCCACATGACACTCTGGAGGAAAATATCGCATTCCCATGCCACTTGGTGCTCCGCGTCCGTGAAAATACTCACGCAGGGACCATGGCCTCCAATGGGCCGGCACGGGGCCTCTTATTGCGGCCCAACCGGAGCAATAAACAATGCCCGCATTCGCGTACCTGCATGGCGATACGAACATCACAGTCAAAATAGCGCACACAAAAGACAGGCGTGTTCGTACCTCACTTAACTATCAACTTGTGCATTTCGAGCCTCTGCCAAACTTCTGAGACAAACAACTGCCAAGCCGTGGCGCCAAGACCGGGACCCGACGACAAGGGCTTGGGAACCGCGTGACCTGGATTCGTCAAGACTAGCTCTCGCTATGAACACGTTGACCATCTGCTTCATAGTTTGGATCCCAAGTTGACATGGATTGACTGTTATGTTAGCTTTTCCCAGTTCATCACCAAATCCGTTGTCACATACCTTTTTGTTGGTGTACCCTTCGAGACCTGCTTCTCCCAGCTCTCGCCCAATGCCACTCTGCTTCACGCCTCCAAAGGGCACTCGAATATCAGAGTCGTTGCTCGAGTTGATCCAGATCATACCCGCCTCAATCAACCTTGCCACACGATGCGCTTTGGTGATATTCGCCGTAAACAGCGCTGCTCCAAGGCCATATGTCGTATCATTAGCACGACTGATAGCCTCTTCCTCCGTCTTGAACGAGCTGATAGTGACAAATGGACCAAAGACCTCTTCTCGGTAGATGGTCATATTATCTTTGACGTCTTTGAAGATCGTGGGCGAGATGAAGAACCCTTTTCCCCCAGCATTTTTATGAGCTTCCCCGCCGGCTACTAGCGTTGCTCCCTCGGACTTTCCAGCCTCAACATACGACAAGACTCGGTCGAATTGTGCCTTGGTGATTTGTGGGCCTTGGAAGGTGTCATCCTTGAAGGGATCGCCAACCACTGACGTTGCCTTCACATGCTCTTTGAAGGCTTCAACGAACTTATCGTAGAGGCCCTCCTGTACCAAGATCCTTGATGTTGCAGTGCAAACTTGGCCCTGATTGTACCTGGCTAATGTTAACCAACTCTATGTGTCGGTGACAATGCAACTCACATGATACCAACATGTGCCCACTTCACTGCCTGGTCAAGATCCGCGTCGTCAAAGACAAGGAGTGGTGATTTTCCCCCAGTCTCCAGCGTAATATTCTTCAGGTTCACAGAAGCTAGCTTCATGATTTCCCTTCCAGTGGCAGTTGAGCCTGTGAAGGCAATCTTGTCTACGTCAAGATGTTGTGCAAGGGCAGCACCGGCTTTTCTGCCGTCTCCATTGAGGAAGTTAACCACACCTGGTGGAAACCCAGCTTCCTTCACCAGTTTTCCGAGGTATAAGATCGAAAGCGGGGTCTGTTCAGCCGCCTTCAGCACGACAGTGTTACCAGTGCACAACGCAGGGCCAAGTTTCCATGCTGCCATTGCTAAAGGAAAGTTCCAAGGGATAATCTGCCCACATACGCCCAGAGGTTCTCGGATGGTGTAAGCTAGCTTCGCAGGCGAAGTATCAATGACCTGCCCATGAACCTTGTTCGTGTATCCAGCGTAGTATTTGATTGTTCCAATGACCTCACCCAGGTCATCGTTCAAAGATACTTGGTATGGCTTTCCATTGTCCCAGGTTTCGATAGTAGCCAACGTCTCTCGATGCTCCTCGATTAGTTGTGCGAACTTGTAAAGCAGGTCTCCTCGGGTATTAGTATCCATATCTCGCCAATCTGGGTTTTTGAAAGCTTTCCGTGCTGCTGCGACGGCGATGTCGACGTCCTCAGGGCCAGCGGCGTACACGGAAACAATCTCACTTTCGTCACTGTCTTGTTTCAGAACTTGTTTCCCAGTTATTGATCATCAAGTGTGTAATTATCGGTACCTTGGATTTATCGAGGTGATGGTCTCGCCTGACTTTGATTTGACAAACTCATTGTTGATGAACAGGCCTCGCGGCTGCTGATACTTGCGGCCGTTTGGCGCCGTGAGCTCTACGAAGAGGTCAGACATGTTGCTGCTAGTGACGTAGTATCTTGCTCCAACCCAGTAGTTGGATTTGGCAATTTTTCGTAAGGAGGATGGGAATGCAGTCGGCTTGTGTGAGGAGAGGGATGCTCTGGACAAGATGGAGTAGAGACAGGACATCTCCTTGGCCGGCAGAGGAGACAGGCATATATCTATCCGCTGGCTTGAGTAACCTTGCGCACCGGCAACTCAAATCCCAAGGTAGTGGTGGACCCCGCGATATGACCGCAGTCTAGCCCGCCCGCATCCGCCTGCTCTTTTCGGTGGCAAGCGCCACTCTATCCCCTCGCCTATCACTAGCATCACATTCACGCACAAATGTGTGCTTACTACATTGGCAAGCTTATTAGACGAATGCATCAATGAGTCTTGAGCGCCCCTGAATAGTTTTGTCTCTTGCGCGCTCCAGAAATGTTGGAGACATGAACATATCGGTCCGATGCAGTTGTAATCCTGCATGAACTACCCCGCCATCCACATCAAAAATAATAAATGCAGCGTCTCCACTGCCTCTCGTCGCCCATTGCACCGCCTAGGTAAAATAATTAGCCAAGCATGGCCGTTGGCGCACCCGCCGACCCAGACCGGCCCGATGCCTCGATAAACATTGACGACTCCCTTAAGTACTGGAACGGTGTCTCTTCCGACGTCAATGGAATGCTGGGAGGTTTTCCACAAGTTTCAGGAACAGATATACAAGGATCCTCCACCTTTCTCACAAAGCTACGACGCACAGCATCGCCGAGTTCCAAGCAGCCTCTACCACCGCTAGACCGCGTGGCAGATTGCGGCGCGGGTATTGGCAGGATAACGAAGGGGCTGTTGCTTGATGCTGCGAAGAAGGTAGACGTAGTTGAGCCGGTGAAGAAGTTCACAGACGAACTGGTGCGGGGCTTAGGAAACAGGGAATACACTGGCGATGGTGAGGCCAAGGACGGCAAAGGGCAAGTCGACCAAGTATTCAACCTGGGCTTGCAGGACTGGACGCCCGAACCCGGGACATACAACGTGATATGGAATCAATGGTGTCTGGGACATCTCACCGATGCACAATTGGTCCTGTATCTGAGGCGGTGCAAGGAAGGACTGGTGCAGGCCAAAGACAGCGATCATCCCATCGATGCGTCCTGGATCATCGTCAAGGAGAATCTGTCTTCCGATCCCCGACATAGGGACATGTTTGATGACGAGGATTCGAGTGTCACACGGTCAGACAACAACTTCAGAAAACTGTTCCAGGAGGCGGGGCTCAAGGTTGTGGCCACGGAGCAGCAGCAAGGTATGCCAATGGGGCTATATGCCATCAGAACCTACGCGCTGAGGCCTGAGTGATCTTGGATGGGGCACGAATTATTTTTGGGGAGACCATGTCCCACCATAACGCCGTATCAATGCAACAAAGTCTCTTCCTACTTTTGGCTAGCTAGAGCTTGCGCCTCGGTAGAAGTCATGAACCGATGAACAAACCCCATCGACGATAATGGTAGAGTAGATACCGGTTTATGTACTGCAGGCGGTGCACGTTGAATCATCACTACGGGGGCCGTTGGGACCGCTCTAGGTGTGTCAACGTCTTCGAAATCCTCCTCATCTTCCATAACCTGATCCTCGTCTTTGCCTTGAGCTTGTGCACTTGATGTCGTACCGCCGATTTGATCAGACCGCGCATGGCCCCCAATATCAACGTCTTCCATTTCTTCTTCGTCTTCATCCTCATCATCGCCCTCTCCGTTTCCTGCAAACCGCCTGTCCTTACCAAACTGTTTGTCAAATGCAGTGCGATGCCCAGTCCCCCACATTTCCATAATTTCATCTTCGCTCAAAGTCCCTTTGATTCTCTTTGTTGGAATCCCCACATCCCATCCCTTCATATTGTCGTCATCACTCTCGTTGCCATTATTGTCGTTCTCAACGGGCTTCCGCGCCTCTATACCCCATTCACTAGGCACATACGCAAACTCTGCCGCCTTCTTGAGTCGCTCTTCAACCCACTTCTCTTCTGTTGGGCCAAGGCGCTTGTCAAGAAGCACTTGCGCCATACCTGCCAGTCGCTCATTCAGAATCGGAAACGGTGCTTGAGGATACGCATGCAACGCAGCAATCCGCTCTGCATGGCCTGGATTGGCATAGTCGCGGTAGATAATGCGCGGATTCTTATCTTCGTCTAGTACTGCGTTGCCCGCCGTGTCTTTGACGGCTTCCTGGGTGTGGCGATAAGAGCCGTTGATGTAGGCGTTGATGGAGGTCAGGTAGGAATTGATGATGGAAATGGTATGGCGAATGTGTGGCCAGTCGACAGTTTCGCCGCGGTTAAGTTTAAATACCATGTCATTCTGTAGTTTGTCCAAAAGGCCGATCATGGGCATTAATTGGCGTCGCAGTTGATCAAGGGTTTGAGTGTCTTCTCGATTGGGCTGACCTAGGAAATTCTGGTTCATAGTGTCTAGGCTTTTGCACGGTATTCGGCCCGTATGCCCGACGTTCTTTTTCAATGAAAAGACAGATCGAGTGCCGACTTCCTATAGTTGAAAGCCGAGACGTGATGAAGGTGCATTGATGGAGTCCGTTGTGCTGGAAGGCTATTGGTTTGAGTGTGGGGCTTGTCTATTAACGGAATAGTGTTCTTGGCAGGCTGAATTCCGCAGTTGTGTCCTCCTTACAATCAGCACTCTTGCTTTCTTCATTGAGCCTTTGCTACTCGCTATTATTTATAGTATACACTATGCTGTAGAACCAAGCATCACCTGCACACGAATCAAGTTGGTCCAAGGTCCGGTGGATCACAGTTCTTGCTCAAAAACTTCTTTACCTAAATGATATCCATCTGGGACGGCATCAGCCGATGATATTCGTTTTGCCTGTGCTGTGTGAAGACAAATGTTGTATACGTCAAGGATCATTAGCTTACAGTGTCTGATTGGAGTAACATCTCTAAAGATTGACATGAATTCCGCACCCAATATACGGCGACGATGAGAAACAAGTGTGAATTAATGTGCGTATTTATAACACAAAAATAGGACATGTTTGCAAGATTATATTAGTAACTGACACAATATCATTTATACAATTCACAAAGGACCTTGGGATTCTACTGCACACCTGTACAGGATATACATATTCTCTACCTGATAGCTCTGATCTTCAAAAATGCACATATACCAACAACTAATACGTATCCGACCACTGTACTACTGCTCGAAATCTTAGTTCTGTAAATCGTCTTACGTGCAAGCTGCTGCTCCTTGTTACTGTTGTTGTTGACTTTGTACCTCAGAGGTGAGTGAGGACAGCTAACCACTCAGATATCGAAGCATACGGCGGAATATAACAAGGAAAGCAACATTGATTCTTCGCAACAATTCATAAAATCGGAGTGTCAGCTCTGCAGACAAGCGATTCGAAATATGCAAAGTGAACACATAGGTTATCGCAGATTCCAGAGCTAGATATCAAGACGTTGTGAGCCTCCGCCATACTCCTTAGAGATCATCAATCAAAGAAGATCTGCAGGGCATGACTTTGATGGCTACAAGCGCCACATAACTCACAATTAGCATAGTGTGAGACCTAGGCAAATCAGGTCAACTCCAAATACTAAAAGTTCTCGTCCTGATAACACATTTTACACCCAAATGAACACCCCAACGCGACTATTATCGCAAAGGCCTACACCATTTTCTGAACAAGGAGAAGCTATTCGCTCGCTGTCAAGTCTCAGCGACCACATATCAGTTGACCCCAACCTCAGTGGCGAAACATTAGTGCGCCATTCTAGCAGTGACTCAGACACTGTGCCTCTATTAGGGCACTGCGTTCGACCTGCGAGGATTTCGTTCGGGTCTAGAGCGCAGGCCGCTTTGTATAATCCGAATATGTGTGACGGCCTGTCCAACGATGCGGAAGGCAAACTGCAAGGGTTTAACGAGATCGAAGATACTGAAAGGGAAAGGGATAGAAGCAGGGACGAGGGTTAAAGGGCCAATGAGCATTATGATAGGTGAACAAAATAAGTGTTGGGCTGAAGTACGGAAAGATGAAGTTGAGAAAGTAGAGAGCTTGGGCTAGGCATGAATTATTCCAATCGCTTTATCTATTTATAGAGTTTCATAAGCTGTTATATTTTCATTTCTATCCTCCAATCAGTATCATGACCAATGTCGATATCCCGTCATCCAAGTGTTACCTAACAAATATTGACATTTTAAAACGGTTGAAAAACACTTGTCCTTTCTCGAATACGCTTATGATTCGCGTAACATCTCATGTCCTAAAGTCTCTGGAAATAGTGGTTATTGGCGTGCTCGCATTGAAGGTTGTCTTCGGCAAGCATAGAACGCGATCGCTTCCGTACCCTGATGTACCCCATCTTTAAAGGCTTTTGTGACGCTCTCAACACAATGAATACGGGAGTTTAAGCAAGTGGCAAAAGCAACAGCCATGGGATGGAAGTGGGCGCCCGTTGCGTCGCAGGTAATGCCCCATCCGTCAATTATTCGAGCGACCAATTCTCGAATATGCTCATATGTGGTCGATTGATTATCAAGGCCAAATTGGTTGCATATGATTCCCAGAGAGGCGGATGCTGCATGATCGAGGAAGACCTTATTCTTGCTTAAAGATTGGTTGACAGCTAGGGTGCGTCGACCCGCTCTGAATTCGTGCAACCGTAACAGGGCTGCCGCCGGGTGGTTTATATCTGACAGTTTAATCAAATCTCCGAGAGAGAAGTAGTGGATTATGGCGAGCCGGGGGATGCTCGCCCAAACAACATATTCTATCCTATTTTAGTACAAATTATTATACAGGTTAGAGTGGCTTACCGGCGTGGGCCTTGTAACGGGCCCAATGTGCCTGGCCTTTACGCTTCAAGTCTCGAAGTTCTTTGGCCGCACTCAGTGTCTTTGTACCCCTTAATAGCGGATGTCCGAGATCGATAACCGCAAGCCACGGTTGTTCCATTTCGGAGGCCTTCACCTATAATCTGTTAGCATTTTTCTAATGCACATGGTATTATATGCCTCAAACTATACCAGTGCTTGTATTAAACTAGTAGAGACAGAAATCCCTGAAGTCAATTAATAAACAAGTATTTTTAAATACCAAAGTTTGTATAAATACATGCTGAGGTACCTCCTTTCATTGAAAAATGTGTATTCAAAAGGAGACTAATTGCTTGCTTCCCCTCACCCTCTTGGCTAAAAGGTGGAGGCAAGGGACCTCTCCAGAGCGCAAACATCCCGGCTATAAAGCCGTGTTCGTCCGTGAATCGCGTCTTTGACGTTTTGGGGGACCAGACTCGGAAGCCTAATTTTGGACTTGAGCCCGACTTCGTAGTGTCAAAGGGAACATTGATCGTCCGGCGATCGGGATCTTCTATATCGGTCAAATACTCAGACGTATCAAACTCCGGGTTCCTACTGAGTGTAACTCCACTCAATCGCAAATCTCCAATAGTAGATTTTGGCTGTTGTTCCAGATATACTTTCACGGCCTTTTGCGAACTTCTCCTTACAAGACTTTTATACACTTTTCGAGTAATAAGTGATTTAGCTTTTCGAGCCTTTCCTGAGGGGGGAGAATCTTCTTCATATAACCTTTCCAAGTTAATGCTGAGCTTTGCAGCAGTAGTTTCAATCCTATCTCTTATTGCGCTATATTTATTCTGAGGATCGTCGAAGGGGGTCGCGTACACAGCTTTGTAAATAGGAAATGCTTCTGGGCCATGTACACGCAGGTAGCATTCAAATCTATAAATATAGGGTCAGTTCGAACTGAATTATACAGCACTGTAAGTTATGATTACTGACTGATTCCTTATCTTGGCCATTGGAAGCTGCTGGTTGAAGGTCGCATTATATATACGAGCGAAATCCGCAACGGTTCTTCGATACCACCTCCATAAAACACAAAGGAATCTAGAAACTTGTTACATGTTTTCAAATATACTTTGAGTAAGAGTACTCACTGTCGCTCCTCGTCGGCCCAACGATGAGTCGGCGAGTACTCTGGTAACATTTTTATAAAGTTTCTCTCTAAAGAGGCTGCTCTAGCATTTGATCTAAAATCTAACTTCCGTCGAACTAAGGGAGCGTTGTGTAATGCTGGGTGATACAATTGGTGATCTTCGAGGCCGATCTGAAGGCAAGCGTGGCGTTTCAATGCCGCAGAACGGCGCGAGACAGGGCAGGGTGAAGTCTCGAAACCAGTTTCGTTTCCGCCGCTATACAAGGAAGAGTCCGTTGTCGCAGTAGAAGTCGTAACAACATCTGCGTGAGATGAAGTGGCTGATGATATCCCAAAACTTCCTGAGGAAGCGAACGACACAAGTTGTTCGAAAAACGTATTACGAGCTACAGGAATTGGCGCAAACGGTCCATGTCCTGAAGCGATTGATTCGGGCTGACAGGAAACTGCTGTGACTAGAGGCTCGCAAATGGGTTCGACGCTACGTTGCTCAATGGAGGAGTATTTTTCGGCAAGAGGCAAGACTGGATCTATATTTCCGCAATCAATCTAGGACTTAGCTTATGGAGGTGGCTTCGAGCATAAGTGTCTTACCTGCAACGTTCTCTCCCCCTACACTTGCACCTGTTGCATTTCCAACCGCTGCATTGTCAGGCGGCACCCACGTCAAAACCCCATCCCCAACTGCTTGCCAATAACTCATAGTTGAGGACTGAGTATAAGCCAAGAAACTGCAAATGGATTAAGAGCAAGAAAAACAGCATCAACAAGTCATCTCAAAGGTGATAGAGGTAGAGGTGGTAGCTGAAAGCAGATCAGGTAATACACTGCGTAGAACTTCATTGCGCGTTAATGACACGAAAAGGCATGCCGTAGAAATTGAAAGAAGAGCTAGACACAGCCTTGGCAATCAGGTAAGTGTGGTGGTGTAAACAAACGCCAGCTTCAATGCAACGTAATTCGGCGGTAAAGCGCTCATTGTAGGACCTGCAAAACGAAGCTACAGAGGTAATAATAGCATCGAGAGATATCAAACGAATTCTTGGAGAAAATTCTTACTAGCAGGATGCTGCCCTCTAAATGTCTGTGTGTCTGCATGTCTGTAGATATTGTCATTTGTAGTTAGCGAGAAGTAGATGATACGTAAGACTTAAAGAATGAAGTACTTCAAAGAGCAGTAAAGTGATTCAAGAAGTAATATTTAAGATAATTGATGCCAACAATTTCCGAAAATATTGAGCCAAACACTGCTATTTAGCGCATGTAGCACGGTCGGACGCTGACATACTCGATAGCTACCTGATACCTGAATGTGAATGCTTGACATAATATCGCGAACTAATTTCTTTCGGCGCATAACGCTAGATCAATATATGCAGATACACCCCCACGCTGCGTTAATCATTATTCGTTGTTTGGTTGCTTATAAAAGGAAGACGGCAAAGAAAACACTACTACTCGTAACTACTTTTCTACTAGCAACCAGTAACCAGGAAACTGGAGAACGAAGCGCTAGCTGAGCGCTGGTCTATGCTCGCCATCTTAGATGGGGAAACAATTCCCCTATTTCCAGACCCCCGTATGTCGTGGTAAGGCTAGAAATATGCAAAGTTGGGAAAGATTCGCGAGGTAAGAATGGAAAAGAGGGGAAAGCCGATAACGACGGAGGTACGTATCCACCCACTTAGCACGGTTGGTTGCGCAACATGCGTATGCGGGCCGAACATGTAACTTAGCGGCGCAGTCGTCGTTCGCAGGTTGTCGGTGTGAACCGGATGCTCGAGAGTGCATACGCGCCGCCTTGTTTAGGATTTTGTATGCAATGTCGCTGCGAGCACATGTGCGCTGACAAGTGGTGGGTGGGGATTAATTTATCCCGCATAGCAAATATGAAGCATGACGACCGTGCGTGCAGAGAGCCGGACCAAAATCTGGTGCGGAGGGCGTCTGATAGGCTGGAAACAGTGCCATGTGGTTTACCTCAGTGTTCCGTGTCTAAATCGCGCGTGACCCGACGTCCTCAAAAGAAGCTCACTTGTGTCTTTGATGCTCGGAACAAAGTTTATTCACACACCACTTTTCCCACCATTTTCTGTACGGAATCAGCGCATTGCTCATGTGGAAATACGCAATGTCTCACCTCTGAACGTAAGTCACACACCTGCCATCGTCACCCAACGCATCCACACTGTCCATGTGACCGTTGCAGCATGGTACTGATACTGGGGTGTCTGGGTATGTCTGCGGGAAGTGCAGGAATCCACCCTGTTCTGGTTCATCCGTGCCTGCATCTGAATCTAGGTCTGAGTCGGGCATTGAACCGTTGCTACCGTCGGCCTCGTCGTCGGCATGGTGATTGAGCCCATCTTCGTCGTCAGCCAGGTCCCAGTCGTCACTCTCATCACTACTATCGCTACCAACCAGAGGTTCATCGGGAACTTCAGCGCCCAGAACCCGTGATTCATCAAAATGTTTCTCATAGTCGATCCGTCGAAGGCTTACCCAGTCCAATTTCACCATGTCATCTCGAAGAGAAACCAATACGTCTTTCCAGTGACTTCCATCTTTAAGTAAAACATCTCGAAGCCGTAGTCCGCGTAGAGTTTCCCGATGCCTTCTGGCCAAGCTAATTATTTCATCCGCATCAAGCCTCCAGGCCTGGATGCCGAAAGCTTGGAGCTTATCCCACTTCACGTTATGAAATATCTCTTCTAGTCGTATAGTCAATGGGCTATGTGAAGGGAACCCAATATGTACTGCTTCGATGTTCTTCGCAGCTGTGAAAACTGACTCTGAAAAAGAGGACAGTTCTCTCATCTTGACATCGAGGTCGGTAGGGTCATCGAAATGTAGTTCTAGACAGGTTAGACGTTCCGCAAGGAGACTCAAGGTCGTCCGTGGGGTCTTCAACGCATCAACAACGCTCTGCGGGCTCAGCATAGGCGACGAAAATCGTGAGCAAGGCGATCTAGATTCAAGAAGCGCCGCGCCAATGGTCTTGACGCTATGGAAACAAGCTTTACACGATCAGTGCGTGTTACAAAGTTTCGCAGGTGGGCTGCTTACCTGGCGGCCACTTCAACTCAACGAACTGGTTCAACTCATCATGGTCTCGAATGTAGGAGATCAAAGAAGCATCCTGCTGGTCCTGAAGTCGGAGAATCTGTACATGTTGGAGAGAGGTAAAGGCTGAAATGGCCAGATTTAACACCCGAGCATCCTCACCGTTCTTCACAATGTCCTTTTGGTCTCTGCTTTTCTGTATGAAGTGCCTAACATCAAGAAGACCAAGGCTGTCCGGTAGTGTAGGAAGAAGTTCTTGTACTCGATCTTTCCCTACATAACAGTCAGTCAAGGGAGAAGCTTTGCATTTCTAGTAGATAGAGACCTGGGAGATAGAAGAAGGGCACCATGTAGCTGAACTTCTTCACCCGTTCAGCCAGATGGGGCTGCTTTGCGATTCGCTCCAAGCGCCTAAGCCCTCTCCTTGAAAAGCGTGTTGTGACGCGTGAGAACTGATGAATGACACCGAGGTCAGAAAACTTTCTGCATGTGAGGCGGAAGGAGGCAATGTTTTGCGCCTGGTCCGGTTCTGGTGGGGGGTGGGGCTTGAAGCTTTCCTGCGAAAGGTAGGCGCGGCGCTCCAGGCTGATGAGTTTTTCTGGCTCTGAGGCGACATGTTCAAGAATGATTCTGAGAAGCTCATCGGCGAGATCGAGGATGCCCATTGCGGTATTCACAGACCATGGACCGCGGCAAAGCAGGACGTCACAGATTTCAAGTAAGCTAGGGAAAGAGGGTGCGGCCCGGCACGAAGAACATGTGGCGGGCGGGAGGGAGGGAAGGGGGATAGCGACAGCGACGAAGCCGAATCACAAGCCAAGGTGGTGGAGGCGGACGGCGATGCTCTGGGGGCTGGTGTGGGTGAAACAGCCAGAGGGGCGGTGGCAGCAGCAAAAATCAACGAGCATGGCCTTCGCCCGACGGTCAGCATCCAGTGTCGCTGAAGAGTTGCGGAGGCAGAGTGGGCACGAAATCAATCTGGATTGCGCTTCTCACTGCAGTCGACCACTAGCGCCCCACTATCCAATGACAGAGCAACGGGCTGGGCCCGGGCGGGTTTAGCGGCCATCACATGACCATATTGTGTATGCGGCCACCCCTCTGGAACACGCGTGAAAGGCGGGAGCAGTGGCTCCTCCCGAGCGAAAAGAGACGATTCGGTGCTGGACACGGCTGCACGACGGCCAGGAGTGGGTCAGCTTGCACCCCTTTGATTCGACATGTACTCGCACCTCCCCACATGGCCCCGTCATCCTCGAATCAGAGCCGGGTGGTTCCAGATGCTTCGTTGGCAGCGCATGCATTTGAAAGAGCGCTTGCCGACGCCAATCAACCGCCAAAACACTGTCATCCGGGTCATACCACTGCCGTGCACTTGGGATTGCGTTATGTGTGCCCGTCGACACCAGCTGCCGTGGCCAGGGAGGCTGGAGCCTCTGTCTTATTGCTTGATGATAAGTACACACATTGTCTTGGTTGTGGGCTTCACGCAAAGCATCCTGATCCTTTTCACACCCTTCGCCAGCCCATGCCCCGGTCAAGCCAGCGTGCAGCGGTCAAATCCGCCTGCAAGACGAGCAGCTGTGGATTGACGTAATGCCACTACTACCCCAAGCCGCCTGAATCCCTGCCGGTAGAGCATCAACTTCCGAGAAGCAATTCCATGCGCATCTGCGCTGTCGTGCTGTTCAGGAACGCACAATGTCGTGGTTTGTCGTACAGACACACGCACCTCGGACGACTATGGGCATATGTTCGACGAGTCATTTCACCAATCTCACCAACAACTACTTCCACCATTTCAGTCATCTTCCCGTTTCCTCTTTGATCCTCCTGCACATAAACCCAACCAACGCGGCTCAATCGTCGGTACTTTGCCGGCAGTGGTCACGCTTCCGCTCTCGCCATCATCCGCTCACTACGCCTCCGACGTATCTCCGTACTGCTCAGCTTGCTCTGAAATGACTCGTCCACGCTGTCCTCTTCGCTGGCATCGAGAACAGCGACCTCAAAGACTTCTAAGACGGGCCATCCTTGTTCTCTACGTTTGTCGTTCACGGCCGCACCACCGTCCCTAGTCTCAAGTGACAACACCAGAGCTGTAATATCCTTGTCAGTGGTGGTGGGACCAAAAGGATCCCAGATTTCAACATATTTAATCATCAAGCCGAACGGATAGCTGACGTGAACAGCGTGTCCGTTTGGTCCGGGATTGTTGATCTCTCGCATATGGACACGCGCATCATCGGAACGTCCAAAGTAGATGATGGATGATAGGAAATTATGCACAGATTCCTGTCGACGCTTCCAGTTCTCTAGCTGGTCGGCAAACTTTTTGTTCTTGAGCAGCGCGTCTCCCGTGATTCCCACCGTGAGCGTGCTTGGTGATTGCTCGGATGCTTGTCTTCTCCCGAGGACGAAGGCAAACATGGTAAGCAACAGCTTGTGGCCGATGTGTAGGTGATCGAAGGTCCCGCCTACGGCAACAGAAAGGTGTTTGATATCGCTTCCAGCAGTTGGTTGTTCGTCTGCTACTTTTTCGACTTTTACTATACCTCCGCGCACGCGCGATACTTCTCTTGCAGCCTCTGAAAGAGACAGAAAGCTCTGCAGAAACCGCTCACCCTCTTCGGATTCAATAGAGTATATGGTATCCCAGGATCTCTGGGCCCGAGCCAATACGTGAATATCAATGGCTGGGCCCTGCAGCTCCTGCTCTGGAGTAGAATCAGGCAGAGGAATACTTGGTTGTCCATTTCTCGGATAGGCAACAAGCACAACACGGGCATCAACCCCTTCTGTGGCCTCGGTATCAATAGCTTCGGTGGTTGGGATTACACAAATGAGTTTGTACAGATCAGCAACTAGTTGCTGTGTGGCTGCATAATGTGGCCCTCTTGGTGAGTCTAGATGACCGCAGAGAGCAGGCACCGGCAATGCGATTTCCAGAGAGGCACGAGTGTCTTGTGCAAGCGAAGGTTTTGCCAGTTCCTTCAGAACGGCAAAGAGCGGTGCATTGTAAGCAGCTTTGAGCGATGCATATGACGAAGGACTGGGGGCTGGGGGCAAGAGCAGTAGCGAACGCCTGTTTGGTGATGCCATGTCTGTGAACCGTCGTACCAAGCTTCCCAGGCGAGATTTGGCTGCAGGGAAAGGGTTGAGGGGGAGATGCAGTGCTCGTGACAGAATCATGAAGGGGAAGAAGCATTCACGAGAGTAAAGCAGGACCCTTGACGTGAAGCCATGCTAGGGGGGCCTCCAATTGAATGGGTGATTTGGGTGGTTTGGGTGGTTTGGGTGGGGTGGAGGGGCACTGCCGAGACAATCCCGTGATGGGGAATGGGACGCTGGCCGGCCTCAGCCCTAACTGCTGCTTCCTCCACGTTCCCGTGCTGCCACCACCTCACGCCCGCCTCTTTCGCAGACAGCAGCCGCAGCTGCTGACCTGGCGCCACGCCATGCCTTTCGGCCACCCCCACCAGAATGCGCAGCACAATCCGGCGGCAGGGATATATCAAGCCGCCGCGGCATTGGGCAGCATAGGCGCGCCCATGGGAAATTTGCGCGTTGCGACCTCTGGGCAGACCAGCGCGGGCACCGATGCTTTCCAGCCTTCAGGGAACATCCAATCCCCCGCGGAGCAGACATATGCTTCGGGCGGGCACACCGCACCCCCAGCTGCCCAATCCAGCTTTGAGACTCCTCGACGAGCACCTACCTTGAGCCGCGCGCCCGACTCAGAGCTCCATATATCGACTGCGTCGTCAGCTACCAATCTTCAGCAGTTGCAGCAGCAGCAGCAGCAGCAGCAGCAGCAGCAGCAACAACAACAACAGCAGCAGCAGCAACAGCAGCAGCAGCAGTCTATGTACAACACAACCGATAGCTACTCGGCCCCCAGCATGCAGCTCCGGCAAGGCACGCCTAGCAGCACCCAGTACGGGGCCCCAGCCCAGCCGATCCCAAATGCTCTACAACCGGCAGCAGGTGCCGCGCAACAGCGGCCAAGCGCTGCCGCATCATACACTGCACCGGCAGGCGTGACTACCCAAAACCAGATTGCAAGCAATGCTCACCAATACACGCTCCCTACGCGCTCCAACACAATAAACCAGTCACAACAGTCTGCACACTCCTACTCGCGCTCGAGCCCAGCTGGTATGGGCCCAGACCAGAAATACATTCCTTTTTCAAATACACCCGAGCAGACCAAATACCCCCCTAACACGCCCGCGCAAAAGTACTACCCCACAACCCCTTCCAATGCTGCTTCCAATTCTCCACTGGGGCTGGCCGACATCAGACCACGCGCGAACTCATCTATGGACCAAGAGGGTGGAACAGGCCATGGGAACTCTCTCATAGCCGAACAGAGCAAGGTGGCCTCAAACAGCAACTATCTAGCGCCATGGAGCATTTACGCCTACGATTGGTGTAAATGGGCTGTTCCCGGCGGCAACAGCGCCGGGAAAATGGCTGTTGGCAGTTACCTCGAGGACAATCACAATTTTGTAAGTAAGCCCAGTGAAGTTTGCGCTCATGCTAACCATCCTCAGATCCGCATTCTAGACACTCAAATCGTACCTCAAGAAAATGCGACTCCTGGTTCTGCACCTTACGGTCTCGAATACAACGCCGTCGCTGAAGCTACATGCTCCTTTCCCGTGACGCGGATACTCTGGGAGCCCCCTTCCTCCCAAAAGCAGTCGACGGACCTCCTCGCCACGTCTGGCGACCACCTACGATTGTGGTCCCTACCCCAAAATGCTGGAAATACCATGAGCAATACCATAACACGATCCTCATCGGTAAACACTCGCGAACCTCAATTACCCAAACTTACTCCACTTGCCCTTCTCTCAAACTCGAAAACTCCAGAACACACTGCGCCTCTCACCTCTCTTGATTGGAACACCATGTCACCAAAGCTCATCATCACCTCCAGCATAGATACCACGTGTACAATCTGGGATATACCATCGCTCACAGCCAAGACGCAGTTGATTGCACACGACAAAGAAGTATTTGATGTGCGTTTCTGTGCGGGGAGTGTAGACGTCTTTGTAAGCTGCGGAGCTGATGGTAGCGTGCGCATGTTCGATCTTCGCAGTCTTGAGCATAGCACCATCATTTACGAGCCCTCTGACAAGAACAGTGATCGTGATAAAAGTGAGGGATGAAGACACCGTTCTTTTCGGCTTCCCACTGACATATACACAGGCTCCCCCACTGGAGGTCGCATGTCTCCCACCAAGGCCCAACAGACCATGTCATATGCCCCGCCTCTCCTGCGCCTCGCTGCCTCGCCCCACGACTCGCATCTCCTCGCTACGTTCGCTGCGGACTCTAATATCATTCGCATTCTTGACGTTCGGCAGCCGGGGCAAGCCCTCCTTGAGTTGCGTGGACACTCTGCATCAGTGAATAGCATAGAATGGAATCCTTCACGAAGAGGTATGCTAGCTTCTGGTGGAGATGACTCGCTTGTTCTAGTATGGGACCTACTGCACGCCAACAACGGAGCAGTGCTTAGCGGAGAGCATGCTGTTCCACCTCCACCTCCAGCAACTACACATTCTACACCTACAAACGGTGGAACTGGGACACAAAATACGCCTGTGGGTCAGAAGGGCCCGTATGCCAGCTGGAGATGTGACTACGAAGTTGGAAATATTAGCTGGGCACCACAAAGTGCGCTCACTGGTCAGGGTGGCGAATGGGTTGGTGTTGCTGGTGGGCGAGGGATATGGGGCGTAAAGTTATAAACGCATTGCTATCCAGAAACTGTGTTCTAATAGATTGGTCTGTGCAGTATGTACAGGCAGTTTAGCGGGAGATATTGGAGGGCTATGTGTATGATTGATGAAGGTTGTTGGGCATATTCCAGGGGTGGTCGGGAAAATTCCCCTGCGGCAGTTTGGAAAGCATGAGTACAGAAGGCGTTTTGTTGGCATAAAGATACCTAAACCGTTTCCGGCAAACCTCAACATTTACGCTCGCTCACATAGCGCGAAGAGTCCCTCGTTGCATCACCATCTCCATGGGTGCTGGCGTTGCTCAGGGATGCGCGTTTTTCTTGTATCTACACCATTTTCTTCAGAGCAACGAGAGGATCAATTACGGTGCTGAAGGGCCGAATGAGGGATTGCTAGAACAACCGAAGCAAAGTGGCTCTCGGTCAACCAAACAGTTGGGATATAGGTGACCTAAGAAGCAGCAACCAAAAGTTATTTGGACTATCTGGGATCTTTTTCTCGATGGCTATAAGCATAGCAACAGTAATCCAAGCCTCCTAGTCAGACAATGATTTCGCAAAAATGTCCTATTGTATACACATAGCATTGATGTGAGAAAGAGCGCATCTCCCACCATTTCAGTCTCCTAAGGGTGGAACAATTAGAGTTCAATATGTCCCGCAATGTTTAGACATGCCAGACCAATCGAAAAAAAATAAAAATAAAAATAAAAAAATCCAAGCAGCAGGTTTTGGCGTTGGACGCGTACCAAACCTCGTAACGGCTTACAGCAAGATAAAGGGACCTAGTTTTGGTACAATCACAAACGCACCGAGGTATATCCTTGGCATAATAAGGGAGTAATATACGGAACAGGTGGGTGTATCGGAGATTTAACCTTAGTAATTCCCATGCGTGACGTCGGACTATTACCAACGGCGCGCTGGGTCGAGTGACAAAGTGAACTAGGGATCGTGGCAGGAGGGCAACGTCACCAGAACGAAGCAAACGGCACAATTTTTCTTGAAAGTTCAGTGTCCAATTCATCGCTCTAGTGGTATCTCTCTAAGTATCAATCGATATTCGCTTCTATTGTAGCACTAAAATCAAAAATCGCATGCGTCCCGCAACGGTTCTTACTACACTGTACAACATAATAATAACCAAGGACTACTATCAAACAATTAACCACCATGCGCTAGAGAAGTCTAGTACTTCTTCTGGCGACGAGCAACGACAACAGCAGCGATTTGAGTGGGTTCGCCGTGGAGCTCGGTAACAGTGAATCGGGTTCCGGGCGTCATGACGGCAGCAGCGGCAACCTCAGTTCCGTTGGCCTTGGGGGCAGGCTTCATGGCGCTGGCAGTTCCGGCAAGGTTACCGACTTCCAACATGTTGGCGACGCCGAGGCTGTTCTGGATGAAACGAGAGTTGAACTTGACAGTCTTCTTGATCTCGTTGAAGTCGGCAACGCTAATGTCAAGGGGGTCCTTGACGATCATGAAGGTAACGCCCTCAGCGCAAGGAGGGGTGGTGAGCGAGCCAGTGTACTCGAGGACATCAGAAGATGCGATCTTAGCAGTGACATCACTGAAGTCAATACCACCCTCAATGGCGGTCTTAGTGCCAGGAGTAGCGATCTTTGAGACGGAAGATGCGAGAGACTTGATGATTGAGGATGATTCGCCAGCAGAGACCTGGAACATCATAGCAACAACAGCAATCTTGGTGTTGTCGGCTGTGAATGGTAGGTTAGCTTTGATTGAGACTCATGGTGGGGATGTGATTCACTTACCGACGGCCTGGTGAACCATGTGGACCTCGAGCGGGTGGTACTCGCCATTGATGTGATGCTCGGATGGTGTGTGCATGTGAAATTGTACGAGCTGGAAATCTTGTCCTTGCATTTTTGTGGTTCCATTTACAATGACTTCAATTGTCGTGCCCAAGTTCTCGAACTCAACTTCCTGTTCGGGAATGTTAAGAACAGGCTTTGCTGCTGCAACCTTGACTGAGTTATCTGGTGGGCATATTAGAGAATATTCTGTGATCTACGCGTCTGATTTGGAACATACCGATGTTGATAGGTGACTGATTCTTGCCGGCCTTGCATGCTTCGTTCTCAGCAGCTAGGGTTGCCCAGTTGAAAGGACCATCTAGGGGGCCATAACCAAAGTTGCCGACCTTGACGCCGCCCTCAGCTCCCTCAGCTCGTTTTTGGAACATCGAGAGACCATGAAGACAGGTTGCGGATGCCGTGCTGGCAAAGAGAAGTGACTTGAAGAGCATGTTGAAAGTTGATAGTAGATCGACAGGAAGTGAAGGTACTGATCCTTGATATACTCGGTACGAGCGGAAAGATTAGGTGCTTATACGCTAGCACGAATAACGATGTGGAAGTAGAGCTGACGATCAACGTCTACCGGGAGTAATACGGATGGTAGTGGGCACAAGATAATATCGATAAAAAGGGCCGCAAATATACGTCACTAGAAGCGGCGCTGCCGAAAGAAATGAAGCTTAGAAGAGAAAGACTCGGAAAGGAAAGGCGAAGAGGCAGAATGTAAAATGATCTCTCTGCCACGGCGGAAAACCAAGCATATAACATCAGCCAGCAAAAGCCATGCTAATTTTTTTTTGTTCCTGCTTCGTCGCCCTCGAAACCAAACCTAGGAGCTTTCACTCCGTTGATGCAGGGCCAAGAATACCAAGTCACACATTTGCGGCTACGATAAACGCCCCCCCGTTGTGCGCGATGCTATGATTGTCGAAATTAGAGGAGCCTCGAAGCCAAGATGGCCTGTTGCCAAGAAGGAATGCGTGCCTTTGAGAACCGCCCAGAGGCTACGGACAGGGGTTTGGGCTTATGTGACAGGTGCTCAGGACACCGGCCCAGGAACGGGAGCGCTGATCGAGGGGGAGCGAAGGAGACCTGGGGCGGTGACAATCCAGAGTTGGGGCTCGCGGTCTCGCACGTTCCGGTCTGAGTAAACTTCCAACATGAGCACATTACCTTTTAGATGAGCGTGATTATCTTTTATCGCTTTCCACATGAACAATTGAGTTTCTGTTACTGGCAATGACGATGAGCAGTCTCGAGAACAGAATGTTTTTGCTTCAGGCTTCGGTGTCTGAAACGAAGGTGCTAAGGCTCCTGCAAACCCCTTGGCAAGCCTGTCTTCCTGCAGAAGGATGCTGATGCTTGCTAAGCCCCGTCCGCGGACAAGGCAATCCAGGCCGGGGCCGTGTAACAGCACGTGCGGCAGTGCGAAAGGTAGGAGATTTTCATGTACCGGCGCCTGGTAAACATCTTCAAACGGTTTTTGCTTGGAGCCGCTCGCCTAATTACCAAGCCTCAAACAAGGCATTGCCCTGCACTCCTAGAAATCAGTCCACTGTGAAACGGGACACGTCAGTGAGTGAGAAGGCGAGAACAACGATTCAGGCAGAGGGTGGGATGGCCACGTCTTGCCCGCGGACGCCACGACTCGTAACGCTGGCTCACCACAGCAAATGCCATCTGCTATGGCGAATTGAGGAATGCGCTGGGGCTACCGCGGAGATTTTCTCTCGAAGCGTGCAGGAGCCAGGAGACTGCGAGAAGCCAAGCCTCTACGCTGAGGGGCTGCATCCGAAAGGCGGCGGCAAGCGGGCAGACGCCGCGCAGTGGAAGCGGCGCAAGCTTGAACACCACGCCGTCGTGCTGACCCCATCATGGGGACATGGGTAGCTATCGCATCTCGCTCCGCTTTTAGGCCTTATCACGATGGAGTGACCGACGATCGCAGTTCGCCGTTGTGCTGTCAGAACTCGTGGAGGAAAGGGGCCAGTTTCGATCTCTGCACCTCTGCGCTGGAAGAATGTCCACGTGCCCTTAGCCACTCTAGCCTAACGGCGGGTCTAGACTTGCGCATTTCGGAAACACCACGCGGACACCGCGCCCAGCATCGTCAAATCCCCCTCAGCCAAGGTCATACGATGTTTAATACAGAGCCAAGCCGCTCCGTCCGCCTACTTGCCCAGTGCGCCGCTATCTACCATCTATTCAAGTCCGCGACCGCTCCGCCCCATTCTTCTCCAACAGCCTTGGCTCTCGTTCTAACACCCCCGACACGATTCCTTGCCATCTCTAAACCCTCTCCCAACAATCTACTCGGCCTTGTTATGGGCCCAGAGATCTCTAGCCTTATACTCGATCCCACGGGTGAATTGGTCGAAATTGATCAACCCGACAAAGCGGCCCTTCTCCACGTTAGCCTCGTGTCTTCTGCTCGATACAACACTAACCCGATGACTTCGCTTGTCGCATACATACATCATCATTTTCTAGTATGGCTGCTGTCGTAATTCGCTTTTTCTCTCTCCAAGGCGTGGCCGAAATAACCGATCTGGTCATCATTTTCATCATCGTCAGCTGCACAGCCTCCCTCGTTCGCTCCGACAAGCAGCCGTCGGCTGCCATGCGCCCTGAGTATCTCCTCAGCACCTAGCGGAGTGACGAGAATTTGGACGTCGAGGAATCCTTCTGCCAGCGGTGCTTTTCGATAGCCTTGGGTGTAAGAAGTTTGTTGCTCGCTTTCTCTGCCATCGTTTTGCCTCCGCCCCAGCGAGTGTTGTAAATCTAGACGGTGTCGAACTACGACCCTCGGGACATCTCTATAATACCCCGTCGCCGCCGCCGCCGAACTCTGTTTAGAACTCGACGTATTGTTTGTAATTCTCGAAATCGAGATCTTGTTCCACGACAAGCTCCACCTGAGGCATTCTGGGCCTGGAATTCAAGATTCTTCGGGTTGTTCCGTATACGATTCGCTCCGATTTATGTCACCTTAGCTAAAACTGGGCGAATCTATACGATCGGTAGATTGACGATCTGGCGCTTCGAAGATAGGTCGGTTCGCAGCTAAACTATTCTACAGATATATTTCTTTGAGAAGGTAATGCGACTTGGCATGCACCATAGGAGTGAGTAGCTTCTTGTAAGGCGCGGAGTCACCGTACTGCATTGTAATATCTGAGCTCTCCTCAAACAGATGCTAGAGGCGCTGTGAGCCTTCTACATCAAGTAACGCTGCATGGAATAGTCCATGAGTTTATCATCGTACGCATGTTTGCAGTGTCAGCTCAAGTCAAGGAGCAACAAGAGTTGTAGGATCACAGCGTATAGTATATTGCCATTCCCGACCAAGTTGATCGAGCCCACGCCTTACATTCATACTACTAAAGCAACCACGGCGCTTGCCAGCAAGACCGCGAAGAGCATCTGATTGGCCAGAAGTTCCCAGAATTGTCCCCAGGCTCGGCCTTGGTAATGAGGAAATATTGCCGTAGATTTTTTTGGGAATACGGTCCATGGCCATGTAAAGGCAGTCACAGGCATCATAGTCTGCCGGGAGAGTTCCCATGCATAGGCCGACAATAGCGGCAAAGAGGTGGTTGTTATAGTAACCAACGTAGGGGAAAGGTTCGGGGTGTTGAGGCCTTCCGTAGGTGGAAACGATATAAGTTTCCCGTGCCACAGCGGGTGCAATAGTTGGTTCTCGCGGAAGAGCAATATATCACGTGATTTGATGTGATCCCTCGTATTCGCCCTTGGCGAGAGATTACTGCGGGGGCTTAGTGGGTATAGCTAGACCAAGGTTGTAACAATAGGGAGCTCTAGAGTGCGTAGTTAGCTTATAGTATAGTTTACTACTCCTCGCAACAACATACCTAGCTTTTAGCTATACGATCTAACTCCTTATCGAATACGTCATCACGTGATGATTTGGAGCAGGCTGCTAAGTAGTGTGAGACAGGTCCAGCTAAATCCACCTCACAGAGTTTTCACTCTTCTGATCTTTACGTGAATATTACAAACGAATTTTTCCAACACGAGCTATCAACTCTGCGTAAGCGACTCTACAATACAATGGAACGCGACCAAGTTAAATCTCCTCCAGAGATTAACGAACTACTGAAGCGAATTATTCTTCGGTTCCATGTCAACCACGAGCTTGAGGAAGCGGCTATCAATGAAAGATTTTTCAAACTATACGCCCCTGAACTTGTCAATGATTACTACTCCTATTTGACGGCTCCCAACGAATCCTGCATGACGCATATCGTCCTCAACCTTGGCCATAAAACGAACCCAGTCGTTGACATCCGTGCAATAGCATACGAAGTTTACAAGGTTAAAAAGAAAGACGAATTGTACGTAGTCCTATCCCTCGTAGAAATATTAACTAATAAATAATTAGTGACTTCGAAAAGCTTAATAGCGCCGCGTGCAAGCTTGCTCGATTGCGCTGTAACACGCTTAGGTGGGGAACTGACCGACGTTACCCTGAGGAATTGGAGGGCGATCGTCCTGCACAAGTAGGGCATTCTCCATCTAGATTGGTATCTTGAACATCAAGGGACAACGGCCAATCCGGAAAAGCCTGAGATTTACCAGCGACAAGCCGCGTTGCATGAAGAGCTTGGAGCCAATAAAGAAGCTGAGCAATTTTATCCTGCAGCTTGTCCCTATCTAAAGCTAGACTCTGGAGACATTACTGAGCTTCGTGCATATCTAAATGATGTTCCGGCTCCGGAAAATCTCTAGGATCTGAAACAACATTTCGGATTCTTGGTGCAAAACAACATTTACTCATTATGGATCGAGGGTATTCCGAAAGCCCTTCCATGGGTATTATGCCATAGCGGGCATGCGAGGCCTATTGACCAATCATCAAGCAGATATATGCTATATCTCGCTATATCGATTTTTAATGCCCGGCAAAAATTTGAGAAATACTCTAAGCACATAAAAACTATTGAAATATTGAAAAAAAAAAGCTGGCATGATGGCCGCAATTAAAAGAGCCGTAACCGAGTCAGTCCCGGGCAGTAGAAAATTGGCGCCTCACATTTTAATCCATGGTCTTCTAGAACCCTAGAACATATGCTTCTCTTGGGCAGGGTTCTTCGGGGGTTGGGTGAACATGGGGGAGCTGTGTACGTTTTGGCTAAAACCTGCTTAGCATTATATTATTAGCATAGCAGGGCTCATCCTTGTTCAGTCTAAGTAATCATTGAACTTGCGTATTGTGAATGATCAAGAGATACTTTGCAAGAACCGTGGCGTTTTGGGGATCCTAATTTCTGCGGGGAACAATAATGGTCCATCGCTTATGAGCACACTTGTATCAATACCGCCATGGATTTATTGAAGCATATTCTAGGGGTGGACTTCGCATTGTTGGAAACTGCACTCAAGAAGTTTGATTTTCTGCCGGACGGTGGCCGCATGCTATAGCATACGGGGAAATCTCTGAAGTCTCTCGAGATACTGACATCAATCAAGGAAAGCAAAAAATGACTTTAATACTCGGGATGTGATATGCGTAGATTTGGACATCGTCTCGACTATTGGTCAGACTAATCGGAAAAAACGAGCAAGCAAACGGGCGAAAGAAACTTTGTTGCATACCCATCATCTGCCCAAGATCGAATATCGTCAAAATCGATTGAAGGTAATTCACCGGAAAATGATGGCTATGGACCTGACACACTTTGATCACGAATGTATTGTGGCGCCAGAAGTAATCCAACAAGAAAAAAGAAATCGCTCCGCCGACATCTTCTCTCTTGGCTATGTCTTCACTGAGCTGGCAATTTGGTGTTGCCATTCTAAAGAGTCAGACTACAACATAGCCCGGTGGCGCAGGTACAGAGAAGCCACGGTAGATGGTACGACAACAAACTCCTACCGTGTTTCGCTGCACAAGGTTGAGCAATGGTTCCACCAGGAAAGTTTTGGCGGTTGCCAGAATCTATATCGACAGGTGATCAGTGAGATGTTGTGTGAAGATCCTAAGGATCGATTGACGGCCATTGGGGTCAGTAGTAGACTTTCCCGGATATGCATGAATTTGGACAGTCAGACTCAACCTCACAACTCACTCCTGGCATTTCATTTATCTGGCCGTGCACGCAAGTTTATCAAATTTCTATGGCATCCAAATATCGTCCGGCGTAGTAGTTCGCAGGGTACGCTTCCGGAAGGAGGTCGGCAGTAAAGTTTTGAACTTCAGTGGCGCCTCTAAGTTACCATTTACCTCACGTTAAACTTTAACGCCAAAAACCCCATGTCAACCACCGACCTGCCCTCTTTCACCTCCCTAGAATAACAGATAGCATTTCTGTTTGCATTGGCATTTGGGAGGAAAGAATGGGTCGAGTACCCGGCGTCTCGTAGGCGTCGGAGTTTCCTCATCAGTGCTGTGCGACCAGATTTCCTGTTGAACACTCTCGATCTGCACACCGCCGTCACATTCAGCATACAGTTGTTGGTAGTCATCCATAGTCCATGTAGCCTTTTCCATTGCTGCGGTCCGAAGCTTTTGGAATCGCGCCTTTTCGTCTTTGTCTCCAAATCCAAAAACTCTGACATTTTTATATAACGTCAGGACTTCCGCAATACGCGCATAGATGACACGATGAAGAGTTCGGGGACATGGTGAATCATAGTGGAAGAGTCTGGGGCCGTCTTGTCCCGGCTGATCGTTCCATCCTTGCACGGGTCTGCGGGGGAGTTGGATTGTAACTTCTTTCAGGTGTGGTAGTTTGTCGAAAACATTGTATGAAATACGGCTAGAATCCAGGTACAGCCTGAAATCTCCAATATCGACTTGGAAGAAGTGCATAGTGTCTAGGAAACCCATCCCCAAGCAAATCCTCCTAAGGCCTTGGGAGAACGTAGCATACTGTTTGAGATGCGGGAATATTCTAGGATGGTATCGATAGCACTCTGCTAGCATTAGGGTTTTGGCGTCTACAGGCACAGCATTTGGCTCCGTCATCTGATAGTACTTGTCCAGGCGTTGAATGGTGCGGCTGAGCTTACTACATGAGGACGCAAAGATACCGAAGCCGTTGCTTGAACCGCTATTGCCGACAAAGCACAAGCGCAGAGTGATGCTTCGAGTTTGGTGTGAAACTCTAAGGAGCGCATCCCAGTTTGTGAGCCTCCTATCGATCTCAAATATACCGCTAGCCTTTTCCGTGCTCCAAAGAGTGGCCCACCCGCTGTTATAAGGCCTGGAGGAGGATGTTCGCTGCATACAGTGTCGAATGATTTGCTCCTTGATTTCAGTAGGCAGTTCTGCCCATTTGAAGACCTTGCCATTTGCAGCCCACCATGCCTGCATGTCGCCCGTGGAAACATGATCAGGGTAGTTTGGAAACCTTTCGTCAAGAAAATCTACGAGAGGGATAAAGTGACGTCGGCTGACAGCCACATGAACCTTTGGAGTGACACCGATGGTTTTACGCTGCGAGAACACAGGTCTGCAAACGTAAAGCTCCCTCTGAGTAAAGTTTGAGAAGAGAACCTTGACCCTAGTGGCTCGAGATATTCCCACCCCCTGAATTTTTGATGCTTGACTCACGTTTACTGTAACTGCGAAATGGGCCGCAGATTGTGCGCGGTACTTCAATATGTTCTCCCTAATTATCTCGAGAAGCGGGTGCTCTGGGAAATCGTTGGCTTGTGATAAGAAAGTTTCATTTTCGAAGCCAGTGAAGCTGCTGGTGGTAGCAGTGGTGCACATCGTGGGACGACTAAGGTTTGCGCGGATACTAGCTGCACGTAAGTTAGCGATCGGTACTTGGGTATACCCGAAATCTGGATAGTGGAGATACCTGATTCTGTGTGTACTCGGTGATTGGTATGTGAGGGGATAGAAGTGGTGGTGAAATAGGTCTGGGTTTGAAAGTTAGGGACCGCGAGCTAGTGAAATTTAAGAGGTACAGTGAGAAAAATAGGTTATGACCAGATCTTACAAGTTTCATTTGATAGTGTGGGTAAATACACTGCCCGATAGGCCGAAGGCAAAATTCTCGGGGGGGCAATCTTAGTGCAGGTCGGGGTCGAAGGTGGGATAGCTTGCTCAAGTTTGTTGCAAGACTACTTTGGGCTTATTGTAGGTGCAGATACCTCAAGGACAGCCTTTCAATTCCAGCAATTTTGTGAGGTCTGATAGGTCGGGTAAGAGCAATTACACTGGCAGGGGTAAAGGGTGAATGGAGTGAGTAGTCAAGTGAGAGGGAAAGTATGATGGGTCTGTGATGCTTGAGCAGACGATGGCCAGCGTGCGCTCATACTAGCGTACCAATTTCAGGGCGACGAGATGATATGCGTACCTGCTAGCTTAGATCTTGAGCAGAATTGTTGGGTAGCAATGGAATACGTTATAAGGCTTCACATTACATTTATAGGCCAAATGACGAGCTGGCTATATATCTACTATCGTATACTACCCAGTAGAGCTTGATGATGCTTCTTAAAGGGACCCCACTAATCTATCGTAGAAATCTCCCACGCTTTGAGGGCGGCTCTCAGTTCCTCTTCCACTCCACTTTCCACCCAGAAATGGCCTGCCTTGACGACCTCAACACTTGAGAAATGCGACCCTGGCCTGGCTTTGATCTGCCCACTCCAATCTCGGAGGCGTTTTGCGGACGTAAAAATGTCTTGGCCTCCGTAGATAGCTAGTGTTCTATGCTTACTGATGACGACCTCGTCGCCTTCGTGAGATCTGCTCCAGGGTTTATGGCCTAATGAAGGTGCCAGAATTGTTGAGATGGGAGGCGTGAGGGGCGAGATAAGCAAGTACCAAACTTCTGGCATCGCAATGGCAGCACGTTCTGTCTTCTCCAGCGGCGTGGTTGGATTATTGTCTTTGCGTCCACGGTGGCTTAGGCTTCTTAGCTTGTTGCCTAGATCGGCACCCAGACCTCCATCTATACTCCTTCGTATGTCCCTGCTGGTCCTCCTCTTCTCAGGGGTGGTCTCCTCTCCTCCCATAGTCAGCGAAGACTTGGGCTGATGTCCTTTTTTCCTAGAACATCTCTCCTGCTTTCGAGCGAGGTTTATCCATGCCAGATTGCTTTGCTCCGCGAGTTTGCATGCTCTTAGGATGATCTCATCGCTAGCGGAGCCGGCAATGGGGCTGGAGAAGGGCTGGAGGATAGTGGGGACAGGTGGGAGGTGCTTGAGTATTAGGGAGCCGTATGAGTAGCCGCCGAGAACAACGATAGGAGGATCGGGTGGCTGTATGGCCGGCAGCCCTGGGCGGGCATGGAGACTGGGTGATGGGATGGGGGACTGGTCTGGCTTGAACACGGCTCCAGGCGCTGGGTGTGGCCGCAAGTAGCACGTGTAGTGCATCAAGAAGGCGGCGAACGAGATATAATCCTGGAGCTCTGGACGCCCCGACCAGCTCGTACGGCCCTTTGAACCGTGTGCACCTCTTCCACATGTTAAGACACGAGGTGCACCCTGTCTGTGGCGGAGCATACCTGAAGTTGAAGGTGCCTACAATCCAGCCGGCTTCCAGGAACTCTCTTGCCACGAAGCCCACGACGCGGTCGTCGTAGCTGCCGCCCATGGGCGCATAGGGATGGGCTATGACCATGGCTCGCGCCCGCCATGGGGCTCCGGCCGCCGAGCTCAGTGCATCTGGATGGAAGACGCGGCAATCGAGAGGCGTATCATCGTGGATGGAGGGTATGGTGAAGGAGCACAGCGGCCCTGGGGTGCTCATCGCACAGCGGTTGGGGCGTTTGCGGGGCTGGTGGCTTTGCGGAGGGTCCGGTGGTCCCAGGCGCGTTAGTCAGCACAATGGAGGCCGGGTCTGCCGTGTTTGGAGGGCGAGCAACCACCGCTGCCCCCAGCAGCCAGCAGCCAGCAGCCATGTTGCACAGGAAGCTGCGGCAGCTCCTACGTCTCGGGCTCATGTGGCGCGCCTTCGACACGTGCAGCTAAACCAACCCATCGCCCAGGCCAGCCCGTCTCCCACTTCCACGCCAGCATCGCCCTTGTCATGGCCGCCTCAACACCAAGCTCCGTCTCGCGCTACCATCCAGCCCTCCTCGTCCTGGCCGGCGCTACGGCGGCCTACGCAGCCTATCTTGTCTACAGCATCTCCCACCCCTCGTCACGTGATGGCCTGCATCGAAGCAACGCATTTCGCCGCGCGCATGCGCGCCGCCGTTCACACGCCCTTCCGCATGTGCGCCCTGGCCCGTCCGCCGGCGCTTCCATGCCTGCTCTCCGTGGGTACAACTTGGATGGAACCCATATCCCCTTCGAGACTGATAGTGTCATCTCGCCGAGCGAGCTTCGTGACTTGATCAGCCAGCAGCGTCCACACGCCACGCCAGAGGAAGTGGAGCACGCCGTTGAACACGTCTACAGCGTCTATCTGGACCAGATAGTCGCTTTGGTTTTTGACGATCATCCGCCCCCCTACATAGACGCGCATTCCATTGCACGACTCATCGCCCATCACAATGGGGGTGGCCTTGGGGACAATGCTGCAATAGCAAGGGCAATAGGGAGATACAACTCCATGATGCAGGCTCCACGGAGACACCAAGCCGATGGCGGTGGCGCCGAAAGCATTGTGCCTACCGAGCTCTCTCTGAGGAGCGATGACGAATCAGAGGGCGATGCTGCCGACGCTGATGGCCAGACGCTTCAACGTACTCTCTACCACATTGCCGAAGATCGCGCTCGGCAGGAGGGAGTTGTTCATCGGGGCATCACCTGCAATGGATGCGGCGAGAAGCCCATTCGTGGCGTCAGGTGGCATTGCGCCAATTGTGCCGACTTTGATATGTGCTCCAACTGCGAGGCGACCGGCTCCCATCTCAAGACCCATGTTTTTTACAAAATACGCGTACCAGCTCCCTATCTGGGTATGGCTAAGCAAGAACCAATATACCTGGGCAAGCCACATATGATGAGTGCCTCCATCCATTCAGTGCTCAAGAAACGCCTAGTGGCCGAGACCAAGATGGAGATTGAGGAGGTCGACGCGCTTTGGGACCAATTTACCTGTCTTGCAGGGACCGAATGGCTCGCTGATCCCAACAGCATTGGCTGGGCACTTGATCGTCGGGCTTTTGATCACGCCTTCATTCCTCGATACAAAACCTTTGTGGCCTCACCGAACCTGATATATGACCGCATCTTCGCTTACTACGACTCGGACAACAATGGCCTCATTGGATTTGAGGAGTGGATCAAAGGCCTAGACGGTATGCATTCAATGAACGGACGTATCAAGAGCAGGATTGTGTTCAATGGTTATGATATTGATGGGGATGGATACATATCACGCAAGGATGTTCTAAGGCTCTTCAGAGCATATTATGCTATCGAGAAGGAGGCAACACGCAATTATGTCGCAGAGATCACCGAAGAAATTTCAGTTCGAAATGCACTCGACACCATATGCTCCAGTCAGCCTCTAGGTTCTGCGTTTCCTCCTTCTGGTCTAGGTGCGCGCCAAACCGGTAATTCCCGTTTACAAGATAAACAAGACGATTTTGAGAACATAGATCCCATACTTCGCAATGACCAGCCAGATCTGGCTAATCGAGATGAGATGCTCATCGCTACCAATCTTCGTGATACAGAAAATCAGGATGGGGCAGTAGAGCACAGGTGGGCTCGACGACAATTCTACATCGACGAAGAAGAGGGATTAAAAGAGCCTGAAAGCCTACGAGAAAATCGGGGAGCTCAACCTGTTGAACCTATTGGGGCTGGAGAACTGACCGAAGATACCGAGTATGCCCTTGAGCACTCAAACACACGACCTAGGTGGTCACGCTCATCTTCAAAAGTGCGATTTCAGGATGATGTTGATTTCGAAACGAGATCTAACGCGTCCACGTCCTCACGCCCTTGTGGAGAGCGGTGGGGTGGCTATGAGATTCCACAGCCAGAGAAAGATTTAGGCCAAGAAGTGATGTATCAGATCACACAACAAGGTTTCAATGAATTGCTGGATCCGCTATTCGAGGATAAAGAAAACAATGCTCTAGCTGTATCCGCCACTCGCAACCAGCGTCATACGCTCGCTGCCCAAATTAATCAGGTCGCTGTTGACTTCAAGACACGGTGGTATGCACAACACCGTGCTATTTGCAAGATAGGTATCTTCCGATACTCCAGATGCATTCTAAATATGTTCCTCGATGCTGTCAACAATTCCTCAACCCATGGAAATTTCAAAGGATTGTTTCACCACGAAGGCAGTGTAAAATTGACTCGGAAAGAAGCCAAGGCGAAGCTCTCGAAAATCTACGCTTCACTGGAAAAAGCACTCTTCACCTCCATCAGTGCTCCGGATGAATGGTCAATAGATGACATGTCCCTATGGAATACCTGGCTTTGCCGATGCCAGCTCCAGGATGAGTTTCTACTTGCTACACTTGACTGTGCTTCTCGTTTAGGTTGGATTTCTGGTTCTAGCTCATACTCGAGTGGATTACAAAAACGTCTCGGCACACTTGATCAACCCGCTTCGCGAGATCCCACAATGCCTCAGTTCCGACCTAATTCCGAGACAGACGTGGTCGTTGCAGATCATGTTCCAGCTCCAGTCGAAGACCCAGAGGAGCCAAATCTGTCGCTGTTCAGAACGAATGACAGAGAACGGGTATATACAGACCCAGAAGGCCCTTTCTTCGTCTTCGCAGGGTCTGCACGGCGTTCAGGCACAGAGGCTCTAGGAGATGAACGTTTCCCCTCTACCACTGAGGTGCAGCCATCACCATCTCAGTCCCTCAACGATAATCTGGTACCTTCCGGGCAAAATTCCCATCCCAGTCGAGAGAAGTCACCCTCGGAATCTATCCCTAATTGGCGTGACTACGCTGATGATGCCGTCATCCATCAGCTTCTTGTAGGCAACGAGGGTGGCATCGAGATCCTTAAAAGCGTGTCTAGCACAGCTATTCATTCGACGAACGACTATCACCCTGAAAAGGATCAATTAAGGCCTTTATACCAACACGTTCGCGCACTTGCCATGAACCCTGATACCGAGTCTTACTGCATATTACTTGCTAGCTTGGAAGCAGTGCAACAAGAGATTATCGAGCGCAAAGGTAGCGGTCTTATCAACTACGAAGAATTCGATGAACATATGCGCGATGGAAGGCTGCGCTTTCTAGAGTCGTGGGTAGGATGGGTGAGTATATGAAGGATTGATGTCGATGTTATGTTTAACCAAACTTTGGAATGGGCAACTTGCCTACTCGGCAGAACGACTCATTGGTTGTCATCAAGTATAGTAGGGACCACAAGTTGGAGCCATGGGCGTTTGGGCAGTCCATAAGACATCGTTACATTGATATGATTATGAGGCACAAGGCCGAGTATTAGATAACTACGCTATTATGAAGTAATGAAAAGTGTATGATATTAGTTTGACTCACTCATTCGTTGCCTTACATCCGAGTGCGTAAGAGAATAGCGTAATGTGGATTGACTTGATGTCACTCGTTTAGACGCCCCCCGCTCCCCCATGGCTCAAGGGATGTAACTGTGTCTCCCAGTCATGCGAGTTCCCCTAATAGCGAACAACATTGTCCATAGCAGCATCTATACCGCCACAAGGTTCCTGATTAGATAGGGAACGCCGAAAACGACGTTTCACACCATGCTAGCCTTGACGGGATGAGTGTATGAAATCAGACCCACAATGACAGATCCCCAGAACATTGGATTTGCTTGACTTGTATGCGGTAAGACATACCACACGTTTCTATTAACCTCCCCTGGCCTTTGTTCAGGCGCACCGCTCTTGGGTATCCCTTCTGCCCTATCCCCAATGACGCAACACCACAGTTGTACTCTTACGAAGGTCCGGATCTTCCAGTCCGACTCTGCTTGCTGATAGAGTTTCGATAGAGTGCCGCGGTCGACTTCTCGGCGTGGTATATAAGTTGTCATTGTGATATGCTCTGTGCACCTGGGTTCATACACTTGTATGTTCTAATATTTCATGCCTCTTTCATCGCGGTGTGCCCGTCCGACTAAGTTCCTCCATTTTGAAACTTAATCCCCGACTTCCGTGCGTTTCTTCGCTCCATCTACCCACTGGACTTCTTGGCCTCTTCTTCCTTGCTTCTGTCTCCATCTCCTCGTAGTCCTCGGGCAGTGCGGGTTCACTCTTCACTTCTGTTGTTGTGACAAGTTTGATGTCCTTCCTGGTGCATAAGTCATCCGATGACTCGCCAGACGATGGAAGGGTAACGCGGCTAAAGCCGCGAGACCGTTTTTGGGTGTTCAAGGCAGACACTGTGGTTTGTCCGCCGAAGCGACGTGGCTTCTCAATCCAGAAAGTAGAGAAAGTGTCGAAGCCGTTATTGTCGGCAGGTGGCTCGTCGCTAAAGATCATTATGCGACGTGTTACGGTGTATAATAAGACGTCTAACCAGCCGTTCGAGGTGATCATTGCACCAGATAGGCACAGTCGCGCAAGGGATGGAGGTGAGCCAGACATGGCGGCCATACGGGCGGAAGCGAGTGGAATGGTGCATACTACATATACTAGAGGGTATACAACCATTAGGTTGGCGATGGACTTGACGCGTTTGGCTTCTTCGGCGGAGTAATAACCGGAGCGAATGCGGGTCAAAAGGATGGTGTAGATGGCCAGGTAGATCAAAACGTTGCCGAATTCACTGAAGAAATCAGCCATTTAGCAAGCGTGGAGCGAGGCGATATATACTTACAATATAAAGATCCAGACGTAATGGGTCCATAATCGAAGATCATTGAAGTCGTGGTGGATCCAACACCATACACCAGATCGAACGTAGAGATCGTTCCCGTGCATACCGATTCCAATGGAAGATACGCCGATAGTGAAGATCCAAAGGGCCACAATTGTAGCGTAGAAGTACCTTGGTGTCAATCGATAGTTGAGAATAACACTTGCGAACGTGTGAAGGCCGATAACGAAACACCATACACCACTACCCAAGTCGCCAGTTGATACCAGCCACCCTTGAGCAAAGCACACGGGATTCTCAACTACGACACCGCCCACTCGCAGCCATTCTACATTCAACAGAAAAGCTAGTGCTTGCTGAATGTCGGCCCACAGGAGGTTGAATATCAGAATAACAAACTGGTTGGACTTCTTGGATTTGATCTGCCAGCGCACAAGTTTATATGTGAGCAAGAACAGCAGCAATACCGAGGCGAAGAAACTGAGGAAAGCCAGAACGACGACTGCTCGGAGCCATGGAAGGGTATGTTGAGGTAAGGTGAAGGTTCTGGACTGCTCGTCCAGCATCGGCGTGGGTTCCATTGCGAAAGATGCTTGGCCAACGACAGCACAGAAATGGTTTTCACCTGTGAATGCTATACGATATCATATCGAAATTCGAAAGGAACCAGAAGAATTGCCGAGGAGAAATAGAAGAAGTAGAAGAGACGCAATGGATACTCAAAGTCGTGTGCCACAAGCCGCAAGACCCGAGAGTCGCAGACTCGGAACTCACCCAGCGGCGGAGAGGACGATAATGTACAATGACACCGCGACCCAGCGATGAGGGGGACCCTTGCTAGTCGCGGTAGTCAGCGCACGTTGGTCCCGGGACGCCATGTGTACAGACCAGACCTACAAAGACAATCCGGAGGCCCACTTTTCCATCTATTCCCGGTCTCCTCAGCGCCTTCTTTCCACCGATGTAAGGTTCGCTGCGTCGGGCTGGGGCTGAAAAAGATCGCTTCTAGCCTCCTGTTGTGGAGATGATATCTTATTCGAAACTTAGCATAGTCGATTGGGCAGGTAGTGAGGCATGGGTTGCCTGTACCAAGACCAAATTCCAAACAAACTAGCTAGAAGGATGAGCATGCCACCAAGCCCGTGCAAGAAGGTGTCTTGACGGTCGTGGTATGCATGTAATCAATCTCTTATGCCAGTGGAGCGTGCGGGCACAGAGCGCCACTCGTCATCTGACAGCATTTACGATGGCCCTGTACCCACCCACCGGCCTGGGAGCAGCGATCACAGCCCCCCCCCGGTACCGACGGCTGCACATGATTCGAGGGGAGATGTGGCGCTTTCTGGGCGCTCGTGAAGTAGTTCGTCTGGCTATTTATTCTGCTGGGGGTTTCTGAAGCTCAAGGGCTGTTGGTGGAAGCATGATACAGACCCAAGTTGGACAAGCCGGGTGAATGCATCAGGAAAGAGTACCCGAGGCGGAGCATGCGATAGACAGGTATTCAGGTACCAAGGTACCACGTAGCACCTGGCTTAGAATGTTGAGAGGCTCCTGCTCTGCTCCTCCCAGGTCTGTCCTCGTCGCAGAAAGCCAAATACTGCGTTTCGAGGTTGATATCCAAGTGGCCAGCACCAGGTCCACGGCGGAAATAGTAATCAGCGCCTGGGTTTCTCCTTTGACCAAGCGTAGAACCCCTACCAACAGCCTGCTACGATGGCTTGCGCATCCCCCATGTCCATCAGTCTGACGTCTTGCTCCAGTCCTCGTGCGTCCCAGGGTTCAGTCAGCTTGGCCTATGCGGGGCCGGGCACGTTCACCCATTTCAGCTTAGGCGTCAACACTGGCGTCAGGTTTCGCGCCGCCTCTTGAGGTAAGGGGGTGTGTTGGTTGACTGTGGTTCGTGTCACTTCGCTTTTGAGATTAAGATTGAGTGGTCGGAGAATAATCCAGAATATCTTCCCGGTCTTGTGCAAAACCTCCTCACCATTGCTGTGCACAGCCCCCGCCCCGGAACGTGTTCACATCTTTTCTCCTAAATCTTCCTTCCAAAAGGATCATCTTACCCAGGCACTCCTTGGCTTTTGCATACCGATATTGCAAGACGGCCCTTTTCTTCCCTCCAGCTTTCTCGCCGCATTCGGCCTCGCGCTGGAATTGTGCAGAGTCAAATGCCGGAGTTGCCGATTCAAGATTCGGGTGTCTTCTGCAACCCTTCTGCAACCCATGATTCGGGACACTATCGTAACGTCTTGGACTTCTCTCGCGGACCACAAGTTCGTGTGCGAGCACTAGCCGAAGCGCGTAAAACATGGAGCATGGCGGAAGCGGTGCCTCGTAACAGCCCTCTAAGTGATCAACGCCTTACCGCGTCTAAGATCGATATGGCTCAGCTCGCCATTTTCCTGAGGCTGTGGTACATTCGTCATATTGCGGCGCGCGGTACACTTCAGGAGATATCACACCAATCAACACAAGCTCCCACGCCCATGGTCATCCAACCATCCTTCAATCGTACCGGATCTGTGTATTTGTCCTTGGCCCCGTTCTCTGTTGACTTCTCTGTGCTTAATTATGCTTCAAGCCCTCATTTAAGCAGTCAAGCTTCGAGGCTTTCAGCTCCTACGTGTTGATATCGGCACGCGCCGACACACGGGGAGTTACCCGGTCGACTAAGCATTGTGGACTGATTTTCGCTACTTCAAACTCCATCGAGAGATATCGGTTGGATCGTGAGATGTGCGCTATTTCACGGTCTAGAGACGTAGGTACAAGGCCGCAGTACTCCGGTCGACCTGGACCGGAAAGTATCTCAGGCTTAGCGAACAAAAAACCATAACTCTTCGCCAAATGCACTTCGTATGCTTCGGGGACCGTAGAAAATGTCTTACCGTCCGCAGCAACACAAGCAGAGCATTTTTGGACCCCTTACGTGCTCTCATGGCTGTTAAATTGACAATGTTTTTTTGTGTTGCCATAACCAACCATCTCCTTACTCAACAACGCCACCAGTATCCGCCTCCTAGGGCCTGGAACTGTAAATTGTGAGGACCCCCCTTCTTCGCTACGGCAATTGGCTCCTGCCACTAACAATGTTCCAGAGAATCCGGCGAGCACATTCAGCATCCGGTGCGCTATAGAAGCTAGGCCTTAGCTAGGAGATAAATTTGGGCATCGTATCAACAGCAAATCGGGCGCTCAATCTGTGGATTATGATCGACAAACCTGTGGGTTCGTATTATTAATTAGCCGCTCCATGAAGATGCCATCGCATACCGATATGATTGCATTTCGAAGCAGAAGTTAGCTCGATGTTCTAGCTGTGGGCTACGGGTGAGAAATGTGTATGTGCATGCGAACAATTTCATTGCTCGCTCACACACCTGCACATGTGATTTGAGGATATCGAACTAAGGCTACGCAGAGATTGGAGGCAACAAGTAACCTAAGTCAACGGCAACAGCGTTAACACACCAAGGCCTCTGTTCAACAAGGTATCGCTTCACCCAACCTCTGTAGTCGTCCAGCGTAAAAATACACTTTTAGGTACCTGCTGAAAGGCATTGTCTCCATTTGTCTACAGACCGCTCAACGATTGTTTTGCTCAGACTGGTCAAAAGAAATGGCTATGGATGCTATTTGCTCGGCTACCTACTCCGTATGTATCCCGTTTTTCCCAATCGCAAATTGGGAGTAAAACATGAAATTGCAATTATATTCACCCGAGACCAAAGTATAATACCACAAATGCTGACAAGGCATGTACTCCTATGCATGATTTCTCGTTGAACTCTAATTGAGGGAAAAAAAAACCCCTCACATTAGCATCTTTATTGGTTTTCACGCGACAGCTATTCTGGCTGCTTTGTTCGATGATACTATATTACCGTTGGTTATGTGTTGAGCGAAAGCTCTTATTACGCATCTCCATCGTGCATGGTACGGTGACTATATCAGGCGTCCTAGACTCGTAACATATTAGCGATAGGTTCCAGGCATTAGCGACTAGATAGAGGAGGTTGGTATCGGAGAGAACCAAGACACTATTTTCTAGTAATGATATCAAACTAAGAGTGTCCCGCAATCCTGAACAGACATGTCTTGATTCTTTCACTGCTTACACAACAAAGTCTTCCCGTGTGTTGGGATCCGGATCTCCGTATGGCAAGGCCTCCCCTGCACATCTGACAAGTAGTACTGGGCGGTGTAAGCCATGATCAGCGCGACGTACGACCGGAACACATGTAATCTGACGCGGCTGATGATGACTATGGTCAGCGTGGAACTTACTGCAAGAACCAGTACTATCCTGGTTGAGTAAAAGGCTGTAGTTGTGCTCATGCTCTTGCTTTTGCTGATCACTGGGACTATGTGGGGATTGACGCTTACGAAATACGTATTTATATTGGATACATCTACAATGTCTCCCAATGCGAATCATTATGTAGAGCATCATATCCGTTTAATCAGATGAGCCATGCAACCAGCAACGTAAATAATAAAAAATGAGACATGGAAAGAGTGGTATCCAAAGATGCGCCATAGAGCTCGTCTAGTGTCTGAAGTAATCTGGCCGAAGAATGTGAACCTCCCTGCAAATGTCTCTAGAGCCTTGCGCCGCCCGCAAAGTATTGCCCAACAACTCTTATTAGATCTGTGCCTCTTAGCTCAACATGCGTGAAAGTATATCCCTTGAGGTCATTTTGGCAACCTTGATGACATCAACGCAGGCCTTGCGTCAATCCGCGAAACTCTCGGTCTACTGCCAACGAAAACTCGGGCCGCCCGGAAACCATATGGCCTTGCGCACTTGTGTACTGCGTCTCCTCGGGCTCAGGCGTCTCTTGACTCCATCGCAAGATTTGCTGCATAGTCACTATATCTTCGATAATTACGTTGAAAGCGTCCTGCACTTTATGAAGTACTACATTGCGGTTATAGTTGGTCCGGTTCTTCCAAACGGCGTCCATGAGTGTTGCGTTAATCTGCTCAAGCTGTTCGAGGGTGCAGCCTGATGTTTTGACGACAAGCATTTGGTAAAGGTCGTTGAGCTGATCCTCATCAAGAAGGAGCTCCGGCTTCGGCTCTTCATCGTTCAGTATGGCGCCAAGATTAGATGTGTGCCGCGGTGGCGCTGGAGCAGCCATCGTATTGTGTTGTTGAAATGACTGGGATGGGTCCGAGTTTGATGGTTGACTGCTAACATAATGTTGCTCTATTTTTGCAATAAGGTTAGTTGGTTGCTGAGGCAAGAGGGGCACAAAGGGCGCTAAACTTTGATGAAATAAACTTGACGAACCTTGCGTATCGGGAAGCTGTGATCCGCCCGGCTGAGGAGCTACGATCATCTCTTGGAAATCGGGAAGCCCAATTACGGCACCATTGGTGCTCTGGGTGTTTGATTTAATATCAGAGGACCGATTCGAAGTCTTTTGCCCAGAGGTTGTTGTTGAGGCGCTGTTATGGTAATCGTTGGGATGTGAGTTTGGCAACATGTATGTTCGGGCTGATACTTGGGACTTCTGCGTTTGAATTGTCTGTATATCAATTCTGCTTGGCGTCTGGAAATGGAACTCATTCTGAGTGCCAACATTCAAATCTTGACTATCCGTCATATGCGTGTCATTGTCATGCCCAGAGGGGACTGTCGATCCGTTCTGGTGACTATGCTGCGCACCCTCCTCTCCACTTGTTCCGTTGGAGAGTGGAACTACAGGTGGAGCGCGCAACGGTGTTACTGGTGGTATGGCAGAATGTCCAGGCACAGGTTCACCCAAGATGATCGGTCCTGAAGTCTCCGTCGTTCCAAGAGACTGCTCAGGCGGAACTCTGGCAATCTCGGTGCTCACATCCTGGCCCTCAGCAAGAGCTTTCTGCCGCTTCTCTTTGGCCTTGCGCTCCCTTTCTAGTTCTCGTGCATAAACGGCTTCACACTCCATAAGCACGGCAGGGGTAAAGAAATTCGCAATGTCGACCTCCACGTTGCTGACCATTTCATTACCCTTCAGTGTTCGCTCTGCGTCACCAAGGGTTCTAGCGTCCTTGGCCAGAGTCTTGATATCAAACAAGAAGTCTTTTGGGCGTTTGTAGTAGCCATTGGAAAGTCGTTTCTCAATATTGCCAAGGTCAAGGTTGTAGTACTTATTGCCACTTTCAACATGCAGCAGAACATCAACGCCTTTATGATCCTTGGAGCGCTCCCAAGGTCGTTCTACACCTTGCTCATGCTGTTGGTCTGGGGGTAAATCTGTCCTGAAGTGCTCTGGATCCTGCTCTTCGAGCAAGTAGGCGTACCAACTCTCCTCTAGAATCGGCTTGAAAAACTTCCTGTAGCTTCTCTTCAATTGGTCCATGATGGGCTGGATGGTTATCTTGACCTTATTTAAAGTCATCCTATCTTGTTTCTTCTGTAGTTTCTCCTTCGCTGCTAGTTCTTTGGGATCCACCACTGGTACTACAATAGGGGCGGGTTCCAATTGGGGCAGAATACGCTTCTTCCTGTTATCCGGATCAGGAAAGTCGACTGGAGACATGCGAATATAATGGCAGACGTTATTGAAGTATTCGGCTCGGCCCTCCTGGTCTGGGCGCTGGAGTTTGAATTCGTTGTTTTGGGAGTAGCCAAACAGGTCGACCATCATCTGCTTGTCTGGTCGTTCTCGTTCATCAAGAAGCTCCAAGACACCCAATAGCATGATTGGCTCATTCGCACCAACACTTCGTAGGAGGAGTTTGAACGTTTTGATGGCCGTTGGCGGTAGAGTCTGATACCAAACATCAACAGCTGGGATATAAATGACACTGGGCTTGTGTCGCCTGACCTCCGTGAAGAGCTGGGTGATGGCAGCTTCAGGGGTTCGAGAAGGGTCTTCGAGTATGGTCGGCAGATCGAATGATTGCACATGCAACCCCTCGATCTTATTCAGTAGAGCAGCACCAAGGTACTGTTGGCCCATGCCTTGTAGACCACTGATGAGTAGACGGGGCCGGAAAATCCTACTGCTCTCAAAGTTCCGCATGGTAGCCTCACGTTCGAAGCCTTTCTCGTCCTCACGGTCATCATACTCTGCTTCCTCGAGCGCGGTAAGCCTTTTCCTCCTAGGCAACAGCTCATCGATGCGCTGAGTGATCTGTGCCAATGGTCTTCGAAGTAGCGGCTCGATATCTTTTGCGAGCGGTGCTGCACTGGCAGTGACTGTCCGCTGAGAGGATGGAATCATTTTGTTGACCGAAATCATAAAATCCTTTGCGAGAACTTTGATGTTTGTTGGATCAATCAGAAGCTTCCTCTCAGAAGTATAGATTTGAGGGAAAGTTCCTTGCACCGCATTCAGGGCAGCCTCAGTACATAGCGCACGAAGATCCGCACCACCATAACCTTTTGTCAGTTCCGCAAGAGAGTCTTTCATTACTGGCTGGAGTGGTGGATCCCAGTTTTTGGTGTGAATATCGAGAATCGCGCGTCGTCCCGCAACATTAGGCAACGGAAAGTAGAACTCACGGTCAAATCTACCAGGGCGTCGTAATGCCGGATCAACAGAATCGGGTCGATTTGTCGCACCAATGACGATGACTTGACCACGTCCATCCATACCGTCCATCAGGGCGAGGAGTGTCGCAACAATGGAGGCATGGATTTGTTCTTGTTTGCTTGACCGAACTGGTGCTAGGCCGTCGATTTCATCGAAGAAAATAATGCTAGGCTGCGTCTTCCGTGCTTCTTCGAAGAGGAGGCGAAGTTGGCGTTCAGCTTCTCCGACCCATTTGCTCAAGGCATCAGCACCTTTGCGCATGTAAAAGGTGACTTTCTGCCCGTGAGAGCTTACGCTGGATGCTAATGCACGGGCAAGTAGGGTCTTACCGGTACCTGGAGGGCCATGGAACAAAACCCCCCTCGGCGGCGTTATCTTGAAGCGCGTGAATACTTCAGGGTATAACAATGGTAGCATGACCATTTCCTTTAGTTTGTTGATGTGGTCGTCCAGGCCTCCAACACCGTCGAAATTGACATTCGGATCCACGCCCAGTGGATCGGAATCAGCAAGCGCCTTTTTATCCTTGACCTTTCCTAGGTTTGCTGGACCGCCTCCAGAGCCTCCGGCTTGTTGGGGGTCAGCGTTATGAGTTTGAGGAAAGCCAAACACGGGGGCAGTTGCAGTTGTGGGTGTCATGCCGATCATGCCCCCCATAGCTTTTGGCATCATTTGATTCTCCTCATCACTACTGTCGGAGTCACCACTAGCGGCACCATAGCCACCTTCAACTCCACCTCCAAACGGACCCTGATTGCTGAAGAGACTGCGGTAATTCGAACGACCGCCCTTTGGTCGTGACCTTCCGGCAGATGGCCCAGCTTCATCATCATCAAAAACGGCATTCAGCTCTGGGCGAACCACTCGGTAATCAACACCAGTGTTGCGTGCACGACGTTTCGGGGCAGTGTCGTAGGAGAGCTCATTGTCTGGAACACGTCTACTTAAGCGTCGTCGCTTATGCTGCTCAAGCTCTTGGAGCTCGTCTGCAATCTCATCCGGGTCCAGGCGGGATTGCTCATCGGATGACGAGTTGCGTCTACTTCGTTGGGACTGCCGCGTTTTTCCACGACGGCGAGTAGATCTGCGGCCGGAGCCTGATGCGCTTTCAGATGTTGAGCGTTTAGCCTTGCTATGATCCGAATCTGAGATGCCCTCCTCTTCTTCCTTTTCGTCCTCAGCAACTGGCTCAAAGTCGCTGCTCTCATCAGCTCCCCGCTTGCGCTTTGCGGATCTTGCACGGGTGGCCTAATATGGTCAGTGAATTTTAGAGCTTATTGCAATGCAAACTCACTCTGAGGTTGCGACCACCACGTGTAATTGGTCCTTCTTCTTCCGAGTCCTCCGCAACGCCATCTGGCTGTGATTCTTGTATGACGCCTGTCATGGCCTCCTCATCGTCCTCATCATTATTCTTGGCATCTTGAGCATCTTGTACAGGAGAACTTTCTTTGCTGGCCTCAACTTGAGTTTCAGGGTTACCAAGGATTGCATCTAGTGGGCCAGGAGTACCCTCGGCATCTTCTTCGTGAACTATAGATACTTCTTGTGAAGCTTCCATGATGGCGCTATGCTGTGGAGCCTTTGGACCCTTACCACCTCTAGTTGCACGCATGTTGATAGGCTCAGGGCTTCGGGTGCCTGGGCGGATAATGTTAACATGTCTGCCCGAGTCGGAAAGCGCAATTATTGGGACCTCTACGTCGTGCGAGAGGCGACTGCTGCGTCGCGCACCCGGTACGTCTGGTGTTTTCCCACGCGCCATGGACTTGCTGCCAGTGCGGGTGCGCAGATTACGACCAGAGGCGTAGCCTGGCATTTTGAGTTTGACAATAAGCGACGGCTTTTCAACCTCCTCGATGGATGGCTTTGCGCGTCGCCTGGAGGCAACTCTCAGTGGTTCGTCGTCTTCGTCGTCGTCGGCAGATGGCGTATTCTCAATTCCGTCCTCACTCTCCTCGTATGTGACCTGTTTCTTGGTAGCGCGGCGTACGCTTCGGCCAGTCGCCGGATTGATCTCAGGCTCTTCAGACTCGGAACGATCAGTGAATGAGTCGTCGGATACGATTTCTTCGTCGTCGTCAATTTCAGAGCCGCCGTAATCGCGTCGTTGGCGCTTGGGTGTCTTCTTCTTAGCGCCGGGGGTGCCTCGATAGCGACGGCGCTGCGGGGCGACTCTCTCCGATTCGTCGTAATCTTCGTCTTCAGGGTCGGAAGCGTTTGGGTCGATGTCGAACTTGCGCTTGGCACGGCTAGACATGAGGAATTGTCGCGAGGGGGCGATTGCGCGTCTGGTAGGCAACCGTGAGTGAATGTGTCCTGGATTTGGCGGGTAAAGGCGCACTTACACCTCGGTGATCAGGATTTGGACTATACAGATGACATAAGGCGCAAGCAAGATGTTGACTGCATGCGCGAAAGAGAAGCGATGACTGCGCCAAAGTGTGTTGTTGTGGGTCGGTGAGCAACAGTCAAACGCGCGATGCACGGCTGAAAGTAGCTAGGAACGAAGTGACAGCAACAGCAAAACGCATCAGATGATGAATGGAAGTCGCAGACAACGAGGGAATCAAAGCAGAAAACTGTGGTTGAGGGTCAGTTGGTGATGGTGTCGGAGGCAGGATTCCTCAATCAAGCTTGGCGCGGCTACTTTAGTGCACGGCTGACATGCACCGCCTGCATAGACAAATTTGATGCCCGAGAACACGCATCTATTCATCACCACAACCACATGTCTATTTAACTAGCCTATAACTGTGTAAGGGTACTGAACGGGCTTAAAAACGATGGGATTGATATCTGGGCGCGAAGTCCGCAAATTTTCGGGAGTCTTGCAGCACATACCGGACGTGTATTCTACTTTTCTTTTCCGTCTTGATAGCTATTGCTGCTGGCGATCAGCTGCAGGTACAGATGCGGCTCAAAAAGCTTAATGCTGTTAGACACGTCGATAGCATGGTTCAATGTGGGGAAGGACAAACCGTGCACGTGCACCATGTGTGGCAACGCCTCTGGTCCGCTTCCATCAACGTAGTGCCGAAGCGGCCATTGAGTTTGCAGAATGAGCAGTTTACTTGAACGATATTATAGAGTTTTATTTAAAGTATGGCGAATGCAAATAGGTGTGATAACGCTTGATGCCATTAGGAGTTTGGAGACTCAGTAGCATGCAACCTGAACACTTGCAGCGTCAATCTCACACACATGCAAAGTCATTTTGCATTCTACATTAGTGCTTCTTACATGTGTTGTGTCGACAGCTTTGGTGGTCGCAATGATCATGACTAAGAAATGTGGTGTTGAAATTGGTTGGCGCGCCAGATCCCCTAACCCTTCACCCTTGCCGCTCAAGTCGCCGGCACCGAAACAACTAGCAGGCTTGCAACAGCCTACTAGTCCAGGTTATCAGACAAGTGCCGGAGCGGTTATTCCATTATTTGACTTCAACATACTAGTCAAGAAATCATTGACGTGTATCATATCACACTTGAAAGCATTGTTGCGAAAATGGTGCCTGAAAATGAGAACAAATTTCGGCCGTTTACAACAGACGCCGGTGGAAGCACTGTTGCCATACCCGCCACGTCAATCAAAAAATATTCAGAATAGAGCTAGTCTAGCGGCGGGCGAAATAGAGAGGAAAGGAACCTCAGGGAACCAGACTTTGAGCGCCAAGTGCATATGTATAATATCTATACAGTTACCTCGGCACATTTATTGTGTATGCCATCTTCGAATGCCTAGCAAGTACATCAAGATGATGCTTATTCCTCAGAAGTTGCGCTTATTCCTCTGGGATCAAGCGATCGACAGCTGTCACTTTGTCAGTTGGTTCACGACATGTAAGGCACACTCAACACACCTTTGCCATCTTCCAATAGCCACCCAGAGCAATCAATCTTCCACTTATCTCCTTGAACCTCAACCTTTGCAATGCCAAACCTCAGGACAGCAAATTTGAATGAGAGGAAGAAATTGGTCCACTTTTGGTGCACCCAGCGCGCTGAAAATTCCCACAAGCGCGGCAGAATAGACATGCGTTCCAGGCCATCCCAAAGGTCCTGCCGCCGGAATCTGTCTGCTTCCACCAATTCTTCCACCATGGGATACGTCTTCTCGCTGATGGTGGGTCCTCCAAGGTTGGCGTAGATGACCTTTTCCTTCAACCACGGAGCTGCCCTGACAGTCATACGTAGCTGCAGCGGCCCACCTTGAAGGCTTGGGAGAACCTCAAGGGCACGCATCCGGTTGGTAGGTGCTGTGCATATGTAGCAGCCGATAGCAATAAATGCAAGACCGACTCCAACGTAGGACGGCCGTACAAAAAACGGGAGGTCCCTATCCTTCACGTCGTCTTGGAACTTGATCGCAAATGCTCCTGTGCCTATCCAAAGCGCTGCAGTGCCATACACTTTGAGATAGTACCACCCGTCCTTGGGTGCCTTGTATAGTAGGACGGGCTGCCGGGTTTGTATGACTTGTCGAATAACTGGGTCATTGGTAATGAAACCGTTTGGCCTGGGGCCGAAGTTTTGCTGATATGTGCGCAGTATGGAAGACGTGAATGAGCGTGAGTTTCGGGTGGTGTTGGGCTTGAAGAATTGTTCGCGACTTTTGAACAGGGTAGAGCGCAATGACGGAGGCAAACGAAGATAGTGCTGGTGTAGAAGGCCAGCGAAAGTCCTCGATATAGTAGACATGCTAGATGCCGTTTAACATTGGTCTCGAGTGTATTAGCGCCCAAAGGGGTGTGTAGTATGCACATTGAACGTGGTGGACAGTCCAATGGCAGTGCCATGTTCCAACTCGGAAAATGGAGAGAAGGCGAGAAAGGTCCAAGCTCCGCTGCTCCCAACATTTCCACAACCTCCAACCCGCCGTCCTCGGTGCATCTCAAGCAGCCCGACCCCACTTGTCCGCCAATTGGTCCCCATGGCTTCCATCGCTGCCGCATGTCGGGCGTCGGCGCGCGCTGCGACACCGCAACTCCGCAGTCATGGCGCCCGGAGAGGTGAGCAAGACGCCGACAATAAGTTGGGCAGACACTAACGGCAACGATAGCCTTCCATCCAGGTCAAGCTGCGCTTGTGGCACAGAACTTCAACATGCCTGCCTTATCTCCGACCATGACCGAAGGCAATATCGCGACCTGGAGGCTCAAGGAAGGTACGATTGACTGGGACACGAAGCAATAGGCAGACATACTAACCTAGGCAGGTGATTCTTTCACAGCCGGAGATGTGCTTCTGGAAATTGAGACAGACAAGGCGCAGATGGACGTCGAGGCCCAAGACGATGGCATATTGGCAAAAATAATAGTACGTCATGGCTGCAACTACTCGGTCTCTACACAGGGCTAACCTATTCTACAGCAAGGAGACGGATCAAAAGCAGTCCAGGTTGGCTCCAGGATAGCCGTCACAGCAGAACCTGGCGATGACGTGAGCTCTCTCGAAATGCCTGCAGAGTCCTCTAAGCCCCAGCCCAAGGACGGATCACAGAAGCAGCCACAACCGGTGCCAAAGGAAGAGCGGACCACCAAGCCACCTCCGAGCTCTAGCACACCGCAGGCATCTTCCAGTGCCAAGGCCCAGAAACAGACATACCCCTTATATCCGTCTGTGCAACATCTGCTAAAGATTAATGGTCTACCGAAAGAAGAGGCCGATAAGATCCCAGCCACTGGGCCAAACGGCAGGCTCTTGAAGGGTGACGTTCTCGCCTATGTTGGCCAGATCCAAAATTCTTACCCGGCCGAGTCCGCGGAACGATTCAAGAAGCTCGCTCATCTCGATCTTTCCAACATCAAAGTAATGCAAAAGAAAGCAGCCCCTACAAAGGCGCCCGCTGCGACAGACAAACCATTACCCGTCAAGCAGGCCAATGTCGAGGTGGCCCTTCCTGTTTCCCTCAAGGCGGTCATGGAGTGCCAGAAGCGTGTGCAAGCGTCGATTGGGGTGTTCCTACCCCTTTCAACTTTTATCGCCCGTGCGACAGAACTGGCCAACGAGGAATTGCCAAAGTCAAAGACAACCAAGCCATCTGCCGATGAGCTGTTCAATGCCGTACTTGGTCTGGACAAGATCGGGAGCAAGTACTCGCGAGGCTCTTTTGTGCCTTTGGTAACTGCGCTGCCTCCTTCAACAATGCAGAGTGCGCGGGCGCCGGTGTTCAGGAAACCAGACGTACTGGACATACTTAGCGCGAAGAAGTCGCCGGCTCGTAGGAGCAAGCTACCCACTGTCGGCGGAGCGGAAGGGGTTGGTGGGCCTTTGAATGTGTTTAGTGTCAGCGTGCCACAGGGCGACGAGAAAAGGGGACTGGTGTTTCTAGAGCGCGTCAAGAGCGTACTGGAAGTTGAGCCGGGCCGACTCGTTGTTTGAATTCACCAGTGTCTGTACATTAGATAGCGCATGTTTGCTTGCTCGTCTGGCGAGGCGTGACCAGTGTTTTGCTGGAAAAGGAAATTATTCCCACTTCCCAAGATGCCCTGCGTCCCCGGGCGCACCCGAGATTTGGAGGTGAAGAACAGGCGTGCGCTCCTGGGCGAACGGGGACGCTAAAGCTTGACAGCACAAAAGATCCTTGGTCCGGGAGTGAGGAACACACAAGACAGAGCCGCACGGACAACACGGACAAGGACGGATAGATATGCCCCGAATCCATGCAGTAATCAGCCATGAGGATTTCGAGAGCAGGCGGTGAGGGCGGCAGAAGAAACGACGGTGACCAAATTATCACAGTCAGCCTGCCATGTTTTTTTGACCCTCGCTCTCCGCCCGTGCTTCCCCCACGCATTCTCCGAGCCCCCGCGAGCGAGCTAGGGTAAATTTTGTCTAGCGGACCTCCGAAGCTCGCAACACGTCCAAGCTCCAATTCCGGAGGGTGTGCAGTCGACTCACCACCTTTGCCCCCTCGCCGCCACCGCTCACTGACTATTCCAACTCTTCTGCCTGCCTCTCTTGTCTGACCCCGAGGCCAATTGATACTCTCACATCATGGCTACGGTCAAGGAGCAAGTCGGCGAGGTGTTGCTGGGCACCACCGACGAGCCCCAGCTGTCCCAGCTCACGCGGGCCGCCTTCATGAAGTACGCGCAAAAGGACGACAGTGGCGAATACTTCCTCAACGAAGACGATTTCATCAGTGCCGTTGCGCCTGAGAGCGAGGATTATGTAAGCACATTGCCTTCACTCTCTCTCCTGAAGCTCACTGTGCGCCTTCCCACAGCACAAAATCAAGCGCTACCAGTACGGCATCCTGTTTGTCGTGGCCGACCGCGACAGGAAAGGCAGAGTCAGCATCCACGACTGGTCTGTCTTCCAGAACCTCTTAGCCAAGCCCGATGCCGAGTACGAGGTCGTCTTCCGTTTCTTCGATAAGAAGAGAACAGGCTACATCAACTTCGACGAGTTCTACGAGACATGGAAGTCACACAAGACAGAGAACAGCCTGCCGTTCAACTGGGAGGGCGAGTGGGCCTCTCTCTATGTCGGCTCAAAGAAGCACAGGCATGCCATGACCTATCCTCAATTCGCCCAGATGCTACGAGGCCTGCAAGGAGAGCGAGTCCGCCAGGGTTTCATGTATTTCGACAGTAACAAGGACGGATTTGTCGAGCCTGAGGACTTCCAGCGTATAATTCGCGAGACGGCAAGCCACAAGCTCTCCGACTTCCTCCTCGAGAATCTCCCAACCCTCTGCAATATCTCTGCCGGCAGTAAGATTTCCTACGCCAATGTCCGCGCTTTTCAGAACATGATACAGCAGATGGACATGGTGGAGCTGATTGTGCGAAATGCCACACAAAAGAGCTCTGACGGCAAAATTACACGCACAGACTTCCTCAACGAGGCTGCGAGAATCAGTCGCTTCAACCTTTACACCCCTATGGAGGCAGACATCCTCTTCCATTTTGCTGGCCTGGACGAAGCATCTGGACGGCTCAGCCTGCGAGACTTCGCACGCGTTCTCGACCCATCATGGCACACAGTATCCGGGCTGGGAGCGGCCGCGATAGGTGATGCTGGACAAAAGGTTTTCGCAAGTACAAAGTCGATTTGGCATGACGTTCTGGAATCTGTTCATCACTTTGCGCTTGGCTCCTTGGCCGGTGCTTTTGGTGCCTTCATGGTGTATCCGATCGATCTGGTCAAGACCAGAATGCAAAATCAGAGAAGCTCTGGCGCAGGACATGTCTTGTACAAAAATTCGCTCGATTGCGCAAAAAAGGTCATCAAAAATGAGGGTTTCAGGGGACTATACTCAGGTGTACTTCCACAACTTGTCGGCGTAGCCCCAGAGAAGGCCATCAAGCTTACAGTGAATGATCTAGTTCGAGGGAAGCTGACAGACAAATCATCGGGTAGCATCAAGCTACCCCATGAACTCCTTGCCGGTGGCACAGCTGGTGCGTGTCAAGTGGTCTTCACGAACCCTCTAGAAATCGTCAAAATTCGACTTCAGATTCAGGGTGAGCTTGCGAAGAATGTGGAGGGCGTCCCAAAGCGGTCTGCCATGTGGATTGTGCGTAATCTGGGCCTTGTTGGACTCTACAAGGGAGCTTCGGCGTGTTTGCTTCGAGATGGTAAGAAAGTATCGAGTTCATCAAGACTGACCAGCTACTCACGTATTCATAGTTCCTTTTTCCGCCATTTACTTCCCAGCTTACAGCCACTTGAAAAAGGACTTTTTCGGCGAGAGCCCTCAGAAGTCTCTAGGCGTTATCCAGATGCTGACGGCTGGTGCAATTGCTGGTATGCCGGCCGCATATCTCACCACACCGTGCGACGTAATCAAAACTCGGTTGCAAGTAGAGGCGCGAAAGGGTGAGGCCACGTACAATGGGCTTCGACACTGCGCGCAGACTATCTGGCGAGAAGAGGGGTTCAAGGCGTTCTTCAAGGGCGGACCAGCCCGTATCATGCGATCATCACCCCAATTCGGTTTCACACTAGCTGGCTATGAAGTGCTGCAGCGAGGTACGTTTACTTGCAGAATTGTTGTCCCCAGACACACATGCTGACGCGCGTGTAGCTCTCCCAATGCCCGGGACCGGTCACTCAGAGGCCAGTCTTGAGCCATCTGTTGGCCTAGAAGAGGCAAAAGCACCGCTACCTTATCTCCGGAGCCGAAACGCTCTGAAGGTGATACTGGATCTGGACGAGAATTTTGGGCGACCTAAATTACCGGCGGACTATAAGTGGACGGGGATTCCAGGGTTCAGTGGGAATGCGAAGGCGTGATGCGGCGCTGCACGTGTGTAGCCGACATGCGATGCGGCTGAGGATAAAATGGGATTGGCCGATTCTGCATAGCGCACTACAGGTTGGGGACAACGATTGTCCCGTCAGCGTGTCTGTTGCTTTTTGGCGTTGGCGAGGTGGTGGGCTGGGTTTGGTTCGGGTGTGGACGCGCAGGAGTGGGGGGCAGTCAGTCATCACCACATTTTCTAGACAGGCGCAGACGGAAACAGCACAGGGCGCAAGACTGTACGATAGGACAGAAGCCGGGTGTAAGCGGCGGTAAATATAGCAACATCGATTGGCGAGGAGAAGGGAGAAATATTCATAGCATGCATTTGCGCATGCGAGCGTGGTCAACAAAAGCCCGATAGGAACATGACAGACAGTCTAGGATAAGTGGTAGGCAAGTGATATATTGCACGCACAGGGGGGTGAGGGGTGAGGAGAGAGGAGACGGGGAGGCGAGGAAACGAGCGGTTCGCTGGCGTGGCAGAGTTTGGGTCTTTGCCCGGACAAACCTCCGCCGACCCCATGGGCAGCGGTCAGGGAAGGATAGGCGTGGTAGGGTAGGGTATGGTAGGGCGAAAGCGGGGGACGTCGAGGAGCCAGTGGAGCCAGTGGGCCACTTTGCCCTGGAGCCTCATCGCGGCCATGGCAGTGATTGGAACGACTCCCTGTGCCAGTATGTCCTGTTAGCTGTTAGGTCAGCCCGCCGCGCCTCCAGCAGGAAGGCCGCTGCAGGATGGCCTCACTGCCCATACCAATACCTACAGTACTGTTGCTGCTCCGCCTTCTCTGCTGCCAGATTCCCAGATTCCCAGATTCGACTAGACCACGGCTGCCTTGTCAACGCTCAGTCACATCGCAGCCCTCGCAGACCAGACGCTGCGCTAGCTATCCGTCAGAGCCCCCTCCCCGCATCACAGCAGCCTCTTTCAGCACAGCGCGCCAGTCACCTTACTCCAGCTGCCCAGGCCCAGTCCGGCCAGTCCAAGTCCTCGACGTCCTCCTGGCAGCTGTGAGGCCTGGCGAGCCTCACTCAGAATTCCATCACCCATGCGCATTGTGACCGGCCCTGCCTGACTGTGTGCCGTGTGCCATCGGCCTTGAGGCTGAAAACTAATCGTCGCACTGGCACCTCCGGGTATGTTTCTCACCGCGCAGAGCCGCACACTTTCCGCCGCCTCACTTCTCGCGCACCCACTTTGTCTTGTCCCTTCGCCTTCGCTGTTGTTGATTCCTACCCTCGTCTCAGCTCCTTCTGTTTTTGTTTTTTCTCAATTCCCTCGTCCCTCGTCATGTTCTCCTTGTATCTTGCGTGCGCATCCCCAATTTTGTCTGTGCGCCGTTCCTCGCAATGACAGACGGTAGCCTGCTGCGCACATCGTTGAGCACTTGCCCATCACATGTTGTCTCGCCACCTGCTCCCCACTTCAATATCCTTCGTCTCATTGTCGCCAGCACAAGAAGCATGCATCCGACTCGTAGACTAACCCTGCACCAGACAACCTTGCCCAGCCCTCGTTATAGCACTTGCTCAAACCGCAACCATTGTACGTTGCTTGGTAGCACTCGCCAAACCGCTCATTGGGAGATTATACTCCCATTGCAGCTACCCCTACTTCAATTTCCAAGTGATCGAGGGTGCATTCTACCTCATGAACGAGGCATTTTACTCGGAGGAAGATATCTGCCCCCGAAGTCCCGGCCTGGAACGAGTCTACCCTAAAGCTGTGCCGTCGCCGTCGCCTCCACCTGTACTCACAAAGGTGTTTCCTCCGCCAGTTAGTTCTCCTTCATTGTCAAGAAGACAGAAGAAGGCTAACCGCCGCAAGAATCGACCAACACAAGGCGACTGGGTTCTTATTCGGGAGATGGCCCCAAATCAACCTGAAATCGCACAGCAAGTGAGCCAGCAGGCACTAAACTCGGACTCGGACTCGAATCCTGATAGTGAGGACGACATGGAAGATCAGTCATCAGGTTCGACAACCGCTCCTTCTGCACTACATGAAACACAGCTAGTGCGATCAGGTGCACAACCTTTCCATTTGCAACCGCCTGCCAAAGATGCATCAAATGCATCAGGCCAAACGATTGCAACAACTACTCATAGAGACTCAGTCCTAGAAGCAGATATCAGAGCCGGTGGTCCCTTTGCATCTGATAGGCGTGCTTCTGAAGTGTCTACTATAAGCTCACAGGTAAATGGTTCTCGTTTGGACACGCAAGAAACAAATTCAGCAAAACCGAGTGTGATTTTCGCCATACATTCAGCCTCGTCAGCTACTCAGGCCAGCGACTCGGCTTCAATAGCGCATCTCCATGACGAGCTGACGACGAACCTACATCAATTACAAATACCTCCATCTGACAGGCTTCCCATCATACAACCTCAGTCACCTATGAACGATGCATCATCGCCGAATTCACAACAGTTACCATCTATTTCTCACGTGGTCGGAGATATTCCTCGGCCCGCATCAGTGAGTGAAGAAACTCGGACGAATGGCCTTGTTCACCGGCAGTCTATATCATCTATAGGACAATCTCCCACAGCAAGAGTGCGACAAATGTCAACAAGTTCACATACGCCGGTGTCTCCGTATGCCCTCGCATCATCACCAATCAGTGCAAACAGCGATCTGCCGAAGAGAGATATTTTTCTGCAGTCAGGTTCAGGGCATGTCTTTGGATCTGATGCTAGGAGGCCCTCTCAGGTATCAGAGAATGGACGGTATGCTTCAGCGCTTCATTCAGCGTCGACTAGCGAGGGCTACCAGAGTTCAGAAGGTCCGAGTCCCAGCGCACAACAGACACCAATTGAGAATCGTCAACGACATATGAGCCTGGACGGAACACTTGCTTCGGCGATAATATTACCTCCACCCACTGGATCAAATCTACAGCCACTTGGGGCGCATACCCCTGGTACTTTTCGATGTGACCATCCTGGTTGTAATGCCCTGCCGTTCCAAACACAATATCTACTAAAGTGAGTTGTCTGCTAAGCTCTGACAGTATCTTTGAGCCCATACCCTAACCCACGCTTAGTTCCCACACGAATGTACATTCGCAAAACCGGCCACACTACTGCCCCGTTAGCGGCTGTCCCCGTGCTGAAGGCGGAAAAGGCTTCAAGCGCAAGAACGAGATGATACGACATGGTCTTGTCCATCAATCCCCAGGTTACGTGTGTCCATTCTGTCCAGATCGAGAGCACAAATATCCCCGCCCAGATAATTTACAACGGTAAGCCTTTTCTCCTCATGCTATATTTGACAAAGCACGCTAACGCTTCCTCAATTCAGCCATGTCCGTGTTCACCACGTGGACAAAGACAAAGATGATCCCCAATTACGTGACGTACTTGCCCAGCGACCTGAAGGTGGCAGTCGAGGGCGCAGGCGCCGAGTAAGCGGTGCTGAGTAAGAACCGTCTTCATCCCTAACATCATGTAACAGATATCGGGCTAAATTGCCTTCCCAAAGAAGCAATAATTTTCACTCAGATGCAGCTCCTCTGCTCGAATTTTTATGCAATTCTTATTTCACTTCTGTCGAACATTTCTTTCCACTTCGGATAGGCTATCTGGATGCAAATCGATTTTATATACCTCTCAGCCCATAGCGTTTTCTTATATCCTCAACCAATTTCCCCGCGAGAGATTCGGGTCTAACTTGAATACCATTGCGTTTAGTTGTTCAGTTGGCTTACTTTTATAATTTTCAACTCTGCGATTCTCTTTTTTTATTCTACTATTGCATTATGTTCAGTTTGTTCTTGTTGCGTATCTCATGAGTTGTAGCTTGCAGGTAGTGGTTCGCCATCTTCAAGGTTGCAGGATTGGGAAGTCTCTTTCATATCAAAGCGCTTTCTGCTTTTCTCGATACCCGCGAGGAGAACTTTGTCATTCGCTACATTGCTTTTTTATCTTTGTTACTGCTGGCTTATGCCGCCAATCGATCTTCCTTTGCCCGTTTTTTTAACTGGCGTTATAGGCATTGCCTATACCACCGACCTTAGGTCTTCAATATTCTTTGCGTCGGACATATGAGTGGTATTAGCGCTTTTCTAGGTTCCTTGGCAAGGACAAACAATTAAATCTATTGTGCGTCATATGTCTTTGTGGCATAAGTATGTGGATGTGTTGCTTACTTTTGCTTCATTCCTCACTTGTAGTACGCTGGCATAATGAGATTGAAAAAGTTATCATGTTTTGCAAACGCTGCCATTTATTCTGCGTTACACAGATCTCACCAAAGTGTGTGGAGCACGGCATGTCTAGTTCCAAAAAAAAAAAGTCGAGAACGGGGTTATGTATTGAATTGCTCCTCGTTTCATCCTTGTGAAGTTTCTTAGGAGGCATTTATATATCAGCTCAAGTATAGCCGTTTGCGGCGTTGCCCAAGTCACTCATTATATCAGAATACTTTTTTTGTACTTGGTGAAACTATTTCGATAGCAATTGTTTTGGAGATTTGAGGGTAACTTTCGAGCAAGTGAAACCCTAAAATTTTACACCCGCTAATTGAAGAGTGAAATGCACCTGCCGACTACATTATTATGCCACTATAGTATAAGAGTGGGTGTCGTTCAACTAGCCCATCCTTGATATATGATAATTTATTGAAAGTCTAGAAAAGTTATGGTATTTACCTGCCTGAACATTGCTGCCAGCTTTTTGAGAGTACCACTGTTGAACTCGACGTTATCACGCACTGATTAATTGCACACTCGCTGTTCTCGAAACTTACACCAAACGACGGGTAACGACCATGCTTTGAAATATAACAGGTGAGCACGCATTATATGCGTGCTTGTCTTGCTTAATGTATTAGCTACAATTGAGTAGCGGCGTCGGGGAAATCTCGTCGGCTACATGTATGACGACGGAGAGGTGCATGAGCTGCCGAGCTAGTGTATCGTTAGACAGAAACTCTACATAGCATCGTCAAATAAGCATATTCAACACGAGTGTCGGGGTCAGCGAAGAATGAGCATGGGGTAGCCATATAGGGAGTGTGTCGGGTATGGTTTTCGACTTGATGTGCTGCTTCAAATAAGGATAGTTGCTCGCGACGTAAATATAGCGCATGTGAAGTATAGTACCATGTTTTATGTCTGGATCTAGATAATAGAACACTCATCTATACTGTACATAAGAGCGCAAACGGGAAGAGATTAGATCTACAGTTGTCCAGTACGGGCCCTGGTTCAAGTTTGTAACCACCAATCGGCTCAGAAATCGATGCAAGAGATTACATGATCAGAAGATACCAGCATCACATTGCAGACACAGTCAAGGGCTTAATGACAATGGTGGAATGAAGTTGTTCATTTTCATGCTGGAAGACCCAGCACTATCGTCAGATACATAGCTGAGGTCCCGAATGCTTTACCTCACGCCGTAACCCTTGAATGCTGAAAGAGACCCATATCGCCCGAAACCCTTCTAATACTTCTTGCCCTCGCGCAGCACGTCGCTGTACTCCTCAAGCGGTGACCTTTGGAGCTTGGTCTCCTTCCACAGATTTGGTGTGAGGAAGCCGTATGTGTTTGCGACGGCAACGAAGGTGGCCTTGAGGGTGTTCTCGAGGGTCTTGGTAGATCCAGCGGAGGCAGTGTAGATGTCCTGGACACCAGCGAGCTGCAACAAACGCTTGACAGCTGGAGAAGCGACCAAGCCAGTACCACGGGGCGCAGGGATGAGACGGACGGTGACGGAACCACACTTGCCGCTCTCCTTGGTGGGCAGAGAGTGAGGCTCACCAAGGTTGGTTCCCCAGTATCCTCGTCGGATGGGAACAACGCTGAGCTTGGCGATGATGATGGCAGCACGGATGGCGGTTGCGACCTCCTTGGAGGTCTTGATGCCGAGACCAATGTGGCCCTCAGAGTCACCGATGACGACGATGGCCTTGAAACGGGTACGTTGACCGGCACGAGTCTGCTTCTGGACGGGCTTGATCTTCATGACCTCGTCCTTGAGCTTGGGGAGGAAGAAGTCGACGATCTGGTACTCCTTGATAGGCAGAGAGTGGAGATAGCTGCAAAAGATCAGTCCATGTCCCGCTATTTGCCGTGTTACTCGTCGTGAACGTACATCTCCTCCATGCTTTTGATCTTGCCAGCCTTTACGAGACGGCCGAGCTTGGTGACAGGCTGCCATTCCTTCTCCTACACGCATGTTAATTCTGTCCGATTCCTTCAAACCATGGTGGTGTGTACCTCGCTCTTGCCGCCACGGCGCCCACGTCCACGACCGCGGCCACGGCCACGATCACCTCCACGATCTCCGCGAGATCCAAATCCGCCGCCGCGAGGTGCTCCAGCATCAGCCATTTTGTGTGTGAGTTGGTAGGACGGCTGCTGTAATTGCGCAGTCAGAAGATGTGTACAGTGTGTAGGTTGATGTAAAAATACGTACGGTTCAGTGTTCCTAAGGTTAGCTGTTGTCGCGACGTCAAAGTAAATTCGACGACCTGGTGGGATGCTGCCGTTTAAGCGAGTTTTCGACAATCCAGCTAGCGCCAATCAGAAGCGCGTATACCTTGGCGGGTCATCTCCCGCTCTTCATCCAAACCATCCCCAAAATTGAATGCAGCTCATGCAGGCAGATACTCCTAGAATAGATTTCTGATTATAGCTGTTCCCATCGATGTGTTATCAAAATGGATATTAACACACCCGTCGCCGGCTACGCTGCTGTTGTTCTGGGTCCTAGTTCGCTGCACCTACGGAGTGCTGTCGTGTGATTCGTTCACATGTCCAAGGTGACCGCGATCGAGAGAGCTCACCTGGACACCTACAACCAACACGTCAGATGTCCGGTCACTCCAAATCACTTAAACCCTCTTCCCCTTCACATTTGAACACACAGAAACATGTCAATACTCAACTCCGTGCTTGGCTCGCTCTCGCCTCCTTCCAAGCTTAGAAGCTCCTTCGAGGATCCGCATGCACACGACCATGAACTACCATTGTATAACTCCCCACCATCTCCTCGCGTACCGCCTCCTGTCACCGCATCTGTACTATGGACCGCACCGAAAACAAGATTATCGCCGCCGCCTCGCATTCCCGACGAACTGCTCGCTCTGCAACGACGGGCTCGCCATCTCGAACAACAACTACAGGAGCTATTAGATGCACAAGCAGACGGCTTAATGGCCGATCTATCAGGGCAAAGCGCTATTACAGACGATCTAGTATCGACCGGCAGCACTACACCAACCGTCGGCAGCGTGCGATCTAGTGACAGGAGCGCCAGTAATGGAGTAGATGTGCGCAAGCCTAGGAAAAAGGTTGGTTTGAATGCTGCGCGATTAGGCATTTTCAAGCGTGTTCGGCAGTTGGCTAGTGTCAGAGCTGAGGAGCTGCACCTGCTCGATCAGGATCTGAGGGAGTTGCAGATCACGGTTGAGACGACAGAAGCTTGGACCCAGAAGCGCTCGCGGCTAGAGAAGAAGATACAAGATATAAAGGGTGAAGATGCTGGAGCAAAGGCTCAGTCTTTACATATGGAAGCTTCCAAGCTCCAACTAGAGATAAGACAGAAGGAGGAGGAACTTCGAGCCCTGAAAGCGCGGCATCGACGCGTCTTGAATGAGCTTGCAGATACTGAAAACTCTGTAGAAGCTCGGCTTTCGTCGTACAAAGGATCTCTGTCGCTCCTAGATAGAGAAGTCTCCAACTTTCTAGCACGACCTCCGAATATGAACCATGTACCGCTATCCCCAATGCCATTCCTGTCCCTACCCACGAAGCGACGAACACTCGAGATGGCGCAAGAGTACTGGCAGGATGAATACACAAGGCTGGCTGAAAAATGCGAGGAGCTCGATACAGATCGCGGGGCACTTGACGCCGGCGCAGTAATGTGGCATGATATTATTAAGAAAGTCGCAGACTATGAGACAAGCCTACAAAACTTCATGCAACAGATGGGACGAAGCAATCAGCCAGATCCTTCAAGGCTGTTGGATCAGATGGACGCAACAATCACTTATTTAGAAGAAAGGTTAGAAATGGCCTCATCGAGGAGTTGGAATTTGCTGGTTTGCGCTATTGGAGCAGAACTAGAGGCCTTCATGCAAGGTAAGGACGTCTTAGAGGATGCACTTGGGATAAAGCGCAAGGGAAAAGACAAAGCTAAAACCACACTATTCAACTTCGATGGCTCGGAAGCGGAGCAACGGGAGGAGATGACAGGGTCTGCGATCAGGATTGTGCGATCACCACCCAAACCGTCTTTACCAAAGCCGAAGCTATTTGATACCGACGACGAGGACCCCGACCCCGAGTTGATGATCTCACACCAAGATCCCGATACCGATTGAGCAGTATAAGATAATATTTTGTTAGGCAGACCCACTCATTGATAGCATACATCCTTACATACAACGTGCCTTCCTGACTACTTGATTTTACCACGCAGAATGCCCACCATCCATCTTCAGATCTGCTCCTGTCATGAAAGAACTTGCGTCACTAATGAGGAATACTGCCGCTCCTCTGTACTCCTGGGGCTTCGACAATCTTCCCAACATATTCTGCGTTGGCCAATCTTCCTTCCTGTCTGGGAACTTCACAAAAAGTTCTTCCACCATAGCTGTCACGATGTACCCTGGAGAAATGGTGTTGACGCGGATATTGTGTTGTCCCCATTCTGCAGCGAGATTACGGCCCAGTTGAATAACGCCTGCCTTGGATGCATTATACGCAGCGCAAATAAGACCCTATCGCTCAAGTTAAAGGCGGCCTTCAACACTCGCTACACTTAGGGGTACCGTACCCGATTCGCGATGCTTCCACTCATGCTCGCAATCATGACAATACTTCCACCATTTCCAAACCTTATCATTTGCTTCGCAACTGCCTGTGCGCACATGAATACACCCGTCATATTGACTTCGAACATGCGATTTGCGTCTTCAGCCGTATACTCAAGCGCGGGCGTTTCTTGCTGGATGCCAGCAGCAGCAATCAACCCATCAAGACGACCCTCTGCATCTGCAATTTCCTGAACAATTTTATTCAAATTGGTCACGTCGCGGACATCGATTTGGCGGTACGTTAGGGAGGTGTTGAGCGAGGACCTTGCGCGTTCAGCAATGACGTGGAAGTCTGGAGAAGGCTCATCGAGGCGGTCGAGAGCGTAGACTATTAGAGATCAAAACCAGATTTTGGCAATATGAGATGTAGTAGGTAGAACCTTTTGCACCAGCTTCTAACAAAGCTTCAGCCTGTGTGAGACCGAGGCCGCGTGCCGCGCCAGATACAAGAACAACCTTATTGGCAAGGCTGAATTCCGGAAGACCATGTGCAGCGGGCATTTTGAATCTCGAGGGACCTAGAAACCTAATTGGCGTATTATGCACGTTCCAAATTATTCCGCTGAAAGGACGTGGAAACGAAAAAAGATGAGAAGTTCAGAGCGGCTCATATTTCTCACCAGGCGGAACGATTCAAGCTATTTAACTCACTTGGCTCGGGAGCCGCAACACTTGATCATCTGACGCTTCTCTTCCAAGCCTGGCCTTCCATCAATTCCCTGCTTCGGCAGTGACGCCAGAATGTTGCTGGCTTGCTTGCGATGTTTGCGGGGAAGCTTCCATCCGGAGATATGCCCGATTTGGCATTCCGAACAAGTGCCCCCACGAAGCTCTAATATTGGGTAACAAGGGTGTCACACGGCGCCTAGAATTATCATTGTTAGGGACAAGAGAGGCAGCATCGATGGGAACGTGGCCCAAGGGGACGGATCTACGAAAATGAATTTTATGGGGATATGGATAATTTTGTGACAAGGCAATGACACCAAACCGTCGTCAACATTATAATGAATGCGGTGACATTGACGATTCTGGAATATGATGCCTTAGAAATTAAAGACTACAATATAAATCTTGGACATTCGGTAACTCCTAAGAACACAGCTCCTAACCTAATACTTGCCGCCCTCGCTGCAGATCTTCCGGAATACATCCTCTGTATGTTCCCAAACTGTCTTCTCTCTTCCATCATCTCGTAACTTCTTCGCTTTGGCCGTATCTGATAGCACATCGTTATTCCAGTTTAGCAAATAGCTTCCACTTCCCTTGACACCATCGCCTCCCACTGCAGCATCCTGGACATTCCGACTTACTGCCTTGGGTGCAAACCTGGGACTCGTAGCCGCAAAGAGATGCCTTTGGCCACTCTCCTCTTGCTTCACTTCCATGGCCGTGCTGATGAGCCACAGAAAGGGTTTGACCACAATCTCGAAAGCGCCAAATGCATCTCTCCCAACGCCCGTTTTCACGACCGAGGGAAAGGCATGGACATAGGATGTCCCAGGGTTCTGGCTTGCGAGGTGGGAGAATGCGAGATTGGTCATCGCACCGGCGTGGACCGCGCAGTTTTTCAGGGAAAACGAGGTCTTGAGGCTGAGGTCGGAGAAGTTCGGTGAGAGCCGAAGACCTGGCTGGGGGTCGAGAACCGCAACGACTCGAGACAGCGAGTTGGATGTGGCGGCAGCGGTCAGGAGGGGTTGGAGTTGGTTGATGAAGCGCATGCGTGAATAGTAATGCAGCGCGAATTTCTTGTCCAAACCTTCTACCGTCTCATCACGTCCTGTGAGGACGAAATGGCCACAAGTCATGAAAAGCAAATTGACTTGCTTTTCTTTGGTCTTGATCTCTTCACATGCTTCATCCACGTTCCTTAGCAGGGACACATCTTTCTGGATGAACGAGACTTCAGACGTGGCGTTGATGCCCTTCAACTCTTGAATAATCTTAGTGGCGTCGGCCTGGTTACGGCCTACAAGATAAACATGAGGTGACGTGGTGTTGCGAACCAGCTCCCGAGCTGTGAATAAGCCTATGCCACTCGTGCCGCCTACGAAGACAGCAACGGCATTGGCCGGGAAAGACTTGATGGCTGCGTTGCTAGCGCGGACGGCATCGATGGCAACCATATTATCAAATATTTGCCTGTTTGAGATGATGAAGGAATTTTTATGACTGCATGTAGATAATCTAATTGCGATATAGCGATTTCCGATGGTGATGGAAAGCTGCTTGAAGCTAGGTGCACCGGACGTTTATAGGCTAGATAGAAGAGCCGGCGTTCGTCCGTGTGGCCATTGCGGTGCCCGCGCTGGAACGTTTTATCGCCGTTGAAAAGGCTCACAATCATTCGATGCGACTGAAACTGCGGTTGCTATGTCAGTATCAGTGAGGTGGAGTTCCGCAAGGCATCCATGCGCGCAATACACGTATTCGCGTAATCTCGCTGAACATATGACCGCACCACCATCATCCTCGTCAGGTCACCCACAGACCTTGTGATAAGATACGCTTTGCGCACGCTGATTCACTCCGCCCTATTCTATCACTGATCCCTTTCCACGTCATGCCAGTTCCTGTTAGTTCCAAGAGTCAGTCGTCTTCATTGTGCTGCCACCTGTATTGAGGGATTCCTACTTGGGATCCGGACTTCTTTCTAATAGTCCTTGGGGCCATGATGCGAACCGTCTAGACTATTATTAAGCATATAAATGCTTTCCAGTGGTATGGATAACGAAGATAGATGAGAGTAAGTAGAATGTGGAACGAAGAATTGATGTGCTACCCATTATGTTCGTCTCTGAAGGTCCCACTTTCGGACCCTTGCTCGATCATGAACAAAAGGGCCCAGCATTCGACCACCGTGTCTGTGCATCACAGATACCCCGGTCCAGCCGCAAACCACATATCCCTTCGTCCGCCAGTTCGTGCCTATAATCGACAAGCCAATTAGGGCTCTCCTTTTCTCCTATAGAAATTAGGTCAACATTAATCCGAAGCCAATACAAAGTTTTGATTTGCTTGTTGATCACAAGCACGAACTAGCGAACGAAGGTATATTCTCATTCGACCTTGCTAGTTGTTATCTGGAAGGAATAGCTAGCAACGGTGATCTAGCTGACAACGGTACTCTCCATAGGTAGAATGCAAAGCTGCATGTCATGATACTCCGCATGTCAACTGACTATGGATTTACCTCAGTTGAGATGGCAATGCCAAGCTAGGTTTAGCGCGTGCGCAGCTCTAAGCGAGCTCAACTCAACTTAGCCCTAACACAAGATTTTTGAAACACGTTGACTAACAGCTTAAAAACGTATGTTAATAAAACATGTTGCAAATACGTTCTAATAATGTTCTAGCATAACGCATTTAGGATATATTGGAGCTACAGGGACATATCAAACGTCTACTGCAGTTAGTAGGCTTCCTTGTGTCAGATGAGATGCGCAATCCGGAGATTGAGCAGAACGGAGGATCGGGCCGATCCTGAACCATGGAAAACTAGCCATCCAGACCATCACATGCCAAACGGCTATCACGAGTATAATGGTCCATCGCGCCATGATCCGAACGGCGTGGAGCCGAACCATAGCTACAGAGATAACGGATCCCCACTATCAATGACGATCAACCTCAGCAAACTGAGTAGAAACGCGTATATAGAGCAGCCGGCAGACAGAGAAATCAGACAGAGATCAATCAATCACTACAATCAATTCAATCAATCCTGTTGATCACCCTATTCACCTTTTGAGTGACCCTTCAATCCGACACCTTGACTACTACTAGAAGTAAAAAGTATCCTATTATCCTAGATTATATTAAGATTATATGTTTAGAACATATTTTCTGTGTTTGTACCTAGTCTCTACTATTATTATTACTACTAGTTAGGTATGTCGGTAGAGTAAACTTATTACTAATATCGAAAGTTGGGCTAGTATTAGTAGGAGTTAGTTGCCGAATGTTCATCTGACTATGAAGTTATGTTCAGTTGGGATGAGAAAAAAGATTTTCAGCTGAAAGCGGCTAATATACTAGTTCTGGTTTGGCGCCATCTCAACCGAGGCAAATCTATAGTCGATTGACCTGCTGCCTCTGAAGGACCCCTGCAAGAAGCAGTAGTGCGTCTCAACCATGCATATTCAACTCGATCTTTATATCTGACTATCGTCATTGGATGGAAATGTATGTTCTTCTCCTAAGACCCTGTCGGAATCATCCAGCAAAGACAACTCCGTATTCAGTCTAGAGATAATAGACCGTGGCTCATAGGTGCACATATCAAGGCTGTACGATAATATCAACAATTATAAAGTCTATTCTTCCAAAAGCTAATTCTGGTTGTGCAACATATAGTAACGCAACTTGATTGCCGCGGGCGACCGATCCGGGAAGCGATAAGCTACTTAATTCTATTTCATACCTATCATAGGTGCATTCTGTAATCCTGAAGCAGGCCTATTTGGACGCCTTCCCTCTCTGTCATTTCGGCGCACTTTGCTGGGTAAAGGAGGTATCTGAAGTCGTTGCCGCTAAGCCTAGTTGGCTGTGACCATCTTCTGTGGGAGCCACTGATTCTGCGAAAGAGCCTGAGAGATGGTGAGACTGTAAATCTTGCGAGAGTCCGGAGTCCTGCTGAGGCGATGGAACATCAAAATCAACACCATCAGGCAAACTATCAATGACTGAGCAGATCCGTGCGAAATGAGTGGGCACCCATCTGCCGTATATGTTTTGATGAATTTGTAGGCTGTCCACTTCTCTTTGCCATCCAATGCCGTAAAACTAAAGTCATGGATAGGATGACGATAGAAAGTAGTGTTAGATCCATCAACGACAGCATAATGACCATAGATGCGGACTGAACGGTGGTTGTGCGAGACTGAGAAGGCAAGAATCTCCTGATCGACCTCCTTCTCACGTCCGACAAGGCGAAAGAGCTCGACCACAGCCCTTACTGAGAGAACCAAACGACCAATTAAGCAACATAATTCTGTTTGACATGATCAAGGATAGCATCTCAGCGCCTTAATTAGAGGTTGTAGATCGGTACAAACTACTCCGTACATTAGATAAAATGTGTTCAAATGGTTGGGTAACCTTCAGCGTGGATATTCGTCTTAGTTTACAGAAGGCCTCATCGCCTCAGGAAATTCGATTTACTGGTAGCGTGATAATAGGAATTGTTAAGCCGTTTTTCGAGAAGGAGGGATGGAGCGGAAGAAGTCCGGAAACACAGACGCAGACGATGCTATTGGTGAGGGAATTTGGCTGGAGACTGAAAGAAGTCCAGGATAGAAATTGGGTTAATGGCTATCTAGTGGATGGTGGGGATATTAACCTTTATCCATTGCATCGGATGTATCTTGATAGATCCTGGTCGTCGGCGTTTCTCCAGTTGATAGAACAGGAGCAAACCCGACGGAGGAATATCGCGTTGAAGATAAGCAGCAATGAAACCTGTGGGGTGCAAGGTTCTATTCCAAGTTCATAGGAATAAAGGTCTACAGATGTACAGATACAAGAAGGATCGAGAATCGAGAGCCTCTAGCGATAGCGGAGAGGCAAGATGCCGAACGGATTGGGTGTCCTAAGGCATTAATTAGATGGCTGCCTCAATCCCTACATCATTTCAAACTCCAAGTTGTGCAAGCGGCGTGATACAAGCATAGTGTGTGATTCATAGTTTAGTTATCAACTCTTCAAAGGCATGCCGCCCCGGTCATAGAAAGGCCATGCACGTTTTCCGTTCTGTCTTCGCAGCCTTTAGAATGTAGTAGCCACCTAGAAATAAGAAAGGTTGTGGCTTTAGGGAATTGGAGAAGGTGATCACTGACGCTGGAGAACATTTCAGACCAAATCCCGGCAATATAGCTACGAAGCACCAAGAACTCTACCTAACTTACATCCGAACACAATCTTCATAAGTCCGAATGAGATCTGTTGATGTTAGTATCTAGTATTACAGGGTGAATGAGTATGTTACTTTGAGGTTTTTCTCACGTCCTTGTATCTGTTTGATGGCCCTGGTAATACTTTCTACTATACTGAGTATCCCAGAGTTCCTGCCAGTAAGTCTATCCCTTATACGGGCTGAAGTATGCATGATCATCGCTGTCTTTGTACGTCAACCATTTGACTAATTCTAGATGGCCTTTCTTCAAACTTTTTCTCGTACGACCACTCGTGTTGTTTCGATAAATGCTTTCATTCCATTCCCATCTAACGGGTCGTACTCATCGCATATTTCTGTTTCACCGGTTGGCGCACTAGTCATCAGGGCAAAGAAGAATAGAGCAAGGCAAACAGTAAGGCCTTTTGTTGCGGACCAGTCGATGACGCAATTTCAACGAATATCGGGTCCTGCGATTCGGGATTGGTTGACAGAGACATGGCTTGCGTAGATGAGGCCAATGAGGAACTTCCGAAAGAATAATGGGGCGGTTGTACATTTCGGTGGGGTCTTTGGTTTGCTATACCATCTTGCAGTTCCTCTTGACGAATACGAAGTACCATCATGAACCCATGCCTTGTTTCGTTAATGATACAATAATGTGGGCATTGTTCAATTGGTGTGTTAAATCTCCTGTCTGTCGCGTTGATTGTCTTATCCATCTCGAATACCGTCGACAGTTTTGTTTCGCCGCATGCAAGCGGTGTATCAGAGCCTTGTTGATACTGTATCCAGTCAGGTACAGCGCCCCCACGCGATAGCTTGGTCCCACACGCTATCGTGGGATGGTACGCAAAAGCGTTTCCGAGGTCTTTTTTGTTTATGTACTTGTATGCTGCTACTATAGCGTAATTTACTTTCTGGATGACGCATTGTTTCAGTGGGTCTTGTTCCAACTCTCTTTCAGAACGGATTAAGAGCTCGATCAGTAGTAGCTTGCTGGGGGTGGGAAGGTCCTTAGCATCAAATTCATAGTCGAGGACGTCTCCGTATAAAGCCTCAAGCAATTCATAGTTGAATTTGTCGTATGTATCATAAGCTTCAACTGGCTCCCATTCAACCTGGTCTGTAAATTGTGTAGTCCTCGTGTCGATTGTGAGGTCTGGATTGGGTTTCTGAAGGTACTCTCTGATCGTCACCATACTGAAAATAGAACAGCTTTGTGGTGTAAGAGCCTGTGAATCTAGAGGATAGGAAGAAGGCTAGGGAATGAGTTACGGTGTGGTCGTTGAGACCATATTTATAATTACTCTTCAGTCGCAATACGCCTGCACACATCTTATCACCTCAGCTGCTCAGTGCTCTACTGCTAGTCGCTTCGCATCCTAACAAGTCCATTTACCCGTTCTCAACCACCAGGCGATGTCATGCGCCACTCCCGTCCTCCAGCCTTCCGTCCTCACCATCGATTTAGAAACACAGTGTAAGACGCAAGGATCCTTTGCAACCGATGCCGACACCAGTTCGAGAAGTGGGAACAGGGGGCATCACATTCTTGGCGAGAAAGTAAGCGCTTTAGTACATATCGTTGCCTTGTTTAGCTCTGCTGTGTTTGCTCCCAGTTGAGGCCGTGAGTGGTGCGGTGGGTGTCGTAATGCAGGCTGCGTGGGAGTACGACTTGGTATTGACAAGTGAGAATCCGCTGCCACGCACAGCCACGCACTCGACTGCGCGGGACGGAAAAGCGTCTGCATAAGCGCCCTACGTCTAAGGCACAAGAGGCCAGCGTATGTTCTCTATCCCTTGCTTCTGATTCGCTTCTGTCTGCTTTGCTCTGCGCTTTGTCCCAACCGATGAGTGATGAAGACAAGAGAGAGCTGGGTTTGAAGTGAAGTGTTAGAAGCGTATATCTTCGATGGCTGAGATGCGACGACATACAGATGAGCACAGATATCCGTTGGAAATGCTGACAAAATATAGCAGGCTAGACTAAGCCTTGACTAAATGTACTAGCATTTACACGTCGTCAATGACATCCAGACTCTAGCTTCAATTCATGCCTCCTCAAACACTTTTCTGAAACAATCCTCCACCCGCCTAAGTTGTGGCTACAGTTGCTATACTTTTCTTCCAGATCATACCCGTTTCTGAGCTCAGACGTTTTATCCATAAGCTAGCTAGTTCAATAGAAGGGAGCGGTACTGGACACAGTCGAACGTCCCCTAACGGTGGAATTGCATACGTTTACAACAAGAGTTCCGGGCCCACAGCTTTGAATTGAGAATACATTCTTAAGATTGTAAGCCAAGACAGTCTCGTCTTATGAACAGCACTGATCTCCACAGTGGCCCGCTATCCGGACCGCACTGACGGGCGTGACATTATGCAAACCTGGGAGAAGATCTGTGTTCACGCCACTAAAAGGGCTATCTGGTCATTGAAAAAGACGTTGAAGGCGTCATAATCCTAATCCTGACTGATAATGCTGTCAAAGAAGCAGTTATCAATGTTATAAGTGGCGTTAATAATGTTACTAAATACATCAAACTAGACACCATTATAATACGTTAGACGTAGATGTAGCCCCTGCGGCCCCGACCTATTTACCAGCCAGTTCGGCCTATATAAGGAGCCTAGCTCACACCGTAGTTATAAATCAATAATTATCTTATACTTATTTCTAAGCTTACTTCTCCTGTTGCAAATATACTATACTCCTCGCAACTCTACTTAACATATCTTATGAGCTCTAGCTCTTATTGTAGATTGAGTATTCGTTGATTGATTTTTGTTATAAGTGAGCGATAGTATACCAGCTCACGTAGTAGAATCTTAAGCTTGAGCTTAACTTTTGCTACGTAATAATTTTCTTCGCTTGATCTGGTGCCTGGAGGCTTTGGTGCTTTCGGGACAGTGTAGTTCTATCTACGCTGTAGATAGCAGCTACTTTTCCATATGGAAAAGTTTCTCCTGGCTCGCACAATTCAATTGCTTCAATCGCATCCTCGATTGCTCCCATATTGATAAAGCTATAACGCGTCAAATTTGGTGGCTTTTTTGGTGTTTCGGTGGGGTGGCTCGTCACGCGAAGTGGCTCGTCATGGGCACGGGCACGTTAAACGTGACTCAGTTCATTTTTGCATTGCTGACTTGTACACGCTGGAAAAGAGGATATGGATATAATGGGTCGTTTGTCGCCTCATTTGGTCCCTACGCAGCTTGCTGCAGGACATGCTCCTCCCACTCCTCCTCACGAAAATGCACTAGATGACATTTATGGCTCTGCGCCGGCTTCGCCCACCCCACACGAGATTCTGTCTGATCTTCCTTCACGTCAACGTGCACTCGACACAGATGCATATCGCGAAGGTCTTTCTGTTAGCAAAGGAAAGTACGTGCAAGAAGGTTTTGACGAGGGTTATTCGCTCGGCGCAAACCTGGGTGTACGCGTAGGTTACATATGTGGCGTACTACGTGGTTTTGTCGAAGTTTGGAAAGAGCACAACAGGGAGCTATACCAAGAGTCGAGAGAAGCATATGATACAGCGCGAAAAGAACTAGCCATAGAGGAGTTGCTTGGCCAAGACTGGGTGAATGAGGAAGGTGTCTGGAAATGGGAGGTTCGTGGAGAAGAGGAGGATCCCACGTTCAGCGAAGTGGCCGAGCAGCATCCTGTTGTGCACAAGTGGACAGCAGCAATTGAGGATATGGCGAGAAAATGGGGAGTTGATTTGAAGGCGGTGGAGAAGAGCCTTGAACCCGGCGTGGAAGAGTAATGAAGCATCTGTACGAAGCAGCTCTATATCGCTAGGGACTCCACTGTGTATGGACAAGACATGCCGGACACACTCCTAGGGCTTCATGCGTTGGTGCGTCGAAGCCAAAGCGAGGCTGATTGTGCGCATGTCAGACCCGTGAATAGCTTACTAAAGTAAATGCTCGGACTCGGAAGAAGTAGGGAGGAAAAGTTGTTGCCTTGAAGGATGCAATGTATGAGGAGATTTTGGGCGGAACGGAGGAATGGTTTGATGCTGGGCCGTCCAACATGGCGGCGGCAATCGGGCACCTGAATGCCGTCATGACTTAGTCCGAGAGAAATAACACACCTGAAGCGCTTTCTTAGTCCCCACGTCACGCTCAGCAAACAAGTAGCTCTCAAGCCGTGTTGCTTGATCCTCGTACGGAGCAGCCATGATACATGGCTTGTTCGCTCTCCAGCGAGCAACAGGGCGCAGCGCCGCCCTCAAATTGCTAGCGACCCACGCCGGCGCCCCCACTCGAGGATCCCGGACAGCCTTGGTGCGGCGTCGCCTCCAGACACAAGCATGGGAGCCTCTTCGCCCGCCAAACCCAGCAGACCTGCCCAAGCCCAGAATTCGAAAGATCAAGCCGCCCTTCACGCGCCGCAAATGGGTGCGCCGTCTCGCTCTCGCCACGGGCCTATTTGGGGCTGGATACCTTATCGATAGCCGGTTTTATGCTTCCTCCCTCACGCGCTGCCTGCGTACTTTCAAGACCGGTCTGGTCATAGGCTTGGACTACAAGATCAACTTTCGAGCACATCCGCCCTTCGCCAACAGTATTGAGGAACTGCACACCCGTAATGCGACTCGCGTCTTCGACTTGCTTAGACATAATGGCGGACTGTACCTGAAGATGGGCCAGGCCATCGCCATGCAGAGCGCCATTTTGCCACCACAGTTCCAGGAAATGTTCCAGAGGATGTTTGACGACGCGCCACAGAACGAGTGGCACGATGTGGAGAAAGTTGTGCGAGAAGACTTTGGCAAGAGTGTCGAGGAGGTCTTTGGCATCAGCTTCACAGGCGAACCGGGCAAGGGGGTCATGGAGAAGACTGCAAGAGCAAGTGCTAGCGTCGCCCAAGTGCACTGGGCCAGGCTCGCTGACGGCAGGGAGGTCGCCATCAAGGTCCAAAAGAGGGAGATTGCATCGCAGGTTGGGTGGGACTTGTGGGCCTTCGAGGTTGTGTCTCGAGCGTACACTTGGTGGTTTAACATTCCAATCTATACCCTCGTGCCCTACATGTCGGAACGCTTGATGCTCGAGACCGACTTCGAAAACGAAGCGAACAACGCCGAAGATATGCGAAACCTTGTGCGCGCCGAAAAACGCTTAGCGGGCAGAGTATATGTACCCGAGGTCTACCGAGAACTATCAAGTAAGCGTATCATGACCGCTGAGTGGATAGAGGGTGTACGGCTATGGGATAAAGAGGGTATCACAAACCGCTGGCAGGGTGGTTGGCGAAGCGGCAGCCCAGGTGCAGGTGGTAAACCGCTACCACCTATGCCCAAAAATAGGACCCAACGTGATACAAAGTTTCCACTAGATGCCCCAAGGCATACTGCCTTTAAGCCTGATCGATCGGATTGGAAAGGGAAAGATCGCAAAGGCGGCCTCGGCGTTTCTCTGAAGACCACCATGAACACCATTGTAGATCTCTTCTCTGCTCAAATGTTCCTCTGGGGCATTGTGCATTGTGATCCGCATCCAGGGAATATATTTGTTCGGCGTCTACCCAATGGCCAGCCTGAAGTTGTCCTGATCGACCATGGTCTATACATCCATATGAAGTCAGAATTTAGGCACCAATACGCCTTATTCTGGAAATCACTGTTGGCTTTTGACAATGATACAATAAAAGATATCGCCATGAGCTGGGGTGTTGGCCACGCCGATGTTTTTGCATCAGCTACACTCATGCGACCGTACGAAGGTGGTGACAAAAGCGTGGAGAATGAACTGAGGAAGGGCTGGTCTGGTAAAGACAAGGCCGAGCGTGCATTCAAGATGCAATCTAGAGGACGAGATGCAATTAGAACGATGCTTGCGGACGACAAGAAATGGCCACAAGAACTCATCTTCATCGGTCGCAATTTGCGAATTGTACAAGGCAACAATCAATTCCTCGGCTCTCCAGTCAATAGGATCAAAATAACTGGCCTATGGGCGTCGAGGGCGCTCACAGAGAGCCCAGATCTAAAGTACAGTGAGAGGTGGAGTAATTGGGTTAAGCATTTACGATTTAGATGTGTTCTAGTACTGACTGACGTGGCATTTTTCTGGAGCAGGTTTAAGCAATTGACGGGGTTTGGGAAAGGCATGGAGGACGATATTGAGGAGAGAATGAGAGTGCACGCGAAAGATTTCGGCGTGGAGCTAAATCACGGCGTGTTTCACGGATAATGAGTGTATTTGTGTATGTAAATATCTGTACGATTACGCCACAAGCATCCCTTCGGAGCATGTTATAGATGATGAATTCTGAGACCCTCATTCTATCCTCTTTTGCCAAAGCACATGTGAAAGCGCTCCAGCTCCGTTACGTGGTAAGGGAGCCGAGGCATGTCGCAAAACGATGGCATAGGTGGTGATTATTTTCATCCGCCATCCCGGATACCCTCAAATCAAGAGGCTTGTGCTGGATCTTCACCCCAAACATACTGATCGACAAGTGGGTTTGAAAACGACTCACTGTAGACACGGCTGGTAGCTAAACCGACCCGACCCGCTCGCCGCACCTTAACTAGTCGTCGCGGCTAGTAAGTGCGGACTTCCTCAAGTCTTTATCCCCGAACCGAGGCTTAGGGGGCGCGTTTTGCGGGGGCTTACGAACTCAACTACTCGCATATGCACAACCTCTCGAGGCTTAAATGCAACTCACGACTTGCCAACCATTTCCCTCGGCATACGTTGCTCAAGTACTGAACCCAAATCCAACGCCATCAGACGACCAACCCGCTGACCATGGCATCCCAATACTCCGACATCAAGTTCGAAGTCAAGGGCCAGATTGGAATCATCAAGGTACCACTTACCTGCTTTCTCTCCTCCCTTTACACAATCATCACCAAGGCGCTAACCAACTCCCCCAGTTTAACCGCCCCAAGGCCCTCAATTCATTTGGCGGCAACCTCATCCCCGAGACCGTCGCCGCGCTCCGCGACCTCGATGCCCACCCCGACACCGTCTTCACCGTCATCACCGGCGAGGGCCGCTTCTTCTCTGCAGGCGCGGACGTTCGAGGCATTGCTTCAGTTACCAATGTACGTACCAGACCTAGACCCAGACCCAGACCAGATATTTCGCTTTGTAATAGCAGGCCATTGACCCCCGCGCCACACCCTAGGCCGAAGAACCGAATACGCTTGCGGAAAAGAAGATTTCATTTCTAGGCAGGTTTTCATATGGTGAGTACACAAAAGCTTCCATGCGGGCCGCAAAGGTGTCGGGGAAAAAAAAAGAAAGAAGCTAATTGTGTGCGGCGCCATTGTGCAGCGCTTGAACTCCTCCGTTCCATGATCGACCATCGCAAGGTGCTCATCCTCGCGCTCAACGGGCCCGGTGTTGGCGGTGGCGCAGCGTGGTTCCCTGGCATTGCGGACATTGTGCTCGCTACGTCATCGGCGTGGCTGCAGTGTCCGTTTAGTGCGCTGGGCTTGGTGCCTGAGAATGGGTCTGCGTTGTCGTTTGCCCAGTCGATTGGTATTCATCGCGCAAACGACTTCCTCATGTTTGGTAGGAAGCTGAGTGCGCAGGAGCTGTTGGATGCCGGCTTGTACAATTATGTGTGGGAGGAGACTGGCGATGCGTTTCATAGTAAGGTGGTTGGATTCTTGGAGGACCAGCTCAAGACGAATGATGGTAAGTCGATGATGGAGATGAAGCGGCTGCAGAATGCACCGATACGGGATGCGCGCATGATGGCCGTTGTGAATGCTATTGATGCGCTTGCGGAACGGTTTGTGGAGGATGCACCCAAGAACCGGTTTGAGGTGAAGAGAAAGGAGATGGAGGAGAAGAGCAAGACCAGGGCGAAGATCTAGAATGCCCTTGGACAAATCTGTCAAAGTATGTCAAAGTATGTAAAGTTATAATTTTTTGGATATCTGCTTCCACCACTGCCATGTCCATTCTCCCTCTCGAACTTAGGTACATCGTTTAGTAAAGTAATGCCCACGAAGGGTATGGCTGAAATTCTGGCACTGTAAATTACGCACAGCGTGGTACCAAATGCACTTTGCGATTTCAGAATTGTCAATCAAGTCAAGGGGAGACGTGATCTAAACAGACAAAAGACAAAAAGAAAAGGGGTATGCGCATCCTAAACATGCAGTGCTACAATGACGAGCAGATAACTAACAAAACAAAATGCCAATAGTTCGTCGTCTCAAATGGGAAGTGAGGTGTGGCATGGGTGATGAAAAGTATGTTTGGGTAGAATGGCAAAATATTGTTCCATCGAAACTGGTGGTGGTGCATACTATGTGCAGAATGGAAGGTTTCCGGAGCAAAGTCTGGTAGCGCTGAGCTTGGTCGGGCGCCTAGGGTATATTTGAGTCGGGTTCCGGCGACAGCATCCGGTTCATCGAGAGCATGAGTTCTTCTCAAACTCCAATGCTTCGGGGCTGACGGTAGCCACCATTTCCAGCGCTCGATGCCCGACCATTTGCGGACGGAACGGTAAGCTGCCTCATAGTGGGTCCATCCGAGGTGGCAATTTGTCGCCTGCTGCTTCCCTTCTGCAAGCGGCTTGTCCTCCAGCCCTCATACCATTGTTCTCGGGATGCTTCACGGAGCTCAGCGCGCCATTCGCTGAAGACGCTCTCTCGCAGTTTGACAAAGTCACAGTGTTCTGGGTTGTACGGGTCCGCGAAGCCCCAAGGGAACTTGCGGCCAATGACATCGGGCTCATAGGGGTCCGGCGAGATGATACTCAGAGGTAAAAACGGCGTCTCTGCATCTTCGCTGTGGATTGATGCTGAGATGGCCGACGGTTTGCGGCTGTGGTTCTTTTTGGCGCTCGGTGGCGAAGTGGGAGGCGAGTGTGCTGGAGAGGAGCTGGCCGAACCGATGGAGCGGGCAGCTTCAGAGGATGAGCGTTCGAGGATCTTGTTCAAGACGTCTGGAGCGGCCTCATCATCGGAAGCAACGTAGTCGTCTTCGTCACGTTCATCGAGACGGTCGGGGTCCTCATCGTCATCCATGTCCAGGTGCAGGGCCTCCAGAGGGTCCAGTTTGGCGCGCTTGAGCGTGTCCCAGACCATCTTCTTCAAGTGGCGCATGTGCGCTCCGGTAATGGTATCGGCCTTGCTAATGACCGGGATGACAGTCGTCTTACCCTGCAGTTCACGCAGCACATTGAGGTCGAGATTCTCGTCGAGACCGCTGAAGACGGCGCTTCCAGGCTTGACTAGGTTGGAGCGCTTGCGAGCCTCTGCGATGTTTGCGTCTAGGCGGGCCGGGTCGAGGATAAGGAAAACGCAGTGGATGTGGGTGTCCCGGACGCCTGGCGCACGCACAACCTTTTGTTCCTCGCCAAAGGTATCCTCAAACTTGGACTCGAGGAAGGAGGTTATGATGGGCAGCTGGAAGTCAACGACATTCTTCTCGAGGCCCTCGGAGTCCCAGAGGGTCAGGCCAACGCGCTCGCCGTCGACCTCGGTCTCGAGGTATTCCGAAGTGAAGGTCGAGTTCTCGGCCACGGCGGTGGCGGGCGGTGACGGGGAGTTGGGGCGGTTCTTCTTGGGCAGGGTGAGGGCGGTGCGCAAGAAGTCGATGAAGGAGGACTTGCCGCAGCCCTTGTTGCCGATGACGAGGATGTTGAAGGGCGTGGGGTCCTTTCTCCGGCGCACGCGGCGGGGGCTGTTGACGGTGCTGATCTGGCTGCTGGCGTAGCTGTAGCGGCCGCGGTTGGTCATGCTCTCGGAGCGCGGGTAAGGGTCGAAGTCCACGTAGGACGATGGCGAGGCGCCAGACGCGGGCGGGGCGGCGGCGGCGAGGCCGGGGCGGGCCTGGGGCTGGTAGGGCGCGGCGATGCGGTGCTGGTCCATGGACGGCCTGCTGAAGTTGTGCGTGCTGGCGTAGCTGCTGGCCACGCGGTTGGAGACGATGGCGACCGAGTCCGGGCGGTAGGCCTCGCCGCCAAACGACTCGATCTGCGGCAGGGCCGAGTGGGTGGGCAGGCGCGGCGGCTGCTTGGGGAGCATGGCGGCCTCGCGCTGGCGGCGGAGGGCTTCCTCCTGGGCCAGGGCCTTTTGCTTCTTGCTCATCTTGCCTCCGGACGCGCTGCTCTTGCGCAGGAAGTTGAACGAGGTGCGGCGCTGCTGGTCGCCGTTGGGCAGGGCAGCTGGCGAGGGCGCGGCAGACGGGTCGGGGGAGCCGTCGTTGGCCGAGGGCGCAGAGTGGTGAGAGTGAGGGGGCTTGGTGGGCGTGGTGCTGGTTGCGGTCGCCATGGCGGCGGCGTGCCTACTCAAATAGCTGGCGTCTCTGTCGGTCGCGTCACGCCTTTGCGCGCGTGTACTTAGCAGGCAATCTAATCTTGATAGATGAGAAAGGAGTGGGACAGCAGTGGAAGCGCAAGAGCGTGGCCGGCTGGGGCGGCGGAAATTGGAGGGCGGTGCTGGTGCGTGCGAGACGGTGAAGGCTGGGGCGCGGTACTACTGCAGGTACACGACAGGGCCAACCGCTAGACGGCTGTCTATCAGACTGTCACCCGCTTGCTAGTCGCTTCGAGAGGAAGGAGGCCGACAGTAGCAGTGGGCAGGCCGCGGGCACTGAGCTGTGGGCACTCGGCCTTGAAACCTGCAAACCTGCGACACGCGTCCACAGTTGGGCGCTTGTTCATTGGTGCAGCAAACACGTCGAGGTGCGGCCAGCATGGCACGCCCCCTTTGCTATCGTCAACACGAAACCCCGCGCGAGGCACGCCTGCGCGCAAGATTACCTCCATCTTACTATGAATTGCAGAATATCACTCCAACGGCCTGCCGCCGCACATCCCGGCGCGTCTCCCCAGCATCCACATGTGCCGTCCGGCCGCCATGCGCGCCCAGATAGGGGTTCACGCTCAATCTTGATTCCTCAACGTCTGGCGCATGAATCTCCCTGGGCCTCCTCTCCCTTTCACCCTCAGCCGTCTGCTTGCAGAAGCATCCCCGCCGTGATCCTTCGATCGATCGTTTCATGTGACCGTGTGCTACGATAAGATAACTGTCCGCTGGTAAAGCCTTTCTCGCCTTGCATCCTGCAAATTGAGGCCACTCCGCCTGCCTCTGATTGGCCAGTCATGTCATCACCATCAGACCCATCATCAATGTGCGCACACAGATATTTCCACGTCGTAGCCCAATTGCTGTCGTGTTACTTGCTAAGAACATCTCCAATGAACACCCACGTTGAGCTACGCCAACGCATAAATGGCCTAGCCTGATGGTACCAACACCAATTGAGTTTGCGGCTGGCGCTTTCCCTATCGGCGTCCATGTCACCGCTCAACCACATCCGCTTGATCCGTAGGCATCATCTATTTACACTCCATCACAGCCATTGTCAGGCCGAGTTACCATTATCTATTTCGATCCTTTGGCTTGGTCAAAATGGGTTCCTTCGCACTTCAAGTGGCCGCATCAACGGCGGCATGTGTGCTCCTAGCATGGCTGGGGAACAAAATCGCCCTCCTCTTTCAGGACCGTCGACGAGTTTCTAAACTAGTAGGTTGTTCATCACTCGCAAAGCCATACATGCGCAATCCGCCAAACACTTATACCGTCTAGTCAGGGCCACCAATGAATCCTTTCCTCGGCCACTTGATAGCTGTAACCAAGGTCGCTATGAAACTACCTAAACGCATACATCCTCATATCCTTGCCGCCTATACAATGAGAGAATACAATCTAGCGCCTGTTTTCCTTTTGGACATGAGGCCCATCTCCGTGCTCAATTTGATAGTGGCTGACCCGTAAGCCTTGCAACCTTTGTAATCGTTTCTGTTTAACATTCTTACAGTGAAGTTGCCCGTCAAATTTCCGAATCTGGCATTCCCAAGCACCCTACTCTAGGTGCCGCTCTAGAACCTTTGGCTGGTAAATACAACATGCTGACCACGGATGGCGACTTTTGGAAGAAATGGCGGGCTATCTTCAACCCCGGTTTCTCTATTCAACAGGTAGTCAGTCAAGTTCATATGTAAGCATATCCTCTGAATGTGTCGAAGGTGGAAAACTAAGTACGATACTCAGGATAGTCGAATGCGGAGAATCCTTCATCAAACTTTTGGATGGGCATGCCTCTGCCAATCGCATCTTTAGACTAGAGGAGGAGGTGTGTAGCTTTCTCATAATATCCGTACTTTATGCATACCGCCTCCGTACACTTCGTAACGTATAACAGACCACCAAGATCACCATCGATGTCATTGGCAAAGTCATCTGTGATCATGATTTCAAGACCTTGTCCGAGGATAATGTGTTCATGACGACGATGAGAAAGACTCTTGCCTGGATGCCCGACGTGCAATCCGTAAACCCTTTCCACCTCTATAATCCACTGCGGCCCATCCTTTTCAAATACTACAAGTCCAGGATGGATAAGTATATTGGTAAAGTTTTAGACGAGCGCTTTGCCATTCGAGACGCAAAACTCTCCAAGAAATCGAGACAAAAGACGGCTATCGATCTTGCATTAGAGGAGTATTTCAAGGAGAACGGCCAAGATGTCGACGCACAAGACGTCACCATGGATGCCGAATTTCGCAAGACCGCTATTGATAATCTACTAGTTTTGCTCTTTGCGGGGCATGACACTACTGCGTCAACATTGTGTTATTGGTACGTGTTCATACGTTGACTAATGTTCAAATATGCTAACACATATAACCAGCTATCACATCTTACAACAACATCCTAAAGAACTCGCCAATATCCGTCAAGAATTAGATGAAGTATTCGGCAAAGGGAAGAGCGCAGGAGACCAGTTGAAAAGCAATCCTTACCTTGTCAACCAACTTGAATACACTCTTGCAGTAATCAAAGAGGTTCTACGACTATGGCCTCCCGCTTCGGGAGTCCGGATCGGTCGTAAGGGTTTCTTCGTCAAAGACCCAGTTTCTGGCGACATGATTGACACCGATGGCCTCCTTGTTTGGACCGTTTCCATGGCGATGCACCGCGATAAGAGAATATGGGGCGATGACGTGGATGAATTCAAGCCAGAGCGCTTCCTTCCCAAAAACGCTGACAAAGTCCCTGCAGATGCATGGCGGCCTTTTGAGAAAGGGCCACGCAATTGTATCGGTCAAGAGCTAGCTCTAATCGAGATGAAAGTTGTCCTTGCTATGACATTACGCGAATTCGACCTCGAGGCTGCGTATGATGAGCTAGAGTCGCTGATGGACGATGGGAGTCTTTGGGCGAAAGATCCAAGTTTTAGGAAGGGGTCAACAATGGAGGTCTTTGGTGATAGGATGCATCAGATCCTGTTGGCCGCAGCGAAGCCTAGCGAAGGTATGCCTGCGAGGGTGAAGAGGAGAACAATGTAAAATAACATACCGATACGTGAGACTTTGCAATGTTGTTGGCTAACTGAGTGGCTTTGGTAAATACGCGATCAAGTATTGTGATTTTATCTGATGCAGTTGCGACTGGATCGCGAAAAATAACCCCTGTTCTTGGTGGTTGGTTTCTCAGCGAAAAATGCACCTAGTATCAAAAAATGCACGTTGTCACTATTTAAAGGCCCGTGAAAGGCACGTCCAAGTATCGATACCGTTCTTCCTTCAAAAGGATTATGTGGAGTGTTCTCATAACCATTTACGCTGGCCAATCAAATAACCGGATTTCATCCCGTGCCCATTTCTTCTCGTCCCCAGCCTCATCAGACGGCGACCTTCTCCATCTGTGGTGGACACCGGCACAGTCCTCCGATGATGCCCATTTAAAATAATGCACTATGCGCAGCAGATCGCACTCTATACCTTTGCTTTATCTTGCACCTCATTCATACTCTTTTGGTCATTGGGTGGCATCAACATGCGCTCCATCAAGTTTCTTATCCCCCTTGGGTTTGGCGCAGTTGCCGCAGGACAGAATACCACCGTGGATCTGAAATGGTATGCACCGAAGAAGAGCTGGATCAATGACCTAGGGCAAGTACTTAACGCCACAGGAACCAACGGGTTTGTCTTCAATAGCTCACAGCTACCTGTTGGAACGTCATACAGGACTTACAACTGGTGTAATATGCCGCATGTTAGGGCTCAGGAGTATCCGAAGGCTGCCGAAGGATTTAATTTGGTGTATGTTGAGCTGTGAGTGCCGAATCGTCGAATACTTGATAGAAAATCTGGATTGACTTGTTATAGGATCCATCGTCATCATAAGAGGACGCCGTATGCTTCCAATACGTTTCCAAAAGAATCTTCCGCATGGCTGTGTGATGATCAGGGACTTTTCTTTTATGGGCAGCCACTTAATCCAATTGGGAACGAGTCAGCAAAGGCGTATTGGAACGTTTATACGAATGAAATAAACCCATTTCCACAGTCTGGATATCTGGGCAGTTGTCAGTTTCCCCAAATTACTCGGGAAGGGCTAGACGATTCATGGTATGTTGGCCAGACTTGAACCTTCGCGTTATTTTCATTCGATGAGGTAGTTTTCGCTGATTGTTCTAAGGCAACACGGAAAAGACCTGTACGGTGTTTATCACGATCTCCTTAGGTTCTTGCCTGGTGACATGAGCGAAAAGGTCTCATACCGTGTCACCAATAACCAGATCACTTCGCAGGTTGCCGGCATGCTTGTAAATGGAATGTACGCACCAGAGAGAAATATACCGCTCCATATTCAGCCTACAGGTATCGATTCCCTGGAGCCACAGTATCCATGTCCGAAGGCATCGTCTCTCTATAGCATGTATGGTGTCGGAAGTACGGATGCGAAGTGGACGGCACATCTGACCGCTACCAAATCGCTTTTCGACTCCCTAGACGCCATTTCAGGTGTACCCCGTGACTCAACAGAATGGCACAAGTCGTTTGATCATTACTACGATAACTTGTCTGCACGGCAATGTCACGCTAGGCCTTTGCCGTGCAACATCAGTGAGTGCGTTACCCAGGACCAAGCCGATACCGTCTATCGGCTTGGTCAGTATGAATACAGTTTCATACATCGCGATTCGCCGCAAAGTCTACAAGCTGCCGTAGGCTCGTACGGCGTTTTTATAGCCGAACTCGCACAGAACATTCGCAACGCATTGTCTGGTAAATCCCCTATCATCTACAGGCACAATGTCGCACATGACGGCTCCGTCTCGCGCCTTCTCAGCATTCTGCAGGTTGAACAGATGGTCTGGGTAGGCATGGGATCTGAGGTTGTTTTTGAGATTTACTCTAAAGGCGGATCTAGCGATGGTGGGAAGAATCACATCCGTATCCTGTGGGGCGGACAGGTTCTGAGAAGTTCCAATCCCACTTTAGGTGAAGTAGACATGTTGGACGTGGATATATTCTTAGGGTATGTTGATGGGCTAGTGGGGCAGAAGGCTGCGAAAGTTGTAGCATTCTGTAAATCGTAATCAGGGTCGACTACCGTATGGATTGATCCCAGGTTCGACGGTTCATGACGTTGGAGTTCGTGTAACAACAGCCACTATGACCTTTCCGGATTCAATCGCTTACCAAATCAAGTCGCATGCATCGCTAGTTAATCAATCTTCCTTACCAAGTCTGTCGCCTGGCCTCCACGGTTGCTTACCAAACGACGGCCAAGCAACGTCAACCGCTCCTAACACTGGATTAGTAAATATAGATGCAGGTAAGCTGTTGTCAGCTCCCGGCTTGCCTCTATTCTAGCCAATGGCTGAAGTCGCATTTGACTAGTGTGAAGACCAAGCAGCGGACAGTGTTGACTCCATTCGTACCCGCCACGCGATAAGGCATCATTATAGTGGAATTTAGAGTGAATCAAAGACTTTGCGTGTGTGGTAGGTTTGCGTAGGCTCGTATATAATTAGCGAGACTCGATTATTATCTGAGTAGAACCATTACTCTGACTGAGAGAACTAAACAACCGAAAACCGCAGCGCTACTAGCATAAAAACATATTCTTTCACACAATGCCCCTCTCAGCCGATGCCCAAGTCCTCGAGACCAGCAACGGCCTCGTCACCACCCTCCGCGGTGCAGCTGGTCCCCATCCAGGCTTCAGGCCAGGTGCGCCTATCATCTATCCCTTGCTCAACTCAGCTAATCATCTAAAAGCACATGCAAAGGGTCATTTACTCACTGGTACCTTCACACCCTCAACCGACGCCTCGGGCCTCACATCTGCGCCGCACTTCAACGCCTCATCAACACCCGTCACCGTGCGCTTCTCCTCTTCAACCGGCTTCCCTCAAATTCCAGACACAGATGCGAACGCCAACCCACGTGGCATTGCCATCCGCTTCCACCTACCTGACGTAAATGGCCGACGTGCCCACACCGACATCATTGCCCATTCCACAAAGTACTTCCCCACGCGCACCGGCGCCGAGTTTCTGGAATTCCTAAAAGCAGCCACAGGCCCCAATGCTGCCGTAGCCGTGCCCGAATTCTTGAGCCGCCATCCTGAGACTCTACGGTTCATTCAAGACCCCAAGCCTAGCCCTGTGTCATTTGCAACGCAGCATTACTTTGGCGTGAATGCATTCAAGTACACAAAAGGTGACAGCGCTACGACGCTGAGGTACCGCATCGTGCCCGTTGCAGGCGAACAGTATGTTTCCGATGAAGATCTGAAGACAAGGTCGGAGAATTACTTGTTCGATGAGATGCCTCAGCGGTTGGCGTCTGCACCCTTCGAGTTCAAGCTTCTCGCTCAGATTGCCGAGGACGGAGACGCGACTGACAACGCAACGGAGATCTGGCCCGAGGAACGCAAGATTGTGGAATTGGGGCGCATCAAAGTGGACAAGATTTTGAGCAACGAAGAGAGTTTGAAGCAGCAGAAGAATATCATCTTCGATCCTATTCCTAGGGTTGAAGGAGTGGATGTCAGTGATGATCCGCTGCTGGATGTTAGAGCCAATGTCTATCTCATCTCAGGCAGACAGAGGAGAGAAGCATAATTGGCTAGGGCATGAGGATTCTAGGTGGCGAAATATGCTTTGGAGGTACTTTTGAGGTAGCAATGACTGTAACGTTATATCCATTTAGTACGCATGATTATATGTATCCTATAGATCTAGTAGTATATTTGAGTATATCCCCCGCAAATACGTAACGGTCAGCGAAATGAGCGTAACGGAATGCGGGCGACTAGTTGTGTTCCCCGCCGATATCTGGTACGAAATTTGTCCAGTTTGATCTATTGAAGAGAAAGAATGAGACCGAATAATGAAGTGGGAGACGAAGTGTTGATTGAGCCCCTTCCAGCTAACGGCATGCTTGACAAGCCTTGTTGGAGGGCATTCGACGTGAATCATTTTGGTGCAGCTGTGTTTGGACATGCATCGATTTGGATGATTTGAACTCTCCGAGTGGATATAACTTGCTTGGGCTTCTCGAGTAATCGAGGCTGTGTTTTGTAAGTTTTAAGAGGCAGCTGTATGTTTTTTTCCAGCTGCGCGATTGGAGGAACCTGAAAGTCATCTGGACATTGTAAACTCGTATATTTTCGGTGTTTAACGGTTCGTCTATCCTGTTACGCGTAACTGTGTAAATGACATACTGTGGCTTTCTATCATACTTTTGTCAAGTTGTTCTAGACCACATGGCTCCCCATCTGCCGGGTAGTTAGGTGTGCAACCCTAGCATGTTGCTGACACCAATGTATGATAATGGTTTCAACACATACGCTGAATGATGTCAGCCCCAGAGCCCACTCAGATAGGCTGCTTAGCGAAAAGCTCTGTGTTGCAAATATTGTGTAGACATCCGATAACACGTGCAAGTGGTCAGGAAGCGGGTAGGTGGCAGGCTTCTTCTAGTCGTTCTAGAAAGCGCCTTGCTTCTCCACGTTGTAAGTTGGCCAATACTTGTTAAAAATTATTATGCCTAGCGGCTCTTGGGTTTCATTCATGGCTCAAGGGAGCCCTGACAAAAGAACGGCTCGGGCAAGAATTACACGTGGCAACCGTGTGCGAACCAAATTTCAACATGTCGATCAAAACATGGCTCGGGTATCTAAAGCAAAGGAGATAGATGCAATGCCGGCATGTACAATCCCCCACGAGGGTCCAGGCGGCAGAAACTGTTAGCCCAGCCACCAGCGTTGTGCATACCAATCACTCGAGGTTAGCGAGTTCTGCTCACTTGCAAATGCATCAGTGAATACCGCCGACTGCCGAATGCGCCCTAAATACAAATATAGCCCGAGCGCGAATTTGGTCATGCTTTAGTGTACTTCGAAGGCTTTACATAGAGGTCATTTTTGAGCGATCAAAGTTAGCTTTGGATGTGGGTGTAGGAGCTGCAACCATGATAGGCCACCCTAGGCGAAGGCTGTTCTCGATGCATGCATGAGATGGGCACGGGGATAATTCCAGGATTAGCGACAAGCGTTGTGCCGCCAAGCGGTGGATGTGTATGGCGGTCTGTCAGACTGGCGGCATGGCGGCTAGCTTGCGGATGAGAGGAGCGCTTCTGCAAGGGTTATTCTTTATCTTTGCTTGAAGAAAAGTTTAGGTGCCGGCAACCATGGCCAAGTCTCCAAGAGCCTATTCAGTGGCAAGAATGAGCAGTGAGGGTATTTTGGACGCAGTGAATTAACCTAACTCCAGTACTAAGAGTAACTTGATGCCAGCACGCAGTGGGGTTAGAGTTACCAGGTGTGCGGGGTGTCGTGTTGTTCGGTAAGCAATTGAAGGGACAGTCCGGGCAGCTTGGATCCCGAGAACCCGTTTCCTATCCACCATGCATCGTCAATGCTTTTCCCGAACTGGTGAGGTGGGTGGGCAACGAGCTAGGGTGAAAGAGATGCACACGGACTAGCCCAGATGCTGCGGGAAAGCTGACAGTGTGGCTTGGCTCGCCTACCTCTCATCCACACCCGTCAATCTCTACCCACGCTGTCCCCAGGCTTTTGTCTTCGGCTATTGGGTGTCTAGCCGACTTCATGGTGGGCAACGTGGTCCTACATTTGCATGCATGCCTGCACATCAAGCGCCGGGGCCATCCTACGCGCCCGCTCACAGCAATCATGGACGACACAGAGAACAAGCCGGGCAGGGCATGACCCGTTGCAAGGCCATATTCCATTGTCTATGCATGGCGACTGTGGCGTTTGTAGCGTTATATGACAGCCTGCACATCATGGCTCGAAGGTTTGCCAAAGTCTTGTGCTACTCTATTCCTTTCACGCTTTTCTATCACCCAATCGGCTTCTGAGCATCCATTTACGATCAGATGCACCCGAAGTGAATGAGCACATCGCGCTGCTGGCCTCACACAACTTCCCCTGTTGGCAAATTTGAGTCACACGAAGTAGTTCTTCGGTTCTCTTTGCATCATTTCCTACTCTTTGAGTTCTGTACAACTTAGGCTCAAGGTTTCATCATCCTTCCGTCTACCTCATTAGACTATCTCCTACCCTTCTACAAGAGCCGTAGCTGGTCTTGGCCCAAGAACGTTGGTCTATTCCTTGAATTGTCGTCCATTCACCGGCACTCTCTGCTTTCGCAACTTGTGCTCAGCCACCACTCTTCAGCACAGGCCGCTCAGATCCGCTTTTTATCCCTTCCAGACTTGCGGCTCAACTCGGGACTCCCTTGCGCCTGCCATCCCCGCTCGCCCTGGAACCTATCGAAAACTGCTGCCCCGCCTTTCTCGTACATTACCTGGAGCATCTTCCCCTTGGTCGGTCGTGTAAATAACTACGGCAAAACAATTCCCCCTCATGTGCGAGCATCGAGCTGACAATCATCACTCTTGATACTCATACTTTGCCATGACCGACACAACGACCGATGCTTTCGACACGATGAGTCCTTCAACGCACCTATCATCAGGACAAATCTCTGCGATCGAGATATGCACAAGGATCATGTCTGTGCTCTCGCTCCTGGGCTCGTGCTACATCATCATCACGTTTATAGCATTTCCATTTTATCGAAAAGGTATGTGACGTTCCACCTATCACGAATCGCGATATATGTACTGACTATTACCGTGAATTCTAGCCATCAATCGCTTGGTTTTCTACGCAACATGGGGCAACATCATGGCAAACGTTGCGACCCTTATCTCAACTTCAGGCATACCGGAAGACCCAACGCGGTTGTCTGCCTTATGTGAATTTCAAGGAGTATTGATACAGTGGTTCATGATGGCCGACTCACTTTGGGTACGCATATACTCTTGTAAATAAGTCCAATGAGCTGTCACTTACTATCAATAGGTATTTTGTATGGCTACAAATGTCTTTCTAGTCTTCTGGCATGGTTATGGTTCTCAGCAGCTTTATCACCTCGAGAAGTGGTATTTTGGTTTTGCATACGGCGTACCTGCAATCCCAGCAATCATCTTTGTTATTCTGGACCACCATAGCCGGTATCGCATCATAGGCCCTGCAACGGTAAATACATTCATTGACCCCCCCTTCGTTGAACTTGGCCTGACTGTATAGCTTTGGTGTTGGGTTCGTAGAGACGTCGAGTGGATGCGCATTGCTTTTTTCTATGGTCCTGTCTGGTAAATAACAAGCATCTTGACAAATTCCGAAGCTGATAAATCTTAGGATCGTCGTCTCTGCCACTATGACCATTTACATCGCGACTGGAATCAAAATCTTCAGAAAAGGGGCGCATCTACGATTCTTTAGGAAGGAATCTCAGCACACATCAGATAACAGAGATTCAGTCATGACAGTAGACACTACAGCGAACCCATTTGCTGCCGGTAAAAATATTGTTGTGACGACACAAATTCAGCATGATATCCAGCGGCAACACCACGATTCAGGATGCGATTCGTATGAGGCTGACCGAGGGTCTTTGAATTCATATTCCAGCACGCGCAATCTATCGAAAGACAAGCCTCGCGAAGTGAACGACACTGTGTCTTCGGATGAGATTCGCGTATCACGCGTCTCCCACGATCTAGGAAGGTCTACAGATATCCTAAGCGCTGCTCCTCAGCGCGGCGAAAACACAAAGACTGGATACAAAGCAACTGCTTTCGCTACAGGTGCTACCAAAGGGCCCGCTATACTACCACCAAGACCTTCCTCGGAAGCTACTCGCCATCGAGGCTCTCACATCAAAAGAGCTGCCGGCAACGACGCAGCATTGGCTTACCTTAAGGTTGCCTTCCTCATGTTCATAGCACTTTTTGTTGTTTGGGTGCCCAGTACTGTCAATCGCCTTTATCAGTTTATCAATAAGGGGCGACCTAGTTTCGCCCTGAACATTCTGTCCGCCACTGTTTTGCCTCTACAAGGTGCCTGGAATGCTACAATCTACATTTATACCACCCAACACGAATGGCGGCGAACGTATGCATTCCTGAAATCGAAATTCAAAGGGAAAGCTGTGATTCACAGCCACCCGCGGGACTCTTTCCACCAAGACACATCGACAGCTCCAAGAATGACCCAGGAGTTGGATCCTGAGATAGGCCTTCAAGAGGGCCTTGAGCAAGGAGATCATCTACGTCACACTGCATTGATAAGGCCTGATAGTGCGGTAGAGAGCAAGCCTGACCAAATTCGATAATTCCGAAAGTGCGCCAATGTTCCTCCACACTCTTGTATCACAGGGCGCCTCAACAGTGGAACCGTTTGCTCTTACCTTGCATCCGCTATGGGGTGCAGCGCTATCCCGAGGCTTGTGCATGATCCTTCACTTCTTGTTCCTAATGTTTCCTTTTCAACCTGTACAAATTCTTGGTTTGATCCCGGGTTCCTTTTCAGCAACATGGAATCTAAGGCTTGACTCGGTTTGGCGTTTGAGAGTGTTTAGTATGAGGTGAGATACCCAGGGCATGTAGAATTTAGTTCCTACAAGAAGAGTAGTGATAGCGTAATATTTTATTTACGCAGACTCCACCAACCATTAGCTCAATGTTCACATGATGTGCATATGCATAAGTAAGACAACACAACCTCAAGAATGCGTATGCATTCAACTATGGAAGGTGGTACTCAATCAATATTCCTCAAAGGTAGCACCAGCTGCAGCAGACACTATACCTTCTCCGATTTCATGGCATCCTCGACTTCCTTTACCGCATCATATCCATAAAGCCAGGGCTGTACCTGAGGACATGTCCATCGACTAGGAAAAGGACCGTGTAAATGTCCCCCAAGCATATTTAGCATATAATTATCCCTCTGTTCCTGCTCGGGCCCATTGCGCATGTGAAAGTCTTTTCTTTGCTTGAATGTCTCTCGAACAATACGCTCACTTCGGGTCTTGCGGATTTTTTGAAAGGTTTGCAAGATGTCTGGAAGCTTTGATCTTGATGTGAAGTGCTTCGGGGCTAGAAGGAGACCTAAGACTGCACCATCCTCAAGGCTTGAATTAGCACCTTGTGCGAGATATGGAAGCATAGGATGGCACGAGTCACCGATTAGCACGAGGTTGTTCTGTATATTGATCCAAGAATCCATCTCTTTGCGGTGCATGAGCTTCCACTTGTCGACTTTGTTGACGCACTTGAGTAGCTGAGTTAAGCTATGCTACGTCAGCGTGCCAGCAGAGAGAAGGATAGACAAAATTATCTCACACTGGATCCCATCCTTCAAACAAACTTCTCATTTCGTCTAAGTTGCCCTCATCTCGCGCAACACCTTCTTCGAGGTCATCAGGTACAAGCAACACAACGTTGAACATCTTAGCCCCACGCATGCTGTACGCAACCACATGTGCATCAGGGCCTGCCCAGAACCGACAAGCAGGCTTCTCGACCATTTTTCGTAGATGGGGATCTTGAATCTGGTCGATATTGAGAACGATGCGGTATGCGAGGTCACCAGTGGGCAGCGGAGGATCTCTGCGCCCAAGTATAGCAGAGCGGCATGTTGACCAGAGACCGTCTGCGCCAACAACAAGGTCTGCTATATAGCCTTGGCCAGCTTCTGTAATGACGTTTGCCTCGCTTCCTGTTGCACTACCGAAATCGATTTTGGAAACTTTTGCACCGAGAACAATCAATACGCCCAGATCTTCTGCTCGTTTTACCAACGCTTGCTGCAAATCGACGCGGTGGCAATCCGAGAATGGTGCACCATACTTATGTCTAATATTCTTGTCGAAGTTGTCCTCGTGTGCGAGAATTTTTCCCTTGTAATTATGCACTGTGACTGTCACAGGCTCGCAGACTTGGTCTTTGATGGTATCGTACACGCCCCACGTTTGCAATAACCTGGTAGCATTTGGTGTGAGTTGGAGCCCAGCCCCAATCTACGAAGTTTAGTAGGAGTAACAAAAACAGGACGGAGTGGTTCTGTCATTACCTCTGCGAGTCCTCTCGTACTTTCCAATACTGTCACTGCATGCCCGGAAAGTGCGCATTGGATGGACGCTGCAAGTCCAGAAAGTCCAGCACCTACGATTACTATGTCTAGAGGTTCTGACATAGGGATTGCTTCTATTGCTTGTCCACTGGTTGAGTAAAGGTAGTGAAAATAAATGAGGTATATGGAAAGATTGTGATTGCTTGCCAATACACCTGCTATGCCTTCCGTGTGTGGCAACCCTCTTCAGCGCCCCTCTCGTGTATGCGGGCATTGGATTTATCACCGACGTGACCGCTTCTCTTATAGCCTGAGTTACACGCCTTCGGTAGTATACTCTCCATTCATGTTCTAGAGCTTTGGAGGCGCTTAAGCATTGTTCCACATGGCCATCAAGTGCGGGGACAAAATCTCGGAAGGGAGTGCGGAGGTCCCCACCATCCGACAATCGGTGCATGCACCTCAAGAAATGGGATGGAAGCATAAAAATAATACAGATTTCGTCGGATTGGCTGTTTCTTTCCATCACTTATCGCCACGCATGATTTCACTACGGGCGCTTAAATAGAGTGTTCAATCTTCGAAGCTCATCAGCACATTCTTCTAGTAAACACTGAGACGCTCCAAGTATACTTTAGCAGTTGCATCTTCGTCCTGCAATGCTCATTATCTGATACAATTCCAACCACACATTTAGAACTTGTACCCAGTTTTCGCCACGGCTCGCCCATACGTCTCTGTGTTCTTACAATTCTCTAACCATTTATTGATATTCGGTCACTCCTTTCCCTTTGTCCCCAACTCCCTCGCCAAGATGAAATCTGCTGAAAACTGCATCATGATATCTGCCACCGTAACATGATCGCCGCAAAGGAATGGCCCCTGTGATAGCGAAAGTTCTGTTTCCGGCCACAAAAGATCGTTTTGCATATTAGCTAACATACGCTCCTCAGTTGCTCCAATAGTGCCCTCGGGCACGTCTTTGATATTCCACCGCGCATAGAGGATAGCGAGCGCGTGAAGCGCAAATGCGGCTTCTGCGGCATGAACCCATTCGCGAACTTTGATGCGTTGAGCTGCATCGGTGGGGAGCCTACCGGATTTATTATACGTTTCACACAGGTAGCTTTGTATGTGCCAGCGTATTCTTCCTAAGCTCGTCCAATCAAACGTACTCGCTGATATTGCCACTCTCATGGATGACTAGGTTACCATCCTTGAGCGACGGAAATTTCCCAAGAGGATTTCCAGAGCCGAGTTTAAATTGCTCTGGTGCTTTTTGGTTTACTCGTTCTGAGAATTTTACGCTGTAGCCGAGGCCGAGTTCTTCGAGTAGCCACGCCGTGCGGATACAACGCGATGCTTGCAGGAAGAAGAGTGTTATTGGTGACATAGTGAGAATTGCAATTGCTGAAAGATATGAAGAAGTATGGTATTAATACTATGATGACTGTTAGACCACGTAACTCTTCATAAGATTAAACTTTGGTTACATTAGGGTTACCACACTTTTCACCATTATCTGTGGCGTCATGTAGTTATAAAGCACGGTAGTGGTCTTGTTTCCGGTGGAGAAAGGGTCCAGTTGGATGTATTTGGAAGTGCTAGCCAATCGTCAGTAGCCCTGTTAGGTGGTTATAATACTGTTATTCGTCAAGACCGTATTGTTAAAATGGCATCCTTTGGTGAGATAGACACGGGGATGTTGAAATAATTGCTGCTAACATGTCTCTAGACTACTAGTTTTGACTGCGACTTGTTAGACATTGCATGAGAATTGAGTAGATGGATCATCGGCCTATGACCGCAATCCGGATGCGGTCGTTATGTCAAAGCTAGTTATAATTTGGGATACAACTTTTCATCGAGCGCCAATAACCTATACATCCTTGTAACTACCATTACAGATCTTGTGTTAGTTACTGTGCGCTTATCAGTGGAGACACCCCCACCGGATATAGACCTTGGAAAGTACCTCAGAGTGCGCCTACTTCGTCATGCTCGTCCTGGTCAGTCCCAAGACATCTATGAAATACCCCCAGTATTCGAAATGGAAGAATTTTTCGCCCATCAATTAGTGCTAGTATGCAACACACCGTCAAACACGATAGAGGCAAGTACAGTCACTTTATGGGGCAAAACTGGACGCATATGGCCTACCTAGGCAGTTGCCGTAGCTAGAGTGTAGCGGGTAAGCAAGATAAAATGGTCCGAGTAAGCGACTGTTTATCAACAGAGTGATTAATTGGCCAATGAACCAACAGAAAACAAGCAAACCAAATCAAAAAGTGACAAATAGCATACGGATTGACTTCGAGTAGGTAAATTTCTTATTCTGTTGTTCGGCTTGCACCTATGCACCTCCAGGCACATCTACTTTACTAACTAGGTAGATCTGAAGTCATCCCCAGCACAGGCACATTATCTCTTGGATTGGCTCAAAAGGCCTTTCCTCACCCCAAAAACTTGACGTTCGTATGTGTTTCTCTCAACGTTGATACTAATGAATATAATACTGCGTTAGGAACTATGGATAAGACTAAGTGACCGAAGGCTCCACTGGTTTCCTTTACAGTGATTTTCAGACTTGAATTCTCTTCCGAAACCACCCAATACACCGCCTCATACTCCTGCCACCAATCAGACTTACTACGCCTAGCTCACGCCATCAAGATGCACACTTACCCCACACCCCCACGCCCAAAACCTACAGCCTAAACTGGAATCCTCCAGCCAAACACCACTCGCAGACTACCTCTTCCTTTGCCAAAACTCCATCGCGAAAACCCAACACAGTGGTTAAAGTAGTGGAGCCTTTTGCGCCATCTCCTAGCGCTGCCATCCACGCGTTCAAAGCAAATTACTCGATCAGGCAGAAATGGGACCGCGAGGCGCACCAGTGGGTCATGCCTGAGCCGCGTTTCACACGCACCCTGGCTTGGGACTTGAGATACCCGTTAGCGAACAAGGTTGACGCTGTCGGAGTAGGACCGAAAGAGGCTATGTGATTTTATTTAGGATGGCCCGTGTGGTGTTAGGTTGAACTGGCAGATCGTACTACGTACGCCGGCACAGCAGGGTTCGTCAAGGTTTAAAGCCATGTTTCATTAGGAATGTTGGCGTCTATTGTAATGGATGGATGGACAGCCGTTGGTGTTATGGTGGCTCAACATACTCGAGAGGGCAAGCAGCTTCATCTTCTTCGTCATGACAAGTATTTATTTGCAAAGGTTATGCCACGCTGCCAACAACCAGTGCCGCAACACCTTCTTCTTCGCTTCGTACGTCAATCTTCATCGTCACACCTGTCTTCGCGCTAAATGCCATCCGTACCGTAGCCGCCACTTTTCCGCCTGTAATGGTCTTACCATAAAGCTTGAGCGTGTGTGTCGATGCTGATAGCGCAATGTCTGTGCCATCAAGGGGTTGTAAGGACAAAGTCTTTGTAAGTTGTTCAGTCGCATCTAGGTAACGGTTAGGATGCATCGTCATGTGACTGATCTCTAATGTGTAACATACCTGCTATACTCTTGATATTGCTCAATTGTAATGTTTCGGTCGCGGAATCGCCATTCGCTTGCTCCCATACATTTTCGAAATTGCCGGCATACGCAGGGACAACGTAGTCTGCGCCATTGAGCTCTAGATCCTCAACCTGGTACTCATCTGGATAGCCTTCACCATCTTCTGGTTCGTTTGTACTTGGGTCGATTTCCTTGCTTGTGAATTTAAGAACGTTGGTAAAACTTGCGGCGATATACTGTGACTCTGTCTCCAAACGCTTGAAGGATACGTATACTGTGCCTGGCTCGTTCGTAACCAACTTAGGCGCAGGGATGATAAACTCTTCTTCTAATTGCACATCGCCGTCATCCTCTACAGTCACCACCATTTCCACGTCAAGCAACACGGTGTCGGGCAAGGTATTTTTGACGTCGTATTGAAGAACAACATGATCCTTGAAGATATGCTTGATAGCCGACACGACGTATTCGGTCTCTGATTCGGTGAGCTCGACCGGGTCGCTTGACTTGAGTACAGCGCCATGTGCAGCCAGCTCCGGAATCTTTTGTAGTTCCAAGGCATACTTTTGCGCATTGTTTGCCGCTGATGCTGCAGCTTCCGCGCCACCCTTTGAGGGCGCTTTTACCGTGCTGGGGGCTTTGAGGGTGGGCGTAGCGCCTTCGGTCTTCTTCGTGAGGTCGGCTGCATCTGCTTGTTCCCGGGATACGGTTGGTATCTTGGTGATGTCGAAGGCGGTTTCAAAGGTGTCGCGAGAGTCGGAGCTGACGTACATTGCCAATTGATGCTCAAGAACAGGCAGGGAGAACATTGAGTCGTTGCGAATGAAGCTAAGAGCCAAGTCGTCATCTTGGTCCATCAATCGTAGATTTAGGGCGGCACGGTCGCGTACTTCGTCATCTACATCATCAAGACATCGGGTGAGGAGCACGTGAACTGACTTCTTGATCTCGGGATCCTTTTGCCCAACACCAAACTTGGCCAGTGCCGATGTAGCTGCAGCACGGACGATGGCGTTTTCCAAGACCACGCGGTTGTAGATATACCGGATGTACTTGGTAGGGTGTGGTGTAGAAGGACCTTCCCGACCAAGAACAAATAGAATCCTGACAGCAAGCTTGGTAAACTCACAATCCTCAATGAACTCGCAGAGCGTAGCAAGCGCATCCTCATTAGCCTCGGGAACAAAGCGAATCAAGTCCATAATGGCCTCCACTACAGCCCTCTTGAATTCATAACCTCCCTCATCCCGCAGGATGCCGCTGAGGAAGGCAAGGAAACCAGACTGCTTAGACTTGAATTTCAACGCAAGCGTGCGTACCGCCTCGACAATGGTGACTTTGAACTCGTCCGTAATCTCAGCCATGAAACCGGTAATCTGCTTCATGAGCCTATCCACTGAGGACTCATTGCCGGTCTTGAGGAGGGTGGTGATGGCGAAGGTAGCGATGCTGCGATTCGAGTTGGTGATGAGCGATTCGATATCCTGATTGCATGGTCGAACGGCATCTGGCTTGAAAGATGCCATTTGAGATAAGATTCGGAGAGCAGCGAATTTGGTCACAGCGCGAGGGGACGTGAGGAAGAGTTGAAGAACATGCACAGCTTGTACGAGTTCACCATCGGTGACGTTGTGCATATCGCAGATGACCTTTGCAGCCTCGAAATTGACCATTTCGGACTTGTGTCGCAACCAACCGTCGAGAAGTTGCATCATAGGCTGCTTTCACGTCAGCGAAAGCTCTCTTACTGTAGCTAGAAGCTGTACCTTTCGTAGATTGGGGTCCTCCTCGGCCAATTTGGCCGCTAGCCTGACGAGTAGGACAACAGCAGCAGGACTCTTGACCAGACCTGCAGCTGAATATTGCTGGACCATCTTGACTAAACTCATCCTGTCACCAGATCGCATCTGGTAAAGCAGACCAATGGCGTGGTACTGTGTCATATAATTTGAGCTGGCCTGGAGCGCCGTGTGTGAGCTGCCTCCAAATCCACCCAAAAAGCCTCCACCAGACTTGTTTCCCGAAGCTGCCTCTGCCGCTTCCGACTGCCACCTTCGAACTACATCCTTCGCAACTGGGAGGAGGTGGTAGGACGAGACAAGCGCTGCGGAGGAGACGGAGGGGTTCTTGTCGACAATGCACGTCTTGACGAGGCGCTCAATGGCTTGTACGGTAGAGGCGTCGATGACTCGGCAAAGGGCACGGATGGCGTTGGGGCGGTATACGACATCGCTGCCAACCGAAGTGTCCTTCATGATGGACGAGGTGACCATGATGACATCGTCGGCAGAGCTGGCGAGCTCCTTGATGACAAGATAGACCATCTGCCGCAGCGAGGCATCTTTGTTCTGGAACAACTTGGATATGCCAAAGAAGAGGGTTGTGGCTTCCTGCCGGCCCCAGCTCTCACCGGTGAAGAGCAACAATGCCAGTTTGGTCAAGATCTGCCCACATTCAGCTTCAGCCCGGAGCAATCTGGCCATGGCAACCTACCACTCTGCACTTCCGCGGCGACACTGGACTCTGGTTGAATACTCGTGCTGGACGGCTGTCAGCTTTCCATGACGGCCAATGCCCCCTGGGGAACAATTGCGTTTGCGGGCTGCAGTACCTTCTTGAAAGACAGATGTCTTGTCGATCTGGGCAACACCGCCGACATCCTCATGTTTTTTGTCCATGTTGGCCGCAAATGCAGATTTGGTGGGCAGCAACACCCGTTGACTAGATAGGTGTTATGGCGATTGCTGTGAAAAGTATCCCACTCTTGCTGCGCCAAACGTGGCCTTTGCTCAGCGAGCCAGAACAGCGGCCCTAAACTCAGCCCGGCAATTGGTCGGGGTGTGCGCGCGGTGGTGTCGAGGGCAGGGCGAGGAGGGGGTTTCGCAGTGTTGGCGCAATGAATTGGTCTACGTTGAACCTGTCCTCGAATCCATCGGCGGAGTGGGCTGCTGCTCCTGCCGCTGATGTGTTTGTCCTGTTTGACTGCCTAGCGCAACGCCTGGTTCCGACGCCCAGATCCGGGTATTGCGGGCTGTTCCCATGCTGGCCGACAAACCTTCACTCTCGCAACAGTCGCCTTCGCTCTCCTTCTTTCCTTTTGTAAATACATACATATAGACCCCTCATAATGGCAGCTTCAATGTCCCGGTTGCGATGTCTCCTTTCCACGTCAACCCTCACGGCCGTCTCAAGACCACGGCTGGCATGCACTCGAACCTTTGCCACAACAGTCGAATCTCTGCAATCATCCCTTCCACAAGAGCCTCCAAAGCAAGCGCGGCCAATAACATCATTTAGTGACTCGTTAAATGCCGGTCCCTCGTTTGGCGACTTTGTCAGCCCCAATGCGCCCCTCTCCCCCACCGAAGCATACGAAATCAAAACTGTCCAAGTCGGCCCGGAAGGTCGCAAGAAGACATACACCCGACTCCCAGAATGGCTCAAAACACCCATCCCCTCGAATCAGAACTACAAGAAGATCAAGAAGGACCTGCGGGGGCTGAAACTGCACACCGTGTGTGAAGAAGCCAAATGCCCCAACATCAGCGACTGTTGGGGCGGCAGCGATAAGAGCGCTGCCACTGCCACCATCATGCTCGGTGGCGATACATGTACACGCGGATGTCGTTTCTGCTCCGTCAAGACATCCAAAGCACCGCCGCCCCTCGATGTGCACGAACCTGAGAACACGGCCGAAGCACTGAGTCGATGGGGCTTGGGTTATGTGGTTCTGACCATAGTAGACCGAGACGATCTCGCCGACGGAGGAGCGCGGCACTGCGTGGAAACAATTATGAAAATCAAACAGAAGGCGCCAACAATGCTGGTGGAGGCTCTGGTCGGAGACTACGGAGGTGACGTAGAAATGGTGAAGTTAGTTGCAAAATCAGGCCTGGACGTATTTGCGCACAACGTGGAAACCACCGAGGCACTTACGCCCTACGTACGCGATCGTCGCGCAAATTTCCGTCAGTCACTCAATGTGCTGCGTATAGCAAAAGAGACACAACCCGACTTGATCACAAAGACGAGTATCATGCTTGGGCTAGGCGAGCAGGAAGAAGAACTATGGCAAGCTCTCCGAGACTTGAGGGCGAACAATGTTGATATCGTCACCTTTGGTCAGTACATGCGACCGACAAAGCGACATCTGCCTGTGCACGAATACATCACACCGGACGTCTTTGAGTTGTGGAGACAGCGTGCGCTGGATATGGGCTTCTTATACTGCGCCTCTGGCCCTCTAGTGCGATCGAGTTATAAGGCTGGTGAAGCCTTTATCGAGAACGTGATTAAGAAGCGCAGAATGGGAAATGCTGGAAAAAGCGAAATCGCTCAGCTTGCCGACGCAGAGAAGGCCTTGTAATATGACCTTTACAATAGACACATATAACTGGGTCACAATTGAAAGTTAGCATTACATCAACGAGACAAGCATTACACTTCAACATTATGCATGTGTTGTGGGTTCATATCTACATCCCTATTTCATCCCTCCATGCGAAGCGACCGTGTGTGTCCGTCTACCATCTAGCCTTCTCAACTCCTCCAATGGAATGCAAGACAAAGGGAAAAAGGAAGCACACTAAAGCGTATATACATGAAGAGTAGTGACCCGACAATGCTCAGGTCGATTCAAGCATCGCCAGCACCACTGGGCGAAAAGTGCAGATCAACAACTTAGTTGTTGGGAAAGCCGTTGCGCATGTTGTCGTACTTGCTAGCCGGGAAGCTGAGGACGTTTGGCGACTGATCCAACGCGCCAACACCACCAACACTATTCACAAACTATATCTCATTGTCAGCACATATGTTCTTGAGTCTAGCAGGCAAGGAAAAAGTGGCTTACCTTTGAAATCAAGCTGTCGCTTCCTTTCTTGTCGGCTGAACTCTCCCACCACATGCCACCACCAAGGCCTTGATTGACAATAAACTCGCTTTTCTTCGCGACAACCTCAGGCGTATCATAGGACACCATGGTGCGTTGGCCTGCATCGTAGCTGTAGCTTGCCGCAATTTCCATGTCGTTGATCACTTGGGCACCAGCCGGAGGCAGCGCTTTGTAGTCGAATACGCCTGCTTCCCAAGTCCCCTGGCCGACACCGTTGAACGGCTTACCAGGGCCGTCCGTTTGAGTGAAGGCGCGGCCGTACAAAGGCATACCAAGAACGATCTTGTTGGCAGGCACTCCTGCGGCTACGTAGTCGCGGATGGCTTGTTCAGTGTTGAAAGGCGTGCTGGCAGGGTTGCTAGATGATGCTTTCCAGTTAGCTTGGTGGCCGGCATTCTGGTCCCAGGAGCCTGCGTAGTCGTAGGCCATGAGGTTCCAGAAGTCGAGGTATTGGTTCATGGCTCCAAGTTTCATGATGTTATAGTTCTTGGGGCCGGCAGGGGAGGCGACAGTTAGGAGGAGATGTTGGCCATTGGCATACTGACTCGAGTACGCATCCAGGGCGCGCCGGGTTTCTGCGAGTAGAGAAACCATGTCGTTGGCTTGGCCTTCGTTTGCTGGATACTCCCAATCAATGTCGAGTCCTATCCAGGTTAGAAAACACACAAAAGATAGGCTTGGCTTATCAAATACCCACCATCAAAACCAAGATCCTGGACAATCTTAACCGCACTGCTTGCGAACATGGCACGGCCCTCCGGAGTCGCCATAGGCCTCGGAAAGTTGGCAGAGTAGGTCCAGCCTCCAATAGACAATAGAACCTTCAACTTGCGATTCTGTTTCTTTAGTAAGAACAGTTGTTTTGCACACCCGTACAAATTAGTGCCAACATCGTTCCAGGAGTCAGTGGGGTAATGTTTGTCGGTATCAGACCATGGGTCGGATAAATAGACCTCGCCAGTCTCCCGGACATTGGCGAAGGCGTAAAGGACATGAGTGATCTCGTTACCCGGAAGATCCTGGGGATTGAAGTTGCGACCGTAGATAGCCTATACAACTGTTAGTGGGGCGTACAGCGGGGCGAACATTGGCGAACAAACCCAATTAACAAAATAGGCAACGTTTTTGAAGCCAGTTGCTGTAGATGTCATGTTGTCTGAAGTTCGTGGAATTACCGCAGCTTGAGTAAGGGTTGAGAAGGAGAATAAAGTACCGGCTCCAGAAAGCAGGAAGCTTATAAGGCGCATGCTTTGTGATGTAGCTGTGGCGTCCCTCGCCACGTGGCTGCGCTAATGTAGGTACGAACAGCGATCGCACAATGTGACAGAGAGGTGAGGTGCAGGTCAAGGTAAAGATCGAGTCCAAGATTGTGAACAGAGGGCAAAGTATAGAATATATATAATGGGAAATGACAAGGACTTTTCAAATCTGCTCAGGAGCAACGTGAAGGTGAGCAACGTGAGAGAAAGTATCCAGTATGCGGACCACGCGACAGTCTCAGCGAGGAAGGAGTGACTGGATGAATGCAACAGCAGCTCATGCGAAAGGAATGTGACAGTGAAGGAAAAGGAGATTGGATATCTGGCTGGCTCCGGGATAGATATCTATGCCCACGAGACAGTCAAGCAAGCCCTCCATGGTAAGTGGATCCTAACGATCGTCGTGTGCATAGCTGATGGGTCTTACTCGCACCTGTGCCGCACGGGCGTGAACATTCGAGGGTGCATGATAGACAGGGTTTAAGGCGGATGGGATCTAGAAACGGACGGGTAATTACTCTAACCTGGGAAGCGAGCCAGTGAAAGCCAGAACGCCTCACATTGTATACTCGATGCATATAGTGACCACCTAGTGGCCTTTCTAGAAGTCCATTACGCGCGTGCAACTATACCACTCGACCCTTAGGTGCAATTCATCTTCCATTTGCAAGGCGGCGTTGCGGAAGAAGACTGCCTTCGCTCCGTTAGATCCCATTCAATAAGACATGGCGAGAAGCAATAGATCCACAATCCATCGGAAAGGTGTCAGGCCAGGCTTTCAGACTGGACTCCGTGTACTTGGTTTGACATTTGCTGTGCCTCCCCTAAACAAATTTTGGGAAGGTACGCTATGCTACTGAGAGGCGTAGGTGCAACATTGTAGTACTACAACTCACGATTAGAACCGTAACACCAACCGGTAGGATGCCCTGAAACATCCAGGTGTTGGCGGCAGTGCATGTGATCCTTTTCTCTGCCGGTCCCAGAACCGATGCGCACGGAGATTAGGGTAAACCGGAGGGCGAATGAGTTGTGGGTTTTTCAACCCCGGATAACAGAACAGACATGGTCCTGGCAAATGGACTTTGAGGATACCACCTAAGGCGGGAGTAGGATATATGTGCCACAGGGATCCGGATAGGAGGCGCTAATCCGAACAGAACAGGCAGTTCTCAACCCCGGCTCTCATATGCTACTGGTGAAGCGTCACATGAACGCTATCTCAGCGGCGCGTGCAAATGTCAAGCTGCACTGCCATCTGATCGGTTGGTGTTAGGGTGTCGAGGGCAAGTGTATACCCTATACTGGATATGTAGACGGCGAAGCATGCACAAAGGCAGATACGCATTTTGGTGGCAAGTTCGAGGACCGTTTGGTGTAGAGAAAGCGTGCAAGTAGAATGGCCATAAGAACGGCTAACCGCAATTAGCCGTTGATGAAAACCAAGGTGGACAGATGTACCGAACCGGTCGAGAACAGAAGATGGCAACCCAACTCTTGAACGCTCTGATTGCCAAACCTGGCAGTGTCACTCAAGCCGTGCCCTGTTGCAAGTGCGCGAGGCAGACAGAATAGAAGACCATTCTTGGTACCAAGGAAGTACATGGCGCAGCCAGTCAATGGATTTGACCTAGGGAGATAGGGCTCTGTAAACCTGGTCAGACCATTCTGCATCACCCTAAGTACTTCTACCTTGTGAAAAAATAACAACCGTTCGTGGAGAACAAACGAGTCCCAGCTGGTCCAAGGGAGCGAGTCTTCGAGCGCACTACCGCATACATCCGGTTGTGCTAGGCAGCTGTAGAGGAAGACAGCGCAACATAACGACCACCTTCGTGGCCGTACGGAGCCGATACGTACAGAGCATGAAGAAATCGGAAGGCGGATGAGCAGAAGTCAGAATCAAGGCGAAATCCGTGTTACCACTGACGTGTCCGTGCGTCTAAGACAGTGGACTCTAGGGCTGTTACTTCTTTCTTCGCACCTCGCCCCTCGTTTCCGGAGACTATCTAGATACCTGTAGGCTTCCAGAGCGTCATGTGTTATTTGTCTATTGGATTGGAATACGCCTTTAGGCCTCCCTTGCCGACCCTACAAGGGCTTACGGCACTGCCCTACGGCAAGGTGCTTCCTAAGCTGTGCCACCATGACACGACGAGGCTGTAAGCAGTTATGGTGACTGTGAGCTCTTCCTCCATCGAAATACGCATCTATCGCTATGCTTCATATGGTACGAAATCTGCACCATTTCCTTTTTGGATGATATCGCTTCGTCTTTGTACCCGGCAGCTTCAGCCCAGTATGCTCCATTCACGATTTGATTTCCCCTTTGAGGCCAGGGACTTACTACTAAGCTTAAGCCATTGATCAAACTTTCTACGAACCCGACCCTCAGTGTGAGAGGCAAGATATCGGTTGCGTACGGCGGTGCCGCACGTATATGCCCCTTCGTCTCCACTTGTCTTGAGAACGGATGTGGCGTCGTTCTCGGTCGACAGCTTATATGGGAGCGTCAAAGCAATGAAAGCCTAACAAGGGGATTACAGCCACCAAATGTGAATACTATAAAGGTAGGCATTTGAGACATCGCGTATGTTAGACAGCCTCTTCACCAAACCCGGCTTGAGCATTTGAGAAATGTTCAGAGGTAATCATTAGTCGATGTCGACGCACTACAAGAAAAAGCATCTTGGGTCCACTGGCCATTTTGTTCTACTATGCTGGCCTGCACTTAATCTCCCGAAATAGGGCAAATTGAGAAGGGTAATAGCAGTATAGAAAAGTATCCGAAGATCGACCTCTGATGCATATCTATATTCAGCAAGGTTGACGGAGTGCTTGTAGGAAAGTGCTTGCTAGGCAACCTTCAGCGAAGCAAGCCAAATTTATAGCATGTGTAATCGAAACTGCTTCAGGCGAAGCAGGTTCTTGCCACTTGGCTAGTCGTTCGATACGTGGCATCCGCGGTGACATCAAGGCGATCACTGTCATCTCAAGATACGCCGTTGTACCCCAAAGTTAGGCGTCGCCCTTATTCAGCTTCTCTAACTCTTCATTCGCCGTCTCAATCAACCCCGCTCCCTTCAACAATTCACTATCCACCATAGTACCTGCAAATGGCACCTGCGGTCCATGCTTCTGCGGCCTCCAGTTCCCACGCTGCTGCGGGGCTTCGCCAATTCCCAAGCCACCATTCTCAAGCGCTTTTGTTTCCAGCTTCTCGATGTTGGCCTTCTGCTTGGCGATTCTGTCAAGCAATCCTTCCCGGCCTTTCTCAAGCTCTGTTATATCCATTGGGCAAGCTTTGAGTGAAAGCTCCATATGCAAAAGTTGTTCTTTCGCCAAATCGACCTGAGCTTGTTCTGGTGTTATCTCTGGTGGGAAAGTAGAAGAGACAGCAATTTCAGGATTATCAGGATCCAAAACTAGAGGGCTTTCAGGTGTTGGACGAGGGACCTTGTGGTAGATTTGGAAATTAGGGTTGCAGTAATTTTCGGAATTTCGAGCTACGCTAAAGAAGAAGTTGAGGATTTCGTCCTGGACAGATAGGTCGGTGAAGATACATTCTCCAAGTGGGTGGTTTCCGCCGGAGAAGGTGGGGCAGATGATTGTGTCACTGGTCAGCCAGTCCGAGTCAGTGTCGGAGGTTACTTTAGTGTGTTTGTCTTCAGTCGACGGAGTCACACTGACGGTGAGATGGCGAATAGCGTTAGAAATATTGGCCAAGGTACCAGCTTGAGGGACGTCTTCAGACCACATCGAGGGTTTACCGTGCTCTACGTCCGACGACGACACTAGTGATGAGTAGTATTTAGGAAGTTTGATACAGTGTCTTGGATCAGGTGTCAAGTTAGAATACGTCCATTCGCGAGTACGCTGGTGGAGGAATGCACGCAGAGTGGGGTTCTTAATTCGCGAATCGTCCACAAAAGATTGGATCAGAGCCATTGCAGCGATCCGTGTACCGTATTTCTCAACTACTCCTGTTAGTGATATATGCAGCAAATTCAGCTAATATGCACACATACAATCTTCCTCTAGAACATCTACGATGTTCTGCGCTGCACCCTCTATTGCAATGACATATAGTTCGGCATCCATCGACACTCTATCGGGGTTGTAGAAGATATCGTTGAATACAGACTTGACATGCTCAGTCGCAGTGCGGTGACCTTCCACACTGTTTTCCTCATCATGAAACCTGATCATATCGTGCATGGCAGACTTGCGAGGCATTGCAGACCAGCTACGCATGGTCATCGCCTTGTTGTGTTTGTGCGAATAAAGCAATTGTCCTGTATTTAGGATCACAATGGCAGGGGCGTTGCTGGTTTGCTTGTCTTGGAGGCCGTCACCATCCGCAGCCGATGACCGCTTGATGACTTCCTCTACGAAGCGGACTACTGAGGCTTTGTTCAATCCCTGCTCGCGAATCATTCGATACGCAAGAACACCAAGGTCCTGAGTGCTATCATTGATGATTATGATGATACGCTTACGCCTCTTGAGAATTTCCGGCGAAGGCGACAGGATAGGAACATGCGGTCCAGTTGGTTTTTTCGCTGTAAAGTTTGGTAGGTACATGCGACTGATTCCTAATATAAAGAGACGTTTCTCTATCTCTTGACGCCAACACTCTGCGCAATGTCAACTCGGTTCAACAAAAAGCGCTTGTAGCTAATTACCATGCATTGCCTCGCGCCGCACTTCGTTGACACGCTCATTATTGGTAGCGTTGAAGTCGAAATCTTTGTCGGGTGCCTCAATCATGCGGGTCTGACCATTTTGATTGAGAAAGAACCTGCATTCATGAGTATAGTTACTAGCGTAGCGGGATCAACTCGTACCCTAATCCCCTGAGGTCGGCCGGAAACACGGGATCCGGCTCCAACGTATCCTCCTGGCGGCGGAACATGGTCTCGTGTGACCAAGGGGCTGCTTGAAGGTAGCGCAAGTTGTCAAAGGCCTGATACAGAGGTGGTTGTTGTGGTGGGAGAAGCTCAAAGGTGTTGGGTGAGCTTTGTATATGTTTGCTGTCGGCAGCAGCGTTTGCACTCACGGTAAGTGGGAGTCAAGAAGCATAGGAAGGTGGGTTACACAACAAAGCTAACAATCCGAGTTATGGCAAATCAAGCAAAATAATCAAGTACATGTCAAACGCCGCCCAGTGCCGGTATATCACCTGGTAGTAAAGTACAGGTAATATCACAAGTCTCCTCCCTTCCCTTCTTACCAGCTTGCCTTCTTCACACCTGGTAGGTTCCCTTCAAGCGCGTTGATTCGAAATTGATACTGCACACTTGTTAGCCATAGCTATATCCTTGTCTTGCCTACAAACTACATACTCTGCCTAACCTGAAGTCGCTGAAGACACCCCTGCCCTTGCCGCCCATTATGCACCTGTTCTTGACTTGTGTGAAGCGAGTGTAGCAGTGCATCTGCGTAAGCTGGAGCTGGGCCTGCGCGCGGACGCGCTGTGGCAATGTGGTGTTACGAATGATGTAGCGAAGAGCTTGTCTACAAACACACTCGATCAGCATGGGCTGCATGTGCAAAAGGGATGGGAAGCATACCGTTCTGGCTCGTTCTCCATGTAGACCTTTCGCTTGGTATGGTCGCGAATATTTCGAATCTTCGTAAAGCATGCGATATCGAGCTTTGTCGCGCGAAACTGAGACATGATGACAATAGGCGGCGTCGCAATGGTCTGCACGCAAATAACCCTGGGTGGATGATGAAGTTCGCAAGGCGGGATTCGGCGGTCAGCCGCGCCAGGCAATAATTTGTGATTGGCTGGCCACCACCCAGCCTTTGACACCACGATCATGGTTCTGACTATTTACCTACAATGATGGCAACATATCAACTCTCCTATTACTTCCATACGCCGTCCTCAAATACCGAATTTCAGATAAGCCCTACTTGACCCTGTACTCCAGGTCAGCATGTTTACTAGCAAAGATGTCCGCGAAATGTTTTCGCTGTTTCCCCCAGCTACGGGCCACAGCCCCCTTGGGCTTCCTTCTTTAGTACTCGCATCAAGCGGCCAAGGATTTATTACCACCCGCCGTGTCTTGAACGAGTTTGAACGCCACATGATAAACGGTATTCCTCAACTTATGAATTATTTCATATATAATAATAACTTATGTTCAGAAACCAAACGAGTACTTCTTTCAGATTTGGCCAATAGCCTAGACGTCGACCCTGATTTCATTTTAGGGTTGATCCATAAAAAACCCTGTCTGGCGCTGCTAAGTAATGACGGCCAGGACGTGGTTCCTAAAGTTGAGCGGGATGCTATTCGGCAAAAGTTGAGCGACACGCTGTCTACAAGAGCTATATCGATGAAAGACTTTGCCTCACAAAGCTTGATCGACCCGGGGAGTGTAGATTCCCTACTCACTGAATTACATGAGGAGCTAGTTCACTATGATGATCTTGTCTGCACTGTGGCCTATGATATAAAACTTAGAGAGGAAGCTCTAGATTGTATAACTCGCATAGTTGACAACATCAGGTAAGCTCAGCACCTTCCAAAAATACAAGGAACATCCTGCTAAACTACTCGAAGTGCCGACGACCTGCAACCCTCAGACTTTGCACAGCTGTGTGGATCGCCGCCCAAATGGCTCGTACTCCATCACTTCGAAAGCATATTGAAAGATTTCCCCAAGCTTGCAAATGATGTCATCATAGAAGACATCCCAGATGGCATCCGCGTTCAATCCAAGCACCTTCGAGAACACAATATTCAGGGCTGGATTCGTCAAATGACGTCAAACAAGGCGGGATACATTGATTTGCAACTCGTACAAGAGAACTGGAAATGTTTATACGACACCATCCCTGACGTAGTGCTCGATTTCCAGAAAGTCCCTGATCTTGAGATCATCGACACCTTTGCCGTATCTGAGATCTGGTTTGAGAATCTGGTAGAGCAAAAACTGAAAGCACTCCACTGGAAGGAGTCAGGCGCGGTGGATATTGCAGAGGAACTGGGAGAGAAGTTCCAATCCTCGGGAGTTGGAGGACGCTGGTCGCATAGAAAATTCCCAGAGAGTTTATACAGCCATCTGGAACGTAAGGTGGAACAACATATTGTCAAAGCTATGGCTCAAACAGTAGACTGTAGTTTACACCGTTTCGGCACCATCGTCCTCACTAATGAGCGATACAGCCTTGAGCGAGAGCGAATCTTTGAGCGAGCAAAAGAGAATGCCGGATCGCAGTTGCAGCACCTCAAAGATGATTCCAACCGCGAAGTCAAATTCAATGTGTCCAGTAGTACGGAGGGCACGGCTCTTGAGCGCTCAATTCAATCAGCCCTATCTACAGAAAAAGCGACACAAAAACTTGCAGAGTCACAATTCTGGAACTCAATCGCCGAGCTAGAAGCCAGCAATGAGACTGCCTTTGCAACTTTCTGGGTCGAGCGCGTAGACTCACGAACGCGCGTCTACAATTTAGCTTTAGTTGGCATATCTGACCCAAAACTACATGACCAACTCTCCGAGCTTCTCACCTCTTACATGCAAAAAGAACTTGTGCCAGAGACTATTGCCAAGGCCCGATCTCAACACCTGATTCTGAGCCGGAAAACGAGGAAGAATATTCTGAAGCTGGAATCAACACTGGCAGCATTGAAAAGCGACGTAGGAGCTGTGCTAACAACTATTGACAAGTTCAACAAGAAGCAAGGCATTGAACGCGTGTTGTCCGCGGACGAGCTTGACGAGGCAAAGAAAGGCATGGTGCAAGATATTTTACGACGCATGCAGAAGCTGCAGAAGGCTTCTGATGGCCCGGTTCTCTTTTTGATGCTTGTTGTTATACTGTTTGCAAAACATCACGCTGGAGTAGTATATGCTACGGGAAAGTACGCCCCAAAGCTGCTGAAGCTTCTGAAAACAAAGATGGAAAGCGAGCAGTATGAGAGAGTAGAGAAATGGAAGGAAGGTGCCAAAAATAATAGTTTGACCTCGGAGGACAGGGAAGAAATGAGGATGATAGCAGAAGCCTGAAGGACCACTGGATACTTAGTGGGCAGCTACAGCAGGATATTCCGCATGGACAGTTTTTGTTCTGCCCTGAATTAAAAAAATCGAAATCTCGACGGGCATTTACAAAAATGTGTACCTGTGAGCGTTAGGTTTGTTGTTGTATTTATCAGGCATGCCAAGACATGATGTTGGCATCGGGAATACACCTGCCGGTGCCTATTGGCTGGGGCCTGATCTGCTGCCCGATTGGCGATGGATTGGGCGGCATCTGAAATGTCGCTATGGAGCACCAAGAAGCTTGTATGGACCTTCGGTTGACCAGTGTGTAAACTATGTGGAGCTATCCGACTCGGACAACGCGTGATGATGTCACAACAACAGTCAATGCCAAATCACTTATCAGGATATGAGGTAACATCGCATTGTTTGGTAGGCCCGAGTTCCGGCCGTGAGGTGTAGATGTGCGGTCACCCGGCGTAGTTGCTGCCCAACTCTGCTCATTTTGGTACTTTGAATGGCAAGCCTTTCACCGCCTGTGTCGTAGGGATTGAAGGGCACTGGAATGTGCTGACCGGAAGGGATGAGCTCACGATGGACTGGCCATGGGTTCAATAGGCGAAGTTGAGGTAAAAAAGCGATAGGGTACCAAAGGCAGGGATATGCCATGTGCATCAGTGTGCATCCTTGTTCGGCTTGAGGCTGCACGGACAGAAGCGATACGCTCTGCGATACGAGGCTTCTGTCAGAACCCCACGGGGCGCCGTTTTTGCTCGGCTAAATCTAGCGGTGAGGATGGAACAAAGCCGCAGCATGCCACACCCGTTTCACAGCAGATGGGAATAAATATTTTGGAGACGCAGAAGGATGAATTGTGGCGGCTCCAGGCAACGGATAGACTTAGGCTAGGTGCTAAAACGAAAAGTTGGGTAAGGGAGGATTGCGCAGAGGTGCTGCAGGCAGCAGAGTAGTGTGCGTAGGTTGGCCAACCAAAGTTGTGATATGGCCATCGTGAGATTGCCAAGCGCAGTTGTACGCATGAGCTATGGTGTTGCGGGGCATGAATGTCGGGCAGACAGGGATGTTTTGCTATCCCTTTGTCACAGAAAAGGAAGGTGGGGGGACTAGAGGGTTTGGAGACATTCTGTTTGGCAGCCAACAAAGAAAATGCGATGCGGGTTGAGCCTCTGGGGGCAAGAGTCATGCGCCGTGGCTCCGCTTCAATCGTTCGGTGTGGCATTGTCATGCTGTGTGAGCATGTCATGCTACAGCAGCACGTCCTCGCGATCAAAGATTGGCGTGCAAGCCAAGGCATGCTCGAGGCTCCATTTTGCGATTTTCGGACCGCCGAGAGCTTGCGACACAGAAAATGTTCTGCATGGCTTCGGGCAGTCGAGAGTGATTGGATGGCCATGGCGCGGGCATGTTGTCTGAGGTGCAGGCCTTGTGCCACTGGGCATGCGCATCAGCTTGCAAGCCCCATCATAGCCGCATTTCCAGGCCAGAGTCAGATGAGCAGCCATCAGATATGGCACAGGATTAAGGTTCGCAGCGCACGGTAAACGCGGAAAAAGGGTCTAGTTTGGCGGTTGGCAAGTGAGTGATGCAATGGGCAGGGTGGGTTTGCGGCGCGGCGAGCAAGTGTTCGCTTGTCGCAACGCACGCCAGGCGTGTGCCGGCTATCTGCTGTTTTCGTCCCATATTGACCTTAGCACATGCAGGCATCAGCAGGGCTCGCGGGCTCGGCAGTGTCGCGATAGTTGCAAGCCTCTTTCCACGACAGCACCGTTGCGCTGGTGCAGTCGAGGTTGCGGCGGGGTGGTGGTGGCCTGACCCCGTGCTGGTAACACGCCTTTGGCGAGGGCAGGGACCGACGGAGGGTGTGACGGCAGGGTGGGCAGGCGGCTTGGATATGGCAGCACCCGTCCCGCCACGAGCCATGCCATGACGGCGACGGTGGTTCGCAGGTTCGCAGAGGCAGAAATACTCGAGATAAATGCAGACAAATGCGGACGCGATCCGCGTGCAAGGGAGCCCTGCTAGCGCTCCCTGCTAGCGCCTCGCCACGGCCCAATCAGGCCCGCCCAGGGTCTGATGCAGAGCACAACCACGACCGCCGCCCACAGGGCGACTCCCCCCCCCATAGGTAGGCACTTGCTGCTGTTTGCGTGTATGGGCCGGCAGCACCAAGCTGATATTGCCTGCATGCCCCTGGACCCGGCCTGCCACAAACACCGCCCCTGATTTTGCTCTCTGCTGCGTCTGCTCCTCTGTCGCCGTGGTGGTCTAAATAGTGCCTTGTCTACTACCTGCCTAGCCCCTCCAGATCTCGGACCACCCAGCGCGGCAGCCCGCAGCCTGGGCGGCATCTAATTTCTCGACTTCGGCCTCCCCACCAAGCTCGCTCTGGTCTGTTATTGTCCTGGTGGACACAAGCCACGCCCCCTGCGCTGCCGCCGCACATCCACGGCTGCCGCTCTTTTTTTTCTCACTGCAGCACTGCCCAGTGTGTGCTTCGCGTGCTACGTCGTCCTTTTGGTCCTGGCCTGTCCCAGTATCGCTATCCCGGGCGCTGTCGGCGTCTATTCCATGTTACTGCTGCACCTCTCTTTGGCTCTCTTCTGACCAACGCCTGCTTCTTCTGGCCTTCCGCAAGCCGCCACTGGCCTCACCTCCCTGCCTACCTACCTGCCTACCTGCCTGCATAGATAATATCTTCTGTCTGTCCACCGCCTTTCTCTCGACTCCTAGGTTTGTCTGCCCAGGACACCTCGAGCCTGTGATACGGGCAGTTAGTCCAAAGCCCCCGCGCCCGCCAAGACGGTATGAATAGCTTCTTATTCCATGACTGCTGCGACCCTCTCCCCGTGTCCACCATGCTGACTGTTCAGAGAACATTCGCTGCTTGTGTCTCATAGTCCACGCGCATTGTGGCGCCCGCAACAACTTCCTGAAAAGAAGGATCCTCCTAAATCGCACAGCCTGCCCGACTGCTCTACCGCCCTGTCCCAGGCCCTCCCAGAACTCTCGTAAAACCTATATGCAGCCGTCGTCTGCAAATCTAATACCATGGACACCGAGGATGGACAGAATTTCATAAGGGTACAAGCGGCCGATCCATCAATACTGGTAAACCTGATGCTGATTCGGTGATAGAATTTGGCCTACTTTGTACGAACGCACGAAAGGGCACTCGCCAACGCTCTTCAGTTGCAGCGACAAGCGTCCACAAATGGCCAGCTTCCCGCAGCCTCCCCCTCTTCGCCCACGGGCCCTTCCAGCCCTCCCGCTTCCTCATCGTCGAGTGTTTGGGCAGCCGCGCTGTCTCTGCCCTCTCTGACCTTCACATCACAATCCATAAAGCCCGCAAAGCTCACACTGACACCTCATCATCTCTTCTACCTCCTCTCGCGGTTCGAGGATTTGGGGATACATGTAGGCCCGATGAATGTGCGCCTGGAGAACATCCATACTGATGTCTCACCTACCAACTACGTCTCGTTCTTAAGCAATGCTCAGCGGAACAAGCAAAAGACCTCAGATCGTGACTCAATACATTCAGTGTCTAGTGTTCGCAGTGTGATATCAGGCATGTCATCACTTTGGTCGTCCCTTCGTATGGGCTCCACCAGTGCCGCCAAAGCAGAGAAGCAAAAAGTGCAGATCCAAGAGGACATGAGATACTTGTACTCTGCTTTCACCAAGATACCCTGCTTGAGACTTGCACCGGATCACAAAGCTCGCCTTATTGCCGGCTACGAAGAATTCCCATTTGATACTGCGGTTCCTCTCTTTGCTTTCAAGAATGTTACTGCACTTGAGATCTACGACATCGACTTCCGGCAATTCTATGGGTGGGACAAGCTGGCAGAGAATTTGCGCAGTCTCACGGTCAAGCGAGCGGGTGTTGACGATCCAGCTGATATCCTCATCAACATTGTACTCGACGACATCGACAAGCGTCGAAGAAGATCTGCCAAGGCGCCTTCATCTCCGTCAGCTGGTTGGGCAACTGCTAGCCCAACTCCCAAACATGCACAGTTGGCCAGATCAGACTCTCCTCCACTGTCTCCGCCCAGCAGACAAAGCACAAGCCCGAGAAGCGCGACGAATGGACAAGACTTTTCAACAAGAGCGCCAGGTGGTCAACGACAACGAAGCACATCTCCAACCCGCCCAACTAGTTCCCGTCATAGCTCGACTCAGGTATATGGCAGGAACAGCAGTTCGAACATTCGCAGATCATCTGGAAGTTCAGGCTCGAGTATGCAATCCTCCACCCCACGTGGCAGTTCTTCGAACCTTCTATCCATGGGCTGGTTCCCATCGACCAAGTGGAGGTTTCTAAGGCACCTCAGTCTTGCTGACAATGCCCTTACTCATATCACGGCTACTAGTCTCGCGCCATTGGCCAATACCCTACAATCCCTCGACCTTTCGACTAATCTCTTCACGGAAATTCCGGATAGCCTAGCGACTCTCACCTGCCTTCGTGCACTAAATCTGTCCAATTGCATGATTGCTGGCCTTCATTCCCTGAGCCGATGTCCTCTACCAGCAATTACAACCCTCAACCTGCGCTCGAATCGGCTGAATTCTCTCGCGGGTGTCGAGCGCTTGCTCTCACTCGAGCGGGTAGACTTTAGAGACAACAAGTTAACTGATCCAACCGAAATTGCAAGGCTGACAGGAGTCCCTGAGCTCACCGAAATCTACGTCCATCGCAATCCATTCTGTAAGACACATCATACATATCGAGTTGCTATCTTCAATTTATTTCGCAAGACGCCAGGGTATACCTGTGATATAATCATTGATTCCACGGGCCCAAGCGCCGGAGAAAAGAAGCAACTCGTCGATAGAGCGCAAGAAGTGCCAGGTGGGCCTGTAATGAGACCGCCACCGGAGGACGATGTACCTGCGCCACCGCATGTTCCACCAAAGGTGGTCAAGGCTATTGATACTCCCTCTGAAGGTCCCGAGGTGCTTCAGCGCACTAGTTCATTGCATCGCACTAAGAGTGGACGCAGTGGGCAAAATTCACAAAAGAAGAAGAAGAGTTCCAAGCGTAGAGTCGTCGAGCTTTCACAAAGTGACACCCTGCGGCCTAGTATAGCCGGCCTTCCTTATGACAACATGCCAGCAGGACAAGCCCCGAGAATTGTCAAATCCGCACCTGTTGTGATAGCCAATGACAGTCCCCAATTTGAAGAGCCTCGAAAAGTTCAAGTTACCAGTGACCCTACCAAAAAGGTAGGCCAAGATGACAGGGCTGTCACAGATGGTACTCATACAATCCATCAACAATTACCACCTATCGACACCACAGCCACAAGCAAGTCCCTAGACCCACAATCGGGCGAGTTCGATGCTGACAATGACCTGTATAAGAAGAAGATCAAGGCGCTTCGACAGGACTTTGGCGACACATGGCTAAGTGCATTGGGCGAGGACAGCTGGGATGCAAAATCAGTTCCCGGCTTTCCCTCAGATCGTGGATACAACTCTCCAACCATGCGACCGACGCTACCTCGAACTCCTAGTCAAGGAATTATGTCCGGAGGTCGAACACTTGGGTGAAACCCCATTCCACTCCACTCCACTCCATACCTATTTACTTTGCGATACCCAAAAGACTTGTTTAGTTGTTTCTTACGAGTTTGTAATTCGTTGAGGCATTGCCTCCTTCATTTTTTTTTTCTCTACTTGTTTCTCTCTCGTTTGCGATATCCCTTATGCATGGCGCTGATTGGGCTGGGAATGAGCGTTGCAAAAATCACGCTCGTTGTCCTTTGTGGTATTTCCTCTTGTCTCTTCTTCCGATTTCTGGTGGCATTCCTGCATCTTCTCAAAGGTTGGTATGCTAGCATTGTCTGCAATTCGTTTGCGTCTGCGTGTCTCTGTATCATATTCATATGGAGGCGTTCATGATCTCGATTTTAAACAGTCTTAGCGACGATCAACGGCCTAACTCTCTGCTTCACACACGATGTCTACATGTCAGCAAAAGGTTAAAGAAGGAAGAAGACGGGGGCGTTATCTGATTTCTTTGCATAATGAACAGCGTTGGTACGATGTTGGTAGATATCTGCATCAATGTGAAGACGATAACTATTTCCAGCGATTGATATGAACTTTGTTTCATCGTTGAGAGGCAACACCGTGACCGTTTTGCAAAGCGAAGAAGGGATCCATGCCTGAGCAACCCCTTAAACACACGTGATATACGTCTAGAAGTTGAACAGACGCGGCGGCTGCACGCGGAAATTGTCTGACGGCTGGACGAGTGGGCGAATGGTGTGCGTCAGAATGCCTTTCTCTTGTAGTGATGTGCAAGTCTGGAACGGGGCTGTGTCCTTGATCCTAGAATTGGCGCATGAGCGATGCCGCATGCGAGCGGTACTTCCAGTGTTTGAAAGCGTGCGCCTAAACCAGTAGAGGTACCCAAAGCTCTTATTAGGCGTCATATGGCCCGAGGAACGAAACGGGACCCAAGGGCCATAGGTATTACGGACGGGCGCCCTGTGAGACAGTCCCTAAGAATGACTTGACACTGCGAGTAGGCTTACTAAGTAGTGAGTGCATGGCAACCTGCCAGAGCGTGAAGGACGTGTTTCGGGTGCATGAACCACGGCGCCCTCTCCACATATGACGCTTTGAGTTCGCTGCTCCATGCACAGGTGCACTTGTCAAGCCGCACCTTGAGCTTCACGGTTGACATATCTCCTCTGTCGGCCGCGCGTCTAAAGCGGGCTTAGCTCTTACCGCTTTAGGCCCAAGCTCTGCCCTTGGAGTCGATTTACAAAACTGCTGCAACCCTCTGCCAGCAACACACCACCACCTGCCTTCGACTTTCACACAGCCGCACGCACAAACACACGCTCTTCGGCTCTGCTCTGCTCTGCAGCACAGACAAACTGACATCGCTATCCCCAGTGCCCCACACCATAAGCACCACAGCACCGTCCCCGCTATCCCAAGGCGGTGAAGTCATTCTCAGCATCCCACTCTTAAGGCTTCGGCCACAGCAAACGCCTCACATCCACCCCGCTCGAGTCGCGCATCAAACTGCCCCGCGCAGCCCGCACAGGCACTCCACCACAACGTGCATCTTCCACCAGCGCAACACGCAGCCGCACCTGCCGTCGTGTGATCCAGGTAAAGCCGCCAGGCATCTCTGAGGGGCTTCGAGCCATTCTCCGCATAACTACGACTGGTAACTTCCTGCAAACCCTACACTTCGACTCATTGATACCAGAGGTATGTTCGGCTTTCCACCGCCTGCGCTGTTGCTTGCCGGCCTGGGGTGTTGCATCCCGTGGTACCCTCATACCGGCTGCGTGGCATCCACTGCGCCACCTCAAACACACTAAACTTCACAACACAACTTTTGCTAACATGCCATCCAGAGGGGTTGTGAACCACGGAGCAACGCGCACCCTCTCTTACCTCACCCCGCGAGGTTCGCCCTTGCTCTCCGTCGTACACCCCAGCCAGTAGTTAGCCACAGCTATGGCAGAAAACGAGGTAGATTTGGATTCTATCATAGACAGGCTTCTTGAAGTCAGGGGCAGCAGGCCCGGAAAGCAGGTTCAGTTGCTTGAGACTGAGATACGCTATCTATGCACCAAGGCGCGGGAGATCTTCATCTCGCAGCCCATCCTGCTTGAGCTCGAGGCGCCGATAAAGGTCCGTATCTAGCATGTGACCCCACAGCGCTTCATTCTGTGGTTTGCTGGAGAATGTGCTAACACTTTCTAGATCTGCGGTGATATTCACGGTCAGTATTACGACTTGCTTCGTCTCTTTGAGTATGGCGGTTTCCCACCAGAAGCCAACTACCTCTTTCTCGGCGATTATGTAGACCGTGGCAAGCAATCCCTCGAGACAATCTGCCTACTGCTCGCGTACAAGATCAAATATCCCGAGAACTTCTTCGTCCTTCGCGGCAATCACGAGTGCGCGTCTATCAACCGCATCTATGGCTTCTACGACGAGTGCAAGCGAAGGTACAACATCAAGCTGTGGAAGACATTCACCGACTGCTTCAATTGTTTGCCGATTGCTGCCATCATTGATGAGAAGATCTTCACCATGCATGGCGGTCTTAGTCCCGATCTGAACTCGATGGAGCAGATTCGACGTGTCATGCGGCCAACGGATGTGAGTATACCCCATGTGCCCAAGTATCGGGCCAAACCAATCTGCTGGGCTACTCTAGCACAAAAGCTGACAAATTTAGATTCCTGATTGTGGTCTTCTCTGCGATCTGCTGTGGTCTGACCCCGATAAAGACATCACAGGATGGAGCGAGAACGACAGAGGTGTTAGCTTCACGTTTGGACCAGACGTAGTGTCTCGTTTCTTGCAAAAGCATGACATGGATCTCATCTGTCGCGCCCATCAGGTTGTGGAAGATGGCTATGAATTCTTCTCGAAGCGTCAGCTTGTCACCCTATTCAGTGCACCAAACTATTGTGGTGAATTCGACAATGCAGGTGCAATGATGAGTGTCGACGAGAGTTTACTCTGTTCATTCCAGGTATGTAATCGTTCATTTGACACGGTCAAACACAACTGACAGTTTGGGCCTAGATTCTGAAACCTGCGGAAAAGAAGCAAAAGTACGTCCCCAAACTCGGCGGTAGCAGGCCTTCGTCTCTTGGCAACAAGAGGTCTTAGAGCAGTCACTATTTCCCATACTCAGAATACATACGAACTTCTCTATAGCAGGTTTGGGCGTCGCTAGACGATGGCATATTGCCAAGCCCTTTACGAGTCCGACTACGATCAGCTTTGCGACCTCGCCCCATAGCCTACCCTTGTATCGATTCTCGACCTTCGACGACACGGATACCTCAACATGTATACATACACTTCCCCAGCTGTTTTCTTCGCGAGCAACGCTGCGCGGCCGATTATAACGATTACCACCACCGTGCTCCTTGTTTTGCATGCCAAAAGATATGAATGAAGTGATGCGATCGCCTTTGCCTCTCGTGGTCGCCGGCGAGACAGGGGCATCCAGGCTTTGCATGCACACCATGGTTATATTTTCGCACGTGTCGGAAAAGAAAAGATGGTACGACTTACGGCTAGGCTATGATTGATGGTTGTTTGTGTCATCAATAGAGCTTGAAATGTCTGTATTGGTCCCGGATCTCAAGGATGGAGCGGATAGACCCCCGACGATCATGCTCCAAAGTTGTTTCGACCTTGGTCTTATGGAGGGCTCTTCTTGTCCTCCCGTGTTATGGTGGGCGACAATCACCTGCTAATGTCTTTCATTTCTTTTGTGCGTTTCAAAGGGGATGTAAGCTACGGAAAGTCGTTTTGCAGTCAGTGCCTTTCCTCCTTGGTGCACTAGGTAAACAATCAACACAGAATTCCCTTTAATTACGTGTGAAATTGTCAAGCATAAGAGGTGATGTGATACGACTGAAATAGGCCCCTGTTGCGAGCATGGTAGCGGCTAGGACACATACGCTTCTGGCCACAGTCCTGGAGGTGTTGCTGGGACCGAGGCGCGTCATGGCACCCGTCAAGTCCTGAGTGTAGCAGTGTCTGATGCGGCAGATGGCTTGGTGATGTCAGTAGTGTTTTGTTTGTCATGCACAGTCGAGGAGGAGGGTTAATGTGTAGCGTGGAACGTGAAGGAAAAACAAGGAGGCGTTGTAGACGCAAGGTCGGGCGGGCAAGTGAGGTGCAATGGCAGTCTGGGCCCGTCTTCCCAAGATAGAATCCAATACAAATGTCAGCATATGCGAGGGCCTAGAGCAGCCAGTTGAACGCCAGCCAGCCTTGTTGGCGTCGTGCGCGATGGGGCTCAGTCGTGAGCGAACAAGCCGTGTTCCGATCCATGCGTAAGCGCCGACCGTCCATCCGGGCCTTCCTTCCCAATCCAAGCGCCATCAACCCCAACCCACACCTTCCCGTCTGGTAGTGGTTCCTTCTGCCATCGCGTCACTTGCTGTCTGTCCTCAAACCCTCTTCGGTGCCTCGAAAGCGCTTTTGCAGTCGCGTCTTGCTGCTGAGACGACAAACCCAATGGGTCTGTTCCTTTAGGCACTCGACAGGAAACCCCCGGTCCCTGCTCGATTGCCGTCACTCCTTTGTCGCCCACTCGAGCGACGAGCCCGGCCCATCGCACGCAGGCAGCCGCTGGATATCGGCCGTTGTTGGATACCGTCGAGGAGTTACCGGCAACAAACTTCACCTGGGCCACGATCCTGTTTTACCATGGCCGAATTTGCGTACGTCACCGTTTTGTTGAGCAAGGCGCCTGACCTGGCCTACACTAACACATGGCTCGTCTAGCTTCATAGCCCACAGCACCACACCGTGGGTCAATCACGGGCCTGGCGGCATGACGCCCTCACGCCTCCGCTCCTTCTCGCCGATGCCAAAGGAAGTCACCCGCTCAATATCAGTGCCACAGCTTGCTAGAGCCGTCCAGTCTCAGATGGAGAGTGATGGCATTAACACCATTCCCGACCCACGAGCAGCTACCCCACAACCACAGCCTTCAAGGCGGCCCTCAGATGATTCGCCTCATCCGGACCTTAGCCAAGAAGTCTCCATGCTGAGTACTAAGCTGATCAACGCAATCAACCACTCCACCATGCTGGACGACTCGTTGCAGCAAACTAGGCATGAACTGGAGGCAGCAAGAGAGCAACTTTCACAGCTGGAGGCAAAAGTACAGGAGCACGAAAACAAGGTGTCGCAAGGCTTGCTGGTCGACAAGGTCGTATATGACAAAATGGAGAAGCAATTTGCTGTAGACCTGCAAGACGAGCGAGAACGCAGGACGGCGGCAGAAGCAGCAAAACGAAAGACCGACAGTGAGGTCGAAGCATTGACGGCCGCGCTGTTTGAGGAAGCTAATGTGGTGAGTGCATCAGAAGCACTAGATATAGAGGGATATTAGGCTGACAGTTGTAGATGGTGGCAGCTGCACGCAAAGAGACTGAAGCGTCTGAGAAACGTGGTGAGCACTTTAAGCAACAGATTGTCGACGCCGAAGTGTTGCAACATTCCCTTCAAGAGCAACTACAGGACCTCAAGACGGTCGTGGAGAAGATGAGCTCGCAAGGCGACGAAACAGAAAGCAACACTTTTGCGACAAATACTGCGCCTTCGACACCCGGTGTAACCCCAGCTGACAAGATGAGCAAACTGCTCGAAGCTGTAAACCTGACACCAAATACTCCAGGCACAGATGACTTCAGTCCAGAGCACCCCCTGCATTTCTCACACCTCATATCACCTGTTCTACGATCCGATCTTATCGCTTTCACAGAGTTTCAGGATATGCTCAAGATTAGCGCCCGTTCGTCGGCACCGGCTAGTCGGGTGTCCAGTGGCAACTATGGTAGCCTCAACGTGCTAGGCCTTGGATCATTAACGAATAATTCGAGTAGTTCGCTGCCAGGGACTATCAAGTCTCCTACAGCCGGAAATAATTCGCCACGTGAATCCAATGGCGGCACTGGAATGCCGAATCTCAAAGATGTAAAGTTTTACAAGCGGGCGTTGGTCGAAGACATCGAGCCGACTTTACGGTTGGACATCGCTCCTGGATTGTCCTGGATGGCTCGACGCACCGTCTTGAGCAGCATTACAGCAGGTTCATTGGTCGTTGAACCAAACCCCCCATCCACCTCTAGGTTCCGCAGCCCAGTGTTTCCCTGTTCTTTGTGTGGTGAAGCTAGGAAAGGCGACCATTACGCGAGGAAATACCGGTTTAAACCAGCTGATACAGAAGAATCGCAACGATACCCTCTCTGTGACTGGTGTCTTGGCCGAGTTCGAGCGACATGTGATTACATTGGCTTCTTGCGAATGGTTGCTGCCGGACATTGGCGCGCCGAAACTGAAGAAGAGAAGAAGACCGCATGGGAGGAAAGCGTGAGGTTACGGGAGCGTATGTTCTGGACCCGAGTGGGCGGAGGTGTTGTTCCTTCATTTATTCCCCTTCGAGACAGTCCAAGGAGCCTAACATTCGCAAACGGCACCCAGAAATTTGAGCCTGAAAGACGAAGTGAAGAAAGCGAGATGGTGCTTGAGCCGGTAGACATTTCGGTTAATGGCCCGGTCGCAGATCGAAAGAGTGAAGACGACCCTTTTCAGTCCAAGGACGATGACCAAGTAAAGCGTGTCTCGATTGGAAATACTATCATTTCTAGCGATAGGGACAGCACGCAGACATTGACGCAAGAGGAGGAAAAGAAGATTGAAAAGCAGGCAGAGGAACAACTTCACAGCGAAGTTCGAAAATCCATGGAAGTTAGGAACGCCATATTGGATAAGCCACATCTGCAACGAAAACGGTCGTCATCGAATCCTCCGACTCTAGGACAGAAAAAGAAGGAGGAGCGACTAAGTCTGCAGATCCCCGGGTCGTTTGTTGGCTAGTGGTGTTGCATACTAAATCAACACCCATGAGATGAAGGGAGGTGTCGAACATATTATTTCATTATCTTCCGCCATCCCAGTATTATTTACGTGGCGTTCAAAAGGGACATTGATTAGTTTAGTTTGACTGTTTGGCGTGTTACAGATACCAGGTGATGAGCTTGAGCGAGATGTAGCTCGGCGTTGAGCGATAGGTTAATGTACAGTAGGATATGATTATAGAGGATAGGATAAGGGAATGTGAGGTTGGTGTAATTCATTCAGATAACACGTCTTGACTGTAAAACTATGTTTTTTCTGCACGGGAAGGCTAGGGCGTAGTGGCCTAGATATAAAATATTGAAATATGGTACTTTTTCATAGTTCACTGCGTCCCGGGGTATATCGATCAGGCCTCTTGCCGTGCTTCCGCAGCCCGACCTGTCTATACATCTATCGTACATGGCCATTATCCACGTCCAGAAATTCGCACGTGTTTCATCCTCACACGCTCACTTCGCCTTCTTCGGCCGTCCCCTTCCTTTCTTCGACTTATTTGGTGACGCGTCATCAACTTGCACTTTAGATTCACTCCGCGTCTCTTTACCCTTCCTGTTTCGCTGTTTGCGTTTGGTTCTTGGCAGTTCGCCTTGTGCGTCTTGTGTTACTTCCTCGGCATCAACTTCAGACGGCGTTGTAGAATTTGTTTTCTTCTTGTTCCGCTGCTTCTTTCCCTTTTTGCGACTGGTGATGTCTGGGGGTGCGGAGTCGAGGTCCATGGCCTGCGCTTCTGAGAGACGTGGTTTCTTTGTCGCCGGCTCCGCTTCTGGCTCTTCGAGGCCCTCAAGCACATAGTCATCCCCTGTCTCTTCGGGCGCTTCCCCCTCGACACCCCTCTTCTTTGGCATCATACCCTCAGTCTTTTCCTCGCCGTTGTCATCAAATTTCTTGTTGAGCTTTTGCGCTTTCAGACGCGCTTTTGCGCGCTCTTTGGCCATGCGCTCAGCTCGTTCAAGGTCGTACTTGTCGTTGCCGGCCAAACCGTGTTTTATGAATCGCGCTGCTGCACCAACGTCTAGCCTGGCTTTCGGAACGGTGGGTGCTTGTGCCCTCTGCTCTACATCCTTTATCTTGGTGAAGTATCCTTTCAACCGTGCTAGTTCTTTGAATATGGCATGGTCTTTGGCATTCACGCCTGAAGCCTGCAGAGTCGAGTACAATAGCGATTCAATCGAGTACGCGGCGAGGACGTATAGTTTTGACTTTTCGAGGAGCGGCAGTGTAGATGCGGTTGCCGAGAGTTGTGTGGTTAAAAGTGGTGAGAGGATGTCGGAGAGTTCGTCAATATTGACTTCAAGGTCTTCTACCAGATCTGGGAGGTCATCTTGGGGGTCCATGAACACGGCGAGATGAGATTGAATAGTTCTGCCGTATGCGACTCTAAATTATCAATTTAGGGGTATTGAGATTGTGAGTGGTGTGGATGTGTGGATGGTGGATGGAGGGTGTAGAGTAACAAAAAGTTGCGGACCGAGCGTTTTCCCGCATGCCGACATTCGCTAGCTCCGCGTGAAACCCGCCGAGGGCGTATAACAGCTCCCAACCCAAATAAATACTTATTAGAACCAGGATATCTTGCGCGCGGTCGAATATCATCTGCATGTGATTCATCCCTAAGCCAAGCTGTCTTTCCTTTCACACTCACATCGCATATTCAGGCTTCGGCCTTGGATACCCCACACACATATACGATGCAGCCCAGGTAGTAATTGGGCGAGCCGGGTGGCTTGCCTTCAGAGAAGAAACTTCATGACGAGCTGGAGGACTGCAGATAGTTCACAGACAAAAGATGATGCAGAGAACATGTGCGCATATACAAGACCTCCCTCAGAATGAAGCTCACAAGAAACAGTGACGACATGATAGATGGAATGATACGCGCGGATCTAGCACGCAACACGGCCGACTTCTACCGCATCCAGCCAGTTCTTGATCGTCGAATACATATCATGGGTGTTGGCAATGTCGGAAGCTTCGTTGCACATGCATTGCGGGGGATACAAAATCCACCCCCAGTAACATTGATCTTTTCAAGATGGGACAAATTGAAAGAGTGGCAAGACTCACAACAAAGATTGACGCTGCTCGCCAATGGAGTTAGTGAAATTCGCGACGGCTACGATGCTGAGATTGCTATACCGCGGAGTCGGTACCATGGGAAAGAGGTGGGACTTAATGCCGCACGCACGGTTCCAATTGAGGGCACGTCCGGTTCTGAAGATACACCGCAGGAGGCTTTAAGTGGAGAGTCAACTGATCGCATTAGATCCCTTATCATATGCTCCAAGGCTCCTTACGTCTTGCAGGGACTTTCTTCTGTTAAGCATCGGCTGGACAAGGACTCTGTCATTCTATTTTTACAGAATGGCATGGGAATTTCCGAAGAAGTGAGCAGAGAGATATTCCCAGACCCTGCCACGCGACCTCACTATATGCTTGGCATCAACTCTCACGGTCTGAATAATGCTTCAAGTGCAGCCTTCACCACTACCCATGCCGGCTTTGGTACCATCTTTTTAGGCATTTTGCCTCAGGAGCGATACCGTAATCCAGATTCTCCTTACGAACCGACGTTGAAATTTACTCCAACCAAGAACGCTGGCCCGATTCCTTCTAGTCAAACGATCCAGCCCAATCAATTGAACCCTGAATATCCACCCCCATCAACCACAAAATTCCACTGGACCCCGTACGAGCGTTACCTCCTCCGTACCCTACTGCGCACACCTGTCCTCGGTGCAGCGTCCTTTTCGCCCCCTGATCTCTTACAAATACAGCTTGAGAAGCTGACGGTAAACTGTATCGTGAACCCACTCACCGTCCTTCTGGATGCCCGCAACGGAGCTTTACTTTACAACTACGCGCTAACCCGAACCATACGGCTCCTCCTCGCCGAGATTAGCCTCGTGATACGTTCCCTCCCAGAGCTCCAATACATTCCTAACGTCGAGACGCGTTTCGACCCAGGCCGTCTCGAAACCCTTGTTGTGGGCATAGCGAACAAGACGAAAGACAACATAAGCAGTATGTTGGCTGATGCACGCTTAGGCAGGTTGACGGAAATTGAGTATATCAATGGATGGATTGTTCGGAGAGGCGAGGAGTTGGGGCTGAGGTGCAGCATGAATTATATGTTGATGCAGCTGGTCAAAGGCAAGGTTGCTATGATTAATAGGGAGGTTGGGGATGGAGTGCCTTTTGTGGATGTTGGGAAGGAAAGCGACCAAAGTGGTGTTAGAATCAAAGAAGCAGTGGCGGAGGCAAAGGTAGAGGAGTGAAAGGAGTTGTGTTAAGATGGGAACAAATGAGCACTTCCAATTGTATCCAATGTAATTGGTATTCAGAATGCAAACTCAACTTAAAGTATCAGCAGCCCGTCACCGTGACAAAATTAAATTGCCCCTTTCACTTTTTTTGCGAAGGGCCTTGCACCATGTATGATATATACCCCAAATAATTCCCGTTACGCTTAGCGGAATAAGTTCACTGCTAGCTTGGCCGTGAAATCAAGCAAAACAACTATTATTGACTACTCTGAGACAATCTCAGTAGCTACACGTGAATTACGAAGAGATTAAGCTTCTTCCAGAGTCCCCAAATTAACTATTACGGTCGCATATGATTTGCCAAGGCATGCATGACAACACATCCCCATCCGAAGCTGGCAAATGGACCGCACATATTTCCGATGCCACTTGGCCTTGCTAAAGTAATTCTCTCGACATACCTTGGCATTCCATAACATGCATATGGTCAATTCTACGAGACTCGGACCGGATGCGGTATGTCAGTTGAAGTAGCTCAGCCAACAACCCCTCGGCCAACATCTATACCAAACAAGGATACTCCGAGATCAACGTAGCATACCCGAGATGCAGGCTGCTTACCACACTAGATTTATGAGATCCGGTGAAGATGCCTCATTAAGCTATTCACCGTGCACAGCTATGTTGCTTACCTGGTCTTCGGCACCACAAACAACATCAAAATATGAAGGAGCTCCAAGGCTTAGAATGGAAAGGTTCCATGTTCCATGGAAGTGGGTATCAATCATCGTACGATATGGATTCGGTAATCCCCTTGGGGGGGTAAATGGTACGACAAATCTAGTGTGTTTTGTGTGCTAGTCATCATCTAGCCAATCCAAAAAAGATCCTCTGGATTAGAAATTTCAAGTGATTACTACACGGACTGGACAGCCCATCGTTCTGGAAGCATTTTGGTATCAGATGCATATCTCAAAGGCCAACAGCCTAGGGTTGAGCTCACACACCGATCAATGGGATCGATATGCTGCCGATGTTAAGATGAATATCCGTACGTGATCGGTAGCCGAATATATGATTGGGCTGTCCTAAATATTCTCATATGAACTAAGTCATTCCTTGCGTCTCGGCTAGATGACAGGGTTACATAACGGATGTCATGTCCTCGGTAGAGAAGACAGCTAAAGTAATTACTGGCCTCAGACAACTATTCAAATGCAAATGGCGATATGATTGGGGAGGATTACCTCGATGCAATCAAAACCAACCGCGTGTTTTTTGTCGGCGTGCATACATGTGAGAGTGGCTGCCAACTGCCTTTCTAGTCTCGAAGCTTAACCCGCGAACGCCACAGGATCTGAGACTACGCTGAAATTTACCTTGCACAAATTGAGGAAAGGGCCTACGGGAAAAGAGTTGCAAGTGCACTCCACGACAAGCCGGGTTGGATGATATGCTCAGTTGAGTGACTCGTCAAGGCCAAATAAGAACTTATAGAACATGTATTAAGCTCGGTTCTGGTGATATTTGCCATGGATCGGGTCTTATTGTCGTTAAGATGCTTGGCTGCGTAAGCGCCTCTGAACTTGTTCAACTTCCCCTCAATGAGTTCGCATGCGGAGTGGGATGCATCTCCACTCAGAGCCGGGGTGGATACGTTTCTTACTCATCTGATTGCATACAGGGTACTTGCTGCCGAGCATGCACAGAACCGAAAATTGTCCCAAGGAATATTCGAAGAACATTTGGCTCTGAGCCTTGGCATAATCCTTGCTTATCGTACACTTATGATGGGCGCTTTCATAGAGCAGTATGGTGTGTAGATATCATGTGTGGGTGCTTGAGTTCTATGCCTGGGTCTCTCAGGAGAAGATACCACGAAGCTAAGGATTATTGGTAGGCCCTGGTTGTCTTCGGAACAAAATCAAGTGATGAACAGGAAGGATTCAAGCTTTGAACAACCGAATGATACCTTGTCGTGTTGTCGGTTGCGTGGTATGGGATTGTTTGGATGGGATGGCTTACTACCGCATTTCTGAATGCGTTATGGTGGGTACTGGGCCTGTGAGCCCTTGTAATTCTATGGGTTCTCCAACTATTCCTTAGGGCTGGACCCTGCCAAGCAGCTGACTGTGAAAGAAGTGCACCTACACACACGACAAGGCTGTCACTGGCTGAGAAAAAGAGATTTTTATCAAGAACCAGATGTGGCATAGTCTGCAGGTAGTACGTCGTGAAACGCATATTCGAACTCTGCAACAACTGCTTGTCCACCCAACTCTGGGTGCAGTTAATCCATGCAAGTGGATGGTCGGCTCAGACGCGGTTTAGGCTATTCAGGCTGCTCCACGCAAACCTAGCCCAATGGCCTTTGATAGCGTGGGGTATGATTGCGCATACCTACCGGTATGTGTACACAGTACAAAGCTCCCACCTTCTGGTTTATAACGTTGCCAGGATCCGCTGTCCACCCACCCACCCACACTAAGCGAGGGATGAAGATTGGAGGATAGTGCCCCAGCCCCCATGTCAGTCGCTTGGATCCTTAGCCTTGTATTCAACATGTCGGGCTGTAAATTACAGGATGACATGAAAGCTGTACTACAGTATGAGCTTTGTGTTGGGTGTGGGTGATTGGTATAAGAAATATACCAGACCACCACAAGTTAGTGCTGACTACGCCGATCGTCCTTGGATAGCCGCCACGCTCAGCTCCACGCTATTCACGGAATCCTGAGTGAAATGTTGATGCCGTTGAAATGGCGATCTTAAGCATGGCCGTATCGGTCGTAGGTTGCCGATAATTGGAATCGTTTCTGAAAATTATGCGCAGTTTGAATGAATGTACCTATGGCAAATATGGGTGTTGGGATGCAGGCCGCTTTTTCCGATAGGCTACAGAGCGTCGCAACCTAGTCCGGGCCAATGAGCATGTAGGAGAAGAGATGGTTCCGCAGCCAACACACGTAGTGCTGTATGGTTGCGTATAGAGAGGCTCAAATCAAATCTTGCACGCGCTACGCAAGGCGGGCTGATGAGCGGGTATAATAGGGATGAAGCTGTCGTCAGCAACAGCTCTGGCTGGAGCTGGGGGCGAACGAACGGAGCCACGAAGGATCAAGCCATTAGTTTCAACATCTGGTTCAGGCACATTCTTTGATGAACCGTTCGTGATGTCATCCTAGAACAGCCATGGAAAAATGGGTCTTGACAGGTAATGGGCGGCGGCAGGATACGGCATGAGTATGCAGGCAGTTCCATCAACAGTCGTCCTGCAATGTAGGCAGACGAAGCAGCCACCTACTAAGCAGCCGCCGACTGGCCTCAAGTCGTTTGCTGGGGTCCAGGATAGAGATGCGCTACCGGCTGCATGGCCATTTAGTTCGTCATTTTGGGCTGGGTCCAAAGTAGCGGGAGGGCGGACGTGCACGCCTCGAAGCTGGACTCTCCCATAATAAAGGCCCAGATCCTCGGTGATTGTTATCATCGAGGTTCTTCCTAGGCTTTTCCGGCTTCAAGACTTGCAAGGGCATACGACTGTCATCGCAGTTGAAAACGGACACGACACAATACCTCGGCATCAGCACCCTCGGCCTGTTGTTTCACCTCAGACGCCATGGACTATACATACTTTGGATCACCGCAACAGCCCTACCACCATTTCATGGGTGTATCGAACGGATTTGCCCATGCAGGCGGCGACACCGACACGGTCCGAAGCGTGGTAAGTGTTAGGTTTCATCATATTTCGCCTGGTGAAGAGTGGTTGAGTCAGCCCCGCACTGTTGAATTCAGGCTGGACCCTGACTAATACGAAATGGACATAGGAGGCGCTCGACCCGTCCATCTTCCCAGCTCCTTATGATGCCTTCGCCTTTCACGGCTTGCCCACCCCACAACAGGGCTCCCCCGACGCTTCAGCAGCACTCACACCCATGCCTGTTGGTAGCGTAGATTCGGGTATTGGCGGTGAGGTCGAGGATGGACAGGCCATGACCCGTAGCAGCAGTGAAGAGAAGGAGAGCCTGACACCGGCTCAAAGCAGACGGAAAGCACAGAATCGCGCAGCGTATGGCCAGCCCCTTGTTCCGTGCTGCTTTTCACTGCATCCCATGCTGATCCGAGCCCAGCCAACGTGCTTTTCGCGAGCGCAAGGAGCGCCATGTCAAGGATCTCGAGACGAAGCTCTCTGCACTTGAGTCTAGCACACATTCTCTTCAGTCCGACAATGAACGACTAAAACTTGCCTTGCAGCGTGCTCGCACCGAGAATGAGATTCTGCGTGCTACAACCGGACAGTCGCCAGCTTCATCTCGGCCAACATCAGTTAGCTACCCTTCCCCTGGCGCCCATCTTCCTGACGAAAATGAACACGACCATGATTATAACATCCAGTCTTTCAACAACGGCAGCGTAGTCAATGCCGCCGACAAAATCCATGTCCATTCTCGCCAAAAGATCAATGGCAAACAGATCCCCGCCGCCCAGGCCTGGGATTACCTCCAATCACATCCCCTGGTCAAGCAAGGCCTTGTCGACATTGCTGATGTTTGTGAGCGGCTGAAAGGAGCAACAAAATGCGACGGCCATGGACCTGTCTTCGAAGAAAGCACCATCTGGCAGGCTATCGAAGAATCGAGACGATGTGGTGGAGACGAGCTCATCTGACAACTGGGGTCTAAGACTGAGGTTCGCCGCTCAATCGCTTCATTTCGTCCTATACCCCTTTAAATGCGCTTCGAGTGCAGCTTTATTTAAAGCGTTTAGCTACACGGTGTTTGGAGTTTGGGGCTTGAACAGCTTGAAGCGGCGTCAAAATTTGAGATTTCGTTGGGAAGACCCGACGATCAATTGTATGCCGTTTCGTTACAATGTTGATTGCTACCATCTGGAGGCCACAACTGAAATTTCTTTACGAAGTATGGAGTGAGAGACTCTTGTTGAATTCAATACCTAAGCTGACTACCTGGATTATCTCGTCATACCACTTTTTACCTTGCCACCCAATATTCACGACCTCAGATAGAAAAGCGAGTCTGTTATCTGTTGGGTCAAGACTTTCTCTAACGCAGTCCACTTGTATACAATACAACTGTGATGGTGCGCCGTGTACCGATGATGGGGGCCGTATTTGCAGGGAAAGCTTTAGGGATACAGAATAGAATGGCAAGACTTTGAGGCAGAACCCGTGTGTATAAATGGTGAATGCAAAACCTATTCTTAAGTGTACTTTGTCATCGAACTACATGCCCGAAACTCGGGTTGGCCTGGGTATTGATCCTTCAGGTGCTCCCTCAAGCGAGATGATAGTCGGGGGCCAACTTGACTTCCGTGGCGAACATTGCACCGTGTCGCCGAGACAAGTGGTTCCAAGGTTGTAGGATGTCGCTGTAGTGTCGACCGAGCTAGAAAGTAGGAAAACCGACATTACATGCTCCCACATATCTCTTTGACCGTGGGCTGCCAGAGGCCCAGAGCTGACAATGCGCACGGCGTATGGTGCACTTACCGAAAGCAAACCCCCATGCAGCACGCCAAACGCCATGCACGCTCGCCAAATACAATACCGACGGATACAAAACTCTATCCCCACCTCCAATCGGGCTTCCCGACTTCCATCCAATCTTGGGCCACCGGCCCCTCTCTGTTGTGCAAAAATCAGGCCAACGGCTTGGGTAGTCTGGCTTTCCTCAACCTCGCGCTGCCAGCGGCAATCTGCGCCCAAATGCGCTGCGATGCGTACAGACAAAGAAAGGCGCCTCCGCGCTGTGCGTCGAAACGCGTTCCAGCCCTAGCGCATGTACCCATCTAGCCATCCTCGTGTATGCATCGCATCCTTGCATCTTTGCATTCCTGCCTTTCTCCATGCAGCAGAGTCAGCACACGGTGTGTTGGCAACGCAGCATGTCAGCACAGCAAAGTTGCAGTGTGGACGGTTAGATAATCTGAGCTTGGCACCACAAGGACAGAGTCAGCGCGTTGGATTGGGAAAGAAATGGCATCTTGGGTATGGCGCGTGGTCGGTGCTCTGCATGGGCGGTGACCAAGGCGGGATTTAGGTCGTCGGGGTGGAAACAAGCATGCGCTGAACTGTCATGTTAGTGGTGGACGCTACTAGTCCATCCTCGGATGATTGGCATTGAGGGCACATTCTCAGCTCTATCCAATGAGATGCAGGCCACTCAACGAACACTGTCCGATTTGATGATCTCGCGCATGGAATAATATGTAGAGCACATAATATGTGCTCTCTCGCACTGGCGGGCCTTGGTCTGGCTCTGCTTGTTCCCTGCTATTGAAGAAGTTGTATAACTATTGTTTGGTCGTGGCATACTCTCTCGTACTTTAGGTCAAATATGGGAGGTTTGGTAGGTGTTCAAACGGGTGGGCTTAGGGGGCAAAAAGAACGGGCGTAAAACCACCGCCCGTCTCGCCAATGTACATTCTGTGCGTGCATTGAGGAATTCCGAAAGTGCCAAGGCGTGAGTTCATCACCTTACTTGTAGCATTATATCCTATTCCGTGGCTGCTCGGTACAAGTTTCACCCTTGTATACAGTCACCGACTCTTTGTAGATCTGTGCAATCCTTGTTCCGGACGATGGTTTGCCACATAGCGTGGGCTTCGTGATTTGTATCCGCCAGTGATCTGAGCGGTATTCAAAGTGGGTATCATCTCGTGCATGTCATCGTACCATATATGCTGAAAGCCATGGAAGTGCATCATGCGTGGGACAGGACAAGGGGGTAGAGTAGTGTGACTAGGTTCACGATTGGTGATGTTTGGCCTCAGTCCCAATCACTGTCTTCATCGTCCGCAAATTTGCCTTGCCTAATCTTGGTTGCACTTGCATCTGCATCATCCTTCTTTCTCTGTAGGCGTTGGTCGCCCAGTTTGACAGCACCAAGATCCACTAGGAGCTTTTCAACATCTGCAGAGGTCAGCATGTCTCTTCCTAAACTTTGATGCATGATCTAATGCCTCTTGGATGGGGTACGCGCAGCCGAAGTTGTTGCCGATAGCAACATTCTGGAATATGGTTCACAGAGCTTTTGAGTTCTCGGCACACAAGAGAGCAACTTACCGTGTGTCTTAGTTCTCACTCCACCCAATTCCCTCAACGTAACAATTTGTCTCTTGATATCCCCATCCTTGTAAACTAATACCGTCGGAGTGTTCTTATCAGGATACCCCCCGATGCATAAATCCGCCCTCATCTGGCAAAATTTGACATCTCCAAACCGTGATGCCAACTCCCTCCATATCTCCGTTAAAATGCGTGATTCCGTGTTTGTGCCTTGCGATGACGTGAGAAGCACGAACACATACGCTCTTGTCGAGGCTTCAGTGACGTCGCGGGAATAATCGGGTTTTTGTAAATGGTAGACTTGATTGAAAACGGAGGCAGCGGTGGTAGTGGACAATTCAGCCATGCGCTTTTGGCTGAAAATCGTAAGTCTCAAATTCTATTCTTTCAAATAAGGGGAGGAATATGGTACCGGTATGATTCTAGAAAGTCTTCGTCTTCGTCGTCCTCTAGTTCAGCAAGCTCATCTAGGTCCTTCCCCTCTAGCCTATTTTCATGCGCTAACTTGCGTGCCTCTTCAAGCGCTTCTTGGATCATTGGCGTTGGCGATGGTGGCTTCTCTGGGATAACGCCGTGTTTGCGCAAGATATCATTCCATTCTGTATCTGCGTTCGGATCGTCGACAGGCACCTCTACAGGCATATCAGGCATCTGCATGGTTGGCGTTGGCAGGATAAAATATAATAAGCGAGATGGCCCTCTTTATTGTGTAAGACGCGCGGCCCTGAATGTTGATGCCTGCGGGTGTCTTGCCTGAACATTTTGAAGCTCTGAACTGAACCCTGCAGATTTGCCCCGCCCCCACCTTGACGTAAGCGGCTCAATGGTTCTTTCTCGGCGCTTATAATAATTGTATAAAGTGACTCCGAATCAAAAGGTAACGAACGGATGGTATTGATAATATTCATACCAGAGCTTCTCATCGCCAAATATACAATTTGCTGTCATCCTCCTCCCTGTAGCCGTGCTGCCTCTTTCCAATGTCTATGACATTGGAAACTACATTAAGCTTTACTTAGTTCTTGTATCTTAAAAGAATCTGCCTTTCGTGTACGCTTCTTCCGTGTTATTGTCCAAAACCGTCTCGTTCTCATGGCCGTCGGGTGCGCCTGGATGCGAAATATGGCGTGATATCGGTCGATCCAAAGCATCGAATCGGCGCCTCTTGACTTTTGCCATGACGAAAAGGAACGCGATCCGAAGACCACATGCACCGAAGGCCCATAACAAGCCTCCAAAGGGAGCCGCGGCGAAGGCGCCTGAGCATCCGTTAGTATCTCATAATATTAAATAAAGCCATGAGGAATCTTACCAAATGCACTCCAGTCATTTCCATACAACCCATTTTCCAAAAGCAGCAATTTTCCAGCTTGGGTTGCATCACCATCATAATACACCAAACCAAACAAGAAGATCGTAAAGATACCCCCAAGACCCCCCACCACAAAGTCAAATCCGCGGTACCAATAAAATTTCTCTGACAGTCCGACGACCAGGCATGGCACAACTGCAGCACTCACAAGGTCGCTAATCAAGAAGATTCGAAGGATATCTGGGCTGCGTAGTGCCACAACCACAACTGGAAAGATAATCAGCACGACAAACCCACGAATGATCCAGATATTGAGCTTGTTGCAGAAAAAGTCGTTGCTTCCGGTGCTTATCATGGCGGATTGAAAACTGTCGAAGGCAGCGGTGGAGAGTGAAACAACCATGACCAGAACAACTCCAACAACCCAGGAAGGCAACTGGCCAAGTAGTAGGAAAAGCGAAAGTGATCCGGTCGCCTGGTCGCCGATTGTATACGCTCCTGACCATGCAGCGAGAAGACCTGCCACCCCCACTAAGGTGAGGATTATCAAGACGCCTACGCTCGCGAGCGAAACACCAATCCACAGGTCCTTATCTGTACGAGATGCAAATGTGCGCATCCAGAAGCCCGAAAGGAAGAAATCGTTGGTCAAAATGGCAACAGGGAGAATGTATATTAGTTGCCATCCAAGAAGACTAGGTTCAAGGTAACCGGATTGATCAATGAGGGAGCGGTCAATCTTTGTTTCTACGCCAACAGCAATGACACCCATAATGATGAGGCCGAGTACCATAGCGCCTTGGACGTTGTCGGTTACAAAAGATACCTTAAAGCCCCCAAGTGCTATCGTGCATTAGCGATACTCAGTATGAGGGGGGAGGAAAATATCTTACAGGTATAGATGGTTGTAACAGCGCACTGCACGATGACGACTGGGAGCCCGTTCAGCCCTGTCAGGAGAGTGACAATCTGTTGCAGTGCTGAGAGCTCAGCAACCATGTAAAGAAACATGGTGATCAGAGTGCAGATGGTAAGGAATAGCCCTGCGACTGTGCCATACCGCTGCCTCGTCCATTCTGTTAAAACGAAGCCTTCTGGGCACTTGCGCCGAATAATTGGCCCAAGTGCGCCAAAAATTAGAAGTGGTAACGATGATGAGAATGCGTAAACGAGAAGGCCTTGCACACCAGCAATTGTGGCGATCTGAGGGTAGGTGAAGAGTATACCAGATCCAAGTGCTGTTCGTTAGGAAATTCTAGGTCAGCATTGGAAACGAGAAATTGGGAGTAGAGTAGCGGCAGCACGTTCCTCACGCAAGTATTATCTTGATCGAGTTCTGACGGTACTTCTCAGCTTCACTTTGGCCGGAAAGAAGCAGCCCAGATATGGGAATCTGAAGCCTTTTCAACCGGTCTTCCGTGTCGCGCCCGCAGTGTAGCCACACAGAATGCCGCCCCATGCCACCTCAGATACTACAACAGTATTCCGGGGTGGTAATCATGAGAGCAGCCTCTGTGAGAGGTCTCATATACGAACCTTGAGGATTTCGGACATTCGTCCGATACTATGCGCTTCATTCGATTCACACTAGGTAGGTGATGCGATATACATGTCGTGATCCGATTACTGCCGCTGTTCGGGCCCACTCACCCGATGCAATGAAATTCAGAGCCAGCGGTATGCCTATACGCAGTTAGTCTCGGCTCATGATGTCTACTTTCTAGAGTTGGAAAGTGATGCAGCAGCGGTCGCGCCATCTGCAACAAGGTATCGGTAATCTGACCCTTTTGTGTACGGTTGCTTGACAGCCATTCAAGCTTCGATTGGTTGCGCAGACGCCATGCGACATAGCATCCCAAGATCCTATTCATGCATGAGCCTGCCATTATTTATTGGCCAAGACGTCCTTACAGGAATGCGCCATAGGTGAGATATATTATAGCGTTAGACGCTGGTGTTGAGGGGACACCCATGATGCATCAATACTACCGGTTCCAAGTCGTGGTCAAAGAAGGAGGAATTGGGGCTGCAATGGCACGAGGGACACCAGGGTTTTAGCAGTCGATCGGCAAAGTTTTGCTGTTGCAAACCCCACGCCTTCCTCATTACATCACTAGCGCTAGGCGGTGCTTTTCCCACCATGATGCCATGAGCTTAGAAAGCAGCCTAGTGCTAGACTATGGGTTTTTCGTGGGGATGCGCAACGCATGCGCAAAAGCGTTTCTATTCCGTACAGCTCTCAGGGCCTTTGAAAAACTGAGTGTCATCGGCATCGCGATGATAAGAATTTCCTAGCATAGAAGTGATTCGGCAAATGCAGTCAAATAATGAGATAGAACGAATATATAAATCCATGACAACGCCTCCATCGCTCCAAAACGCACGAAAATGCCACACCGGTAAGGAATTCCCCGGGCCCTCCAGATGTATACTCGGAGAGTATCCAATCTATTTCCAAGGGGACGAGATGACATTCGCTCGATGCGAGTATGTGGGTATCCGAGCCCAAGTGATTCAGCCAGTAACCACTACCACGCATGCCTATCCCAATTTGGATCTACAACCATCAGCTTGACTCCCCGTCTCAGAGGTCGCCCGCCTTACCCTGTACAAAAGCCGCCAACACCTTGCTTCCAGTCTGAAGTAGCGGATGCCCCACAACAATCTGCAAAAACCGCTGCAGTCCCTCTCGCCGATGTTCAATCACATCGTCGGAGAAGCGGTTTGTTAGGACTTTGCCTGGCAGTGGGGGTATTGTTACTCTTGCTGATTCTCGCTCCAGTATGTCTCGGAAGGCTTCGAATTCGCTGTACCGACGCCGTACCGAGGAGGACTTGAGCTTGAAGGCAGGGATGTTGGTGCGCATTACAATTTCGTAGGTTGTGTACATTCCGCGGCCGACGCCTGTCATGAGGTTAGGAAGGCCAGACAAAATAACTGCGTAGAGGCGACTCACCATGCGTCATTGGGTTGCGAACCTGTGCACGCGACAAGGTGAGCAAGGCTGGTGGGTGTGCGAGGGCTCTGTCAGGTACGTACCTCAATCTCAAGGAAGTTCTCTGGAGGGCCGTATAGCTCCTCAAAGGACTGCGACCTTGCATCGGGTAGCGACTGCATATCAGGCGTTGTTACGGTGGCTTGCGGCTCGGGGTGGGAGGATGGCGCGAGTTGCGGTGGTGGGTGGTGGGGCTAAGCTCTCACTGAAGTCGCGAACGGTTGGTCCGACGACACGTGCCAAATCCTAGCGTGAACCCCTCAGGACGCCGTCTCTTCCTTTGTTCTTCGTCTCTTCTCCGCTCTAATAGACTTGAACATTCACTCTGTTTGACCTATTTGTTTGGAATATACAGCTGTTGCATTTACCGACTCCTTCAAATATGCTTAGACACAACACATCAACCACAAGCAAGAGATCGTTTTTGGATTGGGTATTTATTAACTACTTCAATAGAGTACTCTGAGGTACCGGGGTACTATGGGGTAATCGTAAGTCACTCCATGTGTCCGTATCATTCCCTCCACGCCAGCGAACTGCTTAGCGATAAGTCGCATTGCCGCCAACCGTCTTTGAACCATCAAGATCCGAGTCAACACGTGGGTCAACCTTGTTGAGCAGGTCACTGTTGTGAGGACCAGCAGTGTTGTTGGAGTTTCCGCTGCCAACCGTGTTGCCGTGGGTGCCATGAGCACCGCTGAGGCCTGTACCGTGAGTGCCAGTGGTACCGTGGCTACCGGTGAGGCCAGTGCCAGTGGTGCCGTACTGTCCAGCACCGTAGCCACCAGCACCTGCCGTGTTGCCTGCAGCGCCATAACGGTCAGAGTCAACGCGGGGGTCAGCCTTGTTGCCCAAGTGGCTATCGTGTGGGCCAGTTGGGTCGCTGTAGCCATGGTTTCCTGTCAGACCTCCTGTGGTGCCATGGGTGTTGTGGCTGCCAGCAAGTCCGCCAGTGGTACCGTGGATACCATGCTGTGCGGTGCCGTAGGACTTAGTGTCAACGGTCGGGTCAAGCTTGTTTGCTAACTTAGAGTCATGGGGACCTGATGGGTCAGAGGTGTGAGAGGAGCCAAGTCCGCCAGTAGTGCCGTGAGTGTTACTGCCAGTCAAACCGCTAGTGGTGCCGGTGTGAGTGGTGTTGGGACCATACTGTCCGACACCATGGCCTCCTGCGCCTGCAGTGTTACCTGCGGTGCCATAGCGATCAGAGTCGACACGAGGATCGGCCTTGTTGGCCATATGACTGCTGTGGGGACCGGTTGGGTCATTTCCATGTGTGGTACCGTGGCTGCCGGCGAGGCCAGTGCCATGAGTACTAGTGGTGCCATGAGTGCCAGTGAGTCCGGTGCCGGTGTGAGTGCCGGTGTGAGTGGTGTTGGATCCGTACTGTCCAGTACCGTGGCCACCAGCACCTGCAGTATTACCTATAGTGCCAACATGGTCAGAGTCGACACGAGGATCGGCTTTGTTGGCAGTGTGTGATGAGTGAGGACCGGTGGGGTCATCTGGTATACTGTCAGTCACTGTTCGAGAAGCTGTATGAAGCAGACAGCATACCATGAGTCTTGTCCTTGTGGAGGACGTTGTCGACCTTGGCCTTGATCTTCTCTACTGTTCCGGTCATGTTTTTGTTGGTGTGTGAGTAAGTGGTGATGGTTGGGGTAAGTGAGATCTGTGGTTGAAGTTGTGGATGTGATGGGGGAAATCTTCTGGCAACCATTGACCTTATATATACAGGCAGGAGCCCCGAATTATTATACGTCATCACAGGCAGATGTATATCAGCAGGCGTTGTACAAACAGAGGTACGACAGAATTCCTGTTTCAATTCAGCGTTTGTCTCCATAGGGCTGGACTGGGTCGCGTTAATCAAACGCAAGCAATCGTGAGTATGGCGCATTGAGGCAAGCAACGTCATAAGCAATCGAAAATTGGGTCTCTTACTTTCGGGGAGACAAACTTTCAGCAGCTAATAGGACTACCTAAGTGTCTACTATGCGTGTAACCGCCACACGCATTGGCTGTCTTCTGCCGCCACACAGCCCGTTACGGCCGCGACAGTTGGCCCCATTCCAGTTTGGGGTACGGTGAGGACGGGCGCGTGGACGTTTGCTGCGTCATTTCTGAATTCGTGTAAGCAGAGGTGGGGAAGGCAAAGCTTAGCTGCGACGCTCGATCCTGCTTTGCCTTGTCTCATGTCCGATGTCTGCATTCAGTGGCATGCAGGAAATTTTCTAGCATGGGATCGACCGGAGATCTTGCAGTACATAGCCATATGTGGCGGTGCCAAACAAGGCAAACAACAGCATGTATGAGTTCACTTGTGGGTCTAGATTCCCCATGGAAAGGACACGCATAGGAAGCGGGTGAATGTCCTTGGAAACGCGGTCCTGGGCGGATCAAAATAGGTGGAATCGGCACAGCGACTGGGATGTACTTACCGGGATGGCTGACGAGAAACCGAATGTGTTTGGGTTGTCTTGGGGTAAGCAGGTGAAAATGACGAATCGTGACGTACTGGCTGAGATTGGTCCCATGTCTCAAAGTACCTTTTTTAACTCCCCACCGCGATGGATCATTGCCAGCTGCCAGGTTTTGGGTCCAGAGGCTCAATTGAAAATGCATGTGCAGTGGCGGTGCTCCCGCCTCCCGCCTCCTAGTTGTTTACGCGATGATGCGTAAATTGGCCGGAATGAAGTTCACCATCCAATCTAAAATTTGGTCTGTTTTCATAATGACGTCAATGGTCGCCAACACCAAACACCCCGCGACCATCATGTTCCCACAGCCATCTTGATTCACATCTCATCCTTACCCTTCAAAATCCTAAACTCTCTGCTTCGGCCCGAATATCCGTTGCAGCCATGTCGGCAGAGAAAGTCACCAACAAAGTCAGGGAGGTTGCCAAAGAAGACCTGATCCAGGCCAGAGAGCTCGCCAAGGATGCAATACGCTCAGCCGCCTATCTCTACCCCTTCAAGGTATGTGGACCGGATTTGGATTTGCTTGGGACTTTGCACTCACTTCGGCACCAGGGTATCATCTACTTCTTCACGAACCGCACTCTGTGGCGCCCGCTGGCGTCGAAGCTCGTCCCAACCGTCTCGCTCGGACTGGGGGTGACGGTGTTCATGTTTACTGTTACCTACGTGCCACAGGCTGCACTCCTTACCATCTTGAATGGCCCACTTGCTGTCTTTACCACCGTCCTACTTGTGATCAGCGAAGCCTCGACTATCTTCTCCGTTCTGAGCAAGAACTTTCTCATCGATGATGCCCTAGTTGACACTTTTGATGGCACACTTCTGTGCCGCAACTTACAGTCCCTGGTCCAGAATGAACGCCAAGTAAAGTCTGGAAGTGACCCAGTTGCGAAGTTGGGCAAGCTTATGTCAAAGCCCTTTGCCAAATTCACACCCTCGGCCATCATCCGCTATTTCATGTACCTCCCACTCAATTTCATTCCAATCATTGGAACTGTTCTGTTCATCATTCTTCAGGGCCGCAAATTTGGCCCTACTGCACATGCGCGGTACTTCCAGCTCAAACAGATGAAGAAGCAAGAGAAGGAGCAGTTCATCAACAAGCGTAGGGCTGCGTACGCCAGGTCCGTCAATCCTAAATACCCTATGGCTAAAAATCGCTAACTCTCACCAGCTTCGGAGTCCCAGCCGTCTTGCTCGAGCTTATCCCCGTTGTGGGGATTTTCTTCTCCTTCACAAACACTGTTGGTGCTGCACTCTGGGCTGCGGACATGGAGGAGAATCACCAAAGTGGTGGTAGCTCGACTGCACCGAACCTACGAAACCAGGCTGAGCAGGCTAGGAAAGAGTTGTGAGAAAGATCATTTGTACTTGATTTCTTTTCCTCAACGAGGTACTAATTCTAAGTTTAAAGAAGCCTTCAACCTTATGCCCGATATGGTCCAGACGGTCGATATCGATACCCTTGGAAGCCTCCATAGGCACGAGGCAATCTGCTTGGTTGGCCTTGAACGGTGCATCTCGATGGATAATTGAACACTCAGATTTTGGGAAAGCTCTGCGACAAGAAATAACTTTTTTCGGTATGCGACGCTGTACTGTATCCTGGAGTAGAGAGATAAACATCACATAGCTCACGAACGAGGTCAAGTAGGAAAGCAACAGACCACTTTTTGCCCATGGCTGTATCACCTTACAATATTGAATAGTCATTATTACGTCTACATAATATTATGCGATCTATTTCATTACCCATCAGAACTCTTTCTATATTCGTCTACCCTGTCTTAGGAGGCGTGCCCCTTCCTAGACCAAAGCACTTTGCCATGCCGAAAAAAATGTCGGGGCTATTATATACACCACCGAACAACTCTTGGCAAGGACCCATGGCAAAGACAGGCACATCGGTAAGTGAATGTACACCCTGATCGTTCTCAACCGGCAGCGTACCATTCAGCAAGATGCCACCTTTACCATCAGCTGGGTTGGCATAGTAATCAGATGACCCGTTGGCAGCCTTAGCAGGGGTGCGAGGCCCATCCTTATGAACAGACCAATTCTCACGACGATCAGGATCAGCCATCAGGCCCTGGAAAAGAGTATAACGAGGATCCCAGTTGGAAGGGAAGTTACTGTCAGTGTACGAAAGGTTACCGGTGTTGATATACTGGGAAAGACCAGATTGCTCGTACACACCAACGGCATCACGCTTCTTGCGGTCGACGTTTTGCGCAGCGAGATAATGCGTATCGACGGAGCCCATGACGTCAAAGCCGTGGCCATGGTCAGCGGTGACAAGGATGAGAGTTTCCTTGAGCGACTTTGTGCCGTTGAGGTGTGAGATGGTGGCTTTGATGGTGTCGTCGAGCTCGAGGAGCTCGCCTAGGGCACGATCATAGTCGAGAGCGTGCATCATCTTGTCGATGGACGCAGCTTCTGACATAAGGAACCAACCTTCCTTACCAGAGCGTGCCTGGAGGATGTCAATGGCCTTGAGAGTCATTTCCTTGAGGCCAGGCTGATCGAGTGCGGGTGTCTTGTTGCCAGTGGGAGAGAGCGACTGGTTCAAGTTCTGGCGGTAGACGTTACGGTCGAGCCACTTCGCCATGTTGGAAACGGTGAAAATCCCGAGAGCCTTCTCAGTGTTCTTGGAACTGAGAAGAGCAGTGCGGTTGTGGATGATCTGGTAGTTCTTCTTGGCGAATTCCTGGTAGTAGTCCTTATTTTGATATGTGATGCCACCGAGTGGGGGAGGGTAGAACTGCTCAGCGCCACCACCAAAGATGACGTCGATGGGGACATTAGTCCACGTGTAGTTCTGGACACCATTAAGGAAGGTATCAACAATAGCAGCATACTGACCACGGTTCCGGGTATGAGCAACCAGCGCAGCGGGCGTAGCATCAGCAATATACGCGGTGGAAACAATGCCAATATGACCGCCAGTAAGACGATGGAACATTTCAGCAATAGTCTCAACTTTGGGGTCGTCAAAAGCATCCTTGCTGGAGTCGGCATAGACATTCAAGCAGTTGACGGTGCTCTTGTGTCCAGTGTTAAGAGCCGCAGCAGAGTTGGCAGAGTCAGTGATAAAGCTGTCAATAGAGTGGGTCATCTGGTGGCCGAGCACTGGGAACTTGTCCATGGCCATGGTGGTCTGGTACTTTCCGTTGATGCTCTTGTGTCCGATCAGGCGTGCGGCCGTGATCATGTTGGTGGTCATACCGTCACCAATGAAGAGGATGATATTCTTGGCCTTACGTTCCTCAGACAGGTCTTTTACGAGCCAGGTGGCCGCAGTCTTGCTGCCATTGTTGTAGTTCAGAGTGGCAGTGTACTCTCCAGGCTCGTAGAGGGCAACGCGACGGTAGGCTTTGGCAGCGACGTTTACTAATGTTGGCTTTTTCGCATCACGAGCGAAGAGATCTAATGCAAAGTCAGACATGTAGATACTCACCAGGGAATGCCTTACTTACCCTCATACCATGTGAAGTTCCACTTTTCCAACCTTGGGTCTTGGACCTTGAAGTACTCGGTCACGGCTTTAGCCGCACCGCCCTTCTTTGCAACTGTGAAGGTAAACTTCTCGTCCAGAGGCTTGCTAATAGCCTCGGAGCCGTTTACAGGCTGGTGGACCTCAAGACGAATGTCGAAGAATTGACCAGCCAAGAAATCAGCCCTGTGAACAACTAGTCAGCACCAATCAAAGCAGAGTAGCTCGGAAGAAGCTTTGAAGGAGCTTCCGCTAGTGCAATGCCTACTGGTCAGGAGGGAAAACGCAACCTATCGCTCTATTAGTCGTGACTACTAGGCTTAAAATAATCTTTGGGCATACCAAGCGTTGGGCAAGCCCCCAGACGGCGGAAACTCTGCGCAGAGACAGCACCCACAAGGGCAGCAGCAGCAGCAGCAACTGAACAGATGCACTTCATTCTGAACGCTACGGAGAGTCGGCAGTCCGCGCAAGGCTCTCAAGGGTGCGATGAAGCAAGGAAAGAGAAGCTGTGTCCCTCGACTTTATAAGCTTGCAGAGCTACCTGGACCTGCATACAAGCTCCAGAACGAATTGGGCAACCGTCAAGCGTTCACATACTAGGGTCCACAGATAATACCCGCGGCATGTCTCTCGGCGCCCTCGTGCAATATTGTCGCACTCTTACTGCTCGGGATGAACGCCCCAAGAACCTGGGCCAGTCCCATTTCCGCTCGCCTGGTCCGCACACCGAGCCGCTGGCATCATATCCTTAGTGATAATTTTCTGGAGGATTTACCGCATCCGTGCCAATGGAAGGGTGGTGGTGACGATCTTGGCGCAACGTGAACGAGGATGGTGTTGTGATTCGTCTGTGCAAAGAGGTCTGCCGGTATGCCCGCTAGCGTGCTTGGCCAGCACAGCGCTGCAGCATGCTGTGCGGTCTTGGGACCGGACTACGATTGGCCTCGTGCTCAGAGAGGATGCAAGACCATGCAGAGAGCACCAATTTTATTACATGTGCGCGAGCTGCCGTGACCGGTGGGGCCGAACGAACAGAATGTCCTGACGACACTTGGGCCGTGGGGTTGAGAGATCACGTGTCAACATGTTCATTGCTGATTCAAACTTTTCTCCTTGTTAACACCCGCCTTGCATCGCCACCTTCCGTGAATATGTCTACTAGGACAACAAAAGCCCAAACCCGCAATGCATAGCACTAATTAATCGCTACTAGTAGGTGTTGGCATAGAATACAATCAGGAAACAGCTCACGGGGCTGCTACCCTACCCTATGAGCTAAATTACCATGGATTTGCGAATCATCCCAGGCACCATGGGATCTAGAGATCCGGGATCTGAAATCTGAAACCGTGATTCCGAGTGCTGTCAATTGGTGGCTAGGACGCGCCAGACATCATAGTACCGCCTAGATTGGATCTAGCATGGTTGACCGCCGACGTCACCACTCCGATCGTGTGTCCACCCAGTGATTTCCTGTCATATACAAAGAATCTCCCGGGCACTTCAGCAAGTTTATTTCTTCTCTATGCTTCCGGTGAGACAGGCTTTTCTTTTCATTCCTGCACGTAACGCATCTCCCTTGACCAGACTTTCAGGGCTGCACATTGTCCAAATCCGAAGATTGAAGTACGCAACACAACAAAAACGAAAAACGAAAGCAAAAGGAACCTCTGTAACGCAGCACACAATGCCCAAAAGAATGAGTTACGAGCACTCTGAGCTTGGGCATACAACCACCAAACGAGCTAAGCAGGTGGATGAGAACCTTCCATTTGATCAGCTTCAGGAAGCCCTCAAAGCCCAGAACGAGGTCAAGGATGTCACAAAAATAGCCCATTGGTTTCATCCTAAAGACCTTCGCATCCAAGACAACACAGCTCTACACCATGCATCTCAGCTTGCGCAGCGCGCAAAGAAACCTCTAATATGTGTCTACATCAATTGCCCAGCCGATGAATCATGGCATGGCACAAGTCCGGCACGAGTGGATCTGATGTGTGAAGGATTGAAGATTATGCAAGGGGAGCTAAAAGAACTTTATATTCCCCTAGTGTTTCTAGAGTGTGAAGATCGCAAAAAGGTCGTGCCTACCGTAGTGGAGTGGTTCAAGAAGCAGAAGGTCTCCCATGTTTTCGGCAATTATGAGTATGAGATCGATGAACTACGCCGAGATATCAAGCTTGTTAAGGAGATCGGTAGCGGCATTCGAGTCTCTCTTTACCATGATCAGACCATAATTGAGCCAGGTACAATGACCACTGGGGCCGGGAAACCCATGAAAGTATTTACGCCCTATCACAAGAGCTGGCTTTCCATCATCAAGGATGAGCCTGAGCTTCTCGACACTGTACCCCCACCAATCGCCAATCCGGCTGCTTTCAAGAGGGAGCTCAAAGATCTCTTCGACACGCCAGGCCCAGAACCTGCAAAAGATAAACAATTCAAAAGTGATCAAGATCGCAAGCGCATACGCAAGCTATGGCCTGCGGGGCATGCTGCCGCATCAAGACGGATGGATGCTTTCCTTAAACAGATCCACATATACGCCGACACTCGAAGCAACCCCGCAGAAAACAGCACGTCTCGAATGTCCGCTTACTTCTCCGCAGGAATGTTCAGTGTACGGGAGGCCCTTCAAAAGGTAGCAGACTATAATCATGGTAGTGCCGACTTCAGTGAAACGGGTTCTAAGGCTGGGGTCTACGGCTGGGTCCGCGAGATCGTGTTCCGAGAACTATACCGCCAGACCACCATGACCACACCCCACACATCCATGAATCTTCCCCAGAACCTCAAATTTAACTTTGTGCAATGGGAAGACGATGAAGAGGGATGGGAGAAATGGTGTACAGGCACAACAGGCGAGCCGTTCATCGATGCAGGAATGAGACAATTGAACACTGAAGCATACATGCACAACCGACTGCGTATGAACGTGTCGAGCTACTTGTACTGTAATCTGCTGCTTGACTATCGACGAGGCGAACGCTATTTCGCTGAGACACTGGTCGACTGGGATCTCTCAAATAATACTCAGGGCTGGGAACCAAGTTACACTGTTTTCAACCCGGTATCGCAAGCTGAGAAGAACGATCCCAGTGGGGATTATATTCGAAAATGTAAGTCTACGGTGTGTCATCCAGGCTGAAAAAAAAAAGAAACTAATGGGGTTTTCAAGGGGTCCCGGAACTGGCAAGTGTTGAGGGAAAAGCAATCTTCGCACCATATGAGCGTTTGTCGAAAGAAGAGTTCGAGAAGCTGGGATACCCTAAGCCGCACGTGAATTGGAAACAGACAAAGCAGAGGTGTTTAGAACGGTTTAAGGGAGATATGCATGGTGCTGAGCCTTGAGATGTACGTGACGCAATAACAGCGTGGTTGGTAAATACTCTGATCGCGATTACAATCCTACGTGCTGGTTATTTTATAATACATACACTTTCATCCAACGCTTATTAAGGTGAACAACCGCGTATCTTTAACCCGATTGTCTCCCACAAGTACTGACCTACGCTGCCTTTCCACACATTGCCGCCTAACTCTCTCTTCTTCCGTCTAGATAAATCCTCCCAATACATCTCCCCAGGCTCATACCCAAACCCACCCAACCCCACAGATGCACACGCATTTTCCACATCGCACATTCCCCCACCATCAGTTCTAGGCACCAACCTTACCAACCCATCCCCCACTCCAGTTCCGTCCCCTCTCCGCTCACCCACAATATTCACCAAAACGACTCCCCGTGTCCCCGCCTACGTAAGTCGCGCCTCACAATCACCGCTGCATGCCTTGTTCATGACAAACTCCCAGCTCCACTTCTCCGCCACCGTCCACGCGTACTCACACTCTTCATTCACGGCGCTCATTGCACGCCTAAACCACTAGGGCCCATGTTTTTCACACGCGCTTCCCACATTCCCGTGTAGCCAGTATGCGGGTCGCGGAGACGGCGGTGCTGTGACGCAGACTCGGGCAAGATTGGGGAAGCATAGGACGCTGTGGACGATCAGGTTGGTTATCGAGTCTTCGTATAGGTTTTGTGATATATTTGCGTCCTATGGCGTATATGCTACGGAGCATAGACTGGCGATTTGTAGAGGGGAGAGGATTTTTGTGGAGGTATGGAAGGCTTGGAAGCGTGAGGCTCGGCTGATAGCAAAGGAGTGGATGCGGAAGGCAAGGGGTGTGGCTTCTGTGTTGATCTTGCGGCATGTGAGGAGTAGCGAAAGCGGATGTGGTAATAATGAAGATGTGGACTGGAGCCGGGGTTTGGGGTTTGTTCTAGATGAGGCCTCATCCCCGAGGAAGATGTAGGTGTAGATCTCGTTCCGTAGCTCGGGTGGTAAGGTTGCGAAAAGTATGCTGCTCGACTGCTCGTTTACATCGCCATCCCGTATTCCCGGTGGTCATGGTCGCCGGTCCACGGAGCGCAGAGCATTACTTCTGTAAGAGACATACGAGGCGGAGTTCTTGGTTCCGTCGGATATCATAGATGAGAAGAGCATAGTGAGCATCGAATTTCGAGCCTCATTCGGAAGGCAGCGAAGTCGATCCAATTCAACCTAGAGTGTTGTACACTTCATCTTGTGGCGTAGAGTTCCGATAAAACGCCTGAGAACACGCAGGTAATCATATATCAACATCTGGAAGAAGCTTCGTCAGATCTGACAACGGCTACTCAATGTAGAAGGTACAGTCGCACAGTCTCACCCCGGATGTCAGCTCCGAACAGGAACGCCTAAAGCATACAAAGTAATCATCCAAGATAAGTTTAAAATGGAAACCGATAGTTTTAACTTTATACGAGAAAGTTTTTCTCTGCCTACTTGGGAAAAAAAGATATCCGTGCGTTTTTTTGGGGGGGGATTTTTTTTTTTGAATTATAACCAAGATATATGTCTAACTTTAGGCCATTTAGAATCTTTAATAGTTGGTCTATTCTAAAATCATGTAACATTTGCGTTGGACGGTCTTTTTGGCATTGGACTGGCTACAGCCAAGATACGGCCAGTGAGATTTAGATATTTGAAATGAAATGAGAATGCATTTTTCTGCAGGGTTACATATCGGCGCATGTCATGTTTCGTGACCGCCATCCCAGCGAAAGGAGCTCTATCAACTCCAAGCACCGTCAAATCCTTGCCCATGCCACTAGGTCGTAAACACATTTCGTGCTCAAGATACAATATACCCTAAATAGTTTCCGCCTTACTGACCTGTTGTGCGTTTGAAGGCACCTGGCCTGTACTTTCCATCGCTCGCAGCTTGGGCAGGGGGTGCAGACTCACGTTCGCCCTCACGTGCTAGGGCACCATCCTGAGGAGCACGTCGACCTGGGGCAACGTAGCCACCCCCTGAAGCGGGAGATGCTCTTCGGTCATCGCCAAAGCTGCGAGCTCCTCGAGGAGCCTCGTAGCGACCACCGGTAGCAGGCGACTCTGTTCGCCCTGGAGGTCCACGGCCGCTACCATCGCGCTCCCGCCAGCCGCCTGCTGGTGCACCGCCCTGGCGCATGGCAGGTGGCACGTAACCGCTTCGCTTAGGAGCCTCCGCCTCAGCAGCAGGTGCTGCTGATGTGGAAGAAGTTTCAGCAGCAGCGACAGGAGGGGGAGTCTGACCAGCTGCCTTCATGGCTTCACGCTCGCGCCATGATGGCTTTCCACCAGCCAGAGCGATACGAGGTGGACCAGCAGTTGAAGGTAATTCTGCCGGTTGGTCGCGCGTAAAAGAACGGTCTGCACCAGACCGCCTTGCGGCAATTTTGGCCTCTGCCTCCTCCTCTCGCTGGCGCTGAAGGCGCGCCTTCTCGTCGAGTGCCCTGGGTGATGTTAGCTGGGGACTTTGAAAATTTGCATGGCAACACTGACTTTCGCTCTTCGTCCCGCTTTGCCTTGGCCTCAGCCATCCGTTGTCTTGTCTCCTCTTCAGCCTTCGCCTTTGCCTCTGCTTCTTCCCGCTCTCGCTCCTCCTCTTCTCTTTGGCGGCGTTCAGCTTCCTCGCGTTCTCTTCGTTCTCTCGCAATCCGGTCCTTGACTTCCTTAACACGTGCGGCTTTCTTGCTCTCGAGTTCCTTCTGTGCAATTTTTTGGCGCTTCTCGAATTCGTTCTTTCGCTGCTGCTTGACCGTGGTAACAAACTGCTGGTAGCTGGGTACGAGTCTTGATAGACGATGCTTAAGGGCAACGTCTTCTTTGTGTTTTTGCTCCGACCCTCTCAGTTCCTCTTCCTTAGCCTTTTCGTACGCTTCGCGGTCAGCCTCCATCTGTCGTTCATAGTCTTGCTTCAAATGTTTGATCTCCTCTTTGCGGTAAGCTCGCTCGAGATGATCAATGCGCTTACCAGCAATGCGGAGCTGTTCACCAAGTAGGTCTTTCTCCTTCTCGAGGGCTTGAAGTTTGAGGATACGGATACGTGTGGAGTCAATCTCAGCGAGGTCCTCTGGAAGATCAATGTCGAGCTTGGTGGTCTTCTTTAGCTCTTCGATCTGCTTTGCCATTTCTTCACGCTGGATACGCTGCTGTTCCTGTTTGATGCGTTGCTCTGCGCGGAGTCGCTGCTCCTCAGCCAGCCGTCGTGCTTCTTCTTCTTTCTGTTGTTGCTGGCGTACTAGCCTCTTCGTCTGCTCCTCGCTCTCCTTGGCCTGCTGGGCTTTTAGCGCTGCCTCCTTCTTCTGCGAAATGATGTCGCGGCGGGTGAGAATTTCCTGGTGCTCCTTTTCTGCACCATCTTTAGCGCGTGCTAGGGCAGCATCTTTGGCCCTATGCCGGTCAGCATTAAATGATGGATCAACGTATTGGCAAGTGACGAAAAGTGACTTTGCCAGACGAGTAAGCTGGGACCGAACAATCTCGGCTGGTGTGCTCTGGAGGCGCTGAACGGAGCGGGTCTCGGTCTCGGCAGATCCAGCACCAGAGCCAGGGTGCATGGCTTTGGCCGACGAGAAGACGTCTGAATCGAATGTAAGGATGCCAGTTGCGTGGTCCGTTCGGATGGCAAGATCGCCCTTCTTGCAACCATTCATGATGAATTTCTCAATGGTGCCGCTATCAACGTGGAACGGCTCGGGGAACTGTGCAAGTTCGAGCACGAACTTGATCTCTACCGAATCATACACTTGTGACAGTTGCTGGAAGAGACGGGTGAGGATGACCTGCTGAAGCGGGCCAACATACTTGGCCATACCCTCGTCGGCACCGATCTGGGCCAGGATGGGCGAGATCTTCTTGCAGATTGAGAGAGGATGGAAGTCGACCTCCAAGATGTTGTAGAGGTCACGGATTTCAGGGCGAACGCGCTTTAGAAGACCCTTGCTGAGTGCGTCTTTGAACAAAATGGCACGGGTAGGAGCTTGCGACATGCCGAGTAGGTTCGTTAGTCGAGAGTTCTTGTTCTTCTTCGCCTCATCAACATCCACAAGCGCTCCTCGCGAACGGGAGGTACTGATAACTGGTATGGCGAGGGCAGAGAGGACAACATAAGATGCGGCCTTGGTCATGTCAGCCTCGGTGACGGCTGGGTTATCCTTCTTTGTGCTTGATCCTGATGCAACGGCAGCGGCAGACTGGCGGAGTAGATTGTAGTAACGACTCCAGGCTGCGGCGTGGAAGAGGTAGTTCTCACTGACCAAGAAGATGCGAGTCAGCTTCTCAAAGTAATTGGCCATCATGATGTTCTTTGCGGGGCGCTTGCTCAAGCTGAGAAGGGTGTGAATATCCTCGACGCTCCTGAAAGCCTCTTGCCAGAGCTCGAGCTCGACAGCGACATTGAGCTGCTGGAAGCGCGTGTCGAGATGCCGTTGCAGCGTGTCCGGGTCTGAGAGATTGATGGCATGCATCTGAGACGAGAACTTGGCTGCGTTCTGCAAATGATTGCGCAGAAGCTCGCAAAGCCGGCGAAACTCGGTCTTGCGGGCATATTTAGAGCAGAACTGGAAGGCCTGGTGGGCGGTGGTCTGGTACATGAGCTCCAGACGAGCATTGTTCTTGAAGATGTCGAGGACGGTTCGATATGTCTCCCACAGAAACTTGAGCCATGGGGTTACGATGGCGCGGTCGGTCCGGTCGCGGGATTGCTCACCGGAAACGGTGGAGAGGAGGATGGACTCAGGGGTCTCTGAGGCCTCGAGATCATCGATGTTCTGGGTCTGGGTTGAGGTGTCGAGGGTGGATTGGACTTGGTCGGCCTTGGCCTGGGCTTCGGTGACCTTTTGCTCAGCGAGTTCGATGAAGCGCTTGAAAACGAGCTAGTGGAGTTGTTAGTGGACAAAGGGCGGCGTTCTAGGGCTGCAGTGCGTACTTCGATGGTGCCGACATTGGTGTTCTGTGCCGTGTTCTTGTACTGGTACAGGCCGTCCTTTGCCAACTTGCCTTTTCGCAGATCGACGCAAAGCTCGACGAAGAGGATCATAACAGGCTCGAGCGAGGCAATAGGGCTATTGCGAGTGCGCTTGGAGGTGACATGTTCGTGGAGGATCTGGAGGGCAGCCTGGTGCTGCTCGACTCCGATGAGCTCTTGGGCGCGTTTCCTTAGGCTGGTTAGCTGGCGGGCATGTGCGGTGCAGCATTTGGGCTGGCCGGCGAGGAGGGGCATACAGCGTATTCTCCGGCTTGGAGTGGGGAGGCGGCGCCATGCTGGGCAGTCGGGGGCCGTGGATCCAGGCTGCTTGGGTCGCTGGGGGCTTGGAGAGCGAGCGGGCGACGCAGCGACGGCCAGAAGGTTGCTGGGTAGCGATAGCGGATGTTTCACGGCTATGATGTTGTTGCACTGCAAAAAGGTGAGTGGGCGGTGACTAAGCGAGCGTGGGCGGCCGGCCCCGTGACCTGGACGAGCAGGCGATTGCGTGGCCGGCGAGGACCCGGCAGGGCTCTAAGAGGGGAACAGCTAGGCCAGTTGGGTATTCACGGGCGCCCCAAGCACTACGTCTGCGTGCACAGGATTCTGCAGGCCAGCACCGCGATTAATTGGCTCGTCTGCTGGGCTGCTCGTCTCCGCACTCTCTGCTGGCCGGCGGTGAGGGCAGCGTGGGCACTGGGTGACTGGGCAGGTCGAGCGTGGTTCCCTGGGTGGTGGCGCCATGCCCGACGCGGCCGTAGAGCGGCGCCCGAGCCATCGATCCCTCCCTCCAACCTCCTTTGCTGCACCCAGACCATCCAGTCCAGTCCCTGTCTTGTTCTCTTGTCTGCTGCCCACTGCACCACCACAACCCACCCCGTGCCCACCGTCGCCGTTACAGCCGCCGCCTCCGCTGCATCTGCCTTTGCGCTCCTCTGGAGTGCCAGCTACTGACTCGCCCAGCCTGCCTGGCCATCGCCGCTCCTTACCCTTCGCTTCTCACGACCTGAATTGACGCCTGCACGCTCACGCCCTGCACGTCGCACCATCACCACCACACCACCACACACACTCGCCAAACACAACTCACATCACACGCAACACCACTACACGTCGCATAATCCACACGCGCACCATGCCCGCCACCATGGCCGCTGCGCCCTACGAGATACGGACTGGGGGCGACGGCAAGAGCAAGAAGCAGAGCATGGCCGAGCTGAAGCTGCGACGACTCACCGAACTCAACCAGCGCCTGCGCGAGGACCTGGAGCGTCGCAGAATACCCGTCTCCGAGGCTGCACTAGAGTAGGCCAAGACCAAAACACCGGAAAAAAGGCACCACCACTAACGCGATGCTGCAGTCTGATTGCTTTCACCGACAAAGAGCCCAAGGACTGGATGGTGCCATCACGCTGGGGAACGGTAGGACCTTGCCTGCCCTCGCACTTTGACGACCCGGCCGCTAACCACCCACGCAGATTGACAAGCGCGAGGATCCATACGCCCCCCAGCAAAATAACGGCTGCTGCATCGTAATGTAAACGACGAAGATGAGGTGTAGAGGCGATGTCGAGTATGGCGTTTTGTGGGCCGTTGCCCTTTCACGGCAGGCAGTGTTTCATTTACAATATTGGCGGAGGCGATAATACCCCATGGCGTGCAGCGCAGCAGTCCTGCCGTGGGAGCTGATGATGGACAGATGTATACTTTTCAGCAATGTGTAAAATAGGGAAAAGCGCACACTCGCTGGCTTTCAGTGATGCGGCGCGGGGGGTGATTGGATTGTGTTTGCATTTGGCCATTCAGCCTCTCCAGGTTTTCCAATTCATCATGAGGGTTCAACCAACAACAAGATGTCGTCTACGGTGAAATTTTGTCATTGTTCCCAACGACATCGCGACGTATTTACTATGTATTACCTACCTATAATTTTCACCAAGTCTGCCCAGTTCCCACGTCCAGCCTCGTTGCAAAGTCCGAACCCTTTGGCCTGGCTGCTCGGCTTGACTAGATGGGGAAGGCTAGCTAAACGAGATTAACAGGGCGCGACACCCGAAGTCAATATTGCACGTCGCGAATCAGGGCCGTGTGCGCAGGGCCGTCCGCGGAAGTGCCTATATAACAGCCCAATAACGCATGCCGAATGTCGATACTCGACGGCCAGGACGGCTGTTGGACATGCACGCCGGGTGTTGCAACGGCGAGCCGACAGTGAGCAAGTCGTTGACGAGGTCGGCCGCCTGTCCCAGCTGACCGGAAGCGCGAGCGAGTGTGGGGAGAGTCAGGGCGGCGTATTGCGCACTAGGCCCGTCTTCCATCCACCGGCCCAGCCGGCCTGCCGGGGCCGCCTTTGTGCTTGGACGGCCAGACGGACTCGATCTCCAGTGTCTCTGCCAGCACGCACGCTATTGGCCCGCTTGTATCCAGGCAGTCTGGCTCGCCATTTGCCAGCCGGGATACGCCGTGCAGGAACCTCGACGCAGGACGATGGTTCATCCCACGCCCGCGCGAGTCAGCCATGAGCGAGACTTTTGCACACCACAACTGTGGGCAGACGGCGGCGAGAAGGACTGCTGTCGTCGTGAGAACGTCATGCGGTGCCATGCCCGAGGCGGCTTGCATGCACCTGATACCGTAGCCTTGCGCTGCCGTCTATCCCCCACCAGGCCAGCGGATGTCTTGAACTGTGGCTTGCAGAGGTATGCCGCGTGAGTGGGCGATCACCTAAGTAATCCGTGGGGACTCAACACAACCCGGCACCGTCCTGCTGCGCCTGCTGCGCCTGCTGCGCTCCTCGTCGTGTCCTAATCCTAACGACACTCTTCAGCAGAGGACCGGAGAGAGCGACGACCGCGACGACAGCGACAAGCACGCACACACCCGGTCTCCTAGAATACTCTTTGCGCGCGCCGTCGGCCCGCTTCAACACATGCTATCGCACACATAGGTAGCCGCGTCCCATTCCGCGACTAGCCAAGCCCCACCACCACGCGGGAGAGAATTTGTCTATCAACTAGGGCTCGACCTCGACTCTTCGCCTTCGTTCTCCACAGGGTCTTGCACAAAGCGTAATGAAAAGCCAGGCTTGGACCAACGCTGAGCAGTTCGACGCCATGGATGCGACCACCGAGCAGTCCTTTGGCGACCTCATCAACTTCGACCACCTCGACCTCGATCTCTCTGAATTCGACTACAACAATGCCGGCTACAATCAAACTGCATCGGCAACGCTGCCGGACCTCCCCACCTCCATGCACGAATTCCCCCCGCAACACCAGCACCAGCATCACCATGTTGCCTCCACTCCCATGTCTCAGCCTTCCAATGGCTTCTCCTTCGACTACAGCATGGCCCAATACAGCCAAGCAGGTACCCTAATCTTCCCACATGCACAAGAGCAGGCCTATCGCCCACAGCATGGCGTGCCCCCAACGCCGAACAGTGTGGAAATGCATGGCGACCCACATCGGTATATGCAGCACATGGAAAGCCAACAGGCCCTCTTCGATTCACGGTACATGCGCAAGGATGATGCAGTAGGTTGACTATTGCAGCGGTCGTAAGATTTTGACTGACGGCTTCTAGTCATTTACCCCGCTAGTTTCTCCTGCAGTAACGCCTCATGATGCACGCTTCCAGATTCCGGATTTCACTGTGCCCAGCGCCTATTTCAGCCCTCTCACCTCTCCCGCGCTAAATGCGCAGAACCACCAACATGCCCACCATCATTCTCAGCCTACACCGTCTGGAAGCTCCACTGGCCACTCCCCCGCCGATGTTGACATGGATGGACTGGGCGAGCCGGCGATGACGCAGCAGGAAACTGGTCGAAAGCTGCGCAGTACCAGCAAGAGGAGTACACCCAGGCCGGCAAATACAAATAGCCGTGTACGACAGCCACCTATTGTGAAACCAGGCAGGCGGAAAGCAACTGTTTCGTCTTTGATTCCGCCCAAAGAAGTCACTGAACTTATGGAGGAAGCACGCGGAGGTCGTCCGAGCGGTCTTGGTCCACCGTACAGTCGAGGGGGGTCAGAAACCGACTCTATATCGCCTGAACCACTGTTATTTGAGATGCACCCACCCCCAAAGCCCGGCTCCGTTACCCATTCTCCTGCCATCATAGCTCAGCCAAATGGTCAAGGTGCCGCTCCTGCGACGCCCTCTTCGCTGATGCGCATTCAGCCCTCCCCAAATTTTAGTGACACGCTAGAGCCGCCGCCTATGATGGAGGATCTTACCCTGCCAGAAGCATCTTTGGATCGACCGGTTTCATTAAGATTAGAAACAGCGATACACGACGGAGACGAAAGCACGCCTAAAATGGCCGCACGAAAAACACCAAAGATGGGCCCACTCAGTACCCCAGGGCAAAACGTGAATGGGAGAAGTCCAATGATCGACAGCGCATCAACCCCTACCAGTCCAGCCTTCCCCATAGCAGCTGGGAGGAAACTAGATTCAAAGGCGACACGCAACCCAAAAAAGAGGAACAGCACCTGCTCGGCACTTGTGAGCCCTGCCCTTCGGCCCAAGATCTCGCCCAGCATCAAGCCTCTCCTTCCTGATGGCGGCAGTGGTAAGTTGGCAGTTGTGTACGAAACCTGTGCAGACTAACATCGGATAGGTGCCACTGACAATACACATGCGCTTCTCTTGGCATCAAAGTCTAATTATCAGAACATTCTCGACGGAACCACAGTCCCTGGTGTTGTCTACCCCACTTCACTCTCGACCAATCTCACATCTAAGCGCACGTCCCACAAGATTGCCGAACAAGGCCGTAGAAACCGCATCAACATGGCCCTTCAAGAGATGCAGGCGCTGCTTCCCTCCGCCGTAACCAGTGCCGTGGAGGCTAAAAGTCCCGAATCCATGGCCGCGCAATCGAGCAATTCTAAAGCGGCCAAAGTGGAGAGCGCAATAGATTACATCAAGCAATTGAAGCAGCAGGTGTCAGAAAAGGAGCGATTGATTGAATCCAAAGACCAAGAAATGGAGCAGTTAAGGAAAGAGCTAGCAGCATTGAGGAGGAGTAGTTCCGTCGGGTCTGCAGCCGAGGTTGTAGCGCCACTCAAAACGGAGCCTTCTTCAAGCCCGAGTACTGACAATGGAACTTGAAACGGTCTGCGACTTGATGGATTTGCTTTTACCTGATTACGCCATCGAGGTGATCAGTTTGTCTGGCCTAAATGAAAGAGGCGCAATTTCTGCCGCTCTCTGAACTTTGGGGGCAGCCTGCACACAGATGCCATTACCGTGGTGCTACGAAGTCTATTGACCGTTTTCATTAGTCTCCTTACCCCGGCGTTGGCGGCATTTTGTGTTTTGTTACCATGCATTATGTTTGATGAATTTATTGCGGGGCATACGGGTAATGTCGTTTTGGTTATCTTGCTTTGGGGAAGTAGCACATATGATGCAAGTGGAGAAAAGGGGAGAAGGGGAGCGGATAGCTGCGTCTTGTGCGAGCTTTATGGTGGTGACGAGGATATTTGGTACGCTAATTGCACTTGTCACTAGGCAAAAACAAGTGCCTGGTTGCCTTGATAGTATACACAGTGAGAAAATAACAAGTCTCGGAAGCGCAGTTGATAGTGTGGGCATGCAGGTGTAGTGGCCAGCCAACCAGAAAGCTTGCCCTGCCAAGCACGGAAAAGCACTAACACAGATGTTTCTCGAACCTCGGAGGCGGACCTCCACCACTTCTAATTTGTCTTCACCACTTCCACCTCCACCACCACCACCAATTCACCACCGCCCGTTTATCATCCATCAACATGGCTCGTCAACGTGGAGGAACTGCTCCCCGCCGCCCAACTGCTGCCCCGGCAGCAAAGCCCGCAGCCCCAGCAACCCAGCGATCCGCATCTACGGCTGCTGCTCCTCCTCCTCAGCAACAGGCACCACCAATGCAACAGGCACAAGCACCCGTCGCACCACAAGGCCCCGGTCTTTTCGGACAGATGGCCTCGACCGCTGCGTAAGTCCAAGTGCTCCGTTTCCAATGGCCGGTACACCAGGCAACCACACATTGTCCTGCCCGCCAAGAACGCCGATGTTCCATTTGCTAACACCATGGGCAGTGGTGTAGCTGTCGGGTCTTCGATTGGCCATGCGGTTGGCGGCTGGTTCAGCGGCGGCAGCAGCAGCCCGTCTGCGCCCGCCGAGGCCTCGCCCCAGAACACCGAGTTTGCACAGCAGCACCAGAACTCTGCGCAGATGCAGTCGACCGGTGCGTGCGCTACCGACGTCAATAACTTCCGCAAATGCATGGACGAGAACCAGGGCAGCTTGACGATTTGCGGATGGTACCTGGACCAGCTCAAGGCTTGCCAGGCGGCTGCTGGCCAGTACTAGACGAACGGGGAGTTTCCTTTTTCTGCCAAAAGGAGAGGAAATCCAAAACTAAATGCATTAGAACTGGCGTATGAATAGTACTACACTTGTATGAAAATCATTACTCCTCGATATTACTGCCACCCATTGCCACATTCCAGAATACCTCTGTTGTTGAGTAGAATACTAACATATTACCCAAGACCAACAACGCCACCCTGAAACGCCGAATATCGTATAAAGTGAAACCCCCCCCCCTCAAGAATAAGCTAATTAGTCAATACAAATAACATTAGACACTCTCTTTCCCTTACCCTTACCCATATATGCCATATGTTCATCCCCAACATGGCCATCCGGTACCATTGTCTGAGGAACAGGTATACTGCCCGGCCCCTCGTCGACCCTCTGCCTCTTCATACTCGGCCCAGCACCTTCGTCATCGTCGTCGTCGTCGTCCTCCTCGTCCTCCTCGTCATCATAACATCTCGTCATCAACCTCGCCCTGCGTTCCCACTCACTAGGCCCCGGCAAAGCCTGCGCTTGACTCTCTATTTCTTCCAGCATGGGCATCTCGCCCCTGGCCATTGCATCCCGATACTGCTCGCGAAGTCTGCACGTCCGCTCATGAGACAGGTACAGCCGATGCGTATTCAGCTCTTTCTCCCCTGCTAGTTTCATTGCTAGTCTCTGCTCCTCGAGCTGTGCCGCAGTTGGAACGTGCTCCATGTGATGTGCGGTGCTGTTGTGAATGGTAAGCTGCGTCTGCCGGTGCATGTGTGTCTGGACGCGCATCGGGTTCTGCGTGTCGAGTTGCATCAATTGCATGCTGTACATTTGGGTGTGGATCTGGTTATTCGCGTTGAACTGCGTGTTCTGCTGCATCTGGATCTGGGATCGCAACGGCTTTGGTGGGTAGCTTTGGCCCACGCTGTGCTTGCGTGGATTGCCCGTCATGGGAATGCCCTCCTGTGTCATGGTAGACACGTGCAATGTCACTGGCGAAATAGGAGCTTGAACTGCCGACCCGCGCCGCGAAGATGAATCCGCATGCGCCTGTCCGTCCTCCCATTCATGACATGGGTAAGTATCAGCGTCGAGAAGATGGGATAAGCGCGCATTCATATTCATCCTTGTGCGCTCTTCTTTCTCAAGGTACGCATACCAGTATTGGATCAGTTCCTGGCGGAGATAGCGGAATGCCTCAACGTTTTCATGTTCGCGAGCCACGCGAGCGCGGTGCATGAAGGCATTGCGGCCCTGGACCAATGTTACTTCGGGCGCGTGGGTCGAGAGCTCGGTGTAGAAGTCCTTGAACGCCGTGAACATGGCACGGATAGGTGGTTTCTGCGTTATTGGCGAGGCACTCGCCCGAGATATTAGTCTAGACCAGGACGAGGCAAAGGCATCGAAGTCAGGCATGCCAGGCGCCAGGACAGTTGTATGAGTAGGGATGCTAGGAACTGAGCAAATTGGTGCACGGCTGCCGTTGGCCTTGTTGGCATTTGGGCGATGAACGGTAAGCATCGAGTTGTGGGTCGGTGTTCCCGAGAAGACACTGCGGATATGGGGTTGGCGGACTTTGCGGAGGGTTTCAAAGGGGCCGACGAGGAGCTGAGTGTTTGCGAGTGTTTGCTCACGGTTCCATTCGAAATCGGCAAAACAGACTTGCACCTGGAGCTTGCAAAGTTCGCGAGACTTGGAGAGCATGCCGGACACAACGACGGAGATGTAGTCTCTAATATCGTAGAGCTCAACTTCTTCGTCCCAGCCTGTGTTGGGTGTGTACAGCATTCCCTTCTGCCAATTCTCTACTAGTATGTCCACGGAGTAATGTTTTACAGACGAGAAGTCAAAGTGCTTGATGAATAATTGCTTTTCTGCGTCTGCCTCATCCTCAACAAAGTGCGATGATCCGTCCACTCTCCGTGGTTCCAGTAGACGCCGACCACACATGAACGCTCCATCCTTACGTACATCGATTTTGAAGGGCACGGTACTGAAGAGATGATCCTTTGCCTCTTGGTAGAACCGGCGATTAACGAGAAACAGGTCTAGTACGGGCATGGGAAACACGCTTTCGTGCTTGTGGGGACCATTTGAGTGAAGGTTAAGGCTGGATCCGCGTGTGTTGAAATGGGGATGAGGAGGCGGCGGTGGCATGTGTGAAGAAATAAACATACGATTGAAGATATCCGATTTCCCCTCGTGCAAGGCAGCGGTGGAGGAGCCGATGGGTCGGCTAGGAAGCAGATAGCTGAAGACTTGATGACGCAGTTCGAGCGGGAGCCGGAAAAAGTAGCATGGCATGTCTGGGCAGCTTTGGTGCTCCGAGCATAGTTGGAAGTATGGAGGCGTCCACCTAAAGAGCACACCACAGATTGAGCCATCGGTCTGGCGATACTGGCACCACCCGGCGCGGCTTCGCTGATCGCGATGCGTACGACACGTAGGCAGAAAGGTTGGGCGACAGTTTTGCTCAGACTTCTTACCTATGCCGGAGGTACAACGCAGCTTGGTTTTCTTGTTGAGGCCTGAGCAGCGCTTCAGGAAGCCCTCCGGGTCTCGAGGATCATATGGGCCAGCCACGGGTTCCCTGTTGTTGGAGGAGATTTCGACGGTTGCCACGACTCTGGCTTCCGGCGAGGGGCTGTCCTCGATCTTGATGTACCCGGCAGGCATCATCTCCACCGAAACCATGTCTGCAGAGGAGCGGGAGGCTCAGCGAGGATGAGGCGAGCTGGCAGGAAGACCGCTGGCAAGATAGCGCCGGTGCTTGAACTATTTGGGAGGCCTAGAAGACTTGAAGCAGCAAACACGCGGTGCGACGTGAGCCGGGCGACTGATTACGGTAGCACATGCACGGCCTGGCCATGACGCGGGGCGTGGTGGTGGGTATGACGAGAGAATCTACACTCGGCGGGTTGCGACTTTGTTTGCCCTGTTGCGGAGCGAGAAATTGCACACTGTGGTGGATGCTGGCACCGTGTCGGTCTCTGGCTGCGGTGCTCGCTTGTGCTCAGCTGATATCACCCCGCATCTGCAGAAGCAACTGGCGCGCAGCGGACACGACAACACGCTCCAGCAGCTCAACGACACACGGAAGGGTGCATGGCGGTGTTTTGCACACGGTGCAGCGCCCCGGCCTGGCTGGAGAGTGGTGAGGGGCGTTTGTTGCACTGTGCCAGGCGAGCCTAGCCGGGCAGCACACCCTTGGCCGTCTGCCTGCGATCATCTGCGGCAAGCAGGCAGCGTCTGCCGGCTGCACAGTGCGGCGTCGATGCTGTGGCCCGGGGGCCATGGCGAGGCACGGCGATTGGGGGTGGTGCTGGGCGGCACCAAGGCTGGCCCGCAGGCTGCGCCGCCAGGCTTGCAAACTGGCCGGTCCTTTTTAGAAGCCTTCCTCGACCGAGGACTGCAGACGACGCAAGAGCAATATCTCCACCAGCAGAATCCCGTGTGTAGCCCTGCGGCCGTCTATCCAATTGCCATTGATGGTGCCTAGCAATGGCCGGGCTGGTACTGCCTCCTCGTTCCGCCCCCACATTCGTGCCCCTGCCGTCGCTAACCAGGGCTCTCTCAACTCTAGTTCCATGATGTAGAGCGCAATGCCGCAATACCCGCACCCGAGCCCGAGTCGCCCTCGCAGCCCACCCTCTATGGCAGCATCCAGCCCATTGGCTCGCCGTCTCGCGCCCGCTCTCCTGTTCTCGCGCCGCGACGAGGCTACACGCACCCACACCAGCATCGCATCATCCCCCCCAGCATCACCGGCCATGGCCGCCTGATTGTTGCGCACCGCGTCGTGCCCTACTGGGTGGGCGCCCTGATCGTCCTGGGCGCCCTTGCCTGGGCCGTGTGGTGTGCCCGGTACGTCTACCCGTTGTTGAGTGGGCGTGGTATTAGTTACTAGCCGTATCATGTGCTTGTCCGCATATAAAACTCTGCATTGCTCTGCACTACTCTGCGTTACACTGCGTGCCATATTCTCGCGGCCGCCAACATGCCGCGCCGCGCCGTTGCAAGGCCGACTGCGTAGCGAACCGAGTTGTTGTGACAAGCCCAAGTCCAAGCAACCTTGGAGGAACAGACAGCTTGAACCTCGGCTCAGAGCGTCCCCCTGCTCCAACCGCCATGTCGCAGCCAAACTGGCAGGCTGACAGGCCGACAGCTTGTCCCCTCCTCTTGCACAGTGTGAATCTCCTTCTATCGTCATGTCTGCTGTCCGGCCCCAGACCAGTCCCCCGCCGACCGCGCACGTAGTCCTGTCCTATCCAGCCGACTATGTCCTCCTCGTCACCATCAACCGCGAAAAGCAGATGAACAGCATTCCATTCGCTGGCCACCAGGAAATGGGCCATGTCTTCGATTGGTTTGACCGCGAGCCCAACCTGCGCGTGGCCATTGTCACAGGTGCAGGCAAGAAGAGCTTCTGCGCCGGCCAGGATTTGATCGAGCTAGGAAAGCTACGGAGCGGACAGGTCAAGGCAAATCCCGCCCTCATGAGGCATCCCTTGAGTGGCTTTGCAGGCCTGAGCAGGAGGAGCGGGAAGAAGCCGGTGATCGCAGCTGTCAATGGATTTGCACTGGGCGGAGGGTTTGAGATTGTGCTTGGCTGGTATGTGTGCAGCCCCAACAGCGGTCAACCACATCCAAGCTAACGGGGGAACAGTGATTTGGTTGTAGCAGCACCAGGCGCAACCTTTGGCCTGCCAGAAGCTCTGCGAGGCATCTTCGCAGCCGCCGGCGGCCCACCTCGTCTCGTTCGCAATGTAGGCCTACCGGTGGCTTCCGAGATGGCCTTGACCGGCAAGCCCATCACTGCACAGCGGGCCAAGGAGCTGAATCTCGTGAATCGCATATCACCGTCACAAGAAACAGTGGTTGAGGAAGCTGTAAAACTGGCAAGCGAGATTGCGCAAATTTCACCAGACGCAGCAATCGTAACGAGAGCAGCACTAAGGGAGGCTTGGGAGCAGGGCAGTGTGGAGCGTGCTACCCAGTTGACCATTGAGAGATTCCATGAGCCTCTGCAGTCCGGTGAGAACGCATTGGAGGGACTGACGGCCTTTGCGGAGAAACGCAGGCCAAATTGGAAGCCATCCAAGCTGTAACAGGGTTTATAAGCGAGCGCCGGGCCTCACCAACTTTGCGCACCCATCTAACCTTTATGTACAATGGCTCAACGCCACGCGACTCAGTTAACTTCAAATGAAGTAGATATCCAGCTTGCTACCTCATCTATTGAATCAACCCAAATTCAAGCTAATTGGCGCGCTGCTATAGCTGCCTAACGCGATTGCCAGCCCAACTCGAAGAAGCTCAGCCAGCTGGAAGAAGTAATAGTCAAGCACATCCCGAATCTGGATTCTCGTGGCTTTGCCCCAACTCTGGCTGCTGTGCGTGAGAGGGCTGATAAGCTACTCACTCAGCGTGGAGGCAGCCTTATGTGAGGATCTAGTTACTATAAGTAGCTGGTTTGAGCTGGTGCAGCGTACAGGAGCTACGTATAGGACAGCTAATAAGGACACCTACAACTTTGACGAGGCTGGCTTTATAATAGGTAAGATCCAGACTTAACTTATCATTACTAGGTTAGAGAGGAGAGGCAGCCAAAGGCTATTCAGCCAGGCAATTGCAAAGTGGGTAACAGCAATCCAGGCAATCAACACTACTAGCTAGACAGTCCTACCGTTCCTTATTTTTACCGGCAAGTACTACCTCTCTACCTAAGTTACGATCCCGCACTCACACTTGAAACCCCGGCATGTCACAAGTCTCTCACAGTCTCTCGGTAAATTGAAAAAGCGGGGCAATCACACTCCTTACATCAAAGCTAGATGTATACAATAGACTATATACTACTAAATAATTCGATTAGCAACTGTAGATTCCTCTACCTGTACTTGTAGATACCTAAAAGAAAGGTTTTAGGTAGTTGTTAGAACGCAGCCCTACTCTACTACGGCAAACAACCAAAAAGGTGAGAACAACCAACAACGTTGACCATCAGAGTAGAACAGTATATATTGCCTCAAGACCCTCCGGGTCCGGAGTCCGGAGCCCGGAGCCTCTCTGACTTGCGCAGCTACTACGTAGCCTAACAGTAGTTTGAGTATCTTCCGGCCGGTAAATGGGTAGGGGTTAGGTCCGGGTTTATAAATTTTTACTTTTGTAATACTAGAGTTACAAGAAAATTTTGTATAGGAAACACAGGCCTAGTATAAGAGCTTGTCGCTAGTATCGATTATTACGTACTTGTAAGAAAGATAGAGAAGCTACTACTCAATTTATTGCATTGTTGAGTTGTACGCTCAAAGAGGTGCGCAAAGTTGATGAGGCCCGGCGCTCGCTTTACGTACACAATAGATGGTCATATCTCGTACACAATAAATGGTCATATCTCGTACACAATAGATAGTCATATCTCGTACGAAGCATACAGTCTGTCATCGGACTCTCCGATCTTAGCACAGTGGCCACCCAATCCTGATGGCGCTTTTCGGCAACACGCTCTCGGTAACATGTTCCCCCGGTAATTGCCTCGAGATCCACGTAACATCAATGAACTCTAATAACGCGACTAAGCCTGTTAAAGCTAATGGCCAGAGCATCTTCTGAACGCTAAGCAACGACCGTGTACACTGCCTAGCATGCTAGCATCCCTTGTTCCCATTAGAGACGGATATAGATGGAACCTACGCTTCGGCACGCTCGACTCGCTTTCATCGATGCTTGAACTTTTCACATAGCAGCTTACTATCAAGACACGACTCGACCACGCAGAGAAGCACTACTTATACTGCCTCGCCATCATCCACCCGCCATGACGAACCGTCGGTTGAGTGATGCTGCCCCCTCCCAAGCCTCTGTCGCCCTAGTGGTCAAGCGCAAACGAAGGACTTCCTGTCTGGGCGAACAGGAACGCCGCGAACGCAAGAGAGCCATTGACCGTGAGGCCCAGCGCTCGCTCAGAGAGAAGACAAAGACGCACATTGCCGAGCTCGAACGGACTATCCAGATCCTTCAAAACCAGGATCGAGATGAAGCAACCGCAAATTTGTTGTCTGAGATTGAAACTCTGCGAGCTGAAAACGAACGATTGAAAGATGTCATCGAGAGTGTGAAGAATATAATAGGCTGCGACCTTGCTCGCACTGCGATTGCAACAGGCACTTCGGCCGTCGATGAGAAAGAACTAGAGCGTTCGCCGGCCGCATGTAGTATCGGTACGCATAATCGAGCCTACTTTTCAGTGATAGAATAAGACTCACAGCATCCGGTAGATCAGCGGTCGCCTACACAGCGAACCGTTTCATTCGCAGATGGCACAAAGCCTGGAATGCCCACTTCCATCAACATCCAGGGTGACATTCCAGCCACGGGTAGAGAGCTTGATCTAGATGGTATGACCATAGCAAATAGTCAACGAGTGAACACTTCAACAGCTATTGATTCAAGCCTGGGACTGCATCTCGACATCCATCCAGCTGTAGAAAGCCCCAAAAAAGAGGTTGAAGGGATACCATGGGACATGGAAAACTACTTGTGGACACCAATGATGGCAGATGCAAGTTACCCTTCTCCGTTCGTATATGTGTCACTTACGTAGTCTCCTCAAGGTCTTTGGTCACAACTGGCAACCACCATCTCCTGTAGTTCTCCACATTGGCAACCCAGATCCCTCTCCTTCTCTTAAACTTAGCAAGGGTTGTCCCCTCTGGAAGAAGAGCAACGATTTATTTGGCAAGGTATTTCAGTACCGCTCTTCCACAGGTACCGACCTCATCAGTAACTCCCAATCAAACAGCGCGGAAGCGGGACTCCTGTATCTGGCAATTGACCAAGGCTGGCACAAGACGTCTGACAGATGGATGCAGAGCCCCGCGCTTCAGATTCTGAAAACGGTCGACGACCTTCTATTCTCGAATCTACCAAACTCGGAGCGGCTGGCTGTGCTGTACAAGAGCTTCAAGCTGTTAAAGGTTTGGCTACTACCGTTAAAGAGAAAAAAACACGCTGAAAAACACGGCAGTACTACCTTAATGCCACACAAGAAGAGCTGGAAAAAGTCCCTGTATGGCTGCGACCTAGGTATGGCACCAAGTCTTGATTTTTTCCGTAACACTGACCATACTTTAGTTGGTCACAATCGAGTATCGACCATCCACCCTCTGTCGACTTTTTCGCCTGGCCCACGCTCCGCGATCGTCTGGTGCAAAAACACACTGAGATGTTCCAAACCGGAGCTTTATCCTATGCCTATTCTCAATTTGTGCACTTTGATTGGCCGTTTGCTTTTGAAGACATGTTTTTTTGTGATGGATTGACAGGACTGCACTACCCGAGCCCACTATTTGAGCATTGTCATAGAAATTTAAAATATTGGACCGTGGACAGCCAGTTCTATGAGAGGTTTCCAGAGCTGAGAGGCGACATTGATGGGGATAGGAGGCGATTCAGTGAAGTGGAAAGTTAAGATGGCAGAAAAGAAAAGGGGTAGACTTAAGGAAGAGACGGCATGACTATCTGCATTTGCATCTACGTGTGATTTGATTTATTACATTTTACGATCTGCCATTACAACTAGAGTATATATTTGTCGTTTCTATGAACTGGGTATCCGAAAAAAAAAAAGTCCAAACTCATCTTACATACAACTACCTAGCGCTACCCCATGCCAGCACTAGCACAGAACCGCGGCACTCCGCGTTCCAACACATACGTGAGGCCTTATATCTTCTCACCGGACAATCTCCAATGATCCTCAACACCATAGCCCGAACCTACAATAATTTCATCTACAAAATTTCTCCATCACTTACCTACACCCTTGACCTCCCCGCTCAACATCTCCCACCCTATCATGCCCGCGGGCATGGACTCAATTGCAGGCCCAGAACTTGCAGCTGCGGTTACAAATGCAGGCGGCTTTGGTACCTTGAGCGGGGGCACGATTGCCGTACGGAGTCATAGGGCCAACCTACGGCTCGTGGATCAAAATCCACAGTTTAGTCTGGCCGGCCATTGCGCGCATCGAGTACTCAGTATCTACTCGGGCTGGGAGCAAAATCGCCAGGCCGAGGTTAAGGAGCTCAACTGGAAAGGGAATCGCGCCGCTTACCTATGAATTAGATAAGCTGCATAAGGAGGGTAAGTTCACGGATGAGATTGAGGATGCGGCGGCGATGCGGTAAGCAACGCCTGACTACCGTTTTGGAAGTATGATGATGCCAACGAGCTCTGGATCGATTGGTGTTGTTGGAGGCTTGGTGAATAAAGTTGGCCAGCCGGCTGCTGAGATAGTTGGGGGGATTGCACAAGAAGTAGTTGTCGCCTTGGAGACGGTGCAAAAGCGCTTGTCAATCCTGCTGCTGAATTATGGAAGCCCTTGCTCGGAGCTATCAAATATGGTGCACGCAATGCAACGGGAGCTCTCACACATCGTCGGGGAAAGTTGGGACAAGTATTTATTGACAAAATTGCTCTATTTTGGCGAAATAGTATGTACATGAAGGTTGGATTGTGTGAGCCTAGCATCCAATGCGGCTGGAGCTGACCACAATATCATCGTACCAGAAGGTGTTGGTATCGCCACCGTACGACTCCCAGCCAAAGTAAATGGCCGTTGGCTTTGGCTTGATCGTGCTTCTCTGCCATTGAGCCGCGTTGGGGTTCGACGTTCCCTTTGTAACGGTGAGGCCTGCAACAGTTGCATTGTTTAACCACGTCTCGACGCTGCCGTCAGTACCGAGATGGTACTCGAAGCAGGTCCATGCGCCAGTCGGAAGCGCCTTGGATGTCGCAATGCCCTGAGGCGAAAGATCGGGCAGAGTAGCGTCATCTGTTTCGCGGTTGTACATCAGAATCTTGGATTGGCCGCCAATACGGAGGTGCTTCTTGGCGCCTTGAGCAGAGTCTGGCATGGTGATGAAGGAAACGTGCGAGTCGGTTAGGGCCTTGGATGCTTTCCTGGATTGACAATTTTAGCATGTTGATACTATTTTGCATTAGCTCGTCTTACAGCCATGTTCGGACATAAACATCGCCACTAGGAACTTTCGTCGTTCCAACGAAAATATGTCCACAGTAACCACCCGCCCCGTCAACCCGAATGGAGTTTTTGCCGGTATGGGCTGTAGAAGTGTCGAGAGCAACCTTGCCGCCTTGGCTACAATCGGGTGCGTAGGTTGCCCATGCGGTCTGGTCCCATCCACTTTCGAAGCCCTCGGAGACCTGGGCGATGGCAAAAGGCGCGAGCGCAAGCGCAAGAAGAGCAGCTTGTCCAATCATGGTGAGGCTGTGGATGTGTGGCTTCTACCAGTAACGGGCGAGGTATCAGTATTTATATGCTTGGGTGTGCCTAGGCCTCAGGCGTAGTGCTTCCATCTCTTATTACTTCTTAAGCTTTGCTAGTGGCAACTATTTGCCTCCGTCGCTGGTAGAGGAATAGTGCATGAGACTGTAGTCATCTGCTGTTTAGCTATCGTGTGCAATTCGTAGGTCGGAGGCCCGGCCTTGGGTTCCAAAGTGGATAAATTGGGTGTTCAATCTGGCAGAAACGCTGGTACCGAGAATAGTCATGGATTGGCTGCTAGAATTGTGGGGGGCTAAATATCGCAACAAATACACCCCAGATTGCATGCGCGATACGGCAGGAGATCTATTTGAAGAGGAAAATCCCTGGGCAGCATGCTTGTCTTCCGGGCCTATCCTGGGAATGGTGGACGCCGTGCCTGATGCACGCACGACTTAGGGATAGCAATGTGTTGCGAGGAGCTTAGTATACTGCCGAGAGCTACCGCACAAATTGCTCATACTCCATGAGATCCCTGTACAAACGAGCACTAGGCTTCTGCCACCCGAACTCGCCTATCCCATTATCCGTTGCGAAGTGGCCTCTCTTAATTAGCCAATGGCTGGTTGAGTGAGGCCACATCACGATGGACGATGGAATAATTATACTAGTTATACTAGGTGTTGGTAAAATATTATACGGCCATGCGAGGCTGCGAGAGAATTCGAAAATTTCAATCGTTAAATCTTTTCCCGATATACAAGAACTCTTAACTTAAATAAGCAGTACTACTACTCCTCTAGGGAGTACATTGCGAGAGGCTTAGTATACTACTATAAACTACGCTACAAGCTACTCCTACTCCGTAAGGCCCCTGTAGGGCCAGTACTAAGCTTCGATGAGATAAACTCGCCTATATAAGAGCTCTCCTACTAGCTAGAAGCAATGATCTATCTCACACTTATTCCTGAGCTCGTTTCTCCCATTACGAAACCAATCTGCGGGATCGAAGTATCCAATTCCTATCCCAGGGTGAAGTAAGTACCAGCTGCAGGCGCAGCAGGACTGCGGTTAGGCCAAACATGTGCGAGAGCACTCCTGCCTGATACAGACTCGATGCTATTAACCTCCCCAACATCAGCCAGAAGCTGCAGAGTATCGGTAATACACTTCCCGCATCCGATACCTCTAGAAGTGAATGCATATCTGAAGCGCCCTCCCGATGCCAAGTAGTCAACATACTAACTGACCGGTCGCGAATACGTAACTGGGACTGGGTCATGTCTAACAGAGTTGTTTTTGACCACGTAACTAAGCTTGGATATAATGATAGAAGCTTTGAAACTACCATTCGTATGAGACTGAGGGATCAGGCTGAATGACTAATCCAGCACCTCGCCCATCGCCGACACCGAATGACAAAGGTCTGTGGTTTGTTTCTCCTGATCCAGAGGCAGAAGACTTCAGATGGCAGACATAAATCTTTAGAACAAGATATCCTCGGATCTCGTCTCTATCTGGGGCAGGGACGTAGAGCGCTGGATTGGCGAAGACGGCGCAGAGCCCTGTCACTTAGCAATAGACTAGTCTAGCATAGATCTGTTCACCTATTTCTAATTACTAACAGACTACGAGGATATATTCGGATTCGTATGATTAACCAGTTTTCTGGCCAAAACTCGGGATTTTTGGTTGCAAATAGCGTGGTGCTAGAGAACGCTGCTCTCCCATGCGCCATAAACGGCGAAGCACCAAGTGCATTTTCTGACGTTCGCCCAGCAACTGCCGCCGCTCATTTACAACCACGCCGATGAGTTAGTGCAGCTTGAGAGTTGCCACTTTGGCACCAATCGTGTTCCTTTTGCCCTTCCACCAGAAATGGCCTCGCCAATTAGGCCAAATCCCTAGAGAATAAGGGAGATGGCCAAGGTTACGGCAATCATTTCTCAGGAAAGAATGAACCAGAAAAATGTTTATTAAGTACGAACGGCCTATTACGATATGAGCCTTTCATGTGAATAGAGGGGGGTTTTTTTTTTCACGTCACCTTCTATCCTTGCTACATTCCGCTCTATAATCCTTGTACTGGATATGCAGAGAACACACAACTGATACATTGGACGATGCTGAGGTGAGGTACAATTCGTACCTAACCTGCTGTACCACAGCCCTGTGAGTCATTAATGTCAGCTAGTCAATATCGACAATATATACCTTCGATCTACAGCAGTAAGAAGGTCAGCCTTTTTGAAGTTGACAATTAATCTCAGCTTACATGTTTCGCGTGTTCTCAGCACTAGCAAGGGAGATGACCGACCTGCACCGGCTGGGGTTGTCGGGAAGCGCAGGTGTTGCGAGGAGCACAGGATTCTCTCTGTCGATGCCGGCGTGATTGGAAGGTGCCCTAAGCATCAGATATCTTGTTATTCCTCTCTTTGTAAATTACGTAGCTAGTATACGATAGGTAGCCTTATAATATTAACTCTACCCCATAATCGAAATAAAAAGATCTTTTACTAAAATGTAATAAGTTCGACTGGTTAGTAACTTCATTTACTAGCTTAAGTGTAAGTAGGGAGGCTACCTAAGTGAGTATTGAGAGGTAAAGTTAAGCTCAAGCTGAAGATTTAGCTACGTTGGCTGATATATATATATACTGCACCTAACCCTATAATACTATGTTTTACGCAAAACTATAAAAAAAACTTTTCCCGATAAGCCCCGATGAAAACCATTATAGTCAGATATCGCGATTCACAAACATCTTCTGCGCTTCTAGTGCCCAAGAGAAACACGGCTTCGACAATGGTTACCTCCTACAAAACTGTCATATCGCATTGGTACACTTCACTGCACCAGAATTTCTCAGATAACTAATTCGTCTTCGATGAAATGCTTGCCCCCCCAAACCCTTACACTCTTCAACAAACATCCTCAATCTCCACCCCACCACCATCCCTAGGCCCCAATTCGCTCCTCAACGTCCTCCCAAATAACTCACTCAGCATCTCAAAGCACACTCCACTCAACGCAGCATCATACCGCCCCTTACTCAACTCATCCCGAATAAACGCGTGCTGCGCCCATGCATGTTCGTAGAACGAAAACGTCACACCTGCCTCGTGTAGCGTCTTTCGAATCAGATCTCTGCCCTCGGGTGGCACGTGATTGTCCATTTTGCCAAAGATCATGACGAGCTCGCCTTTGATGTCTTTTGCGCGTTGGAGCGAATTGTCTGATTTATTGAGGCCGAGACTGTGACTGTGGATGTCAGTAGCGAAGTAGCAGATTGCGCTGACGACGCGGGGGTCTAGGGCACAGCGGTAGGCGAGGTGGCCGCCGAGACACATGCCTGTAGTAAAAATGTCAGTTCTACGGATGTTCTTGAAGGTGCATGGAAGAGAGGGGGTTACCAGTTGCGCCGATGCGGCCGTTGCACGTGGGTAGGTTTAGTAGTGTGTCGACAGAGAGCGTGGCATCTTCATCGTATGCTTCGACTTTCTTGGTTATCTTCCATTCGTTGCCTTTGTCTGTGCCTGGTCCATCGTAGGCTAGCGCTTCTGGTCCGGTAAATTCATGGTACGAGGATGGAGCTGCGACAATGTAGCCTTGAGAAGCGATTTGGCGAGCGAAGCGTGCTACAGGCCCGGTCACTGCCTACGTTAGGAGTGCTTGGACTTTGTATATTAAAAGGAACTAAATAATTTTTAAGAATGCTGGAGTCTGAAAATGATAGGGTCATGTGATTATAATTGTACAAGACGAACGATTCCATCTGTAGAGTGAGAGAATCCTTGATAACTCTACAAAGAAGATGACATGGGAAGTCGCACCTTGATAAATCTCAGAGAAGACAACAACGCCTGGAAACTTTGCTTTGGGGTAGTTTGGAATAGTCGGATGAAACAGGAAGATCCCTATGTGGTCATTAGTCCCCCTTCCTCAAGTCATCCTGACTATTGCTCACTCATATCCCCACCCACCTGAGTCGGCACATCTTCGTGTGTCTCTGTGATGAGCATTGCAATATAAGGCAACGCGAGGATACGTTACGGAGAGCTGCAGTCTCAATTGTGTGACAAGGAAGTTTTGGTGGGGTGGAGGGGCAATTTCGATAGCTTTAAGAGCTTGGTCCAGCTTACTGAGCAAGCAGTCACATCCCGGGATGCACCAAAATATCACCGATGATGAGGCTCAAAATTTCAAAATTATATCATCATTATTCGGTCCTGTCCTAGACACCCCTCTTGGCCACCAGGGTATCAGTCCACCGCCGCCCTCTGGTACTTTTAGCATCATTTGAAGATGTAAAGGCAACACCGCCATGGCATCAAAGCCCCAGTCTATGCTTCTCATTATCCGTGACATAAGTACTTTTAGATAACTTTTGATCGCTGCCATAATGCCGTTATAGATATTACAGGCGAGAGCGCATATGTTGTATGTCCTACCGCCAACATGGACATGCCTCAATCCTCTATGCGCTGGTAGAACAAAATGTACGCTACCTTGTTCTCTCTCGCATTTTCTTTTGGCAAAGGCGTCCTCTTCCCAGCCGAGTTGGGCGTTGCTGTGCCATTCACAGCATTGCCCCACTTCCTGTTGTTTTCTTTCTTTTCTGCTCCATTCACCTGACTCCACGCTCCTTTATCAGCCTCCTCATCTATGTCAATCTGAGCAAAGAAATTCTTGCTCTTGCTAGCGTCGTTCTTGTGCTGCTCAAGCGCAGCAGCGAGGACTTTTGGATCTTCCTCCGCTCCACCCTCTGCCACATCTTGCGCGCGGATGCGACGGAGGGTCGTGTCATCCATCCGAATCCATTCTTTGCCCTCTTGTCGGCGAAGGTCGACAGTGTAATGGCCACCACTTGCGTTTTTTCCATGATGATAGACAACAGCGGTCAGTCTGTATCGTGGGAATACTCCATGAGTCATGTAGCTGCTACGCTTGTGCGGTGGGAACACTTCTTTTGGAATTTCTAACTCAAGTGGGTACCCGACCTTTTTCCAAATCTTCTGTGGTCCGTGTGTGTCGTAGTGGAAGCGCTTCAAGTGGAGTATCAGTACAGGTGGAAGTGATTCGATATGAACTTGCTTGGTAGAAGCACGAGCACCGCGGGCTGCTCCATCTAATGTTTCTAATCGGGTCAGGTTTTTCAGTGCGTCGGAGATGTTGTTTATGTTTGCCTCGCCAATATCCAACTGGAGGGGTTGGTAGGGCTCTAGGGTGACCGATGCCTTCTCACCAGGTTTCTTGTACTCGGACCGTAATTTTCCGCCGAAGATCTTGGTAATGGGTGTCTCGAACTCGATCGCGCCAGAGGACTGAGTATTGGCCGCCTTTTGCTTGGGGCCAACTTCTTGCCACCCACTGTCTACTGATTTAGAGCCTTCACTGCTCGGTGATGCGTTGGTGTCTGGCAATTGGTTTTGCTTGTCACTCTTGATGATATGAGCAGCCTCATCATGTAGCCCAGCGAGTAAGAAACCTAAGAACTCTTCGGCATCTTCTTGCTGCCCTCGCTTCATATTATCGAAACGAGGCAAGCGCCGGATGACATCGTAGACATATTCTGGTGTGAGTGGGTCACCGTACTGCTCTAACTCGTTACCTTTCAGGCGAAGCCGGAGTTGCTCGACAGATGTTGCAGTATCGATAAGTTTGAAATCGCGCATGAACATGATTCTGTTGAATTAGTACATTACAACGACATTTTAGACAATACCAACTTACAAAGCGTCTACAAGAGGCGTCTCAGACTTGAAGCTATGCACAGCGCGCTTCGCAACCTGATCTAGAAAATCATAGAAAGGAACGCAGAATAACAGGACTTGAAGAATCTACAGGGATATTAGCAAGCTTGATACAGTGATTGATCTGAAAACGCACAGAATTCATATAACACAGATTGCCCGTATTTACAAGGCCACGGGGCTCTAGAAATGAAACTTTCTTTTCCGAATCAACCGAGAAGGATGCAAGTACATCGGCTAGGGTATTGCTGCGCGGAGCTGTCGGTCCATTGACTGCAACAACGCCGTTGACGTTAGGAGTGACGGGAGGGGGGGCTACAGCCGGAGCATTCTTCGCCCTCAGAAGCTCGGCCCATGATTTGGGCGGGGCTGATTTCGGAATTGATGCTTTGGGTGTGTCCTCGGTGCTTGCACTGGGTTCCATCGCAGAGACTGAGCCTTCCTCCGCCTTAGCGTGCGCCTGCTGGTTGGCTAGAGGCGATTTGACAGACTTTTGGGTAGTTGAAGCAGCACTCGGTGGTTTCGCAGATTTGATCGGGAAGAGGGGGATGGCGGGGATAGTGGCCGTGCGTGCATGCTTTGTTGCTGCAGCGGTTGATGGAGCAGATGGTGGCATGGTGGACGGCGTGGTAACGTAAGTCGGGTCAGCCTCAGAGGGAGGGTGCGAGGTAGAAGGAGTGTCAACCTCTGCATCCGAGGGCACGGCAATAGTGGAAGCGAGTGACTCATCAGGCCCCTCGATTGGAGTCTGTTCACCATCCTCGACATCGTCTGTGTTCTGAATAGGGTCCTCACCTACGGCGTGCCCACGCGAGGGAAGTGCCAGGCCTTCCTCCTCAGCAGCTACAGGCGCCCTTCGTCGTCTCCTTCGCCTGGCAGCACGTGGAGGAAAGGGACCAGGGGCAGAAACCCAGGGAAGAGGCGGATAAAATGGCGCGTGGACTGCAGGCTGGGCGGGAGCAGGCGGTGCAAGCTGGGCAGGTTTCGATTCGAGGACCGAAGGAGGCGTATCAATGGTTGTGTTTGTTGGGGGGGTTGACGATGACAAGTGAGTCTGTGAGTGCGCGGACGGCGTCGAGGGCGCGGGCTGGGGTGTTTGTATGCGCTGGACTGGGGGTGTGTGCGAGTGCACGATGGGCGGGGTTTGGCCCATGGAGCGGTTGACGGGAGGCATGGCTGCCATGTGGGGATGCGACGATACGACGACGGGCGATGCATGCGGCTGGAATTGGCGTGGGGGCATGGCGTACTGCGGCTGCGGCTGGTGGTAGGGGCTCCATTGCGGAATTTGCTGCATGTGCTGCGGGTAGGCGTATGGATGGCCGTAGTGCTGGGGGTGGCCGTAGTGGACGTAGGAGTTGGGATGGACCGGCGAGTGCGGCTGCGGCGGCATGTGGTGGTAGTACTGGTGCTCCTGCCTCCGTCCCTGATGCATGGGGCCGGCAGGCGGGCCATGGGGGCCTGGCATCATGGGCGGCAGGCGGCGATGTTGCCTCTACAGTCGGGCGCCGGCCAGCGAGACCAAGCGTCCAACGGTGAGGCAACGGAGGGCGCAGAGAGGCGGCGAGCGGGCGAGCGTCGTCGAGCACGACGCGGGAGCAATGGCCCGGACGGGGGAGCGAGGCTGGGGAAGCGTTGGCAACTACAGTCGGGGGGCGGAAGAGGGTCGCGCGACGAGGGCGAAGGCGACTGCGACGGGCGGGCTATTACTACGACGGGTAGCGGGGCAGCGGACTGAGCGCGGGGTCATTGTATCAGCACGACAGCATGAGTGCAGCAGAGATGAAACTGGCTGCCGACGGAACGGGAGAGGGAGAGGTGAGGATGCCTTGGGACTGAGGCAGCGTCGTGTCGTTGGTAATCGCTCCAGGCGCAACAGCAATAATGCGAGCAACAACGTCTGTGCGCGTGCACACGGCCGGGCACTTACTGCTGCTTTGCGATCCGGGCGGGCCAGCTGGGCTCAGTAAAGCCAATGCCGGGCGTGCACTGGGTAGATGTGTCGATGTCGAGACTGTCGGCTGCAGTCCTTTGGCATGGGCGACGAAATCTGATGACTCTGTTTCGGCACAGGGGCGTGGTCCCGACCATGGCTTCGCGACACGTGACTATTCATATGTCATCTACCTGGGTGCTCTGCCGCCACTCTGACTCCGCCTCCAGTCGCCCTCTGGGGGCCCAATACGCAATACCCACCACTCCAATTGTCCCTGAACCGCGCTGCATATTCCCTTCCCCGCCTTCTGCCGCACCTGCACTCTCTTCCACCGGCCGTGACGGTACTCTGGGGCCCATCGTCGTCGCCGCGCATCCATCGTGGACCCTTGATTGGGCAACACGATGTCCTCCAACCCGCCGCCGGTTGCGTCTTCTTCCAAAGCATCTGCCTCGTCTGGACCCGCCTCTCCTGCTCAAATCCAGCCCAACTCCCTCAGCACTGTAAACTTCTTCGGCCAGCAGCGGGGTAACTTCGGAACGGGGGCGTCGAGCAGGTCCTCGCCGGCGCCACGGAACAACCAGCAGGGCAAGAGGCAGCACAAAGACTCCAAGCGCTTCAGGCCGACGGACGAGGATGCTATTGCCGAATCGGTGGGTGCCAATTACAGACAGGTATCAGACAGCCGAGCACAGCAGCTAACAGCAGCAGCTCGCCATGCGTCCCTTCAACAACCGCAAAGGACAGACGTCCATCACCCATCTCATGAACTTTAGCCTGCCACCACGGCCACAGGGCCACCATTCCCATGGCTATGGCAGGCACAATCGGCGAAATCCGACCTGGGGTCTTGGTTCCGGTTACCATGCGGTCGATAAGGCGAGATATGTTCACGCCAACTATCGTTTCATTGTTGACCCGCGGCGCGACTACCGCGCCCAAGGTGTCGACGCCGATATCCATTTGGACTGGAACAACGTCTTACAGATATTGGCTTCGGAGCTTTCTCAAGAAGCCTCCTGCCCCATCTGCCTCGGAACTCCGGTAGCCCCGAGGATGGCCAGGTGCGGCCACATCTTCTGTCTACCCTGTCTGATACGCTACATGCATTCTGAAGACGAGGGCAAGCCCCCAGAGAAGAGGGCACGGTTCAAGAAGTGTCCACTGTGTTTTGACACTGTATATATGGCAGAGACTCGACCAGTACGTTGGTACATTGGCCAGGAGGGCGAGCCACCACGGGAAGGTGGCGATGTAGTCCTTCGACTAGTAGTCAGGTCGGCGGGTAGTACGCTGGCTATGCCGCGTGATGGAGCTGATGCTTTGGGCAAGGACGAGGATATACCCTGGCACTTTGCGGCCGAGGCTATGGACTACGCCCGTGTCATGCGAGGAGGGGAAGATTATATGATGGAGCAATTCGACCAGGAAATTGCGAAGCTTGAGCAACAAGGGAAGGAAGATGAGGTTATGTTTGGCGAGGACAATATTGAGTGGATGAGGAGAGCTGTTCGAAGTATACGCGAGTCGAAAGAAAAGATCAAAGGCATCGGAAATCCACCAGAGATGCCTGTAAAGCCTGCAGAGCCAAAGAGTAAAAGGGCTCCGATTGTCTTCAATGACTCCCAAGACGCCATACCAGAGATGTACAGCCTGCAACATGCCGCCAAGTCAGGACAAGATTTTGCAGCGCCACCTACAAATGCAGAGGCGCCATCTACCGGGGGCAAACAGCAACGCGCCATGTCCACGTCCTCACATTCATCCAGAACTAGCCACGGCATCCCGGCAACACTTGCGGAAATACGCAATCGACAACAACACGAACATCACAATACGCCATCTGAGTATTATTTTTACCAAGCGCTTTTTCACTACTACCTTTCTCCTCTCGACATTCGCATTCTGAAAGCGGCGTTTGGTAATTTTGCATCATTTCCTGCCACCATCTTACCTCGAGTTGAGCATGTTTCAACTGGCCATGTTGTCGACGACGAGTTGCGAAAACGCACCAAATATCTAGCTCACCTGCCGTATGGTTGCGAGGTGGGATTTCTGGAGTGTGACTGGACAGACACGGTCTCGTCTGAGGTGTTGGAGCAGTTTCGACCCGATATCGAAAGACGGAGAAAGAGGCACACAGAGAAAGAAACACGGGAAGAGAAGGCACGTCTACGAGCAGAAAAGGCAGAATATGCCGAGTTTGCGTCGGGTCGGCGGAAACGTACGAGTATTCCAGAAAGGTTCTCAGCGGACGACTTCCTGCCTTTGGCGCCTGGTGTGGTTTCTGATGGCCCGTCTGCTGCTGATGGTGATACGGCTTCAACGTCCCCGCCGTGGCCGACGCGACGTGGCAAAGGCTTTGCATCATTAGCATCGCCGTCGACAAGCCCGTCTGCGCCTCGCACAGTATGGGGCACTGCTGCCGTGGCCGGTACATCGCCGCTCATGACACCACAGCCAGACCACGATGTAGATGATGGCTGGCTCCAGGGATGGGAGAAAGATTTATTGCAGGAAGAAGATATGATTGCACAGGTACAGGCAATGTCGCTGGGTGACGAAGAAGCACCAAAGAAGCAAGGTGGTGGGAAAAAGAAAAAAGGCAAAAAGATAACCCTGATGAGCACCAATGTTCGACGTGGCGCATAATGGATATAGAAGCACTATGCAACATTTTCCACGTCTGAGTCGCACGTGCCCTAGTATATGATTGCGTCCATGCTCTGAGAATAGCGGCCGATATATGTTCCACAAGTCTCCGATATCCAATTTCTTGTCCCGATTCTCATTTAGAAACATGTTCCTATCCCGAACCTATGTCATACAAGCCCCACAACTCGCTGTAGCTCCCATTCCAATCGGGGCCCTCGAATCCCTCGACTGTGGCACCCTACCCACGCCTCTCCCGCCATCACCACCACTGCCCGGCCCTCTATTCCCCCGTCCATGCATGCCTGCCTGGTAACTTCCCGGCTCAACAGCTGGAGCAGGACGATAGAAGGAGTTTGCGCCGGGTACGCGGTACGGCGAGTTGCGCGCTGCAGCCCAGGAGTCGGTGCTGAAGAGGGTGGTGAGGTAGAGCGCGAAGAAGGTTATGAGGGCATTTGTCGTGGTTGTGAGGATGTTTGATCTGGGTGGGGGCCGTTAGCGGGACATTGGAAGTAAGGGAGCGGGTTGCGGTACTTTTGAGCCTCCATTTTGGGGACTCGGATGGGCCTTCACTTCTATCTCGTGGTATGCAAGTATGCAGATGGTTTGTGGGGAGTCTAGATAGGTAAGAGGCAAAAGGAGCGAGAAAACGAGAAAATGACTGCTGGTTGGTTGCCTTGCTGCGCCGCCTCGTCGTTGCCTGATGACGGGAGGCCGACAGGGATGTGGGGCAGCCTGTTCGCGCTAATGCAGGACCCAGACTTGCACTTTTCAAACTCTCTGATCATACACATTGTTCTGCACGATAATTAGAAGAAGCAACAAAATCAATATCTCACCAGCAGGAACTGATATATTCAGCGACATAGGGACGCATTATGGCAAACGATGGCGAAACTATCGTAGCCAATAAGCTTCGATCAAAAAAGGGCAGAAGCGAAGCTCAGGGCACAGTAAGCTACTATAAGAATCCATTGGGCGAAACAAGAATCGCTAACCTAACGACTGCTAGAAACGCAAGGCTTCGGCTGTGATAATCCACCAGACGGGCCAAATTGAGAGTGCAAGTGGTCCGTCAAAGAAGTTGAAGAACGACCCCCAAGATGATGACGATGACCTGGACACCTCAAAGCCAACTGCACTGTTCAAGCCCACGAAAGCACGGGACTGGACTGTCAGCATTGCTCTACCTGGAAGCTGGCTCAACAATGCCAAGAAGCCAGATCACAAAACCGTGCAAGTGGGTCGCATCGCACGTGCTGCAGCCGTCTTCTGCGTCGACGAAATTGTTGTCTTTGACGAGGATCCGAACAACGTAGACACCAAGGTCGTGGCCCCAAAGTACCTTCGAGGCAAAAACAAAAAATCGAAACAGGAAGTGCTTGACTCTATCCTAGAAGAAGATGAGCCCTGGCAAAACCCCGATCAGTTCCTATTCCATGTGCTCAACTTTGCAGAGTGCCCACCCCATTTGCGCATGACTTTGTTCCCGAAACATAAGAATCTGGAACAAGCCGGATGTCTTCCGAGTATGGACATGCCTCATCATCTGCGGAGCCATGAATGGTGCCAATATCGTGAAGGCGCGGTCGTAGGGTCAGCGCCATCGCCAAAGGCATCAAAGAGCAGGAATAAGGAAGCATCAAACCAGGAATATGCATACGTCGAATGCGGGCTGCCCTACCCGGTCCGAGTTCCAGTACCCCCGGGAACACCTGTTGAAGCAGGAATGCGTACTACGATACGTTTCACCAACGCTAATCCACCTTCTTCCTGGCCTCATGTCTCCGAAGCAGAGTGTAACGACCTGGAAGCTACAGCATGTGCAAATAGCCTCCCTCGCGAAGAATCAGGCTATTATTGGGGCTACACCGTCCGACGCGCGCAATCCATCAGCTCCGTCTTCTCCGAATGCGAATACCCCGATGGCTATGACTTCACCATAGGCACTTCTGAACGCGGCGTCCCCGTTCATTCTATCTTGCCCGGCAACAGGAGCGCCTCTCACAGCAAGGTCGTTGGTCAGTTCAAGCATTTGCTGCTAGTGTTTGGCGGGGTGGCAGGTATTGAACCGGCTGTAGCGAATGATCCATTACTTGCGGAGAAGGGTTTAGGAAAACTGACGACACACAAATTATTTGACGCATGGGTTAATCTAGTGCCAGGGCAGGGAAGTAGAACAATCAGAACGGAAGAGGCGGTGGAGTTTGGGCTCTGTGCCTTGAAGCCGTGGATCGATTCGATGTATGAGGACGAGTGGTTATGAAGAAATGGGCAAATGAGGTGGGAAATTCATGAATACTAGGGGAATCTCTAATGCAATTTCGAGAATGCGCCAAGGCTTATCATCCTCAATCTAATACACCATTTCATCCGAGCTGAAATCGAACCTCGTTTCTCTCAAACACCCGACTCCAATACTCAGCCCAACTCCCTCTCTCCGGAACAACGAGCATCATGCGCTCCCGCCCATCCCCTCCAACCAACCTACTCATGATAACCGGCTGACACATCGCATAAGCTACGACATGAGTCCCAATAACACCAAGCAGCAATCCCCCCATAACAAAACTCGGCCACCACCCCATATAAGCACAACCAAAGTTGGAAATAGACAGCCCGAGCCAGAAGAATATGCGATAGTCATATTGCAGGACGTTATCGTCGTCTATGTTCAGGAACGGGGAGACAAAGAGAATTGTTATGATGGCGTTGAATCTAGATTAATGAGTATGTTATCATGGGATAGGAGGATAGTAGTTCCACACAGCTGCACGCATGTTATATATATGAGCCACCATTGTATGCGTAGGAGTGTAGAGTATTGCACTAGTGACCCTAGAAATGATGGGATTGATAATAAGGCTGTTAGTCCAAGTATCCTAAATTGATCAGTTATACATTTAAATCCCGAACTTCAAATATCGAGATTTACCACTGGCTGTAGATATCTATAGTGTGTTGGTCTTTGTGATAAACTGGAGATTAGGCACGCTTACAGAAGTTTCGTTGGGAGATCTCGTCACGCAGGATTGTAGCGAATTGCATTATTGCATTGAGGTAGATAAATTTTCTTCAGATCAGGGCTGACACGAACTTTCGTTTCGATGTGCTAGTACCGGGAGGCGTCTATGGGTGAGAGCAAAAACCGCGCGTGTAGTTATATACTCAAGGGGACTACACAGCCACAACGATGTTTCAGCCCCGCATGTTCCAACACCTGGATATCATCAGCTATGGGCCTGACAATATCGCATGTATCTCTAAAGGATTGTAAATGCTATCAAGTGCACACATTCTTTCGAAAGTAGCTTCGCAGTTGCTGCTAGGGCTTGCGTGACGCCAAATGGCCGAGCACCCAGTTTATCAAGCGCTTCCTCATGCCGAACACTCCATCCGCCTCTTGAGTATTGCACCTGGATGGCCAAGTGAACCGGTGCAAATTGGTCTTATTACCATCCAAGACATCGATAATGCTCCTCCCTATGTTGCCCTATCGTATGTTTGGGGCCTCAACCATGCCACCGACCCGGTCTTCTGCAACGGCGTGCCAAAACGCGTGACCAGAAGCTTGGACGGAGCATTACGTGCATTTCGTCCGCTACCTTCGGCTGAACCTGGAGAACTTCAAGATCATGGGCTGAGTCTTCTCGGACAAGATGATGTTTTACATTCTAGTCGGCATATTTGGCGCGATATCGCATATAACAAGTGGGAACGACCGCTGGAGAATCATAGCGATACCTGCTTACTATGGATTGATGCCCTCTGCATCAATCAAGATGATTTGGACGAGCGTTCAAGTCAAGTCAAAGGTATGCGAAAAATCTACCAGAATGCTCAGAGCGTACGCGTGTGGTTAGGGGCAGAACTCGATGTCAGCACCAACGAGGATGTATTCAACCCAGTATCCAGCTCCTGGCTCGATAAACTCGCTGGCCGCGCGCGATTAGCAAACTATGGAGAAATGCCTGTCATCCTTGCCTTCATAGCTCAGGCCTTTTACAACTCACAAGATAGAAGAGAGTATGCCGGAAGGGATTCTGGATTCCCACCTAGCCATGCCTCGGAATGGAAAATATTGAAGAAATTCTTTCTACACCCGTGGTTTATGAGAGTCTGGACAGTGCAAGAGATTGCACTCGCAAAACATGCTGTTGTTATCGTAGGCGACTGGGAACTAGACTGGGAGGCGCTGGCGTCAGCCGTTGTGTATCTCAGTCGTACTGCGCATGGTTTCTCAGTGGTATGGAAGTCGAGTGCGATATGGAAGTTAAATCTACTCAATTCTGCATGGACTGCTCTTCCACTTCATCCTGTTCGCTACATGTGCCGAATCAGAGCTGAAAGCGAGCGTCCTCTCTTGATGGGATTGCTGGAGTCTGGTCGAATCCGCGGAGCCACACAACCCGTCGATCACGTCTTTGCTGTACTCAATTTATCGGCTGATTGGCATGCTGTTGAAAATGGGATAAACCAAAGACCATATATCGAGCCGGATTACACAAAGTCACCTGCAAAGACTTTCACAGATGTAACCGTTTGGCTCATTTCTTTCCATCTTTCTTTGGATGTGTTATCTTTTATCGCACACGAAGGGCATAATCCTATTCCAGATTGTCCATCATGGGTTCCCGTTTGGTCACAGCAGAGACGCTCCCATGAGCTCGCTCATGGAGATTTCCAATGGTCACCTGACTATTCAACACTACACAGCCCTCATCGGAGATTGCTACGTGAGACGGGATATAATGCGGATTTGAAAGAGCCCATGTTAACTCAGCCATTCAGGAATCTAATCAATACCAAAACCTTGCACGCAAAAGGCCTCACACTATCTTCGCTTAAGACAGTATCTGAGCCCTTGTTGCCCGTAGGAGATGACAAGTACACCATTCACAACGAGGTCATGGCGGAAGACCATAGTTTCGTCCAATCTGTTTGGAGAATATGCGAAGATTTAATCACCCAGGACGAGCAGATTCTCCACACTGATCAACTCGACACCGAGATGTCCGCCCATTCTTATGCTTTGAAAGCTCCGTACTCTACACCAGGTCAGGTTTTCACGTCATTTATACTCACGCTTTGTGCAAATCGCGGTGATGAAGGTGCTAGACCTGGTGATGGCATCAGAGCCGATCAAACCCCTAGCATGTGGGACGATGCGAGGGCCTGGTTGTCGAATATACTGGACACCAACTTCATCAGACCCTCTCTTGGTCAAAGGCTACGCAACGCATTTACTCAAAAGGGAGACCCACATATCTTTCAAGCACGATTTTCTTCGGCGTGCAATTGGCGGCGTTTCTTCGTCACGAAAAGTGGCCACATGGGTATTGGGCCAGCGAGTATGCAAGAAGGAGATGTAGTTGTGGTTCTTTTTGGGTCTACAATTCCGTTTGTTCTGAGGGCCAAAGCTGGTTGCAATAATTGCTTTTCGCTTGTTGGTGAATGTTATGTGCATGGAGTCATGGATGGAGAATTGGTGAAGGAATGGAGAGCGCGAGAAGATGAGCCCGCCGAGTCCTTTGAATTGCAGTAAGAGGAGAGAAAATTGCACTTTCCTTTGAGAGCCGAGAAGCATATTTGGATAACATGTATAGCAATAATGAAGTCGTCGTGGTATAAAGATCAACGGTGTTGGTCTGAGATCGGCCGCTATAACGGCTGCGTCAAGCTTCTCTCCAACACAAGCGATCGCGGCTTAGAGTCACTTTTCCAAATCTTGCAACGGGCATTACTGTACCAGAGGCGAAACAGGCTGGAGCGAGAATGGCTGCCAATTTGTATATATGGACCGTATTGTTAGCAATACATCACGAGTGTGGCTTTTAAAAGGCCGATGAATTCCATATCCCAACCTTCAGATCTTAGAGATGCCCTGGGCTTTTTCAACCACCCAATCTTCCTGTCTTGGTGGTGTGGCAAGAAAGCTCTCCCTTTTATCCCAAGTCTTCATCCACGCCTCCAAGCTAGGCCTCCCACCTTTCCAATCAATGTTCGAAGAGCTCAAGTTGCCTAGGCTAGCTACTGATACCGCCACTGCCACCTCATCTGCAGATGCCGGACCCAGACCCGGGTTTGATAGAATGCCTTGCTTTGCAGCCACTTCAAGTCTGTCCAAAGCTCTTACTATTTTCTGATGCTGGGATTCCATCCATTCCTCAAAATATAAGCCACGCTCTTTACGAATCAGTACTTCGTATGTTATCAGCACCAAGGCGTCCATTATTCCATCTGCGCAGGCATATAGCGTGCGCATTTTCCAGTACTGTATGTCCTTGATCTGCTTGACGGTTGCCAAATGCTCAAGGTACTCACAGATTACCTTCGAGTCGAATATTCCGTCTGGTACATCATGTGAAATCAGACACGGTATCTTTGCCATGGGATTATAAGTCGACACTTCAACATTGTCATCACTCCATCCGAGGATGGGGGTCGGACAAACTACCACTCTTTCCAATGAGATATGCTTTGCAAGCCCTAGCTCATGAGCAAGCACAAAGACCTTTCGTACAAATGGTGAAAGTGGATGGTAGATCAGGCGCATTTTTGGCATCGCCTGGGGATTGCTGGGAGGTGCAGATATGCTCGGGCTTGATTGACCTACATTTATGTTGAAGTTCCAGCGTGGGAAGTGGATGTGTAGGCCGAATCGATTTTCGATTACCACGCGAGTGTCCAATCCAACCAGCGTGCCAACACTCTTTTCTTCCTGACCATAGTCTGAAGGAAACACTTCGACTTCGTCACCCCGCCTGATGTCAATTGGGTCATCGTTGACAAAATTCGTTGCTTCAGTCATAGAAGCACCACTCATTACACGACTGGCCATAGCCTGCCCGTCCAACTTGATCGGCTTTAGGCATGTCATTTTCTTCTCCCCAACCAGACTCATGAATCTCCTTACCCATCCATACACCCTCGGATATATCTTTTCACTGATGAACTCTTCCGGAAGACATCCCTTCATATTTCGGTCAACGATCATCCACTCAAACGGCCATACTGCATCAATGTCCGCGATTGTAGGTTCTTGACTTCCCAGAATCCACTCTCTTCCGTCAGCAAGAAATGTGGTTTCAAGTAAATCAAACGCTTGTCGAATATGCTGCAGCCCAATGGGTCTCCCAGACTCCATCATCTTCTTAGACATGCGCCTTCCGCCCATCAGCTTTTGTCGATCGTCCAAGAAAACGTTGTCCTGCAACAGACTAGACTCGGTCCAGTATGGCATCAGCCTCACTGCATTTGCAAAGATCCCGCCATCAATATTATAGTTCTCAAATAGCTTTTGGATCCCGCATTCGGCTGGTGTTGATGGAGTGAGGTTGCTCTCTGGGTACACAGCCTCTAGCTTGGAGATAATAAGACGCGAGTCGCAGTATATGTCTTGTCCTATGGAGAGAATGGGAATTCGGCGGTAGCCTACGCCGATTGATGCAAGATCAGGGCGTGGCATAACAGCAGGCTGGATGCACTCATCATACGGAATTCCGCGAAGCCAGAGGTACCATAGCACACGATGGGAGTAGATGGATTGTGGGTAGTGGAATAGAATAGGCCTCTCAGTGGGCGCCATGTTAAATGCTGAGGATCAAGAGATTTTTTAGAACCGGTAGGATTGAGAAAGACCTCGATTTGAGCTTTTGATCTGCATCGTAGTGCGTCGGGTGTGCTACCCCACGTCTGGGATAATGGGAGTGCTGACTGGACCGAGGCTCACGAAGTCGCAGAGTATGTTTTGTTTGAACGACAACTCTTTAGTAGCACGCCCTATTGTTTTTCAAAATGTACATTCTAACGGCCGCAGCCACCAATCATTAAACTTTGGGTGAACTCGGCCATTCGATTTACCGCTTTGGTATGTAAGCCGCCCTTCATGAGGTGGAATTCCGCCGACTATCGATAACCACCGTATCATAGTTATTGAAATGGGGGAGAAGGGCGAACCTTGGATAAAATATAAATAGAGTAACCAAATGCTGTTGAAAAATCTTTCCAGTTCAATATCATCAAGTGGACTCTGCCAGCCATTTTCAGCAAAACACTAATTGCACTATACAATGCCTTGCCTACCCATCTCGTACGACAACCTGGCTTCTGTAGCTGAGGCCTTTGATCCGACGAGGCCCATTTTTATGCTTAATCTCTGGCGTTACCGCGATGCCGCAGTCTACCCGCCCGCTCACGAACACCTCTCGACGGGCTCCTGCAGCGGTAAAGAAGCCATGCAAAGGGTAGGAGAAGGCACCACCATGTAGTTTGATACAATGCTGACACTTATCCTCAAAGTATCAAGCCGCTTTGAAGCCCCTACTTCCTCCCAACGCAGCGCTCTATTTCAAGAGCACTGTGCTGACGGGTGTTGTTGTGCCTGATACCGAGAAGTGGGATTTTGTCGCGATCGTCAGGTATGAAAGTTTGGCGGGATTTAGAACGATGGTTGAAAGTGAGGAATATAAAAAGAATGCTGAAGGACATCGATTGGCAGGATTGGAGGATTTCAGATTGGTTATGTTGGATGAGATTGAGGGATAGACGATGAGTATGGAAAGAGATCAAATGGTTGGCAGGTGGAAGTGAGACAAGTGAAGGTATTTAACACATGAGCTGTAGTCTGGTGCTCTACTCAAACTTGCAACTTTTCAAGTCTTGTTTGTTCAGGTGATGAGGAGATGCCTGCCCACTTCTTGTTCGTTGTGAGGCCTTCGATTGATACTTCTTGCTTTCGGTGCATCTAAAAGCGATTCTAAATCATAATCCATTGATTCAGTGGTAAAATGGTTTAGAAAACGCAGTGCTACTTCGGCGTTGACATAGAAGTGACAAGCCGTAGCCAGTCTCAATCAGTGAGATTATTCGAGCATGGTCCGAGCTCGAATTTCGGACCTGTCAAAGAATATCACGAAATGTCAGTCGACAGCACAACAAGTCCATTTCACGACCCATCAACATGTCCGCACCATGTAAACTCGCCCTTAGGGCGACCAAAGCTTTCGAAAATAGTGTTGCGCCACGCATCGCCTCCCGAACGTTTACCTCCCACGGCACGAGCTCGATATCAGCATCGCGAACCACTACGCAAAAGACTCCAAAATGTCTGAGAGAACCACGAAAATTGGCTGCTGGGGCTGGAGAGGCCACGAGTGCAATCCGAGGACACCCACGCTCGTTCACGCAATCCGCATCGCGTAGTAAACTCAAGACCATTGATCAGATCCGCGCACGCAATAGAGGCGGGGTATGTCTACGCTTCCGGGGCTACAAAATCAGTTGCTGATAGCACATTCAGCCATTCAATATCACAGCTTCCATCCTCTTCGTCGCATCCGGTGCCGGCATGTGGGCCTACTTTACCTATGAGAAGGAGCGCCTTGCGCGCAAGCGGATAGCAGATCAGACAAAAGGCATTGGCAAGCCCAAAGTAGGCGGGCCGTTCCAACTGGTGGACCAAGATGGCAATGTCTTTACAAGCGACGATATGCTGGGCAAATACTCGCTGGTATGTATGCCGACTTATTACCACAAAGCTAGAGTACTCATGCACCTCAGGTCTACTTTGGCTTCACACATTGCCCCGATATCTGTCCAGACGAGCTCGATAAGATGGCTCTCATGTACGATAAGGTAGTCGAGCAATGCGGCAAAGTGCTCCTGCCACTGATGATCACCTGCGACCCAGCGCGTGATACCCCGAAAGTGCTGAAGGACTACCTGAATGAGTTCCATCCGGAATTCATTGGCTTGACGGGTGATTACGAAAAGATCAAGGAGACATGCAAGGCATACAGAGTCTACTTCAGCACTCCGAGTACCGTGAAGCCAGGAGAGGATTACCTTGTCGATCACAGTATTTATTTCTACTTGATGGGTACGTCATGCGAGTCTTATTCCTTGCTCGGCACTTCGCATTGGATGAAAGCTGACGTCCAGTTAGATCCCGAAGGCGACTTTGTAGAGGCAATTGGACGCAATTTTACTGCAGACCAGGCGGCGAAGATCATGGTGGATCATATCAAGGACTGGGAAAAGCCTCTGAAGAAGGCAGAACGCTGGAACTGAGCGCATATCTCTTTTAAGAAACGATTTAACAACACCACTCACCAACGGTTGCATGGCTACATGGTGTAAGACGGTACTCCGGTAAGCTGGAGTGGTTTATACTAACTCTTGGGCCATGTTTGTACTACCACACTGTATTACTACGATACTCGCGTGCAAGACGTAAGCTAAATCAATACGTGTAGATCATATGCAAATGTTTGCATGCTAAGTAGATGTGTATCAATAGTTGAGTGCAACACTATCCTCCGCTCTTCAAGTGATGATGCGGGGAGCCGAGGACTCCCTACTCGTGCGTACATTGGTCAGGTTATACAACCGAAGTGGAGTTCGACACTAGGCTAAGTTTATAATCCTCCTGTTCTCAATACCTTATTTTGCAGTGCATTTCTCCTTCATACCGCACTGGCGTCCATTATCAACATGTCTTCCTCAACACCAACTTCGACTAGAGCACACATTATGGCAAATGCACATCGAGACGGCATCGACATTACCATTTTACCATTCCATGAAGAAGCTCTAGGGTCAATCGTCGCGTTATCATCCGATATCTCTACGAATTTATCCTTTGACTTCTCTACCGCAATCAGAATAGACACTCACACCCACCCTATTCCAAATTGGTTTCGCAATTTGGAACTCGCTGCCGCGGGGCGTGAGACACCTACCTGGAACGTTTCTTCGCATTTACGCTTCATGGCCGAGCATAGCATCAAGAAAAGCGTTGTGTGCATCTCTACGCCGCAGGCAAACGCCTTCCTGACTGAAACAGATGGCGCGTTGAGAAAGAAGAAAACTATAGCTCTTGCAAGATTGTTGAACGAATTTGTTGCAGAACTATGTCGACTGTATCCGGAGCGTTTTGCGTGGCTTGCTATTACGCCGTTACCGTATGTCGACGAAGCTGTAACAGAAGTGAAATATGCGCTGGAGGAGCTAGGGGCTATAGGCGTAGGCGTATTGACAAATCATGAAGGAAAGTATCCTGGAGACATCTCATTTGACAAAATGTGGTCATATCTGCAACAAAGAACAGAAGAACATGGCGATCAGGACACGGAGGTGCTTTTCATACATCCTACCGAGCCAATCATCACACTAGATGATGGACGTCTCATCAACTCTAGACCTTGTAAGTCTCTCATTCCTATCTCAATATACAAAGGCAGCAAAAATGACAATGATCACGCATAGCACCACTTCGCTCTGGCCTCGGAGAATTCTACTTCGAGACTGCACGTGCGATATCTAGCATCACGGCGAGTTCCACAACCACAAAATTCCCTGATCTCCACTGGCGTATATCTCATGGCGCGGGAGCCTTTCCAGATATATCCGAACGATTCTTACTCGGGTTTCCCGGTATTTCCGAAGCGGCGAGGATGGTATATAAACACCGATTCTGGTACGACACTGCTGGGCCGGTATTTCCGAAGCAGGTTAAGGGTTTAATTGAGGGCATGGGTGTTGGGATTAGGCAAGTGGTGTTCGGAACGGTACGTGGATGAGGACGGCTGACAAATGAGATTTGCTGATGTATCTGTCAGGACTATCCATATGGTATCGGGTTCTGGAATGTTGATGACAATATTGCAGGACTTTCAGAGGCAGACTTTGTTGATATGGAGGAGAAAAACGATATTTTTTACCGCAATGCGGAGAGACTGTGGGAAGGGAAGATATAGGCCGCATTTTTGCGTCTACTACGGATACGACGCGCTGCTTACTTTGACCTTAGTTGTGTCAATCCAAGGTTGCGAAGGCCAGACTACCGCAGTACCCAATTACTACAGCGCCGATTATTGAAATTTTCAGAAGAGGGACTTTGTTAAAAGCGGGCTCATTTATGATTGGAATCAAAATATTTTGTACAGCAGAGTCAGCGCGGTAATGTTAGTAGTGGCTAAGCACGACTGATCAAGGAACGTTAGGTGTGATACCGCTGCTGCTTGACAGCTGTTCATTACAGAATGTTCCATACCCTGCGATACTAAAGGACGGAAACTGTTTGTAAACGAACACTTCGGACAGATGCCGCAGACATTGACGAGGGCGAACGGCCTTTGCCATATCTAAGGTGGAAATACACCATATCTCCTTCAAGAAACGATAAACGATAACCGATAAAGACTGATCCTAGCGGCATCTCACTCGTAGGGAAGGCTTCGCGTCAACGAGGAAATGAATATAACTACCTACTTAAATCATATATCATCATGAATACAAACCAGGCACTCGAAATCCGAAGTCTACTCTACTCGCCGTAATGTGCCAACATCGCCTACTCCTGTACCCAGCGCAACCTTGGCCTCAACCACCTCATAGATTGGGACCTCCTTCAGTCGATCGACAACATGGTGTAGTGTTGGTAATGATTTCCAATCTAATGGGTCGAATTTTACCTCAGCGCTCGATGCCGTCAGTGTCTTCTCGACCTTTCTTTCCACCGACTTCGCGTCTGCTTCATTCGACAAGAAAGCAGTGTACTCAACGTCTGACTGTCCTCTCTGCTCGCTGCCAACATGATCAGTTGCAGGGATATATTTATGAACGAAGAGACCCTCTTCTTTGGGCGAGGGAGACGGCGCTTCCTCGTTCGTCGCTGCGGTTTCCCCAAGGCTTGAAAGAGTGAGCCTGCAAAACTTCGACCCCATCCAGCCAGCATCGAGCGTCCAGCCTTGGCCATCACCTTTCAGATCAAGCTCGCAGTAGAGTTTAGGAAACCCTAATTCCTCCCGACCACTAAGGATAGGATCGGCCAGATTCTCAAAGAGTACAGGGAGGTATGTCCCAGTTACTACGTCTCCGTTATCCTTGGTATACTGAACACCGTGGATGTAGAGGCCAAAATGCAAGTAGCCTCTACCTCCGAGCCATTCTAGGTTGTCCAGCTGCGTAACGGCGAAGGTAGCGTAGGCAATCGTGTCGGCAGCTGCGAACTTGAGCTTCTGAGTGGGGAACAAATTCTCGAGTACGGTCCTACTCGACTTGAACTTCACACTAGCAGTCGTGAATTTGGCCTTGGACCCATCCCAAGGCCTTCCGTAGAAGCCCTGTCTTGGTCCGGGCATTGGCCCAAAGGATACTGGCATCCGCCAGAATAGGCCTTTTTTATTCTCCCATTCCCACTTACGGAGCACCTGGCTCGAAAAGTCCCACTCATCGTGGCCAAAATTGTAGTTTGTGAAGCGAGCAGCGTCCGGCGGTGGCCCACTCCCGAGATCCCTACCTGATATCCGGGATACTTCTTGGATTCTTGACGCTCTTTCAAGCCGGCACTTCTCATATAGCTTGAGCCGTGCTGGGATTTGATTTAGGGGAGTATGTACAGGAAGCATAACGGCAAGAGAGGCTGCGTCTTCGATGGCTTGGCCTGCACCTTGGCCTTGATCTTATGGAATTTGTCAACCATGGATGGGTACACGAGATTAGCGGAGCCACTTACGAGGTGTAAAGGGATGTGCAGCGTCTCCAATGAGCACTAGCTTTCCTTCTGTCCAGGACGGTAATTGATCCATGTCCAGTAACTCCCAGACCTTCAGCGTCTCCTCATCTGCCATACCCAACAATTTGATAACAGCAGGTTCGAAGTCTTTGTACACTTCCAACATCTTGCTGATATTACCTTCATTTTGCCAATCGCCGCTTCCCGGCTCTCCTGCCTGAATCTGCGACTCAGATGTTGGATGGATGTTGACAAAATTCAGCAGTGTGTTGTCTAATGTTGGGTAAACGACAACTCGGCGGTCGCGAGCAAAGATCATGATTAGGTGACCGTCCTTCTCCGCAAATTTTCGAGTCTCGGGATCTGCAAAGGCCTTCTCCCTCTTGATGAGGAAGCGAAATGCGCTTTTTCCACTTCCAAATGGCTTCATGTTCTCGGCCCCTGGTATCTTCGCCCGTGTTCTTGAATGTACGCCGTCTGCTCCCACAATGATATCACTCTGTATCTTCTCCCCATCTTCAAGAGTGACGATGCCCTCTTTGGGGTCGACATCGACAACTCTACTCCTTGTTCTCAGTATGGCTGGCTGGCCCTTCCCCTCTTTGCACGTAGCAAGCCTTTTCAGCTCGTTATGCAAATTGACACGATGCGCCAACTGCCACGGGTGCTGCCATCGCCCTGCCTGGGCGTCGAGATCAACGGTGAACAGCTCCTTGCCACTAGGAAGCCATTGGCTCAGACGCAGGCACTTGTTAGCTCCGCCAGCCTCAGGAATAAGACCAATACGGCGAAGAAGGCCATTCGCGTTGGGAGCGAGGTGCACAGCTGCACCTAATTCATTTGCAAACCGCGATTGCTCGAGAAGGGTTATAGAGTGACCTTGCTGGCGGAGAAATATTGCAGCAGCGAGGCCTCCAATTCCAGCACCCACGATAGTGATGTTTAGTGGTCGTGCGGTTTCAATTCCGGCACCATTGGGCTGGGTGCCATGGTTCTGTGTGAAATCCATTGTCGTCCAGGATCAACGCATGCGAATCTGAACAAGATACCTTGAATCTAGGGTCGGAAGCTGAAGAAGAAAGCTAAGGCTTGAACCATGGCATGTGCTGCAGTTTGCTATGATAAGCATCTTACGTGCATATAGGTGGGCAATTTAGTCCACATCACGGTATTTTGGACTGATTGTCCTCCACTTCCCGGATTCATGAGAGCATGGCCTCGGCACTCATACCATGGCTTTGAGCGACATCAAGGTCAGCTGGTATGGAGACAAGGCTAGATCTAAGCATTTCCGAATTGGCCGTAACTTTGGCCTGGTTTTACTGGACGTTGTGTAACTGCGCGATGGTTTTGCACAAGTAACATTACTTGTTCTTGGAAAGTGCGATGTAGATACCTTATGACTGTGAATATTATAGCTAGAAGAACAGCGATCTAGTTCCATGAATTTTGTCTCCTATCACCACTCCCCACCGACTTTATACCCAACATTCCAAATTCTCCCCACCGTCCTTCTCCAAACTTTCGAAGTAGCCTGTCTCGCGATCAGCCCTTCATTTCCCGAGCGTAAATTATGCTCACATACTCACCGATTGTAGAAATACCCCCGTGAACATTACCCTAACGAATGTATGCTCGATTTCATTCAAATACACTCTCCTCTCGCTCTGGTCGAGTGCTGTATTCACCGGCCTGTACGCTGGTACGCGACGATGCTCGGTTGGCCAATCGCTTGGATTTAGCGACAATGGTTCGGGGTTTGGATGAGCATCCGGCGAGGTTTCAACTTCCCCATCGGTATGGTGAAGATCGTAGTCTGCGAGTACCGTCTGGAGATTGTAATGGATCGGGTTGGCGGTCGTTGTTACTGACATAGTGGTAACTTTGGGAGGGCCGGAAGCGAGGAAGTAGCGATAATTTGAGTACGGTTGTGTAGTATGATAAAATCAAACCCCGGTCAGACCAGCATCGGAGTGGCCGGAGGTGTTGGTGGTTCTCGGGTGTGAGGCGGAGAACCTGGGACTGAGCGTATCGGAATGTGGAGGGTGGGACCCTCGGCACGGTTACGCCGGTAATGTCCATACGCGTCCCACAAAGATCAGCTTTTGTCCTTGCGAAGCGTTGAAAGGAAATTCTTCTCGTAGTTCTTATTCGATTCAATTTCCCCACTTTGTCTTTGCGCTTCATCATGACTTCTCCCGCCGTTGCACTTGCGAACCTTCATGCCACAGCCCTCACTGCGCGCTGCCATAATCCTTTCTTCCGGCAGAAACAGCTCAAGTCTCTCCACGACATAATGCGTATAAATGTCGCGGCAATCAAGGAAGCGATCAAAAAAGATACTCATATATCGGAAGCCGAGGCAACCACTGAAATCGCGCTTGCCCTTGACATCGTGCGCGAGCATTACAGCGCTATCGATACAAAGAAAGACCTAGAAGAAGAATACCGAGTAGCCTATGACAAAGATGCGCGAGACGATAGGGACCCCTGGGGTGTTGTCTACATTGAACCGCTGCAAAGCCACACGCCGTTCTTCTCTGCAATTGTGGCTTTGAGCGCAGCTTTGGCAGCCGGTAATTGTGTCGCTTTGAAGGTGAGATAGTCGCAATTGTGACTTAACAGGTTGGCTAATATAATACAGCTTGAGAATAATCTTCGCGCTACTCCTTCACTTCTTCGAAAATTGTTGTCGCAAGCCATTGAAGCCGACACTTTCGTTGTACTTTCCGCTGATCCTCCATCGGATTCCTTGAACACCTCCCTTCAAGTGCTTCAAGAGACTCCAAACGAACGACCAACACAGTCGCAACTTGTCTCGCCCAAGGCAAAAGTTATTGCGGTTGTGGATCGCACCGCAGATCTTGCATTAGCAGCTGAACAACTAGTTACAGCACGATTTGCATTTGGCGGCACATCACCGTACGGTCCAGACTTAGTACTCGTGAATGAGTTCGTTAAGAAAGAATTTTTAGAATATGTTCTGAGGCATGCGATCCATTACCTGTCGGGTTCCGGAGATGTGGTAGCAAATGGATCGCACAAGTCACCGACTCTAGTTGCGCAAAAGAACACTTCACGAGTAGCAGATGCCTTTAAGACGATCCAAGACAGCAAAGTGTGGAAAACCAATATTATTACGCAAGGTAACAGCGGTGCAGTTGTCGAACTCACAAATCTCTCCGTCTTGTCGCCCAAGATAGCCCAGCCGCTGTTCTGCATATCTAGTATAACGTCACTCGAGCATGCTATTAGTCTAATTGACGAAGACCTCGAGCCAGGAAACACTCTACTTGCTGCTTACCACTACGGCGCACCACCGGCCGGAAAATACCTTTCCCAGTTCATCAACGCGGATGCATCGTTCGTAAACCATGTACCCTATTGCCTTATCCTTGGCCCAGCAGCGCCATCGTTCCAGCCCACAAACATCGAGCAACGTTACACTACACTACATTTTACTCGCGCTTCGCCTACATACGTCAATGCGCCATCATCGCAGACCATACTAGCAAAGGTCATTGCAAGCAAGGACTCTCGGAAAGCAGCTGCAGACCTATTGGCAAAATCGTCACAAGAGATCAAGGAAAAGAAGCGAGCGACTTCTATTGCAATTGGGTATTTTGAGCAGGGAATTTTCATTGGTCTGGGCTTTTACGGAATTCCGCTGCTGACGTGTATTGGGGCATCGCTTTTCTTCGGCGTGAGAGCCGGGTTGCGGAGGTGGGTTTTTGTTTGAGCAGATTGTAAATTGAGAGTCAACGGGAAAGATAAACAACCTATTTTTGTAGCACCTGAGAACATAGCCAGCCCGGATTAATTTGCCAGAGATACGTAGTCCATTTGAGTAAAGCTACTTTGCGAAGTAAAATTATCAAATCACTCGGCTCCATGACGTATGTTCCGCCTTTTCCCGCTTCATCATCGAGTATTACAACTACCCAGCCTTGGATAGGCTCTTAAATACTACTGGCCCTTCTCTTACATAGCATTTCCTTCTGGAACCCACTTCGCAGTCCAAATTCGAAGTCTCTTACCCCAAATCATCATTGGGATGGTCAACAACCCGAAAATCCCCATTAGCATGCCAAAGACGCCAAAAGCCTCAGCAATACCGCTGTGGTGAACCCAATCGCCGACAAAAAAGGTCCACGCAAACGAAATGATAGCCCTCGTGGATGTGACCGCAACAAAACAGTCTCCTGCGATACTAGGGTATGACTCGATCAGATAGTTGAAGCCGACAGAAGGGACTTGCATAAGTCCAAAAGACACCATGGCGAGGCCAAACTGTAGCCCTACCCAGCCGGTAGGCGAAAGGCTTTGCCCCACAAAGCCGAAGATGAAGGAGCCAGCAGTAGCAATGAAAAGGGCTGGAAGCGCCGTGACGAGACGCGACTCGGACTCCGAAAAACCGCGTCCATCCTTCGTTGCCATGCGTTTGGTTGTCCAGTCCGCAATAAGATAAGTGTAGACCTGAAATATTTGGTAAGTTTAGGGTCATTGAGTAGTGGATGATGAACACATACACATCCAAGAAGTGATCCGGTTATACCTCCAATGTTGATCAAACCCACATTTTTGCCCCAGAGATACGGTGGGGCAGCGACGAGTTGAGTACCCATAAGACTGCATGTAACGATCAAGCCTACCAGTCCTGCATACCACAGCGAAACGAGCCATACACCGGGAAGTCTCATGACCTTGTATGGCGCAAGAAACTTCTGGAAGACGCCAGGACGATATGTGCCGAGCCTTAAGGAACGCATGTAAGTAAACGGCGGGTAGGACGAAGGTGCTGCTGCATCTAGCATGACAACGGCTTCTTGCGTCTCCACCCCGGACTTCTCCACATCGCGAGATATCTGGACTGTTGTTTGCGGGCGATCATAAAGTGTCTCTGCTTGGAAGATGAAGCAGAGAAGAAATGTGATGGCAGAGAGGATGACGTTCACCCAGTGGATCCAGGCAAGACCCCGTGAGGCAACAATATAGCCACCGCACAAACCTCCAATGAGGGACCCGAGGGCAAGGAACACAGTGTATATAGCCTTGATAATGATTAATAACCAGACTTATGTGTATAGCTCACGGTCATCGGCTTACCATAGCTCGTCCTCGTTGATGTACGAAGAAGATCTCACCGACTACATCCGGAGAGACCGCATCTGCGGGTCCGCCTCCAATACCCATGAACAGGCGAGCCGCAAGAAGGCTCTCGAACGTAGTTGCCAACCCAGCCCACATGCACGAAAATGTGAGCAGCAAAAGACTCACGAGAGTAATCGGTCGACGGCCAAAAGTGTTAGCCAGCGGCACCCACCATAAATTTGACACGCCGAGCATGATAAGATTGACAGCAACGAGGTGGGTAAGTTTTGAAAATGGCTTCGGTGGGAAGCCGAATACTCCTGTTGACGCATAGATAGGGAGCGCACTCCCCAACGAAGCGCTAGTGACATTGACAACAAAGGGGTGAATAGACATCACGGCTAGAATCGCCAGTTTTCTCCAAAATGGTAGATTCAACGGATCTGCAGGATCCGCAGACGGTTGGGGCACGTGACGAATTTCGTCATGAGTCGCTTGAGTTGCCGTTCGCTCAAGGTGTTCTATGCATTTATTAGCTGATGCATCGCGTGTTGTTGCAAATACGGACCAACGAGTGTTGATGTTCCTGGAGGTGTGGCAATCTTCACCTCATCCTTTGACAAGCTGAATGCCTTTCTGAGGGTTGTCATGGCTAGAAATGAGCAATTCTAATCGGATTTGATGAGATGGCCCGACACCAGTGATGGGGGTCTTGGAGTATTAGTCCAGAGCGTTACTCTATTACTCAACCCCGGAGCCGTCGCTCCGCTTACTCCGCCCCTACGACCCCCGACACTAAGGCAATACCGGGGAGATAAGCCTTCGCTGAGGATGCGGGTCGGGTATATGATAAATCAAATACCTACCCGGTCACCTTGGTATGGTTTTACAACATTGCCCTGGCCACACATGGGCAGCTATCGTCATGCGGCATTTAGCCTGTAGCGAATAAAGGCAATCTTAATACGCCCTCAAGCTTAATGATTGGATGTTTGGAGAGCGGACCATGCTGAGCTTGAGCCAGACTGCCCCCATGGGGAAGTCGGGATGTGGAGACGAATGCCCAAAAACCCCCGATACCAGGTGTGACACTCATTAAGGGCAATAACCGAGGAAACAGTCTCTTTGCAAAGAGCGACTTGCCGATTTGAAATTCTCCATGGAGGGCGAAATGTTATATCCGCCTCGAGCTGACACAACATTCCTCGGCTTCGAGCAATCACCTTATGCACGCATTAGACTTCAGAGGCGCAATCGTGAGAAATACCTTCGCTATTCATGAATTATGATTTGGGAGTGTTGTCTTCGTGTTTCGCCGATCGCCGCAAATGCCATCATTTGAAAAAAGGCTTTTAATGCGCAAAGTAAAAGGGGAAAAGAAACGCTCAACGACTTCAAAAAAACAAGTGGACAAAGGTACTTGGCTGTCAAGCCATAAAAATACAACCTCATGCCGTGAATGGTGGCCCTACCTAATATCAATACCCGTCGCGTCTGTTCACCGAGATGTAGACCGCAAGCCCTCTAGGAGTTGCACCAAGTTACCCACAAGTGGTGGGCAGGAACCTTCTACAGTTTCGTGAGGCGACTGAAGCAAATGAATCAAGGCATCCACAACACCAGAAACATCGCTGATCTGCGTGCTAGCTTGTGACCCTAGGCGCCGGATAGAAGGATTGCCACGATTCATTGTAATGAACCTTCGTGCACCCAGAGAGTCTTCTCCATTAAGAATCAGCGACTGCAAGCCGTCCGTGGAAGCTAAATTGTTTGGAACAGATTGCTTGAGGAAACTGTAGCCCCAGAGAACTAGGCCGGCATGATACACTGCAATTGCATTGAAATGGCAAAGCAACGCCTTCGGTAAACCTTCTGCAGCACGTAAGATCTGACCGGCATGCCATAACGCCTGTCGTGCCGCCACACTTGTAGTCCATTCCCGAAGTGCAGGATATGCACTTCGAGCCTCTTCCTGTCCCTCAATCCCGGCGAACAGTTGTATCTCGTCTAGTGGAGCGTTCAGATGTACGAGCATCAACTCTAGTGTAATTTCACTGCCTTTACTGAGTAGAGGACTGTTGACACGGAAGTCCTCAAGTTGCTTGGTAAGCTCCTGATAGCGAGAAGATAATATCAAACTATCATTCGCCTTTGAGCTCGACCCAGACATTGCTGCGCTCATTTGTCGGAACTCCCAAACCATACCCCAGATCATGTGTAGATACGTCAAGCTTGCGCTCTCGTATTGTGCGAGGTGCTCGAGGTTGAGAAAGGCTTCGAGTGCTGAAGGTCGTTTTTTCAACTCTTGTGCGCTACTGAGGTATGCCATCTTCCACGCTGAGGCAGACTTGGCCTGCCAAAGTACATTAGGGCTTGGTAGAGGCAACCGCATTTCTGAGTACGATATCAACGGTGGCTTCAGAAGCGCCATTGATGATTGCCGATCAAGCTCGAATGCGCGATACACTAGACGTAGATATGACTCTTGATGCACCCACTCTTCCCATTGGCTTTCTAGTGATGCGCCATTGTCGTCAGATGGCGAGATGGGCTTCCAGGTGGAGCCACGGAAGCGACTTCCTCGTCGAAGCATAGTCATCAGCGCTTGCATAAAACTTTCTGAGATCTCCATCTTTCGACTGATACCGCTCCACATGCCGACTTGCAACTCAAGCAGCAAGTTCTGTAGATGATGGAGGTCCCTTATTGCCGTGTTGTCTGCTTCGAACGCTCTCGACTGCCCGATGCGTGAGGCTTCATACAAAGCGAACCCAAGTTTCCGCAAGGGAACATCGGGTGTTGAGACGGCTCCAGCTGCTACTATGATTGCCAACAATTCAGGACTAATTTTTGAGGGTGAAAAAGTTGGTAAATGAAACCAAGATTGTGCATCGAGAGCAGGCGAGGTCAAGAAGACCTGGATGAGCGTATCAAGTAATTCAATGCTTGGAAATGCGGATGAGATTTTCTTGACATTCTCGGCACTGCATGTTCCGAGTACTAGTGCCATGAGTCGGTCACGACTAACACGGTGCAATCTTTCTGTTATTGCTCGACGCTGGGCAACGTGAGTGCGGCGGAGGTTATCCTTCTCTGAATCTGAGAAGGCCAGGTTGGCCTGCTCAGCTCCGGCATGGTCTTTATGACGTTGTGGGAGGTATCGCCATATACTTTGCTTAAAAGCCTCTGTCCTCAATAGCACATTATCACTCTCAGGTATCTGTTGCTCCATACCCTGAGCATCTGTTGAAGGTGTGTCCACGGTGAAGGGTACCTGGAAATTGTACTGATCGAGCAAACCAAGGTCGAGATCTGTCAGACCAACATCCAAATTGAAACTGAAGTCCAAGATTCCACGAGGCGTGGCTACACCAGAAAGGAAAGACTCGAATGGAGGCATGTTGCGAAAGTGTTCTGGCAAGAAGGGGTCTATACTTGGTGCTTCATCAAAGGGTTGAACGGTGTTATCGAAAAAAGCTAATGTACTTCCTGCGTCCTCGGTATAGTGCCGGTTGACGGTGAGCGGTCCAACATCAGAAGGAACATTGTTTGATGTAGTCACAGCCCTTTCACGTGCTCCAATGCCTGAAGGCGAGGGCATCTGCATTGCACTGTCCCCTGTCGCATTTAATGATGAATGTCTGAAATGGGCTGGAGAACTAGATAGGTTGAATTTAGGTGTTAGAGACTGGCTGCTTTGATCGTGCGAGGCTGGTTGGGGAGTGGGAAAGTCGAAGCCATTAGAAAGATCTAACAAATCCTGGGCAGCGTGGACTGCATCCATCTCATTGAGCTCAGCCTCGTCTGCTCCCGAAGCATCCGGGACCTGGCATGGTATGTTCCTCTTCTTGCATCGATTGCAAGGTTTTTCGTCTTCACATCGTAGATGGCTTTGGGAACAGGCTTCACAGGCTTGCACTACTCTGGTATCGCGGGCAATCCCGCGTTTTTGTCTCTTGTTTGCAGATTCCGAGTCATGATTGGTTACATGTCGCTTCAGCAGATCTCTGGTACATCTTAGATGCGGCACGTGGAAACAGGAACGCTAATTAGTAGGCGACCTACATTCGTGCAAAGCCCTTCGAGCATATATGGCAAACATAAGGTTTGGCCTTTGTGTCTGTCTACCATGTTAGCCAATAAAGTGAGACAAATTGTTTGAGGACATGAGCAAAGACGAGAGGGCGAATTCGCTCAACCAAAAAGGCAAAAGCGGCCTCAGACAACATTTAAGTTAACATAGTCCTGGAAAATGTTTTCCATCCCGTCAAACTAGAGATCGGAACACTTACGCGCCCTCACATGCCGCGTGAGATGATCTGCCCTTGTAAAGGATCGTTTGCACGTGCTGCACTGGAAAAGTCGTTGAGGCAGGTCTAACCCGGGATTAGTGGCAGATGCCCTCCTTTGATCCTGTGTCGCAGTAGCTTGCATGCTTGTCGTATCGCCGCCCTCGATCGCTCAGCGTTGGCATCGGGCAGTGAAGTGGAGGAGAATCAGGGGACGCCTGAGCGTGTGGAGCATGTTTGTGGGGACTGCGGAGTCGGGGCTGGGCTGAAGCGAGACACGCCCTCGGTTAATTGGTTTCGCGACAAGCCCTCCACTTCACGACTCTTTGCTTGCGCATACGAAGGCCAACACGCGTCTTGCGAGATGGGGCGGTTGGTTGTGATAACGATTGTTCCGGGCGTAACCTTGAAGCATCTTCTTACAACCACGTCGAGCAGTTGAGTGATATTGTTCAACCTTTTCACTTGACCGCATACTATCCCATCGAATTCCATCAGGATTTATTCTAAGCAAGAGACAATTCATCATGGTCACTCCACCAGTGCACTTCTTTTCTCATGGCTCCACAATGATGCTCGGCGAGAAGTCCCGTTCCGCAGACTACTGGAAAGCGAGCGGCGACGAAGCCAACCGCCACGGCTTCAAAGGCATCATCATGATGGGGGCCCACTGGGACGCCCGCGGCACAAACCGCATCGACGTAGCGATGAATCCCAAGCCTGCCAAGTCCCCCGTCGCATACGTGCACCCACGAAAATACACAGACTACGAGCTCAACCCCGATCTCGAGACGGGAAAGAAGTGCATCCAACTGCTAAACGAGGGCGGCATGGACGCGCGACCAAACGACTCTTTCAACTGGATCCACGACACCTATCTGATCCTGATACGCATGTTTCCGGAAAAGTGCCCTCCGACTACAATCATCAGCATGAACTCGCGCTTCGATCCACATCTCCATGCTCGCGTGGGCCAGATCGTGGCCCCCTTGCGCGACCAGGGTTACCTGATTATTGGAACCGGTGGCGCCGTGCACAACCTATATCGCAACCACTGGGGCCAAATGATCAGATATTCGGACAATTTTGCCCAGCCTTACCCGCCCGAGGCCCCGATGATGGAGTTTAGACAAAGCGTCGAGGACGTATTTGTACGCAATTGCAAAAATGGGGCCAAGAAGGGCGCGTTGACGAGGGGAATCGCGAGGCTGATGAAGCATCCCATGTTTAGAGATGCCCATGCGACTGATGATCATTATATGGCGGCATGTTTTGTGGCAGGCGTGGTGGATGGAAGCAGAAGAGAGGGCGATGAGTGTGTACTCGGCGCGGAGGATTGGGAACTGGTTAATATGTGTAACAGTCAGTTTACGATTGGGAAGTGGGCATAGTTGAATTGACTTGGAAGATACGAAGAATAATGTTTGTTCCTGTTCCAACGATATCCATCATTAGCCGTGGAGCGTATGAGCTTGTTAGTAGTCTATTACCTTCATTCTCGTGAAATTTTTCAATAACGATTAAAGGCATTTCAATAGAGTAGGTCTTTCAATTCCAGATACCAAAGTCTTTCACTTGTGCAATGCATTTCCATCTTCAAGCTCCAGCCTATTTAGGAGGTACAATCGGCAAGGTAACATAATTCACAAACTTCGGTCCAAAGTGCAGATGATTCAAGCCTGCGAAGACCTCCTCGCTCCTATCCTCCGGATGGTTGTGCTGGAAGATACCACTTCCTTGTGTATCTCCGCTGCTAACTTCAAACACAATCTTACCGCCCTTCTCAGCCACCACATTTGTCGGCCATACTTCCACGTCCACCGCATAGATATCTCCCGGAATAACAGGCCGTACGTCTGTGCTGAAGTAGTCGCGCCATGGGAGATACTCGCGGTGTTTGGGATGATTAGGGTTTGTTTTACGGAAGCTAACACGTAGCCAGCCCTTGGCGAGAGGGATAGGGTCTCCTGCTGTGCCTGTGTAGTAGACCTCCTTGCCCTCCGGAGAGATGTAGCGAAGCGTGAGGAATATATCAATATCAGACGGCGTCGCACCTTTAACATGTGGGGAGAGAGACACATTAAGGTGGGCGACGATATGACCAGTGATCTCGGTCTCCTCCTCGAAAGGCGCAGTGGTGAACTGTATGACCTTTTGATTGTCAAGAGTACCAAGAGCTTCATACGATAGCTTTTGCAAGCGATTAGTGATGGGCTCCATTGGGGTCAGAGTCTGAGAAGGTGTGAGGAAGAACTTTGTGTATCGCGTTCGTGCAATAGGCCACTCGTTCTCTGTTCTTCTTGTATAGGCTTTCTCTTTTTCAGCGTCGTCAAAGCCTACATCTCCTTTTCGCAAGACCATGTCAACTGCTGGAAGCTTTCCCTTGACAGACCAGCCAACTCGATCATCGCCCTTAAGGAATGCATCGAGAAAACTCCGCTGTACCTCGACTTCCTCTTTGTAGTAAAAAGGCAAGTCGTGTCGGCCTGTGATCATTCTCAAGTACTTGAACTCAGATCCCGCGTGTGTGTACCCTTCGATATTGCCGCGGAGGTGAAGCAAAATCCCTCCCCAATTGCCAACCGAGAGCAGCGGTACTTCGATGTCACCCATATCGTACTCTTTACTGGCATAGTAAATCTCATCTCGAAACTTGGATTTCGCAGTATCGATGGTCTGATCTTGTCGATTCTTTGCTCGTACTTCATCAGAAAGGTTGCCATCGACAGTATCTGGGCCCCAATTTCGCTCGGCTCGCCCTGGACGACCGTATTGGTTTGTAATAACCTGACGATTCCACCAAAAGTCAATGAACTTGTTGCTCAAAATGCCTCCATGCCGGCACCGATCGCGGTAGTAATCGCTCATGCCCTCCCAGGGAATGACCGCTGCTAAACCCTTGGGTTTTCGCGCTGCTACGCGCCATTGTGACCCAGCATAGTAGCTGATGCCGAGCAGCCCAACCTTGCCTGATGACCATGACTGCTCAGCTGCCCATTCTACGACATCGAAAAAAGCTTCGCTTGTCCCTCGGGACATAGTGTCGAGGTACCCTGGAGATTGTCCAAGCCCCCGCTCGTCGGCGCGAACAATAACGTAGTCATGTTTCGTCCAAAAACCGGGATCTGGAGTTTCCCAGGCTGAGTGGTCGGAGTGGTGTTCTGGGTTGACTTCGGAATAAGATTTTCCGTGAAAGCTAACCTGTCATCAGCCTTGAAATGATATACAGAACAGGTAGAGGATAGGTACTCTTTATAATGGATGTCTTTGCCATAAGGCCCATATGTCACCAGCACGGGAAGTTTTGTTCCCTCTTTGGTTGACTTGGGTCGATAAATATTACACCGAATAATGCCATTTGAAGTCGTCTTGAGTGGTACCGTGACATTCTCCTCGAAAATATAAGGGAAGGAGGATTCGTCCACGCGATAAGCGTCCTTGATCTCCAGTTGGTCAGACATGGCGCAGGTGTTGTAGAATACGTAGCAGCCTACCTTTCAGAGTCTTATAGGTATATAATAATAAATGCAACGCATGGTGGGTGCTGATAGTGTTGACGCATTGATGTCCATGCATGGAGCAAGAGGGGCGAGCTCGGAATGTGGGGGGGGGGGGGCAGATTTGCGAACCAATTCGGGCGGCGCAACTTCGTACGAGAAGGAGCAGTCGATCAACAATCGCAAGCAATGTTCCGGTTAACGTATTGTGTGCGACAGCGTAAGTAATGCTGAATGATTTTTCCATTTCGAGATCACCCGAAAGTTTGAAAATGCTAGTGTACCCCAAATCAAAAACTTTTAGGAACCCCCTGCATGTTCCCGTAGTCCTCACCCAACACCTCTCCCCCAACCTCAATTGGCTTGCATTCCTGCAAAACATACATCATCCTCGCCCAACTCGTAGTACTCAAATTCCTCCACGCATGCATCGTGCCCCGCTGAATCGCTACATCTCCCCTCGCCATCCGCCTCGTCTCGCCCGAATCAAGCACAAGCTCGACGTCGCCCTCGATGACGACGCCGTAGTCCAGCGATACGGTGCGGTGCATGGGGGATAGGTGGCCGGGCTCGACGTCGACAAAGCGGAGGACTGTTCCACCAGTTGCGACAAGGCCGGGCGGGCTGCTGAGATAGGGTTTATAAGTGTTGATGTCGGCGTCGGCGTTGAGGTCGACAGGGAAGCCTTTTGTGACGTAGCCGAGACCGAATGCTGCGCCGGGAATTTGTTCAAATTTGTTTTCGTCGGAGAGGGCGTCTGAGAATATTGCCTTCTTAGTGGTTGGGTCGTGGGTTGTGATAAAGCGTTTGAGCGGTGGTAGGTTGTTCTCTGTGGTGCTTTTGGATGCCATGTTGAATCTGATGGTCTAAGCAAGACAATTCGTCGAAGAGATGTTTGGTGGTATTGATTGTAGTCTTGATTGAAGAAGAAATTTGAGACAGAATCGTGAATTGGATAGCTTTAGGTTGTCTGAGGCTCATGCAAGTACCCAGTCTAGGGATGTGGAGGATGGACTGACAACGTCAAATGCCGACTGGAAGTGCGGCATCATATCGGACCCCGCTTTGTGTGGAGTATAGCACATACCGAGTAATCCTAACACGGATAATTATTTTGAAAGTACCCGCCGAGATGGGCGCTTGTATTTGAAAATGTTTTGGACCCTGGTGGCAGTGTCGCATCGAAGGCCGATGTGGAGGACCCTGGTCCGAGCCAGCAAGCAATCAGCAAATGCAACCCCAAAAAGGACACTTCGTCTGGGTCTGGAAATCGCACAATACTGCTCTTCAGTGATTACACACATCCGTGAGGTAAAATAACAAACCATGGCAGACTACGCCTCCCACTTCACCATCGCCAACATCCCATACGGCATCGCCAGCTCACCCACACGCCCAACACCCCAGGCCGCTACCCGGATCAGCAACATCATCATCTTCCTCTCAGAACTCAGCGCTACACCCCCCTTCACTCAAATCACCACCAACCCTCCTCTCCCCGCTATCTTCGCCCTCTCAACCCTCAACGCCCTCGCCGCCCTCCCGCCCACTACCCTCTCCCAGGTCCGCGCTGCAATCATCTCAGCATATACATCGAATCTGCACACCCCGTTCTCCGAGGACATACAAGCCGTAACGCTCCACCTCCCAGTTTCCATTGGCGATTTCACAGATTACTCTGCGTCTGTCGCCCACGTGCTCAATGCCGGCGAAGCCGTGCTCGGAAAGCGCGAATTGCCCCCCGCGTTCCACGCATACCCAGTCGGATACGCAGGGCGCTGTTCGTCGATTAGCGTTGCGCCGACAGATGTCGTGAGGCCGTTGGGGCAATATATTGAATCGTATGCAACACCAGAGAAGAAGATTATATTTGGCGCGTCGCGGGCGCTGGACTACGAGCTTGAGGTTGGCGCTGTGATTGGGGTGCCGGTGGAGCCTGGGTCGAAGCTATATGCGCGGGACGCAGATGGCCATGTGTTTGGGTTTGTATTGGTGAATGATTGGTCGGCGAGGGATATCCAAGGGTTAGAGATGAACCCGTTGGGGCCGTTCAATGGGAAGAATTTTCGCACGAGTGTGAGTCCTTGGGTTGTTACGGTGGAGGCGTTGAGGCCTTTTGCGGTCAAGGCACCGCAGCGAATGAGTCCTGTAGCTGCGTTCATGGATGATGAGGGGGCACCGAATTATGACATTCAACTTACTGGTGAGATCAGGAGGAACGGAAATTCAACGACGACATGTAAGGTTGGATTTGAGACTATGTATTGGACGTTTAGACATATGATCGCACATCATACGGTTGGTGGGTGTGGATTGAGGACTGGCGATTTGGTCGCGAGTGGGACAGTGAGTGGGGACAAGGAGAGTGAGCATGGGTGTTTGTTGGAGCTGACGAAGAATGGGAAGAAGGCGAGTGTGTTGAGTGATGGGAGCGAGCTGAGGTATCTTGAGGATGGAGACGAGGTGAAGTATACTGGAGTGATTGGCGATGGGAGCGCTGGTGTTGGATTTGGAGAGTGTGTTGGTGTGGTTAGGCCGGCGGTGCGGTGGTAGGACAGGATTATATTAGAGACGAGGCAACAATAAAGTGAAGTTAGGAATGGTAATTACATCTACTTCACTTAGTAATAAGTAAGCAACAACTCGAATTGTGAATGGACCCTATCCCCTACGTCGAGTGCTGGGACTTTTGCCTGCAGCATTCGCGTACGAGGGCGTAGCGCCGCTCGATACAGCACGTGCCATCTCCTTGCGGTCTCCAGCAATCGGCTTCGCGGTTTTCTTCGGCACGGTGTCCTTGGAGGTCGGGGCGTTCCAGTAGTACACAACCTGGAGGAAAAGAATGAGGTTGAGCGCAAAGCCTGCGATGAAGCCGTAGAGAATGAGCGGGTCGTCGACTTCCTGAAGGGTGGTGAAGATGCGAGAGAGGGATCCAAGGAGGTAGTTGACAACAGCAAATGCGCTCAACTGCCCTGTGCCACCCTCCATCCAGATGGTCAGGATCTGAGGCACCTTGCTTGCCACGCCCAAGACGCCAGCAGTAGCCTGCAAGAGACTCAGTCTCTCGTTGTCCACCCACTGCTCGTTGAAAAGCGCACTCCCGGCAGCAACCAGGCCACCAAGCCAAGCAGCGATACCGAGGTTGTTGCCGCTGTACTTCAGGACCAGACTCGCAATCGCAATGTTCTGGATCAAGATAAGCGCCGTCTCGCCATACGTGCTGAACGGGAACTCGTGACGCGCATTGTACGACAGCGAGATGAGGTATGCGCTGGACTCAAGCAGGTACGACAGGAAGGAGAGGCCCTCAGCGGACTGCGAGTTGATGAGTTTGAGGAGCTGCGGCACTTTGACGATAGACGAGGCGCCGATGATGCCGATTCCGAGGCCCTTGGAGATGGCCAGCTTAAGACACTCAATGTGAGAGGGGTCGATGTCAAGAAGGAGCGTCTTGTAGCATGCTGGGCCGATGAGCGAGGTCCCCAGCTCGGCGATGGGCTGGGGGAGATTGTGCGTGATAGGCTGCAGAATCGAGCGGACTGCGTCCATGTTGGCGATGTTGAGAGGGTGAGATGACAGTGAAGGACCTGGGATGGTTGGTGTCGCTCCATAACTTTTGGTTGCGCGCTGACGTAACCCCGAACCGCCACGTCACAGGACACACTTTTCACTGCAGTCTTGTTTCTACCGCATCGCAAAACATCGATACATATCTGCATTACTACTAACATTACGTATGGTCTCCTATCCTCCGTATCCTCTCCTAGAGCATAAACAAAAGAAGTATATTGTATAATACAAATAGGTCCATCAACCAAAACCTATCGAACATCCCAGAGGACGAAATGCCGGTGACGAACGGCCAACAAGGGCAGATGAATCAAATTCGTTGAGTGTAAAGAACCTGGCCCATGATTTAAAACACGTACTAGAATAGTATTAGCGTAAACACAATCCACATATCAGTCAGGTGTGAGCAGACTTACTGGAATAAACAGGTACGGCACCTGCTTCTCATACTCAACCCACGCCTCCCCATACTTAGCCCTACACTTCTCAATGTCGCGAATCGCACGATGAATAATCATGCCTGCAAAAAACACCGAATAAAACCACGGAAACGGTGAGCTGAAACCTGTAATCAAGCCCCAAGAAAGCGCAAAGAACAAATCGCAGGTGTAATGAATCTTCCGTGCCTTGCCATACCAGCCGTCCGCAAGAATCTTGATTCCAGACTTTGTTTGGATGGTCTTTGGGTTCGCGATTCGGCCGTATTTGAAGTAGGGGAAGGTGGTGCGCTCTTCGACGACACCACGCTCTTCTTGGCGGAACTGGTTCTTCTGGCTGTTGGTCGTGTCCCAAATGTAGTAGAAGCCGAGGTAGGCAACGGTGAGGAGAGCGATGAACCACGACGGCCATGTGTACTCAGACGGGTCATGAGTAGCAACGAAAAGAATGCAGTGGCAGTATGACAATGGTACGCCTGCCATGTTCCAGAAAATGAGCATGAAGCCGAGTTTCTCATAGTACATATCCCAGGACGTGATAATCAGATGTTCGCCCTTGGAGCAAGCGCCGGCGTAGAGGTAATGGGCGAAGAGGAGGAAGACGGCCTCCATGGAAGGTTTGCCGTACATCTCATATTGCTTCAGGCATGTACCAAGAGACAGGAAGAACAGGATGAACCACGGAATGCGGACCTCAAGGAACATCTTGAAATCGAGAATTCCAAAAAGACGTGGGTTCAGCTCTGAGCCAAGAAAGAAATCCACAATCAGCGACCCAGTCATGCGGACAGTGGCGCCACGATATAGGGCAGACACGTAAGCGATAGTTGAGCACAGGAAGCCTGAGATGATAGCTACGCTCATGATATGGCCAAACTCGTCAATGAGCGTATAAAGCTTGAAGATTCCTGTGAAATGGAGAATCAGGCTGATGACAATGCTGGAGTAGAACGACCACATAGCAGAGCAATAGTAGTCGAGCTGCTTTCCATCGAGATGAGGCAGGCCCTTCCCTTTGCGGTAGACTCCAGGCATCAACATGTAAAATGCCATTTGTGCAAGCCCAAAGAACCAGTAGATCTGCCACGCACGATTGTTGGGGTATGCCTCCGTCTTGACCAGGTGCCACATGTGTGCAAAGAACTCCTGCCAGCCTTGTCCTTCGGCGGGAATCGGGAATTTTCCGTCGTAGAAGATGGATCCAATCCACATGTAGTACATGAGTGCAGGGAAGCAAATCATCATGGCGCTCATTCCGAGAGCACCGCCAAATTCGTTTTTGCCTCCTTCATCCTTGGCTGGAAAGTTCTTCTCGGCCTCATCCTTCCAATCGAAGACGGTCTCCTCCGCCTTCTTATCGACGTGTCCATTCGTGTGTCCGTTCGTGAACCCATTCGCGTGACCATTCCCATTTGCATACCCGTTTCCATACCCGTTCGCATGTCCATCATCAACTTCCTCTGTCTTTACTCTTACCTCCGGCTCTGGTGTCGTCTCATATGCGCTATCAACATCTGAAGCCAAAGACTTTCTCTGAGACCTTCTGCGTCCTGGAGTCTCGACAAAGCCGGGTCGCGAAGGCTTGCTAAGCGCACATCAGCACTCACCCGTCTTACATAAGCTATAGAATACGACTTACACAGGTGTCTTGCCGGACTGAGATCGCGTCACTCGTAGCGACATAGTGTGCTATGTGTATAGTTGTGGCGCCACTTCAATTCAGGGGTTCAAGGTGCAGCAAAAAGTCAAGGAATGAGCGACTCGCCGAAAAGGACAATGGCACGACAAAATGATTGTGGGGTGGAACAGTCACTGAACGATTATTGGCGACGGCCGTGAGGAACTACAATGGCAGACAGTGCAGAGACGAAAGTCGTGTGCAAGTGTTTTGCCGGAAATTTGGTTGCTAGGCAAAGGAAAGAGGTGGCCAATCGGAGGGCAAGGAATCTCCAGGCGGCAAAAGTTCACGACCCATTTGGCCACCAACATGAATAGTTACGTCAAGGTAGGATTCGTTCCAGTAAATTGATTTACCAATACAATCATTAAATGGCGTGGTAAGGTAGGGAATTCGAAAAAAACCCACTTCCAAACGAGAAAGCGATACATAGACCCCCAGATTGAAATTTCGAATGACTCCCAACTAGGGTAGTGAGAGACATCTAGGTTTCCTTTTTGTCGCCCCTAGTATTTAGCGAAGCCTATTAGAATGATATGTGCATTTATTAGCGTGTGCCGTATTGCCTTGCCGCCTCACGGTATTGTAATCACAAAGACAAACCCAACAGAACTCATGGCCACATTTTGAGCCTGGTATTCCGTTAGGCATAAGTGGTGAGTGTGAGGCCAGTTACCTACACTTCATGTGATCACATCCATGCGTTTTCTGGATGTGGTAGCCGCAGTCTTTCCCGGGACATTTTTTCGAAATTTTGCCAATGGCATCGACACTCGCAGCTTCCTGAGCTTTCTGGTCGCGCTCCTTGAGACCGGAAGACCGGTAGTCGTACTGTTCACAGGTCTCGCCCTCATGCCATGTGATTTCGTGGATGGTGCATAGTTTATAGCCACAAGAGGCACAGGTGAAGATGTTGCTATCTTCACCGTTCAAGTGAACCTGGCCTGAACTGCAAGCTCGACACCATCGAAAATCGGCTGTCGTGAACTGTTGGCTTAATCATTATTGATTCGACATATGACAATACTTACGGTCATTGTTGATAGAGGCTCGAGTGATATAGGTATCGTATTGCAGGAATGTATCTGGCGCTACGACTTGTTGGATTTCGTGGTAGGATAATATCGTCTTGCATTTACTTTCTGGGCATTTGGCTTCTCTCCAGCTACTGTCTTGAAGCTGTGTTGTGACCCATCCAGTATAACAGGTAGCGCATACTTTTGGAGGATGGTCACACTGAGCAAGTGATGGCAGTTCTCGAATGGGATAATTGTCGTCACAAACTTCGCAGTTGCGGGATCCCATAGCAATCTTGTGAGAGGCCGCTTCTGTTAGAGAAACGACTCCGTTTGAGCATATCGAGTCTGAGTCTGAGTCTACACTGATAGGATTTCCGCGGGTACCTTGATAAGCGGAAGCCGAAGATCCAGCATTGTCACGATATTCCGAAGCGTTACGAGAAGAAGCTAACAAGCTTCCCATGAATTTCGTATCAGAACCTACATTGGGAGCAGGCGATTGTATGGTTTGGTCATTCCGACTTTCAACACAACCTAATCTTTGACTCTGCACTAGCGGAAAAACCCCTCTCCCTCTAGTCTCCACAGGAAGGCTGGTATTCGAATTCCTTTGCAAATCACCAGCAGCCAATCTGCCTATGGCAATGATACCATCATTGCTTGGGCTTGGAGTTTCCGGTCGTGGTCTCCGTGTCATATGACCGTCAATGTGTTGGCTTAGTCTTCGCTTGAGGCGATGAGGCCGACTTTGCAGAGGTAATTGTGTATCCTTGGACATCCGATCCTGCTGATAAGCAGACTCGGCTGGCTCTGAAGGTTTTGGAAGCGGCCGTGCAGACCCTTTAGCCATTACCGGCCGCGTTGGAGTAGAACTCGTCATCTTATTCTAGGGTATATCCTAAGTGAGAAAAGAGTAGTTCTGTAGTGTTGGTGGCGATGTAAGAGTTGAGATTATCTAAGGTAAGTGTGGTGGGGGTCAGCTGTCAGTAGTCGTGGCTGCAGCTTCCCGTTTCGTAATGACAAAAGCTTGTGAAAATTTTCGCAGACGTGGTAAGTTCAGCTCGTAGCGAAGAGAAGAATAGGCTGAATATAACTACTCGAAACTGTTAGTTAGTCGGGAAATAGTGGTGTCGTAGGCAGAGCACTGCTCGTGGAGTTGTTCATTAGAAATTACCGTAGATGCTTTTCATGGCCGTTCGAATACTTCTGTGAGAGAAGTACTATAGGAATTATCAGTGGTTATCGAAGTATCGTAATGCGAGAGAATACCGCCGGAATAATGGAGACTTGGCCTTGCCTATCACATCAAAATGGTCAATTTTACGTGCATGCAAAGTTTCCTAGACACAGGGATGCGGTGAGAACAGTTACAGCCACTTACGCAATAGTAACAAATGATATACAACTAGGCTCTAGCTGAACACTTCCTCCAGGCCAATCGCCACCGTGGCTACCGAACAACCAAAATCAGGCTCTCACTATGAAACCCTGCCACACAAATCCATCTTTGATCCGTTGGTATTCAATATCTGATTGGCAGTACGGGCTGAGGCCATGGCCGAATTTCTGTCATGTCCAGACCCATCATAACCCAATTCGCAAACTCCTGTTGCTCTGACGAGAACAATATTCGTGTTAGAGTACATGCCACAGTCCCTATATTGCTGTGGTCGTTGGTATGCAGCACCATACCCTCCTGTGTCCTATCCAGAGTGCTCGAAAAAGAGCAATGATACAATTTTCATGAACATTTTAGTGCGAGCCTTATATCTGCTGAGGTGTCGTCCCTGCACCGTGTGGTGGAGGTGCGGGCGCCAGATCCCTCCTTTCACTCAGATCTCCGGTTGGACTTGCTACAGCGGCTTGTGGCCCCGGAACTGTCATGTTTGCGGGAGGTGGTGGAGTTGGTTGAGGTGAGATACCCGCGGGTCGGTGGTAACCTGTGTCAGTAAATCGACCGGACTGCATCTCGTAGTTGTCGCCATCTTCTGATGAGGAGTAATCATATGTGTCCATCCTCCTTTGTCCGGCATACGGACTTGCTGCTGGCATCTGGCTTTGATAATTTGAGACTTTAGTCGATATGGTTGAACCCATGGTGTCAGACCGGTAGTTACTGGATGCTACTGTGTCACTTCGGTCTACCGCATAAGGGTTATTTCGTCTGCGTTGTGAATCATTTATTTGCTGGCGAAAGACGTTTCCTCCATGATCGTCGCCAGGCGCTGCCGGACTCGATGCAAAGCCTGATGCCTCGCCACGTTCCATGTCCATAGGGGAAGCCATTGACCGCAATGGCTGTACATCCTCGTCGACCATGATTACAGGATTGGGGGCGGGAGGGGGGGCTGGTCCGCGACCCCACGCGCGGATAGGATAAGCACGGCCCTTGCGCCATGTCTCTGACACTGGCGGGAAGTATTGGCGGTATGAGGCCCAGGCAACGAGTATTCCAAGCATAGCTCCAGAGATGACGTCGAAAGGGTGGTGGCGAGCGTCCATGATTCGCGTGCCGGTGATGAGGGCAGCGCCTAGAGTAGGGACCATAACAATGAAAGTGCGCCAAACTTCGCCCTTTGCATCAAGGACGTGCAGTTTTGCGGCGAGGTAGAGTGAGAGGTAGAACAGGCCAGCGAACGAGACTGTGTGGTGTTAGCGCAACTTCACACATCAGCTGATTTGACGCACCACTGCTGTGTCCGGAGGGAAAGCTCTTGAAGCCATCTGAAAGAATGTAGTTGTCTGTCTGGTCGCAAATCAGAAAGGTCTGGAGCTTTCTGGGGGTTTTGTCGACACGGTCCATGTTGACCAAACAGCTGTAGGGGGTTAGCGGTCGCCAGAAGGCTGTGTGAACAGGACATACCGGTCAATCAGGTCTGGCCGGGGCTTCCCAATAGCGTTCTTCAGTGCTCCAGTGATGGTGAAGGCAGCCCCCACGGCCAAGCCCAGGCCCAGGATGCCGCAGTTCAGCTCCCATAGGCGATCCTTGAACCTATATCGACCGCTCAGGCGCTTGATGCCGGCTCTTCCTGTGGGCATCTCGGTTTGGTGGGAGAAGAGGCCGTCGATGACCATGGTGTACAGGCCGATGATGACGGCCGGGGCGAAGACGACATAGACACATAGCCATGGGACGGGCACGCGCTCTTTCTTGGCGAAGGGATAGTGGAGGGTGTAGTTGTCGAGAGAGAAGGGCTGGTGGAAGGGCGGTATTTTGTCGACGATGGTGAAGGTGCCAATGAGCACGCTGTGGGTGTTAGGACAGCCAGGGCCAGAGGCAGGAGGCAGGAGGCAGGAAGCACTCACACTATTATAAGGTAGTCGATAATGTAGGAGAAGATGACTTTCTTGGGGAGGCGCTTCTTGGAGAAGGGAAGGCGCTCGGGGAGCTGTTTGGACGTCCACTGGTCCATGGCGCACTGCCGCGAGCGAGCACGCTCCGGACGTGCAGAGCGGTGGTGTAGCTGGATGGGAGGCGGCCGGCCGAGCTGAGCAGGACGGCAGTTATCAGACGGGCGACTCTCCTGGAGCGACGCGCAAGGGAAGAGCAGGCAGGAAGGAGAGCACCGGCAGACGGGCAGACAGGGCGTATATATCCGCTGGCAAAGGCAGGCCTCGTCAGCACAAAGGTTCAGCAGCGCCCAGAAAGGCAGTGTGAAGATGTCTCGACTGTCCAGGCTAGGGCTGCTGCATGGCCTGCATGGCGGTACTGTTCTCAGCGTGGCTGAGGAGCTGACGCTAGCCCGCGGCCGGTGCAGCCGCTTGCATCCTCGGGCCCTTGGAGCCCTTGGGGCCCGGCCTGGCAGTTGGCACACGGTCTGCGCCTGTGGGTTCGTGCAATTGGCTGTCCCACGCGCTGCTTGGTCCCTTCGAGCTGCAAATTGCCTGCCCACCATCCGCCGTCTGCCGCCGTCTCGCGCGCGCATTACGACGTGGTTGTGGCGGCACCGCCCTGCACAGGCCCCGACCGCCCGCCAGTAGCGCCGCAGGGCAATCGGCCTATTTTGTCAACCACCACCACGCAGCAGGCTTCGCCTCGTCTATCTATTTACGCGCCGACCGCTCTCGTCATTGGTCAGCCTCCTCGCCGTGCCACTCCTCCCATACATCTCGCCTTACATAGCACCACCGCGCAATGGACTGGCTCTCCAACCTCTCGGGCGCCGCACCGCCTGCCAAAGCCTCCGTCGCGTCGATCTCCCTCCCCGACCTCTCCCTGCCAGGCATCCCACGCCCAAAGCTCCCGGACCTGCGCCATCCCTACGTCGCCATTGGCGCTGCCTCTCTGGGGTCCCTCCTGCTGCTGGGCACCGTCTCCAGCGCCCTCAGGTCTGCGCCTGTCTCTGTAATTCCCTCGCCTGTTGCCTCGCAGTTGCCGCATCTGTCTGGTGAAGAGTTGCACCACTTGCCCTATCCTCCCAATGCCCTGCCTGGTGCCAGAGACGTCCAGTCGCCCTACGGCTCCGTCAGAGTCTATGAATGGGGCCCTGAGGATGGAGACAAAATCTTGCTCATTCATGGCATTTCCACCCCAGGCATTGCCCTGGCAAACCTCGCTCACAAGCTCGTCAGGAGAGGGTGTCGTGTCATGATGTTTGGTAGGTGTTTTCCTACATCGCCACAACATCAATCGTTTCTGCCGAGCCTTGAAAATGCTTATTTAGATTCTTTTGTATTGTCATTTTCTCAAAATTCTTCATTTGGGTTGATTCTGTTTAAATTTAGTTACGACTTTTATCTCATGTCGCTTCAGACGTCAGTGAATGACGTATTCCATGTCCATTCCATCTAAACAGACTTCAAACCCACCAATCCCTCACTAACACATTCAGATCTCTTCGGGCGTGGTTTCTCAGATGCTCCCTCACCACTGCAGCACAAGTACGACTCCTGTCTGTACTTCTCCCAAATTCTGCTCTGTCTGCAGTCTTCGCCGATTTCATGGTCGGGTCATCGCTCATTCACCATCATTGGGTACTCACTGGGCGGGGCCATCGCGGCCGACTTCACCTCTTACTTCCCGTACCAAGTCTGCGGCCTTGTGCTAGTAGCTCCAGGAGGCCTTATCCGTAAAAGGAACATCAGCCTCAAGAGCAAGCTCCTCTACCAAAGCAGCTGGCTGCCTGAGTGGATGGTGCACCGAATGGCAGCAAATCGGTTGTGGACGGGACGAAAGAATGAGGATGTTGTTGAGCCCGAACCGGAAGCCATTGAGAACGTTGAGACGACAACAATCAAACCAGCAAGCGATGACACGAGGTCTGTCCGATCTGGGAAATCTGGAAGGTCGTCCCACTCGGAAAAAAGCCGAAGGCACAAGCACAAGAGGCGCGAAAGTTCAGCCGGAAGCCGTGCCCGCGCTCCATCTGAGCCCATTCTCGAGTTGGAAGAAGAAGATGACGATGACGCCAGCACAGTCTTCCTCCCTTCCAAGAAGGAACTCTTATCAGGAAATACGCAGAGCACCGTGTCTTCGGTCGTAGATTGGCAAATCCAGCATCACAAAGGTTTCGTCCCCGCCTTTGTATCCTCAATTCGGTATGCGCCCGTTCACGAACAACATGCTCGATGGTCCGTTATCAGAGAAAATATCGAAGCCGGTAAGGGTCCGTTGAAGGAAGTGTGGCTTGTTCTTGGGGAAACAGACCCTATTATCATCAAGGAGGAGCTCATGGAAGACGCAACCGCAGCCCTGGGTGAAGAAAATGTTCGCATCAGGGTGGTTGAAGGTGCTGGTCACGAAGTTGCAGTCGAACGAGCCGAAGAGGTCGTTTCAGTTGTGGGCAGCGTATTGGGGTGGCATAAGAAGCCCAGATCATCCAAGTCGCATAAGAAGCGTAGTTTCTTTTGAGCCATTGAATCAGAGCTCTACAGACGACGAAGAAAACAAATATATAGTATGTGCAACGAAGCCCGGCGTATATATACGTAAACGCAATGTAGAAACGAACAAAATTCACTCAATCATTTCTTGTCACGTCTTTGCCCCCCATTGTTGACTCATCTGCATCCCAAATCCCATCTCTCCTCCCAAAACGCAAAGCATATCGAATTTCCCAAAATGCAATACACCCCCATCCTCGCTTACCACGGCCCCTACCCTACCCTACCTACCTAACTTGCTTATCAACCTGGCGAGCTGAAAATCGCGCGCAAGGCACGTTGCGAGACTAGGCGGAGCGTCCGATGACGCCGGCGGTGCTAGCGGCGAGTCTGGACTCTGGGCGTGTGTGAACGACGGCTGTTTTGAGAGGATGGAGAAAGACGGGGTGGATAGATATTGGGTGACGGGTGGATGGGAAGTTGTGAGATTGGATGGGGAGGAGGGAAAAGGGGAGGGGGGGGGGAGGAATAAAGAGGAGTGTTACGATGGGATGGAGTATATGGGAAAAAAAATCAATGGAACATACACAGGACACACATTTGTGCGAAGAAACGTCACAAAAAAAAGAAAAAAAATATCAATGTAAGAAATGCCATGCTGATTCCTGGATCTGTACCAAGATCCAGGGAAGGTGGTAGAACGCCGTGGTATACAAATAGCAGTAAACAATAGATGGACAATCATCATGTCATGACTTCCTTTCCTCGCCTGCCACCCATCTTCACTCCACTTTCACCGCAATTAGCGATTACCCCGCCGTAGTATCAACCCCGTACCAAACCAAATGCGCATTACTCGCTGAGCTTAGACACGAGTCTGTCGGAATGGCTCGTACGCGGTTCCACTCTGTCCATGGCCTGCACCGCCAACGTATCCCGTGTTCTGGGCGGGGAACGCAGGGCTAGCGACACGCTCGTATGTGTATGGCGTCTTCTCAACGCTGACCTTCTTGTGCGCCGACTTGCCGCTGCAGCAGCACACGCTGAGGAGCCAGAACAAACCAGATGCAACACCAAAGGCGACGGCGAGCCAAACAACGGACAGCATCTGCCTGCCCATGGTAGCCTTGATGTTGTAAGGCTTAAGCACAGATTCAAAGACACCGACTAGGGCACTGTACACAGCGGTAGCGGTAGAAGCAGCAGCCAGGATGAAGACGGTTTGCGCCTATCACAGAATTAGCCCCCGGTTCATAACAAGAAAATCAATGAATCCAAACTTACAGTCGAAACAATCGTAGTAACAAGGCTACCCCACCGGCTGAAGATGGCAAAAAACCCAATGATAAATTCAGCCACGCTGAGAATCAAGGCAATACCAAACGACCATACCATCCATCCTGCAACCTTCTTATACGTCGCCAGGCCCTTTTTGAGATCCTCGCCAAGAACCTTTTGCGCACTTGTGTCCTTGAGCTCCCACACGCTGAAGGGATCAAACCAGAAGTTTGTTTTGGAGGCAGAGCAAAAGGTAATGGTTTCCTTGCCCGTCTTGTCGTCCTTGTCGCCCTCGCAGTAAGACCAGAGACCGACTTGGTAGAAGTCCTTGAGTTCCTTGGATGAGGCGGCGCCTTGGAGGGCTTGGAGGAGGTTGTTGTCGATGTTGACGCTGTCGGGGAGATGGTCAAGCACGTTCTTGGGGTCGGATGTAAAGCCACTTGTGTCTGCCTACGGGGTGTGTTAGTGTTTGGAGCACAATGGGGTTGTGTGTGACATACTTTGAAGAAGTATAGATCGCGCCCTAGTGGTGTGCTGGGAGCCTTGCCGCCCTTTGATAGCTGGCCGATCATAACGATGATAATGCATAGCAGTGACGCGAAGGTCAACAGCATGGGCGTCAGTATACACGCGAATCGCCCGATTTTGCCCATCTTTGCGGTTCTGAGCTGTGTTGCTTGGGAGTTGTGGGGTTAAAGTATGCGGCTGGGAGGCCTGCTGTCTGGGTCGTCAGGTGCAGATACAAACGATAGTGATTCACTAGCGATGGGATGCTCTTGTACAGGTGTAAACAGGAATTAAAGCGTGAAGAATGGACAGAAGCCAGAGGGCTGAACGACGGATAATTAATTGGCGTGGAGGGTCAGCCAGCCTTTTGTACAAATGCAGCCGCAGCGCACCAGCGCCCAGGGAGCTGAAAGTCAGAGACCCACAGCTGCACCACGCTATCCCGCCCACCAGGGTGCACGGACGACTTCGCCCCTCGGGAGGAACTGATTGCGTGAAGGAGCTGCGGCTGGGTCAAGCCTCACGAGGCTTGGGGCCCAAGTGGGTTAATGCGTCTTGATTCTGCTGACACGCTTTGCTGGACTGGGTAGGCCGAAGAAGAGAAGCGACTGGTGGCAGATGGCGGTGCTAGGCCACGAGCACTTCCTGCTACGGCCAAAACGCTGTTGCCCACTCAGCTACGTGCCCATTGGCACATGCAAAGAACAGCTGGGCTCAATTACCGTTACCGTTACTGCCGCCGTGCACGCAGGGTTGTGGGCATGCTCAAGCCTCAATCCTGCGTCATCTAGGACTGAATACAAGAACGGCATCAGCAGCTTCCTCAGGTACCAATTCCGTCGTGCGATGATCAAGGGCCAGAGCAAGCGCTTCAATCAGCATCCAGCAATGTCGGCAAGGAAATAAGATCCTTCAGCACCTCATCGCCATCGGCTCGGCCCACCGACAGCCGTCCAAACGATGCGATTGTCAAGTCAGGCCAACCATGCTCATGTCATCAATGTTGCGCGCAACAGCTGCAAGTCGAGCATAGTACAGTAGGTACAGTACCTGCATGCCCAAATACTTGTGCCTATGTTGTGGCACAACGGCCAGACATCAAGTGCACACAAGCACCCACGTTGTCCAAGTGCAGCCTCTGCTCGGCATCGACTGTGGCTGAAGTGTCCAAGATTTGACGGTGGTTTTCTCGCTTGCCGCCTCTTCTCCTATGCCTTTTGCGCAGTCAGCAAGAGCTATTTAAAGCAAGCCCCGCTCTGCGCTAGCCACATCGGGCCAAAGGTACGCACGAGCGGCCCGCCACTGACTGCCAAGCCGTTAAGGAAGGCTGAGCACGTTTGATCGGTGCTGGGAGTCTGGGACGGGAGGCCCAAAGCCGTGCTGGGGCTGCAAATCTGGAGAAAGGGACACAGGCACCGTGTTTGTCTGGTTTGCTCCATATGCCGCGTGGACTCGGCTACTCTCCGCTCCTACTACTGCACGCGGTACTTTGAGTGATGCGCAACACGCACGATGCAGATTAGGCCTACACACTTGTTTCTTGTTACGCGCGTCGTAAGAACATCATCTGCGTCGCCTACCCCAACAACCTGGCCATCACAACTAGACATCACGAGTGGACATCATGAGTGGACAAAAACTCTTCACAATGTAGTAATAGCGGTATTCGAATCCGCCTTCTCAGGCTTGCTTACTCAACTATTGCTATCTGCATCTTTGGTCCTCGTGTGGCGTTTCTGTCGTTGGCGAGGACGCGCGTCACCCGTCCACCACCGCTCTGCGGATCCCCACTGTGTACAACGCATCTTCATGCTAGGCTTGCACTTTTACAAAAATCCAAATCTCTTACAGGACGTGATTGCCATCGCGTCATAGGTAGAGTAGCCAGGTGCTCGTGACATAGGAAAAATGAACAAACGAAATGATATCGCAAATGTATCCCAAAAAATGCAAATGGTATAAGCCGTGCTGCAGCCCCTGCGCACCCAATGTAGAAGTGAAATGCAGAATCATCAAAGGATCCTGTCTCGCCGCAAAAACATGCTACGTGACCCATAGGAAATGCCTCTGCTGAGGATGGTGCAGACATTAGAGGTTAACACTAATGATCCTGACAAGATGCGCCAACAAACGCCGTGGAAATGTGTATGGTCTTTGGAGTATGGTTACAGGCGCAAAGCCGAACATGGTACTGCGTGTTCCAGAAACATCGCTAGCCACCTGCCTGCGCTCGGCTTGATTGGTGGATGCGGAATGGTTACCGAGTCGTCTAAAGTGTGGTCGTGGTCGTGGTAGGCCCTCAGCGCTGTTGATTGCGAGGGTCTTGATTTCGGGGATCCTGGTGGTTGGGTCGTGATCGACCGCCTTCGCCCCGTGATTGGATCCATTGCGAATTGCCGCTGAGGCGGCCCTCGAGTGCTTTATCAGCATCTGCGTCCTGGCGGCGAGGAGCGACTTGGCCGTTCATGATGTCCTCGGCACGGAGCTTGCTGACTTCGTGTGCGATGGAGGAGATGACATAGCCGCGTAGTTCCTTGCCTTCGCGGAGGTCTTCGCCTTGGAGTCGGAACTTTTCTTGCTTCGACATGTTGCTGCGTCGAAGAGCACGGATCTCGTCCATGATGTGAAGGACGACGGCTTCGGAAGCACGACTGCGCTCGGCGGCATGCTTCGAAGGGTCACGGATATATCTGCGTGTGACGTCCATGGCGCCATCGGCAGAGAATGCAATGCAGTAGGAGAGTTTCTTGCCCCATCCTGTGCTATGTTAGATTGCGTTGTATGCAGGTGGTGATTGCGATGACGTACCTTCTGTGTATAGCCTGGGCTTGTCCCAGGCCTCCTCACAAACGTCTACGTGTACCCATCGCTTGCGATGTACCGAGTAGACCTCAGTCCAGACATGGTCCTCGGCGTTCCAGACCCAGCGTACTCTGTAGCCAACGGCACGGCAGAGCATGGTGAAGCAGTTGGCCCATTCGCCACATCGGCCTTTGCGAGTTTGAAGCAGGACAAAGGCGTCGTTGTAGCGGGGAAATCGTTCAAAGTTCTTGCAGCCCTCGTGTGAGCATTGGTAAGCCTCGACTTGCGTGGCGCTGCGTGCTTGTTCGTCGGGTAGTGGTGCGGTCAGGCCCATGGCCACGGTAGGCGAATAGCATCTTGAGCAGACGGGGTTGTTGACCCAGCTGAAGAATTCTCGCTTGAACCATCGCATTAATGCGCGGACGACACAGTCTTGGTAGCCCCAGGCGGCCTTTTTGCCTGCGCCCAGGCTCTCGGCCTCGGCCTGCAGGATCTGGCTCTCCTCCTCGGCTTCGTTGTAGATCTGCTCCAGAGGGACGACTCGCAGAGCCTCGTCGAGCAGCCCGGGGTTTTCCCAACGCGTAGGCAGGGCGGACAGAGAAAGGAGCATGTTGCGAAAGCGCAGCGAGCGTGCATCATGTGGCGCTTCAGGCATCAGGGGAATGTTTCGGATGGAGGAGTAGGTGGGCGGTGCGTTTGCGGAGGGCGGCTGGGGAGTGCCGTAGTCCCGCGGTGCTGGTGAAGCGGACCGTGATTGCGATTGCGATGTGATTTCGTTGAGCCGCTTTGTGCTGAGGACGGTGCGGAAGCGCTCAGTCAGTTCGGCGGCCATCCGATCGTCGACAGGCGCTTGGCCGGCGCCGTATGGGTGGTCCATGGTGCAGGAGGCGGGAGTCGTAGGCGTGGGTGGGAGCGTGGTTGGGAAGTGGTGGGAGTCGCGGGCGGCGGTGGGTTGGTATTAACTGGCTGCGGTCGGGGGTGGCTGCACAGCCGCGGATGATGTGCGAGGCGGAGCAGACAGGCCAGCGAGCAGCGCGGGCGGCGGTTATTCTGGGACAGAGCCTCGAGCGCGGGCGGCAATGGGCAGGCGAGAGGTCGACGAGTTTGCAGCGCGCGCAACGGGCTCTCAAGTGAGCGTAGACAGGTCGAGTCGAGTCTTGGGCGTGCAGGAACGAGAAGGTGCAACGGGGTAATAGCTGATGGGGAGGTGCAGGGCAGGCGGCTTTTGGCGCTAGCCCCTTTGCGACTGTGACCGCGCGTTCCTTCCCATCGTCCACGCGGCAGCGACGACGAACCGAACGTCGCTGCTGCTTGCGACGTGATGTGCCGGGCCACGATGCACGCCGCCGCGAGCACACCAGAGCGAGGTCTTCGTCTTGCTTTTGGACACGGCGAGCATCGCCGGCTCCGCTGTCACGTCGCACCGCCGTGCTTCTCTGCGCTTCTCTGCAGCGCTGCCCGCAGCCTCTTGTGCGGCTTCTGCCCTGCGCAGGGACCCTGTGCCCGGATCCTCGTCCCTCCCACCTACCAGCCTAGCAGATTGCGCAAGCCTGTGCTAACGCAATCATCTGCAACACTGGGACGACGTGCTTGGCATTCGCGTCTCGAAATGAACTTCTGCTTTGCTTCATTTACACGCTGCCCTTCCTCCTGCCTTCGGCCTGTTCCCAGCACCGCTCCCACGCACCGCTCCCAAGCCTCGCGTTCGCGTGCCTCTGCCGTGGTGCCCGCTCCGCACATTCGCAGCCCGTGCTGCGTGCGTGCTGCGTGCTGCGTACTGCCCACCGCCTGCCTCGCCATTGGCCCACGCCGCCATGTGACGAATCACTGCGTCGCCCTGCCGTCGACTAGCCACTTGTGAGGACCGACCTTCGTCTTCTTTGCCCATCTTGTGACCTCCCCAGCCCAGCCCTCATGCCAAGTCATGTCTCAGCGAAGCTTGCGACAAGATCGCCAACCACGTTGCCCACTGTGACAAGGACAGCTTACGACTCCCTGTTCCAGACCCCACGTTGCATCCAAAATTCTACCATCTGCCCTTCCACGAATCATCACCATCCTCAAATGTGGCAAATCACACACGCCGTCTGCCCTCAACAGATCTTGAACATACTTGCCATATCGCCGCCCGTGCAGGGATCGCATGCAATCCGCTAGGACCCGCTCCATGGCATGTCGCTGATCACTATAGGTTATCGGGCTAAATAACCTGCCTTTGTTTCTCCCTGATTCATCAACTGCCTGCCCCGCACATTCTTACTCTGCTCACACACGTGTACCGCACTCGTTCGCAGCCTATTCGATAAGCGAGAGTCCACAGCCGTCTCAAATATATTCTCCACCTGGCTTTCTTCCCAACCACAAATATGCCCGCTCTCGATCCAGAAGAGGCGGTGTAGCGATTGGTTACCTAAGGAAAAATTGGTGCCTTCAAGTATATAATCTCTGCTGCAAAGAATTTAGGGTCCGGAAGTGGGTCTGTTGGTACCTGGGTTTCCTTCTGGGGACATCCAAGCCGATCAAGCAATCGGTCCATCTAGAATTCGCTGCTCAAATAGAACCTTAAAGAGCAATGTGTATTTTATTTTTTTTACCCGGTTGGAGTTAATCATCAGAACCACAGCCAAATGGAGTATGCTGCCACATAAAACAAGCCAAGTTTATGGACGTTCAAGACATCGAAGGTCTTCCATCAAGAGACGGCGGCTTGGAGATGTGGTCGGCCCGTCGACTTTGTCCGGGAATACCTATTTCCGCAAAAGTCTGCCAAACCTGACAGCCTGCAGTTTCAACCCCGAAACTAAAACAACATTTACTACTACAAACGACTTACTGGCGGTCCGTCTACACGGCTGTATCTACCCGCAACGCACATCAACGCCTTGCCAAGTCCTGGGTCATGGCGTGGCAACGATGATCGCGGAATCTATAACGTGCACTGAAACCATGCATGTATCGTGTCGCAACACCGTATATGCTCAATTGCTGGGAGGATCGGTGGGGGCTAGACGTCGATATTTTGTAATATTTAGCTCAATTTTTGAACAATGCGTTGCCAATCATTAGATCTAGTAGCTGATTGATTAGGGTTTATCCAATGCATTATTGAACACCCGATAGATAGTACCCTCATAAATCCAGGTTGAAGCAACATTCGAGCCACAATCGGCAATCACGTCTCAGAGTTTTTTTTTCACGCCACACCCTTCACCAGTGCGTGATCCAATCTTTTTTTCTGGTCTAACAGCACATTCGGAATGAAGCGGACGGGAGTCGCCTTCCTTACGATAATCCTTGAATTGATCCTGCAAAAACGACACCCGAAGTAGTAAATTCCACGCAAATATTTTTATTTCTTGAACAATAATGATTTCTTCTTGTTAGCCATGTATGATGACTTTCGACAGAAGTCTGGCACTTCGGTAATGAGACCGAAGTGAACCCATACACCCTATCATAGACCCACATAATCACCTCCTGGAGAGCATCTAAATAATGGAGTCGCTATTGATACCACCACTCTGAGCTCACAAAAAAAAAGGGGTGACCCAAAGCAGATAGACCCAAGTTTGTTTGTTGCTCTTTGGACAGTTACATAGCTCACACGCCTGAATTGCTCAAACGCGCCATTTTCGCAAACTCTTTTTGTGTACCAAGTTCACCTCCCTGGAACCCTAGAAGTCTGCCTTTTGATCCTCTCTCTAGGCACCACCGACTGCACTGATTTCCTAGCAACGCCAAATCTCTTCACTCCACTCTTCCTATCGTCTGCGTTCTCAAGCTCGGCAATGGTTTGTTCTTGGATCCGTTTCGCTACTTCTTCCCATACACCTGGCGCTCCCGTTTTAATTGTGTACATTCGACCTTCCTTTACGTAGAATCTGTACCTGGGTTCTTTCAGAACTTCAAACATTCGACCAAAGATGCCCTTTGCGCGCTGCCTCTTGGCCCACTCTTCATTCTTGGGCAATTCAATGTTTGCAAGCCGCAGTTTCCTTGCGGGTAGTGCGCGGAGCTCATGAAGGAAGGCGCTGGTATGTTTGCGGAAAGGGAAAATGCGTAATGTGACAAATTCGATCTTGGTGTTTGCTGTGGCGCTTGGCTTTGTGGTGAGTGTGAGAGCCCAATTCATCAGATCTTTTCTGTTTCGCCGCGCAAATTCTGGGATTTGGATGAAAACTTGGTGTGTGAAGGGTGCGGTTACGTATGCTAATGTCAGGGTGGGAATGGTGCCTAGAATGCCCACTGCAGTAGATATCAGCCTTCTGTACTACGATACAATACGAACTCATTGATGGATGTATATGAAATAGCAGTTCACGAATCTAACATGAATGATGTTACACCTTACAGACACATACAACAAAGTTGAAGGGGAAAGTATCAACAAGGGACAAAAGACGGAAAAAATATAGCGATGGATGAATTCGTGTACTAGACTTGAAAGGTGGCACATAGCAAAGAAAAAATTGAAAAACATTAAATAGAGGAATACAGAACTTACCCATCATTGCCTGTAACTTCCTAACATTTGGATCTGGCTGATTTTCGTTCTGCCAGAGGGGTGGAACAGCAAACACGAACGTAGTGCCACATTGCAACAGGGCTACTGCTTTCCAGAAGGAAATCCATGTGGTTCGTGCATCACCTGCATCGTAGATCAAAAGCCGAGTCTTGTACTCTAGACACCTAATCAGTCGGGTTTTGCCGAGTATTTGAATGTCTTACGTCTCTCAATCGGCTTTGCTGCACCTTTTGATGCTTGTCCGAACAAACGGAGGGTTGGGGACGTGGAAAATTTATTTTGGCAGAGTCTGCAAACAAACTGAGAGATTCGAACACGTGGAAGTGGTCTGCTGCTTTGTGACCATGTCTTTGAGCTCTTGAAGGCTGTCGTAAACGACTGAAAGCGTGACAGCATTTCAATTAATGATTTAGGGTGGAAAGGAAAACAGAGGACGCGTGTTGGTGGTGAGAACTCGGTTAGACTTGCCAACTTTGATGACAGCCTTGGCATGGAGATTCATACAGATGATACAGCAATCGCCTGCCTAATATTCTTGCAATTATGTAGTGCTCTTCATCCGTTGATCGAGTCTGACAAAAACATGTACTGAATATGCTTACTTGTAAATTGTGGTTCGAGCATGCGCACCACTGCCCACGTTTTGATTTCAAGACCACAAAAGATGCAAACCTACATCCTTCACCCGCGCGATTTTCTTCTCTAACATTACACTGGTGACGCGACTTGTTGTTGATCATGATGTCTTAGCTAAGTTAAGAGTCGACCTCGTTCTTTGTTGCGTTGTCACCTCTTAGTCGGAACTTCGGCATCCGGAAGATTACCCGAATAATTCACTCTATTGATGTGACCACGATTCAATCAATCCCTTGCTGACCTCACTTGTCGTCTGTTCTCGATATGCCTGTTTTCTGCCCATAACGATACTGTCATATATTCCGGCTCCCAATCTTCCTGATGTAAATGAGTCGTCATCATGCTGTTCCCTGCTGTGTTGCTGTCGCTCGCCTTGTTGCTCTCCCTTGGGGTTGCTTACCATGATATCAGCGACGACACGCTCAAGAAACTACCGGGCCCTGGCGATGATTTCGATATCAAAAAGGGCGCTCTGTTATCGCCTATTCTACGTCCTCGAGTGTCTGGCACCGAGGGAAATATTGCCGTGCGGCAGCATTTCATAAACTTCTTCCACGCTCGCCTCCCTGAATGGCGTATCGAACTCCATAACTCCTCGTCGACCACGCCCGTTAGCAATGGCAAAGAGGTGCCTTTTGTGAACTTTATTGCAACACGCGACCCGCCTGGTACTCTATCGGGCGACGTTGCGAGGCTGGCATTGGTGGCGCATTACGACAGCAAGTTGACACCCAAAGACTTTATTGGTGCAACAGATAGCGCAGCGCCGTGTGCTATGATAATGCATGTCGCGCGTAGCCTGGATGCAGCTTTAACAAAAAAGTGGGCTTCTACAAGTCCTGACGATTTTGATGTGGAACATAGAGGACTTCAGATACTGTTCCTTGATGGCGAAGAGGCTTTCAAATCCTGGACCGACGATGACAGTCTCTATGGCGCCCGGTAGGCTCATCCTTTACCAGACGATATCAAAATCTGACTGCATACATCTAGTGCCCTGGCTGGAGACTGGGAGTCGACTTTCCACGCCGCCTCGTCCATCTACCGCACGCCCCTCGATGCGATCGAGTTATTCCTCCTGCTGGACCTGTTAGGCTCCGCTGGCCCTCGCGTGCCATCATACTTCAAGACAACACATTGGGCATACAAGCGCATGGCTAAGGTGGAGGAACGATTGCGGAAACTGGGTCTGATGAAGTCGTCACCCAATCATACTTCTAAAATGGCCAAACGTGAGAAAAAAGGGCCGCGTGCTGAACCGAAGTTTTTGACAGAGGGCAACAAAGCCGAAGATGCCTTCTTGGGTGGCTTCGTACAAGATGATCATGTACCATTTATGGCTCGTGGCGTGGAGATTCTTCATATGATCCCTTCCCCGTTTCCAAAGGTGTGGCATGAGATTACAGATGATGGAGAGCATTTGGATACCGATACGGTGGAAGATTGGGCAAGATTAGTTATGGCATTCACCGCAGAGTGGATGGAACTAGAAGGCTTCATCGACTTCAAGGAAGAGAAACGGAAACTACCTACCGAGAAATCGGAGTTGTAAGTAGCTCTCTAAACACATCAAGTGTGAAAATTGACACAACATAGTGAGATACCCTAAGTTTCGCAATTGAAAGAAATCATTTTAGACTCAAAGCAAACTGAAAAATGTTTCAATAATACTTGTCGCTCCATGTGCTACAATGTCAAGCCTGGTGTTCACTAATTATGAGACAAAGAGTACACATGAAAGCCTCGACAATGCCGTTGTCTTTCCTCTGCGTGAAGGTAGACGACTTATGGTATATCGATGAACTTCACTCAATATAAGCGCTGTGTGAGAGCTGATCAAACATCATCGCATTGCAACAGCATACGGCTATCCGGCACATCTAACCATGCCAAGAGGGAAATCTAAGAAGGCCAACCCCAGCATCTACCCAGATGCAGCATCACAGGAACTTCGTGGGACTCCGAGGTCCGTCCCTCACAGGCGTGGTGGCACGCATCGCGTCAAGGATGAAGATCGGACCTATACCGTTTACGACGAATGGAACTACAAACAGCTGAAACATGAGTGCTGGGGTCGCGGCATCTACTTGAAAGACATGAAGAAGGTGGAAATGGCAAAAAAACTAACAGCCTATGATATCGAGGAGAAGAAAGCTGAACGAGAAGCCGAACTTGAGTATAAGAACAAACGACTAAAATTAGCGGAAGAGAAACAACAAGACGAGCTCAAAAAGCGCAACGCGGAAGAAGCAAGGGAGAAGAAGCGACTGGAGAAGCAGGCAAGAAGAGAACAAGAAGGGGGTGTGAGTGATGATACCCCAGATGAGGAAGAATTGAAAAAAATGCATGACGAAATCCTTGCTCAACACACTGATAAGGTAGGTCAGAACAAGCCACGTAAAGTTTTCAGTGAAGAGTCGTGGGATAGCACGTCAACCGACACAGGCTCAGATTCAAGGAACTCACCGATTGTTCCAGGGTGCAGAATCCGCCTCTCTGAGTGGCCATACATGGAGATGCCATCCTCGATTCCTCACCTATCTCATTTTTCACCTGCCCATCCATATGATACATGTATTCTCCCCAAACGCGAGCCGCGCAGCGTACCTTATGTACCCTTGAAAGTTTACACTACTGAAACTAAGGAGAAGCTATTTCTCCCTGGTCAGATGTATCCACCTGGCGTTGATCATGACTACGTGCCAGTATTGCCACACAAGATCCGGAGGGCCGCACGCAATGGTATTCTCGATGGAATACTGCGTAACGCTATAATTGAGCCAGCGTCTGCTTGGACCAACCGGACTCGGATTCAAGGTTGGTGCGGGCGAATGTTCTTTACACTCCCTCCGAGAAACCCGTCAAAAGATCTTGCTGAAGTGTATAGGAAATGGCACTTAGAAAACAGAAAATTACTGCGTGTGGAACCTAGCCTCAACACCAGCAAGGGCGAACGACAGAGGCGACACATGCAACGACACAAGAACAAGGGTAGACAATACGCTGAAGTGTTAGAGGCCAGCGAATCTCGTCCAACAGCTATGTGCTACATGCCTGCATATATGGATTTTGACACTGACAAGACAACCTTGAAACTGAAATCACAGCAAGCAAAGCTTGCAATAGAAAAGCTGTTCTTTATTCGTTTCCTATCTTGCGACCTTCCACACTATTATTTTCGGACGAGGAAGGGCGAGTGGGCAAATCCTACGAGCCCAAACCCAGACTGGGACCCAGAGGTGGAGGAACAATACAACACAAATAATGATGAGGAAGCAGAGGGCGGTCAAAGCATAGAAGAAAGCACTGGAACAGAATCGCCGTCCCCACGGCCAGATCGTTTAGAACTTCGTAGAGTTCACGTGCGACAGAAGAAAGCTATCACCCCAACGCTACCCAACACTTCAACTGTTGTTTCCCGTATCGAGCTCGAGCTTTACACATCTGGCCTAGTCGCTACGCTTGCCAAATACCGCACAATATGGATCACTAACAACAAAACTCATGCATGGAACGTCTTCGGACGCATGCTACCACTGATGTATCCAAGTGGCGCTTTGCCCACGGTGCCTCTTGTACAAGCAGACGATACCCCGAGTATTGCTGAAAAAATTGCAAGTATTGAGGCCGCCACAGATGATGTGACTACTTACTCACGGCTGACTGGAAATGAGGCCTGGACAACAAACGATGATAAGTGGTGGGACATCGTGGAAGTAGAGACTTATGATACAGCCCCTTCGAATCAAATGGTGACAAGGCAGCTTGAAGAGACAGAGCCGGTACAATACCGCCCAACAAAGGCCGAGGCACTATATCGTCGTGGTAGTGTCCCAGCACTGAGCATCGAAAAGTGCTCAGCCTGGCTTGACCATACCAACTCAGCAAACACCGGAACCACAGACAATATTTTACCCAAGTTATCTACACCGGACGAAGTTGAACAGCAAATCCGAGAAGAGTGGGAAAGCAGATTTTTGCGACCTTCGCCACGAGGGATGAATGTCGATTGTCCCTTCTGTCAACTTGACTTGAGGTGGATGAGTTTTGAGGCATGTTACATTTGATGGGGTAGAAGAAATGCTTACTGACACAATGATATAGCAACAAGCCGAACACATGTATGCACACAGCGCTGTAAGGTATACACGTTTTCAGCATGGTTTTACGAGGGGATATTCACCCATTGGTATTCCACGCACCCAAACCAGTCCTGGTTACCTTGTTCTATCCAGCAAAGATGACGGCTTCTACACGGATGATGATGCTGACAGCGAATGCACTGCGCCTGCGAAACGTCGAAAACAAAGGCGTCATATGACGAAAAGGAAGACAAAAACACGCCGGATGTCTCAACAGGAATATGAACCTAGCGATACACCGTCGACACATATTCCATCTCCACGTCTCCCAACATCTAAGCGGTACTCGAACGATGACCCAAACACTACTTGGAATCCCCGAAAATGGAGTTGTAGTTCCCCTGAGAGCCTCGAATTCCAAGTAGCTCCCAGGGAGAAGGCTAGGATTAACATAGGGAAACCTTCTCTATGTGTTCTAGTCAGTCAAAAAACCACAGAACAAGAAAACGAGTGTGTATCGCCCGTGAAGTTCTACTCGCTTGATCGAAGGGGTAGCGAGGTATTCGACCCGGAGCCCTGTTTTTCTCCTGTCAAATCAATCAGGAAAAGAAAGTTTGCCAAAGTCGGCACGGAAGACACAAGGGTCTGGGAAGCTAAGAAGAGGAAGTTACCCTTCAGTGAGCAGAGCACGCATATCACAACGTAAGTGTTATCAATTGATTGGTGGTGATTCTGCTATAACATCTTGTTGTATTAGCATGATCCTTTGTCTAGCATGCAAATGCATTCGATGATTCTCAGGTCGAGAATCAACAAGTTGCAGATTCAGTACTTCGATACCGTAGTAATTTAAATATAAAACTTAATATAATGGCTACTTGCTACTAATCTCTTCGTCCGTCACAACGTTCCAACCGGAAGTGAATTTCGTTCCCCTTGGGCCCTTTTAACAAATATTTTAAGTATCGAAACTACGAGACCAATATAAAAAACCTACTAGTTTGGGTAAATATTTTAATAGGGCGAATGCTCTACGAGAAAGAAAATAAAGAATGATCCTCGATTCTCTTTTATACAAGTTATCTTATTTTTATTACCTAGTATAGCACTGAGGTTCGTTGATTACATACCTTGTAGACTTTATCCCAGCTTAACTGAATGTAGCCAAGTCTCAAGGCTGAGACATATCTTGGGAAAGTGTGTGTATCGTATGCCTACAAGGAAGCCAGTTTTGCATAGCACAACATCACCCTTAAAAAGGAGTATAACCTCCAACTATGTCATGTGGCATCGAAAACCAATGGTTCCCCTTCTTGCACTTCATTTATCCGGACAAGGCAACAGCCAGCATGTAAAGAGTTAGCGCTCCACTCTGGGAACCCACCTATTATTTCGCCTCGGTCAGTAGCAAGGCCCATGAGAGTACCGCCGAAATTACATGCCCTGCTTTAGGAAATCGCACTGACAGCTTGACGATGGCAGTAGAAGAAAAATCCTAGTATGCGCGGGTCTGCTGGGGAGGGCAGTTATGATAGAGCCGACGTAGCCGGCCGGGAGTAATAATGCGGAAGTATAACGAGCCAAGAGGGAAGAAATGGCTGACTGACAGAGGGGCTGCGATGAGAGGAGGGAGGCTTCGCTAATGTTGTTTTGGACTACCCTGGGCAATGTGATAGTCGAGTCACTATAATAGATACTATACATTACTCATCTAGGGGGATGAATTGAGCTACCATCTAATTTCTATCCCTTTCTCGCCTTTCCCCGTGCTGTATTTGGCCGCTGTCTCTTGGATATTCCTTGGGATTCCGCTGAGGCCGCAACCTTCCGCTTTGGCCTTGATTGGGCTATACTCTTTGGTGAATCTGTACAAGTAACCCTGTGTAGGTCTTTAGGTATGCTAGGTTCTGGCGCCTGTAGCCGTTTGCTTCTTCTTGGGGGTATGGGCACCTTTTGAGAGGTGCTCGGCTGTCGCTGAGGGCGAAGTGAATTCAGCGTAGATGGAGAGCGCTCGATGTCGCCATCTTCATTGTCAGACCCTTCGTTGTCAGACCCCTCATTGTCGGATTCTTCGTTGTCAGATTCTTCGTTATCCACTCTCTCATTTGCACGCGCAATGAATTCATCTCTCCTTTCCTTCGCCAAATCTCGCAGGTTGAGGAATGCGCTAATACCTAGGCGATGATTATCCAAATTGTCAGTCAAATCAAAACCTCTAATCTTGTTTACATGGTACTCGGGCTTCCCGTCCGCACCACTTGACTTAGTTGGATGCATCGCGTACAGCTGTAAGTAGCCGTTGCTGTAGGTCGACGCGAATGTATGGGCTTTGTTATCAAATACAGTCTCATCCAGCCCATAAGACTGCATCTTGAGCATTCCCCTGGCACCGACCGCAAGATCATGCGTGATTTGGCGCTTAACTTCCGACGCCTTTCCGTCCGGGCCTTTCACTCCAGCGAAAAAGTTTGGGAGAGCATGCCAGTTTCGATTGGCCGAAGGGATGATGTAATCATCAAGATCTTTACGGATTTTGCGACGGATTTCTGCTAGGCGAGAGCCGTTGGAGTAGTCTGGTTTTGGGGTCGAGATATGGTCGGCAACTGGCTCAAGGTTGTTGAACAGCTGATTGAAGCCCGATGGGATATTCGTCTTGCCTATGATCATCGGGAATACTTGGATCAAGACTTCCGCTTCTGTTTTGGCTTCGTCATCTCTACGCCTGAAATCCAAGAACTCCTCCTGAGAAATTTTCGAAGGCGACATAGACGTACGACGCTGTCCTAGTATCTCTACTATCTCCTCCAAATTGTCCGGGCGAACACTACTATATCCTGGTGGATAGACACCATTGTCAATAAGTGCCTGTTCAAAGGCGGGATCTTTGAGAGTTTTGGTAGTCTGCTTAGTACGTTTCGACTTCATTTCGACTTGTGTTTCCTGTTCTAGGTACTGTAAAATGTTAGCATACCTTCTCTACAGCATGGCAAAGATAGAACCAACTCCTCGGATGTTGCGCAGGTCTGGGCCACCACGCCGAGCAAAGCGCTGAAGCTGTTTGGCTTGACTGTCTTTAACATCACCCTTTGCACGCTGTTTTGGGGCAAGGGGTCGAATTGCCCGTCTGTTGAACTCTCGAAGCGCACGACGACAGAGCGGCACCCGCGAAAGCTTGTCCCAGAACTCTGGAGGAGTCTTGCTCCGCGACGAATATGACTGCTTTTGGTGTTTGGCGGGCGGTTGCTGTGGTTGCGATTCTGGCTCTATTGTTGGCACTGCTTCGAATATTTGTTTTCTTTTTCGTCTTTGGGACCTTCGCTCTTGTTGTGGAGGCATTATGGCCGTAAAAGGGTGGAGGGGAGGATATATAGATATCCGTGGTGGAAGTTTGCTACATGCGCTGTGTATCTGCAAAGGAAGTTTGCTGCATGCGCTATATATCTGCAATGGAAGTTTGCTGCACGCGCCGTATAAATACGAAGGGTGGGACCGGCTACTATTCCCCCCCAGTAAGTTTTACCAGTGAGCCTTTTACATAGGGATACAAGGGGAGGTCACAAAAGGATGAGTATGGCTTTGTGCGAATCTTCCATACAAATTTCGTCTGTGCACGAGGCCCACATACTCATCCTTTCGTAACCCCCTTGTATGCGCACAGCACGCATAAGTTCAATATTCTAGGCTTGTCAGTTAAATTTCAGCTTGGTAGTAGTTGATGCTCAAGGCGGGCATGCCAAAATATGGAACGCATTTATTTTCTAAATCTAGCTGGCAAGATGCTGACTGTCAACATATTACTCAATAAATTACATATCTCTTGCGCGTGGCTTTGCTCCCTTGTTCAAGCCCCCTTGTTCAAGCACCACTGGTAAAACTTACTGGGGGGCCGTAGTAGTGCAAGCCGATATTTAGCGCGTCACCCCCATAGACGAGCGCCTGTAGCAGCACGCGCCTTCACTTCCTGATCTCTCCGTCTTCCTGCATACTCTCGCCATGAAGCCTCTCGTCGTGCGAGACAAATATCAGCTAGACCTTCGGCTAGGCGGTGGCTCGTTCGGCGAAGTGTACCAAGGTAAAAGCCTGTCCTAGAACATCCACGACAACGACTAATTAACGCAGCCCATCACCTCAAGACCGGTCAAGAAGTTGCTCTTAAACTCGAGCACAACGAAATTGATCCTTCACATCTCGAGAATGAGGTCGAAATCTACGAAAAACTTGATGGCGGCAATGGCATCCCACGAGTATACTGGTATGGCTCCGAATGCGAGTTCAGAGTGATGGCATTTGAGCTCTTGGGGCCAAACCTCGAGAGCCTCTTCAACTATTGCGACCGAAAATTCTCTCTAAAGACTGTGCTGTTGCTTGTGGACCAGCTCATCCCTCGCTTCCAGTATATTCATTCGAAGGGGTATATCCACAGAGACGTCAAGCCAGACAATCTGCTCATGGGTGTCGGCGCACAAGGCAATATTGTCTACATGACGGATATTGGCCTGGCTAAAGAGATTGAGGATCCAGGCAGACAAATTTACCCTGTTGTTGGCACAGTGCGATATGCCAGCATCAACGCACATCTAGGAAAAGGTAGGCGCAGCAAGTTTCATACAAGACCTTTCTAATGCGTCACTGCAGAGCAATCCCCTCGTGATGACTTGGAATCTCTTGGGTATGTCCTTTTATATTTTCTCAAAGGTTCACTTCCATGGCAGGACCTACGGTGTAAACCTGAGGGAAAAGAGAAGATGACCTTAAAGAAGAAGAAGCAAGCAGAGAAGCGCAGTCTCTTCAATGGTGTTCCTGCTGAGTTCAAGAAGTACTTTGAGCTTATCCGCATGGACAAGGAACTTGACTATGGCCGTTTACGGCGCCTGTTCCGCGGTTTATTCTACCGCAAGCGCTTCCAGTATGACAACGTCTTTGACTGGACTATACTAAGGTTCCTGGAGGAGCAGGAAGCAGAACATGAGACCGTTGAGTCGGAGTAGAACACACCGGAAACAGAACAGGAGATGAACTGATACTCTCAACGAATTTGTAATATGAACAGAATTCCCGTTGTCAACGCTTGCGCTGTCCTAACCCGACACTCTTGGTCTTCTCCATGTGCCGCTATTGAGTGCTAATCATTCCCACTCGTCTTGCGCCCAAGGGCCTTCCCCTCTTCAGCTTGCTCCGCTTTCCTTCCCCGAGCCTAGCTGCCAGGGGATTGCCTATGCTCCAACGGATGGAAGAGAGCCACAGGTAGTCCGACTTTAGTATCTCACCAGCGAGGTCGTCGGCAAGTGGTCCGGCCGTTTTGTCATTGTTGCTGTCCGACCTATTGACGATGCGGAAGAGCTGGCTGATAATGTAATCTCCATCACAGCATGCTTGTCGAACTACCTACCTAGTCATATTAGCCGGGTATTGACTCATTGCATCATGCGGATGCTAATGCTGCAACCCTCACGACGAATAAACATCTAGTCTTCGGCCAAGTCCAAAGTCTGAATATGCTAGGAAAGATAAGCTACCTGCTCAACCGTCATATAATGAGCCTCCACAGGGATGCCCCCCCCCCCCAAAAAAAAAAAAACACTATATCACAGCCTCTAGCTCATGAATCATTTAATGTCTAAAATTCGAGATATGCTCTCCAACACGCTTGCTAAACTATGTACAAGAACGACATCGCCATCTCCAATCATCTAGCATGTGAACACCGCAGGTCCAGGAGTGGTATATGTCTTCTGGCCGTTGTACAAGTTGTAAATGATACCAGCATCATTCTGCTTGTATGCACCGGGGAAGCTCACAGTTGCAGGAGTCTTGTCCGCGCTGCCGCCAACGATGTTGATCTGCGCGCATTCCTATCTGAGGTCAGTGATGGTGCAGTACGGCGGGCTGGATTGGGGGGGGGGGGGGTATGGAACTTACCATGTAGAACTGCGCACCCATTGACGAACTCGCAGAGTGAAGCGCAATAAGCTCGCCACGGAGCAGGTACTGGCCTGGAGCAATGCACTTGGGGATGGTGATGGTTTGGACGCCTTGGTTGGCAATCAGGCGGTCGACGCCCCATTTGGTGCCGTCGAAGGAGTCTTGGTAGATCTTAAACCACCCGCCGCCAATGCCGGAATCGGTCTTTGCGTCTGAGACTTTCTTGAGGTAGGCCATGACGGGGCCCTTGTGGCTGGCATCAACCACGTCGTTGGGGCCGGAGGTGAGGGTGTGGCGCCATGTTAGCTTAGCGGTTGAGCCAGCCTGGAGAGTGATGACGGTGCTGGTGCTTTGGGTAGGGTTGGGGCCGCCGTTGCAGACGATGTCGTTGGAGGAGACGTCGTTGATAGGACCGTCGTAAGAAGGTACGCGAACACCGTCGCCAACCTTGCCGTCGTTGACAGAGACAAAGATTGTGTGTGCTGAGGCAGAAGATGCTGCAGCGGCAAGGACGAGAGGAGTTGACAACTTCATATTGATTTGTTGGTTAGTTGTTCGCTGGGATGCTGCAGGCTGGATGAGGTGAATTGCGAAGTTTCGAGCTGATTTATAAACAATCCTATGAGCTTGAAATCTCCACTTTTCAACCTAACCCCAAGAATATCTCATCAACAAGTCGGATTCATGATCCAGATAGTTCAGACCCAAGGCAGTAAAGCCTCATCATTGCGACTCCATGCGCACGGCCCTCTTTAGAAGCTTCCGCCATTCATACGTCGATATGCCGCGCCTTAGCTTCCACAGTCACCCTACCAAGTGCAGCGATACCGATCTCATGCCGGAGGTCACACGGCCGTAGTATAGAACTTGAGTCGTAGATATATTGAGCAATCTAGAAGACGTGTCGAATCTTCTTCTGGATGCTAAGCGAGCTTGTTGTTGGCCAATGGCTTGGACGCATTTATATGACTTACCCCACGAAACCAGGGACGCAGTACCGCCTCATATGAAGTGGCTCTCTTGTGACCCGGTACACTTCGTCGCCACTTGACCAAGGATGTCCAGCCTGGGTTCCATGGCGTCAAGTTTCTTAGTACTACTATCTATTATCGTGGGCTAGCTGTAAGATTTGCAATTAGCGAGCGACAGCCTGACCTACGTGCTCACATTTGCACACCCTTTTGCACATGTCGTCGGCATTGAGAATGATGTAGACTAATTCACACCAAAGTTACATCCTCAAACTTCATATCAGGCATGGCCATGACCTCGCCTTGCATGATGCCATGTACATAGCACTCTCCGAGAAGCACATATTCTTGACTCGTTGTGCCACTGCTCACTGTATCCCTGACCACGTAAGGTACACATCCTCCATCAAATACAACAACATAATCTCCTTCCCTTGTACCTCTTGGCACTAGAGCAAAATAGCCCCTTTGGGTTATAGCAAAGCGCCGCATGGTGAGACTAGACCGCATTGCCAATTGCAGGTCTGCTAGCGTCTTAGCTGGTTGCCTTGTTCGAAGGTTATTTAAAGTGAAGAAGCCTTTCTGACGCCTTGGGCTGTATATTTGGCCTGGCAGAGATGGCATCTGGCCTGTAATGGAGTCTAGTATTAGACTGAAGACGTCACTATGGTCTTGAGTAGGTGTGCCGGTGCCTGAGCCATCACGCCCTGCTACAAGTGTTCGCCAGAAAGCATCATATACGGAGGTCTTGGGGGTTGGGTACTCCTCATCGACACAGGTGTCTTTAACAATCTGGACATACGAAGCCCATTCCTCATTACCGGCTTGGAGGCGATCAACGTCGAGAGCTGCGTTTTGGCATACGTCCCCCAGGGTAGTTATTTTGTCAAACAAGATGCCAGATAAAGTTATCTTTTTCCCATCTCCACTCACGATAACTTTGCCGGGCCTGCCGGCGAAGTCGCTGCTGTCAGTCTTTGGCTTCCATCCGCAAACATAGAGAACCCACGCTTTGGTCAAATATCCTAGTGATTCTGTCACACGAGCAGTACTCCAATCGGGAACCCAGGAAGGTTCTAGTGGACTGTCGTGATCAACGCAACTTAGTAGCTGGTAGATACGTTCGGGCAGCTGCATACGACTTGCCTCACAATAAACGTCTCTAGGCTTCTTCTCCGGCGAATAGTCAACAACTATGGTGGACTCTGAGATACCGAGCACGCCGTAAACTTTATCTCTTGCGTCCGCTGCTTGAGCGTACCTTGTTTGAACCAAACTGTTTAATAGGGAAATTTTGGCTGGATCCGTCAAGATCTTGAGGCGACTCGCCTCCAAATCGATGATCGCCGAAGCCCCAGAAAGTGCCTTCTTCGTGTCGCGAGAAGGATCACAATTTTTACCATCTGGTCCACTGGTTTCCAGCCACCTCAATAGGCCACACTGCTGCAGGACATAACACCACGCGGCAACATCTTCCCAACAGGCTTGGGCCTTGCCGCATCGTACAAACCCATTCCTCGAAAGTACAGCTTCTTGTATGGTCCACAGCCTCCCGAACCAGAATCTTCGAAAAAGCTGACGTATCGCTTCCCACGATCGATGGTCCGGTGGTGGGAAGACAAGCCTCTCAAAATCAGCCAACGTTATCTCCGCCTCGGTCATTTGCAGCCTTGCCCAGACATATTCCATCGCCCCGAAGGCAAGCCCAGGCTCTTGACCATCTTCATCGCCCAACCATATAATAGTGTTAGTTGCATGGGAGTAAACTAAATTCATTAATGAGACCTGCTGTCCTCTCTCTTTGAGGTCTTGCTGGTTGATACAGATCTGGTCAATCCAGAGGAAGACATTATGCTCAGTTGAGCGTAGGCGTTGCAAGGCGGTTGCAAGGCTGCTAGTGATTGCAGCCGATTTATCGGCCGTAAAATATATAGCCTGATCAGGCCCCCCAGGACCCCACACATAGCTTAGCGCTGTATACCACACTGGGTTTCCAGTAACGACCGATACGGCATGATTTGTTTCTCGCCTTATTGTCAGACCAGAACCGCCTTTGTAAATTCTTTTGGGATGTTGAAAGTCGATATTGACGATATGTAGACATCCTTCTAGCCTTGTTCCAGGTTTGTTGGATTTGAGTTCCAAAATGCGGATCTCACCCTGCACGAGAGGTTGATAGAGCTCGGAAGAGGCTGAACGCTGTGTTGTTAGCGCATCATTCAGAAGTTTCTTCTTGTGAACAAAGTCCTGTAGGTCAGCTCGCTCATGATCCTCGAATGTCCCCAGCGAGTTGGGCGGGTCGGCAGTCGCAGGCTGGAAAACACTGGTTGCGGCGAGGAGTTCTTCATTCCAGGAAAGATAACAGTTGCAGATAGCTGATCTCGATATTGTGGTGAGTAGCAACTTTCAATGACTAAAATTCAGAGGGGTAGTATCGCACCCTGCTCGTTTGTTGCACGAGAACACAAAGCGCCGTGTTCAACGGGACTGTCAACGAAATGTGGGGACCAGTCAGCATTTGCCATCTTGTATCTTGGTTTGATGACCAGATGTTTGTGGTCTTGAGTGTGAAAGCCTTGAAACTGAAAGTCTGGGAGCTGAAAAGTCGTCAGGTTGCGGCCTGCATGAACTTATCTTGGCAGAACATCTGCATAAAAACCAAGTCGTCAAAACAGACTCAATTGCTATTGAAATTCACAGACATTTAAACGGAAGAATGCAATAGACACAGCACAAGGATATATTGAGAATTGTGGAGCCTGCTGCCATGAGTAAGCTCATGAGACCACCCGGCTATGACGTTCGCCGTACCTGTGCAAAGTAGCTGTGCCCAATGCGTGGTCAAGTGTTCGGTGAGTCTTTAGGCGACCTTGAAATTAACCATCACGATGCATAATCGACGTGTGATTGTTATTGTCTTTCAAGCCAAGCCTGAGAAGTGGAGGATGCCGTGGCCCTTCTGCTGCTTGCCTTTTCCCTTCTTTCGTTTTTTGCGCTTCTGCTTGGGCTCATCTTCCTCGCTGCTATCCTCCATGTCGTCGTCACTATCTTGGTCTTCGTCGCCGTCAAGCCCTCGCTTGCCGTCGGCAGGGGCATCGTCTTCTTCCCCATCCTCGTCATCCTCGGCGTCTTGCCATGTCTTTTCACCCCATACCTTCACGGTTTTGCCACCACCACTGATCATCCTGCCGGTAACATCAAACCCGAGACCAATGACGCCTTCCTGAGATAGCTCATCGTGTTTGAGTTCGTCAATGATTTTATTAGGCCCGAGCTTGACAAAGCGCAGTCCACCGTTGCCCAGGCCTACGGCAACAATCTTTCCACTAGGACCAACACCGTCTGGCAAAAGTGCTATGGCATCCAGGCTTTCGCCGCCACCCTTGGAACGATCGACAAGGATGCGCTCGTCTTGGTCATCCCAAACGCCTCGCTCCCACAGTGTAAGAATGCCATTTCCCCCTCCTACGAGCACCTTCTCGCCCACGCTTGTGCCCTTCTTGGGCAGACCGGTGACGACGGTCGAGGCCAGCAACTCTTCCTCTTGGTCCTCGCTGCGGACCATGACGCCCCTGCGCAGGTCAGTGACAGCCAAGGTGCTGCCGCCGGTGGTGACCCACTGCTTGCTGAATCCGCTCGTGCTCGCCTCGGTGGGGGGGAGAGGGGTCAGAGACGAGATGTAGTCGTCGTGCGGGCGGTGTGTGGCCTGAGGCCTGAGCACTGATTTTGGGCCCAGGTCGCGGACATCGTAGATGTGGAGCGCCGAGGAGTCGGTTGCGAGGATGAGCGATTGAGGCGACAAGGCGTGGACCAGGGTGGGCGCATCGATGCCACTGCTGGCTCTGTGTGGTGTGAGTGCCCGGAATGCATGCACGTGATGTCGAAGCACTCACGGATCGAGAGGCACAGCAATCTTGGCCGCCACCTGGCCGGTGGCAGAGTCGGCAACCTTGACGATGCCATCTGTGCCGGCTGAATACAGCGACGAGCCGTCGATGCTGTAGCCGAGCGTCCTGCAGCTGCCCTTGTGCCGTCTCGTCTTCCACGCTGTTTCTATGTGCCCGAAGCCGTTCTCGGACGCCAATGCCGTCTCGTTGCCGCTGTCGTCGCTCGCGCCTGCAGGCAGCCTGAATGCGTGGACGTGCCCCGACGCAAGCCCTACGGCAATGATTGGCTCTTGCGGGTGAATGGCCTGTGCAAACAGCTCGTGGTCAAGGGGGATGGCGCACACATTCTCGAACATGTTCGCCGTCGTGGTTGGTTGTGGTGCAGACAGCCTCTCGCCACCCGGGCTCCAACTTTTTTGTGGACCTTGTCTGGCAGCAGCACAGCCGAGGGAGCTCTGAATCCTTGGCACCGCCGACCTCCCAATCATGCTGCCATGCATACCACGGTCGTCTCCCTCAAGCATCAATTTTTCCTTGGCCCATTGCAGCACGCGGGAGCTTCGTTCCAAGGCTAGGCAATGATACAACATAGGAAGGTCGCTGCGGCTGCCCCCCCACCAGGCGCGGTCGGGGGATACGGTCGGGTCACGTTTCCTGCTGATTGGCCACGAGACCGACCTTTGGCTTGCCATGTCGTTCAATCTCGAGCAAGTCCATAAAAGGCTCAGATAACTCCAAGCGTGGGCAGGGCCCGGTTGTCGGCTACCGCTACACCCAGTCCTCGATCATGCTTGCTTCGTCTCTTCTGCATAGCCTGGCTGTTGCTGCTTCTGTCCGTGCATGCGCACATACAAAGCACATTGACTACACTGTTGTGACGGGCGTCTTTCTTCAAGATGACAACTCAACCAACCCCTCGGGCTTCGACTTCATAGGCGCCAATTTTGGCCTCATCAACCGCACCTACCCTTCTGATTCAACCTGTCCCGGTCGTAAACAGTCAACCCAATGGCAGCGTTTTCAACACTACGTCTCGACACTGAACAGGAAAGCCCCTGGCAGCGAGCGCTATTCCCTCCTTTTCATGGGCCGACACGGCGAAGGGTATCATAATGCTGCCGAATCCTTCTTTGGCACTCCGGCTTGGAACTGCTACTGGTCTGAACTCGACGGCAATGCGACGGTTACATGGGCCGACGCAAAACTCACTCCCGTTGGTGCCCAGCAAGCAACTCGCGTCAAAAGCTTCTGGGCTCATCTGATCAAAGGTGAAAACATCATCCCACCGGAAACATACTATACTAGCCCACTATACCGCTGTCTAGATACTGCAAAGCTTACCTTTACCGGGCTGGATTTACCTCGAAAAACCCCCTTTGTCCCTATTGTAAAGGAGCTCTTACGGGAGGGCATCAGTGCCCACACTTGCGATCGTCGAAGCTCTAAATCATATATAGCGAAAAGCTTCCCAACATTCAAATTCGAAAAAGGGTTCGGAGAGGAAGACCCATATTGGACAGCGCTGTTCGCCGAGCCGCGCGAAAACCAAGATGCTCGATCCAAGGCCGTGCTAGACGATATCTTCTCCAACGACGACAGCACATATATCTCAATTTCTTCGCATTCTGGTGAAATTGCGAGCTTATTACGCGGTAAGCTGTTAATTATAACTATCCCGAAACTATCCTGACTTCTCGCGATAGTGTTGGGCCACCGTGTCTTCAGTTTGAGTACGGGAGCTGCGATTCCTGTTCTGGTCAAGGTGACAACACGAAATGGTAATGGGCCTGCCACTACGACGCGGCCGTATACACCTCAAAAGACGTGTGCAGCTCCTCCCACTATTCGAGACCCGAGCTGCAATGACTGCTCGTGCTGCACTTAAGAAACCATGCTAATATGTAACGGTGACAATGGTTGGATTTCCCCAAACCCGTTACGTGCCTAATTCCAAGACTCTGCTATTGATATCCCACGTGACTGACCGGTGCACTGCCGATATCTAGTGTGTGCTATGTAGAAAGTTTGATGAGCTGCAGGATGATGTAGTGTTGGGAGCTGGAAGAGACTGCATATTCATTGAATCGATACTTCGTAAAGTGCAATGATGTTACAGTCATACTATCTGATTCGAAGCACCTGATGCTAGAGAAGTCCCGGTGGACCTTTTGCTGCACAATATACCCATATGTACCTGTTGGCGTTCAGGTGGCGTGGCGGTGGTTCTCTCAGCAATTGACACTTGGAGTCTTGAAAAGAGTGCATTCATTGGCCGAATTCATCTTTCCTGGTAGCATAGATGAGTGTCATCTCGGTCGACCGTAGATGCTGCACGTAAATTTCCGAGGTGATCTTACAACGTCGCCAGGTTTTCGAGCCGTCGTTGAAGACGAACCGGGTAGCGCCCCATACTACTCTCGACTGAGCTTACCAGAGACGCTTTGCCAGGGTGGCAGGCGTTCACTATACGCAGGCGAAAGGCACTAGCAGCAGCATTTTTTGGCCGCAATAACAAACTGATCTCGAATCATTGCGATCTCCGCCCAAGATCGGTGCCTAAATGACCCTGCAGGTCCTCCCGTGTGGCGCTTCGGGGTGTTAATATGCAAAACCACCCCACGGGCGGTACTGCGATGGATAAAGTCAAGTATCAGATGGCCTGGCATGAGGCTGTTCAGCCGGAACATACGGGACAATGTATCGCAGTCCAAGGACATGAATACGCCCACTAACCTCGTCCAACCGGAACGGCGATTTGTTGCTCCCCGTGGGACGTCAACGTGCACGCTGCGCTGGGCGTCCACGGACCGTCCAGCCGATGCTCTTCTCTACCGCCGCCTCATCAATCCCAATTTCTATCAGCAATACAACCCACTATACTGCTTGCGTACCGTCGCCTATGCTTGCTTCCGCTGAAACGAGCAGTTATGGGTCGCACATCGTAAATGAGCTTCCATGAGCTGTTGGGACTGTCGTATGCTGCCCGAGCGTACCGCAGGACCGAATGCACTCTGTGAGGTGCGTGAAGGATCCAAGATGGATAGGATATGATATGTACCATGGCCCGCCGTGATGCTGCAGCAAACCTTTCTGGACTTTCAGTCATCTCTATTTCCTCGTCCCGTCCTGCCCCACGGCCCACGTCAATCACACGGGCGAATTGATTGACGTCGCAAGCAACATCCGGATTACCGCGCAAAGAGCTGAGCTTGTTGGATCCTCGGGGTGGAATTTAGAATCGCACTCAAGACACGGGCGAGGATCGAAACAGTGGTAGCCCAGGACACCAACCACGGCTCGTCGGGACGTCACTCGAAATGGGAGCGACGCTATCCAAATTGTGGGCCTCCCTCAGAGGCGCCTTCACGGGCGGTGCGCCTGCTGGGAAGAACAGCCAGCAACATCAAAACACAGCAACAGCCGCCAAGGACGTCGAGAGCGGAACAAACACGCCTGCGAGGACAACCGACACCACCATGCCCGAGGTCAAGAAATACGAGATTACAGAGGTACGTCGACATGCAGCTGATCCGAGGTGGGATGGTGGGGGCTTGCGCTTGCGCTTGCGCCCCGCTGAGATCATTCATCTTCGCCTCTGGATTGCAGGCGTCATCACATGTCTTGGAGTGCATGTCAATTCAAGATAAAGAAGGTGCTGACACATCATAGCCATGGCTCAAGCTGAACTGCTCACTTGGTGAAGGCCCTTTCTGGGAAGATGACACAAACACACTCCGTTTCCTAGACGTAGAGAAACAAATAGTTCATCTTGTCGATCTAAGCGTCGGCCCATCAAGTCACAAGATCCTTAGAGAGTTCGACGTTTCAATAGGGTACGCCGGCTCAAATACAAGCGGATGGCTGTCAACTAACCAGCCAACATAGATGCACAACAGATATCGAAGGCAACCCCAGCGAATTTGCCTTCTGTGGTAAATTCGGCTTCGGCATTGCCAACAAGCAAACCGGCGAATACCGCTGGATCAAGAAAGTCTGGGATGAAGTTGAAGTCCAGGCCGGAAAGCCCCACAAATACCGTGGCAATGACGGCGCCGTTGATTCTCAAGGGAGATTCTGGGCTGGCTTCATGTTTGACCCACTAACCTCAGAATGGGATGAGCATGGAGCATTATTCCGTCTCAACACAGACGGTACTCTCGACCGCGTTCTCAACGATATCACAATCCCCAATGGCGCGGCATGGAATAAAGATGACACTATAATGTACTGGGCCGACAGCCCGTTCAAAACCATCTATCAATTCGACTACGATGTCAAAACTGGAGCAATAACGAATAAGCGACCTTTCTTCGTCATGCCCGAGGACAACCGCTACGGCAAAGATGCAGTGCCGGACGGCCATGCTCTTGATGAAGAAGGCTACATGTGGACTGCGCTCCATGGCGGAAGCCATGTGCTCAGAATTTCGCCCCAGGGTGAAATCGTTGCGGAAATCAAGGTACCCACACAACAGCCAACATGCCCATGCTTTGTCGGCGAGGACCTGTATGTCACGAGCGCTGGCGGTACAAGTGGGCTAGATGGTAAGGGTGTCGACGAGTTCGCTGGTAGCGTCTTCAAAATCAATGTTGGCGTCAAGGGAGTAAAGAAATTCAAGTTCAAGGGCGCAAATCTAGAGGGCAAGAAGGCGAATGGTGTGGTTAGCGAGTAGGAGCATTGCATTATTGGCGTCTTATCTTCAAGAAATGCGGGTAATGGTCGATATGAAAGAAACACAAATACACAACTTCTACCTACTTCCCATGTTGCTCTTAGTACTAAATGGTGTGGAGATCCCTTGACGTTGGCTACAACTCTCCCTCCTGTCATCTCATCTCCGTTGCTCCAAGAGGGCCGGCGGGTCACTTCACTGTTGCAATATTGGTTATATTAATTTGGCCTCTATTGGAGCGAAGATGAAATTTTATGTACTCCCGCAATCCGAAAATCCAGATGTGATATGGTTGTACAAAAGTAGACTGTAGTTTGACGTAGACGTAGGGATGCCAATGTTTCAGTCGGCCCCCGCAAACTCAAACTCAGCAGCCAAGTCGATCCGGAGCTTAATCTACCTCCAAACACACTTGTCGGTGCATTGGAGACGGCCGGGCTGGCCCGAACTAGAGGCTTGTAGGAGGCTTGACTGGTGAATGCCCAGATGGGAATGAATTGGGATAAGTCGATATATCAGAGGGGAGCGGAGCATCCATTTCATGTACCAAGAAATACAACTTGGAATAGAGCTTGATTTCCCCCTAAGACCTTGTGAATGTGTGCCGTATCAAGAATTTACAACTTTATGAGCAATTCTGTGCCACTCTCAGGCGCAAAAACGAATTCACACATATTTGCAGCATGCATCCACACAGCACTCCAGACGCAAATATAGCCAAGCAAACCTCTACAGGGCCCTTTCCTTATCCCTAGTGCTCCCAGGACATCGTCGTCACCACGTCCCAGCCTCCATTTGCAAAAAAATAAAATAAAAATAAGACGCCAAAACCCACCTTCCCCGCCTCGCCACCACTTACTCGGCGGCCTTCTCTCCATGCTCCACCTCCGCATCCAGCACAAACGTAGCACCAAAATCAACCCCGTCCTTTCCCCCAATCACGTCGTCGTCCACGATGAGAATGGCAAAGAACTTGGCTCTCTCCGTCTGGCTCGCGTTCTCGCTCATCCGATGATGGCATCCTGGCCCCTCGTACCAAAATTCGCCAGGCCCGTAGGCCTGAGGCGGATCGTTGTTCATCTGATTGATGGAGGTGCCGGAGAAGGGGATGGCGATGGCGGTTGCGCCGCCGTGGCGGTGGGACGGGGTTGCGCCATTGGGCGGGAAGTCGATTAGGATGACGAGGATGGTTTTGCCGGGGAGGTTGGAGGGGTTGTAGCGTGCGAGGATTTGGAGGTCTTCGCGGGGTTTGCTGTGCAGGGTTGAGTTGCGGGTTTGGAAGGTGGGTAAGTGTTGAGGAGGGGTGGCGTGGAATCTTGAGGCAGGGGATGGGCATGGGTATAGTCTTACCCTTCGAGCTGCCATACTCCATCGATTTTCACGACTCTAGGTGCGACTGTGTTTGAGGTCATTTTGTGTGTGGGAGTGGATTGGTCAGGTGGTCAGAATGGATTCCAAAGATCGTTGTAGTAAATGAAGTCACTACATATTTGTTTTATATACTCGACTGCTCGGTCACTTTGGTTGTTCATTTTTTGGATAAGATGCTGCTGGCTGCGATGCCTCAAAGACGCAGTGACCGAGCACAGTGGCCGAGTTCCCGAAGCACATATGACTGCCTAGGCATATTGTGCACAAAAAGTCTTGGAGTTTGAAGGCTTGGAGTTGTAGCTGATTGGAAGCGCACTACGCATGAGTAGTTTTTTCAGTCGTGGTTCTTGAAGCGTGGTGTGCATAAACCTGCTTTGGATGCATACTTGGTCTAGTGCGGCAGCAATGAAGAACTTGTAAGCTTCCCGTTGCGATTAGTCTATGCCTTGGCCATGTGCATCTACATGCAGAGGACGGTACTCATGGGTGTGTAGTATCCCAGCGATTTTGTGTAGCAGATATGGAGGAAAAAGAGGGGTCAGGTTGAGGTTATACTTGGCAGCTTATCATCCTGTTTCAGAGACATGATATCTTACTTGGTGACCGGCAGCACGTAGTGCCTGATTGGTGCCCGAATGGTGAGGCATGTGTCAAACCGTAGAAGCAGTTTCAAGTGATACGAAGCAAAAGACGCCAATGATTGCTTGCAGAATGGAATTGCCTTGAAAACATGCCGACGTGTATGATCATCGGCTAAGCAATTTGTTTCATAGGTGGCCCGACTGCCCGATTACCCAGCAGTCCCACCCATTGGTACCGTAGGGCACGTCAAGGCCTCCGTACTATTAGATATCGCACGGACTTCGTGATCGCATTGTTGTTGCACAACATGATTTGTGTATTCTTCCGTAAACTTAACTGCGGTTGAGGAAACAACACAATTACCAATAATAACATTGAAGTGACTTACGATAATCATCGCCAAGGTCCTACTGATGGCTATCGCTATTACACTGGCGGTGTGGCTGGACTGTGTGCCTGTGTTTTGTGTCTGTGTTCACGCTAGCATGACGCGAGATCTGCAAAAATCATGCTGGCGTAAGCATGCCCAAAAGTCGCACCTTGAGGTGAACTGGAGTAAAGCGAGCTACTCGGATCTCGGCCTTTTGACTATGTCACTTACGTGTAGTCCACGCAAAGTTTTGCCCAAGTTTCGAATTGTGACTTGTGGCGAGCTCTAGCGAGCGGCTGGGCTGCCGATAACTGTAGTGAAAAACGGTGCCGGCATTGGTGTATTTCGTCCTGCCAGCCTGTGTGCCTTGCCGAGGTAAATAGCGTGACATAGGTAGATGTCGTTCGAGCTAGCCGTGCTAGCTGCTCATGCAAGATGGGAGAAAGTGAAGTTCAACTACCGCCCTGCTGTAAGGGGGTGGGGTTGTTCGGCGAAGTCCCACCTCCCGTTTTGGGTGAAGGAGCCTCGGGTACATAGTTGCGTCGCTGTATTTACAATCAGCATACCCTGGACAGGTTTTGAGCCCGAAAACAGATGGCCAACGCTTTATCTTGTGAGTACGTGTACCCATGATCCCAGTATCTACCGAAAAGGGGGAGGTAGTTAAGTCTGCTATCGTGATTCGTGAATGGTGCCACAGTAAATCGGAGGTACATCCGTCTTTTGCCCATTGCATGCACGATCCAAGGAAGGCTCGGCTAATCTGCAAGCTAAGATGGCTGCTGCGTCCTTGTTGCGAGCGTCAACGACGAAGTTCTAGGCTAGGGGTCACCGTGACATATCTAGCAACGGCTAATAAGTACCGCTTGCGTCGAGCTGCTAGGCGTCCAAGGAAGCCAAAATTCAACCTGCACCCGTATCCGCAATGGGTACGTCTGGATGCAAACTACGTACCGGTTTGGTGGGGCCACGGACGAGGCATGTCGCTGTGTGATAATGCGGAAATACTGATTGTGTAGGGTACCTATTGGTGCGGCATAATTCATGCGAAATGGATTGCAAAGCTGACCACGCCGGGTTAGTAAGGCTGTGTATGCAGTTAGTTCGCACGTGGTCCCCCTGCTATCGCGTAGGTTTAAGTGGCAGGTCCATGTTGCCCCATGCTAGACCTGGCCTTCTAGCCATCCATGATCATCATCAGCGATTCGTGCAGCCTCGGTTTCACTTTCGTCTACCGCATGTAGTGCAGCTAATGGCGCTTCCAATGGCTCAACGCACTGCTCTGGTCGTCCTCGTACCGCGACTAGCCCTGTATGTTTGGGTCAACATGCCATCATTCTCCCAAACTTCGGCAATGGCTGGCTACTCGTTCTACTCTAGATAGACGTCAACTATCTTTTAGCGATGGTCACTATCGTCATGGCCACCAAGTCCTCAAGCGAAGGAAAACACTTGGCAACTACTATTGGCATGGTTGGGGTTATGCGACGTCTGCCCTAACATTAGGCAACGGGTAATCATCCGTGTTGGGTAAGGCCCACATCCTTGAAACAGAACCAAGAACCTGCAGATGGAAACAAAAGCTCAGAGCCAGACCCCAGACGGCCAGACCCACTTCACGTGGCAATATCCGCTGTTGAGCTCCACAAAACGACTACTATGTGCAGGGCATTTGAAAAGAAGGCAGTTCCTCGAGAAGGTACCCGGTGCTTGGGTGACCCGTTTGACACGCGCTACAACTCCTCAAGCAACACAGCATGTCGGCTCCGACTCGTGGTCCAGAGCTGCTTGCAGTCAACATTGCCTTTGTTACTACTGCCGTGATAGCATATTCGCTGCGATGTTTCGTTCGGATAAAAATGGTTAAGGCCTTTGGTATTGATGACTGGCTCATGGGTCTGGCTATGGTACGTCTTGATCGCTGGACTGTGTTGGAGCTATCTGACCAAACCAGCTTTTCTTCGTATTCTATATCGTCTCTTCGAACATTGGGATACGCTACGGTACGGGGATGCATCATGTCGACTTGTCGACTGAGAATGTCGAGAGGGCAAGACATTGTTGGTGGTTCTGCTACATTTTCTACTGCTGGGCCATGATCTTCGCCAAATTCTCTATCGGTTTCCTGCTCCTCAGGATCAGTTTCAGGCGCATCCATACCTGGATCCTATACGCCGCCATGCTTACCTCGGTTGTGGCGGGCGGCGCCTTCTTCTTGGTCACAGTGTTTCAGTGTAATCCTGTGTCCTACTTCTGGGAAAGAAATAACAAGCCGGGAACTTGTGTGAACAACGAGCTCATCATTGGCCTCGCCTACTTATACAGTGCCTTTAGCATCATCTCCGACTTTACCTTTGCCATCATACCTGGATTCCTCGTGTGGAACTTGCAGCTAAAACGAAGAGCCAAGATAGCTCTAATACCTCTCATTACAATGGGTTGCATGTATGTCAACCATAACCTCTCATACTAAAGGTCTCAAACTAACGTTTGCGAAGTGCAAGCGCGGCCGTCGTTGCGCGTCTACCATTTGTCGGCCAATTCAACTCCCCTGATTTCCTATGTATGTTACCCTCTAATATGCTGAAGCATAATATTAATATTTCCAGGGGCTACGCTTGACATTGCCATCTGGTCAACCGTCGAACAAGGCCTAGCGATAACGGCTGGCAGCCTTGCCACCCTTCGGCCACTCTTCTTCCTTGCCATGCACCGCCTTGGTTTATCGACGGCACCAACCGGGAATCGGCCCTCAAATTACGGAAATTCAGGTCAACTTATCGGAGGCACAAACCCGAAGAGTCAATCCAAGAATCTATCAAAAACAGACAATTTCCGGCCCGATATATACAAGCTGTCTGCGGTGGTGGAAACCAACAAATCCAACGACTCCGAACCTAAAGCCGCAGATTGCCCAAAATCGCCGAATTGGTTCAATAACAGCTTTCCTCCTCCACCTCCACCTAAAGACAGCAGAGAGACCAAGAAGCTGACCAAGAGGTGTGTCGGCGACAACGAAAGCGAACGAAGTCTCAAGTTGAAAAATGAGAGGGATAGTGAAGAGGGAGACATGCAGATTATGGTCTCCAAATCGTTTTATATCACGGATGAAGAGCGATCTCTAGCGCCACGCGAGACCCCGTACAAATGAGCTCGCGGTCAGACACGATTATGTTTTTACACAATACTAATAATTTACCGAGTGCGTGAACAAGTCCGGTCTACTTCATTACTGCGACTTTCGGATATTTCGTACTCTACCGCCGACGAGCACCACCACCATCATAAACGATGATCTAGATAAGTGGTGCGTATCACACGAGGCCACGCCTCCAATATCTGTACGTCGTCAGCTTCTCTGTTGGCACAACAGGAAAACACAAGAGCGATGCAAAATATGGTAGAGCACCAACAACTCAAACTTTGCTGGCAATTATATGATGGACAATTGCACGCATGCAAAAGAAAAACCACAGCAAGCTGCAACGTACCAGCTGGACTGCAAAATGATATAGTGGGCATGCCAGCGTCGAGCTATTATCCACTGAGGCCATGCTCATCTGAGCAAGCAGTAAAATAACCGCCTATCAAAGAAACGCGCGAAAAGTTTTCACAAAGGGCAAGAAACCCGAATAATGTACAATAGATAGCCGACAGAAACCCCAATGAATGCAAGAAAATACCAATATTTAAACACGTAAAGACAACCCCTGAACTATATAATGGCTAGTGCTTTGCCTGTCCAGATTTCCACTTGGGTGGCAGTGCCTAGTGTAGGTACACCTACGTCACTTGCACAACCATATTGTTAGTGTACTAGGCGATCCTCAACACACACGACAACAACGGAACTAGCCGACGCATACTTAAGGGGATACAAACAGAAAAGAGGAAGGATGTTCGTGACTGGAGACGACCTTAGCATGCCAAAGTGGCTATGTACGAAATGGCAGACCGCTCGGTGGATGTTTCTCAAGATAAGAACGTGGGTAAAAGCCAGGTTCTGCTCATTCATTCCTAGTCACTCGAGAACACTTTATACTGTAATTTTGCCTGTACAGCAGCCGTTGACCCAGAAATTACCAGATCGTTTTGTTGTTCTGAACGAAACAAGCCATGTGACGATAGTGGCGGACTAGTTGTTACACAGCTCCGGAGTTTTTGTGGCTCTCGGCTTGAAAATGATGTTCTCTATCGTTAGGCAGCGAGAACGAGGAACAAAAATCAGCCAAGGAAATGTAGCAAAATGGTATCAAACAGGTACAAAATTCTGCCATCAATACTTGAATGTCTCAGGAGATAGTAATATATGACGGACACTTGCATTTCACCACAGCTTGAGACCAAATACTTCATATAGGAAGGTCAGGTCGTATATATAGCTCAATGATCTTGATGAGCTTGGGGTATCTGAAAACTTCTGATCATGCATGTTCTGGTATCAGGCCTCGGCAGCCTCCTTTTGCCTCCGGCTCTCTTCCTCTTGTGGCGTTCTTGTCGTAAGCTGTAATGCATGAATGCCGCCCTCCCGCGCCAGCTCATCTTTCATGAGTGTGTTGACCATGCGGTGCCGTGCAAGTTGCATTTTGCCTTCAAATGCTGAAGATGTGATCACGAGACTAAGAAAAGTCAGTTTACTCTCTGAGATCAGGATAAGACACTATCTGTTCAGCATACCGGAAATGAGTCTACTGAATGTTAGCTTTCGATACACTGTATATGATGTCATTTTGATGTCATTTTATACCTCTTTGCTGGTTACTCCTTGCATGGCTTGGTGGTGTGAGTGTTTGTGGGAATCGTTGTAGATTTGAAATGTCGAAGGCTTCAGCGCCTCTGCTATCTATATGTTAGTCAGTACTGCTATCTTTGAATTGCTCTACCGAGTTGAATCCGAGGTCATAAGCTTCCCTTTGCCCGCAGTGCATCCTCCATCGGAGTTGCGGATTGAGACATTGCCGACAGGTTACGCTTTCCAGCGGCAGCCATATTTCGTCTGATCATTCACGAATAAAGTTTGAGCAGAATTCACTTCGCTGTAAGGACGCGATGTGAATGCTTGACTCGTCGTGAAGAACTCGGGTGTTAGTCGGTGGTAGAAATGTAAGCCGAGGCAAACGCCAAGAGATTTTCTAAAGAATGCGTCACTGCTCAAGAAGGGTTGGATGGTAGTCAGGCTTCAATTGAAGCCACAAATCGGCGCTGGGGGCACCAAGAACGCCGCCTGGGGATCTTCCAGATCCCCCTTCAGCTTCTTAAAGCATCTCGAAGATGAATCCTCTCTAGATAGGCCAGGATACGCACAGCAACCATTGGAACAATTCCGGCTATGCCCAGGCCCAACTGCCGTACGCCGAAGCCTTGCATCCTGCGCTTCTGACGCAGATCCTGGGCGCTTCCACTGCCATGTGGGCGCGAAATACTTTTTGTCGCAGTCTGCTGAAACACAAAATATCCTTGTCACGCTCCCACATCAATTGCGGTCTGCCCTTTGCGTGTCCATATCTGACGGTCAGGATGGCATCGACATTGCCCCGTCTTCCCATATTTGAAGCGATCAAGAAGCATGATGCGCAGAGCACAGCTGTCGTCCATTCCTTGTCAGGCCGGACGTTTACCTACGGCGAGCTGGCGAACGATGTTGCAGCTGCAAAGGATAAGTTGCAAAGAAACACCAATGGGCAGAGTGCCGAGGGCCAGAGGATATCCTTTCTAGTGGAAAATGGATACGACTATGTAGGTGCGCATTATTCAGTCGCCTAGAATACGTATCACAATATGACGGTGTATTAATCTTGTGGTAGTGACCCTGCTGTCCATCCTGGCGGCGCATGCCATCGCCGTACCGTTGTCGCCCACGTTCCCTGCCCATGAGCTTCGATACATAATCAACCAGAGCGAGTCGCTCATGCTTCTCTCGTCTGAGAAATTTCAGAGTCAAGCAGACGATGTGCTTCGAGAGGGCATGGAGACCAAGCCAATCAACTACAAGCAAGAGAAGATCATGATGGGCAAGACAGACGACTATGTGACCTTGGAGGAGCCCACCAGTGACAAGGGCGGCATGATGCTGTATACATCAGGGACAACAAACAGGCCAAAGGGCGTCTTGCTCCCACAGGATGTATTGACGGCACAGTCTCGGTCATTGCTAGAAGCCTGGAGCTATAGCGACAAGGATGTGCTACTGCATGTCTTGCCTCTGCACCATATCCATGGAACAATAAATGCGCTTCTCACCCCTCTCTTCGCGGGGAGCACAATCGAGTTCCAGTTTCCTTTCAATGTAACTGCAGTATGGGAGCGATTAGCGGCTCCTTTCCTCCCAAACCCCGACCCCGCGAAGAAACCCATATCCTTCCTTACGGTTGTCCCCACAATATACACCCGTCTCCTTGCATCACATGCCGCTTTGTCGCCAGAACTACAAGCTGCTACGAAAACCGCTCTACACCCTTCGAATATGCGCCTCAACATATCTGGCTCCGCTGCCCTCCCTACCCCTGTGAAATCAGCTTGGACAGAGTTAAGTGGTGGCAATGTACTTCTTGAGCGATATGGTATGACCGAAGTTGGCATGGCTCTGTCTTGCGGTTTGTCATTCGCTGACCGTGTAGACGGTTCAGTTGGTTGGCCACTCCCTTCCGTGCAAGCACGTCTTGTAGACAGCGACACACACGAAATCATTAAAGAAGGCGAAGAAATCGACCCTTCCACAAAACGTGAACGGCAAGGTGAGATCCAACTTCGCGGGCCCACTATCTTTCGAGAATACTGGAAAAACCCGGAGGCAACCACCAAAGAATTTGTAGACGACGCAGATGGCCAAGGCAAATGGTTCAAAACCGGTGACATCGCCGTCCGAAGAACTGTCGACACGGCTTGCAAAGGCAACCAGGCCTGGGCTAAAGGCCCACTTTACTTCATCCACGGCCGCAAATCCGCGGACATAATCAAAACTGGCGGTGAAAAAGTCTCCGCCCTTGAAATCGAGCGTGAAATGCTCTCTCTCCCACAAGTCTCTGAAGTCGCCGTCGTCGGCCTCCCATCAGAAGCATGGGGCCAGAAAGTCGCCGCCGTAGTCGTGCTATCCGAACAAGGCAAGACTGCTGGACGAGCAGGTAAGGCCTGGTCCGCGCTCGATATGCGCAGAGCTTTGAAGGAGATTCTAGCGAATTATAAGATTCCGCAAGAGATGAAGGTTGTGGATAGCATCCCACGCAATGCCATGGGAAAGATTAATAAGAAGCAGTTGGTGATCCAGATATGGGGAGAGGCGCTAGAAGGTGGGAAGGAGAATGGAGCTGTGCAGGTGCCGAATGGGAGTGTGTGAGGACACAGACGTGGGAAATTGGGAGGTTGCGCTATGAATGTATATATACTAGATTTTCAATTAGTCGTACGTTTCGTTGAGTAATTGATGTGCTCTGTGGCCGGATGGACGAATTTACAATGGGCTGCCTTTCCCTTCTACGTAGCTAATACCTGGCAGACATACATACATCAACCCCACAATACACCCTCGCACACAGCATCCTCCACATGAAACCCCACAACAGCATATTGCACCCTAGAACATTAGGTCCGTCATCACCCTGACATCACAGAAATCAGCTGCTACTTATCAAGCCTCTGACTTCATCCAAGACGTGAACAAGCCTTGGCGCGAAGCTTATTTATACAAAGACAGGAGATATGTGGTGAGACTGTCAGGCTATCGGGGATTGTGATAAGACTGCGTGGGCGTAAGCGATACATGTGGTGTGATGTAAATCAAACGTGGAGGGGCATATTGGAGGATTTGGGGGGAGGGTTGAGATTCTCGGCAGTGCTTCATAGGCATGTAAGAGATTCAAGGCTGAGTTGATGGAAGTGATGCTCATATGTGCAACGCGGTGAATTGAAGAAAATGGTATTAATTGGCGTAACTATATATTGCGTTATAGACGTAAACGATCAGTTTGTTAAGCCGAGTCGCATTCACTGGGTCAAATGTGAACATCAATGATGTTGAGATCTTATGGAGATTGTAAATGTGAAGGACAGATACCAGCTGTCTAAGCGGCGTGCCCAGCATCAGCGCGAGCAGTCGAGTTATCGACCTTTTGGCGCCTCTCACGGCCTTTGTCGGACCAGGGGAAATGGGCGACAGGAATGACGAAGAAGCTATTTTTGGTCAACTAGAGTGACGGATAACCTGAGCTTGAAGAACTAACCTGTTGGAGCTGTCTGCAATACCAGCAAGAGCGTTGTACCAAGCCAGGAATGCAGCCATAAGACCAAACGCACCACCGCCAACGATGCAGCCGCTTTGGGGACCCTTGCCATCATGTTGCAGATAGCCGATCCCGAGGAGAAGAAATGCGATGTCGAGCGTGAAGAATAGGGAGAAGAAAGCAACGGTTGATCGAAGGGTGCAGAGGAGGAGCAGGAAGGTGAAGATAAACCAGCCCATGAGGTACAGTCCGAAAGAGTTGAGCCAGACACCTTCACCAAATTTGACTAGAGACTCCTCGATCTCAAATCCACCGGGGGTCAGAATAATGGCGAATGACAACCAGAAGCCACCATAGGAAGATAGAGCGGTAGCACCAAAGGTGTTGCCTACAGCCATTTCCCTGAGATGTATGAGTAACTTGCTACGTGTGTTATGGCGAAATTACTTACCACATGCCAGCAAGAAGCTGAACAAGGCCACCATAGCCATAAGCCAAAGCGACAACAATGTTAGGATGGCCAATGCCTCGTGTCTTGACGTTAATCAACGACAAAACAAAAGTCGTCAAGGCGAAAGCTGAAAGACCAAGAGGAGCGGGATTGGCGAATTTGCGGTCTGGTTGCCTATAGAGACCAGGTTGGAATTCACCGCCAAAGGCCTGTAGACGGAGTTCTGGGTCGTTAGTGGCAACGTGAGCGAGAGGGTTGCCGCCATAGTCGTATGGGGTCCTTTGCTTTGTTCGAGCGCCATTGTTGGTATGGTCTAATGCCGATGTACCGTTTTGCTCCTTCTCAAGGCTAGGTCCACGCTGTAGCAAGGTTAGGGATTGAGAGGCAAGCAGATGTTTGTGACATACTGGAACGTTATTGTGCTCAGCAGCTGTGGCCATTGTGATTTAATCTGGGCGTCTCAGTCAAGCTACCAAGGGTTATATTTGAGTTCCAGGGATTCAGGGAACGAGATAGCAGAAGAAGGGCGTGAGAATAATACGGAGAAATCTGGGGAAGGAGGGTTCATATGCGGTCGGAAGGCACACAGGGTGAGCGGTCCAACAACCCGCGCCATGAGCTGGATACCCCATTTGCTCTAGCACAGCAAGCTAAGGGCAAGCAATTAGTACTCAAATCACTTCCCCATACGAATCTCTCCAGACCGGGTAAAGGAGCAGCATGGGGGGCCCACAAGGAGTGGACTGACAAACGATCATCAGCCATGCAGCCACTTGCCGCATCGATCAGCGGCCCAACGAAGGCTACCGAGGCTGGTCGAACGCCAACAACGACGCCTGGAAATTGGTGCCAAATCGATCGGACCTTGGGTTGTGAGCTTTTGGACCCTCCTGTGAGCTAGAGGATGCAAATGACGCGAAGAAATGGGGGTGCTTCTCTCCGCCTCCAACTCAGCGGTCGCTCCTTCCACCAACCAAGCCCGACATCACCATGACCCATGGCTCTTCATCACCCAAGTGACTTTCCAAGCCCCCAAAGCCGTAGAGCCAGCACAACACTGTCATCAATTCCCGCAGTAATCAGGCCCCACAATTTGATGAGGGCTGCTTTTACGAACCATCCCGGCCAGCGGCTGCGCCTTGACTGGCCGACTTTGTGCAGATATTCTCACCCTTGGGCGTACCGAAGTTTGTGGCTGTTATATTTATATGTAACGGAAATTGGACCTAGTGAAACCGAAACCTTCGTGTCAAGTAACGCAGCTTCGCTTTTGCTTGCTACCAGGGTACTGGGTATCGCGGCCGAGAGAGTCAACCGCACCTCGGTGACCAGATCCTCTGACAGAGCCATCACAGCAACTTCTTTGACTCGCCAGGTCGGTAGCCGATAGTTTGCCGGAGATGACGGGAATGCTTCGACGCAAAACGGCTGGGCGCATTGGACAGGCTAGGATGACGATGGCATGCACCAAAAGAGGTGGTTATGTGGACGGCTAAGCTTTGTCCAAGAGCCTAGGCGTCAAGCCACCGGCACTTTGGCAAAGCATGACATAACATCACATCATCGTCGACTTGTTGTGCAGAAGCGCGACCGCGACGACGAGAAGACGATGCATTGGCTTGCAGGATCTGAAATCTCGCATCAATATTCGATAATTGAGATTCTAGCGCAGGGGAAAAGGGGCTCTGCGATATGTGGAGACTTGGAACTTTGCTCGCGAGCTAGTTGGCTTCCGCGGGCATCCTGGATAACAGTGGATGCTCGGGACAGGATCCTGCCTCTCACCTGAGCGCATGGCTAAGACTGCAATCTGGCTGCTGCGTTCTGCTCAGCCCCGTAAGAGAAGTTGTTGCGTTTAGAAGATTCACGGTGTCCATCCGTTTTTTCCACCAAGGTGCGTGGCCAAGTTTCTGGTCCGAATGAATAAGTTGCCCTTGCCAGCCTTGCTAGTGACAAAAGGTACGTTGGCCTCAATCTTCTTACCGTGATTTTGTTGCTGTGGACTTTTGACACTGTTGCTACGACCACTGTCCAGGCGGCTTCCGCTGAAGCCACGCATGTCGATGATTGGCTGCCATTGAAACGGGTTACAATAGATGATCGTTGCAAATATAGTCAGACAACCTCACACCCAATAGTGTTTAGCCTAATTGAGACGCCTTGCTACGTTGATATTGCGGTGTACTGCTTTGGATACTGCTCCGCATTCTTATTATTGAAACAGCGACAAGCAGAGGTTGAGCACGAATTGTTGCTTGCGATAGCCACACAGAGTTGACTGTGGATATATGTATTGGGCTGTAATCGCGGCTGTGTTAGATGGCCCCATGGAAAAATTCCTGACTCCTGAGATGCTACGCGGGGGGCAACTGCTGGTTCTTTGCATGACCGGGTAGCTTCCTCGGTAGGAGAAGCGGAGATGTCTCATGATGATTTGGAGACCCCGCACCAGCCCTGTGCACGAAATACCGGCAAGGCGGAAACCAAACAAGTTCAAAGGTTTCGAAACTCAGGTGCTCGATAGTCCACCATAGACACTTCCGCAAGGTCCCGGCTGACAAAAGGATGACCGGGTGGAGATCAAAAGCGGCGAACCAAGTCCTGATGGAAACTGCTCAAGAAGGTGTACCTAGTTCGCTCAACAGTCTATGTGTTCTGCATGTTGTTCGTCTTTTTTGACAGTCTTCCGTGGAGGATGGACGAACGTCGCAACAACCACAGTCAAGATGGGTGGTGGCGTATGCTTGGTATTGCGTCCCGGCTTGGTAAACTTGGCGTAGATCGCTTGGAATGGGAAGAGGCGCATAGCGAGCCGAGCAGGGGCGAAGACAAACAGTTCAGGTCATTGTTCAGAAATTACAAGAAAAATGAGGCCTGCGAAAGCGTTCGCGATGGTTTAGCTTGGTGTTGAGTTCTCAGCCCATGGACAAGTGGGTCACTGGTGTGGCTCCTAGCACGTAATTGGTGTTCCTAGCGCGGGGAAGCTTGAGCTCCAACACGGTGCACGACAGCTTCGCCCCCAGGATGACGTGCAAAGCTTACAGGCACACTCCTTCCTGGAGGCTGTCTATCAGGCAACCACAGCCAAGCTCTTGATCAATACTCTTCACACATCTTATACTGAACTAACACACTGCGTTATCGTGCAGCATTTTGTACTTTCGTCTTGCTACGCAGCTGCTACCTATCGTCTAGCTTACTCGCCACCATGACAGGACACAGCTTCACCGTAAACTCCCACGAGGACCTCACTAGCCGTGAGTACTTCCATCATTCCTCCGCCCAGCGCATCAACACGGATGCCGTGCTCGCCGAGGCACTTCGCAAGCAATATCCCAACCTCGAGCTCGTCATTGTGCCACGCGGCCTCACAAACCTACTCGCATACGCCGCAGCTGGCTTCGCCAAAGCCACCCCACTCGAGGATGCTGTCAAGGACCCTGTGTATGGCGTGGGTCTCAAATGGCGATCCTACGTGCCTCCGTATAGGCGACTTGACAACGGCCCAGGGGCTTTCGTAGAGAGTGTCGTCTTCGGCAAATTCCTGTACAAGTGGAAGGACCAAGAGGTCATTCTATACATAGCGGATGGCCGCGACGGTGGATCAGCCTACCCTGCGATAGCGAATCATTATATTCTCACCGCGAATGAGCACAAGGTAGATGAGTTGCTGAAGCTCTCTGCAACATGGGGCTCACAACTGCACAACGAAGTGTGGGTCTTTGATCAGGGCTATTGGCAGAAGAGCGCTGAGCTGTACAACTCTGTCCAAAAGGCTAGCTGGGACTCTGTGATTCTCGACGAAGACATGAAAAAAGCACTCATTGCTGACGTGGAGAACTTCTTTGATGGCCAGAAGACGTACCAAGACTTGCAAGTGCCGTGGAAGCGAGGTATCATCTACTATGGCCCCCCAGGTAACGGTAAGACAATCAGCATCAAGGCCATGATGCACAGCCTCTATCAGCGCGGTATCGAGGAGGGAGACAAGCGACTTACGGTCCCCACCCTCTACGTCCGCACTTTGTCATCTTTCGCCGGCCCAGAGTACTCGCTGCGCCAGATCTTTTCAAAAGCTCGGCAAGAAGCACCTTGCTATCTCGTCTTCGAGGACCTCGATTCAATTGTCAGTGACAACGTTCGATCCTACTTCCTCAACGAAGTCGATGGTCTAAAGTCTAATGACGGCATTCTCATGGTTGGCTCAACCAACCACCTCGACAGGCTCGATCCAGGCATCGCAAAGCGACCCAGTCGCTTCGATCGAAAATACTACTTCCCCGATCCAAATCATGACCAACGTGTTCAATATGCCAAATTCTGGCAGCGCAAGCTAGCTGACAACAAACACCTTGACTTCCCCGACAAACTATGCAGCAGAATTGCCGACATAACTGACAAATTCTCTTTTGCTTACATGCAGGAAGCTTTTGTTGCTTCACTCCTTGCCATCGCAACTCGCAGCGGATCAAGCGCAGTCACAAACCCACACGACCGCCAGATCCATCTCTGGTCCGGCCCACATGACCCACTAACAGAGGCCGAAAATCCCACATTACTGGAATACCTGAGGACGAGACGCGCTAGTGAGGATCCCGACCTTGAGCACTTGGAGCTGTGGATCGAGATGCAGAAGCAAGTCAAGATTTTGAGAGATGAAATGGGGGAGAAGCGCATTCTTGTCGAAGTGTAGAGCGGACCTAGGATTGGCACGGAAGTACCGAGTAGGCCTAAGGTAAGCGTGAAGAGCTTGACGAGGCACAGGGATGAATTAGATGTTTTTTTGCATGGAGAGAAATCAGATGATGAAGCACGAAAAAAATGCTCGCACTCAAGTTGAAGTGCCATACCCTTTGATTTTGATGCCATCCGATATAGGCTTAGAGAACCGCAAATGCACTACAGTATGACACGCTACTATCTTTGACGTCCGTAACCAACCCACTTCTTTCATATCTCAGGAATTTGAACCTTCCTTTCCCCTCACCCAATCCTTCCGCCTTTTCTACCGCCGCCATGAATACCCCAATTGGATGCCTCCCACATACTGTATTTCCTGTGTCTCTCAACTGCTGTAAGAAATCCCTATGACTCCCACTCTCCACTGCATCCATGCTTTCCTGATCGATGGCCGCAATGCTCTCATGTATGGGCCAGTCCTTGGCTATCTTGGAGCTCGAACGTAGCTGAGACGCCGAAGAGCCATCAGCAGACCGGTAGTATGTATGCCGAAAACGCGAACCCCAGTGACAAAAGTCGGAGGAAATGACGAAGAGGTTGGAAGGGTCGACGAGGTAAGGGGCGAGAAGCGTGCCGAAGTTTGTTTCGGCGGCTGGGTCAGTGTTGCCGATCATGATTGGGACCAGGGGTACAGATGTTGGGTTGGATTGGAAGCTAGGGTTCTTTCTGGGTATTTTGTTAGTAGGTTGGTGAGGTGTGGTGGAGTAGTGCGACGTGCAGTGATAGCATCTTGAAGATGTATGGGAGGTGCATTTCCAGGCTGTGTTCGTCTTCGTCTACACTCCTGCTCATTGTCTCGAGATCCCATCTCTGCTGTATCTCGTTGACTAGCTTAGTGTCTACCGTCAAGTCTCCCAGAGGGGTGCCGTACTTGTCGCAGGCAGTTGTTGCGGCGCCGCTAAGGTAGTAGTGATGTGATGGACCCAGGAGGAAGACACGCTTGCTATCATTAATCAGACAACGATGTTATGATATTAACATGTGGACATACGCATTTGCCCAGTCAGCGCTCTTGTAGGCCCATGCAGCAGCAGGCCCGGAGTACGAGTATCCAGCATGCCTGCGTAACCATGAGCCTAGATTCTACTACGAATCGTCAAAGTATAGCCTACGGAGCAATTATGGCTCGAGCATTTGGAATGGGAAACGTGACTTGTCCTTGTTGGGAAGATATCGAGCCAATGGGTGTAGTTGAGCCAGGCACAGCTCCTAGCCAGCCGTCAAGCTGCTGTGAAAGGAGTTGGCCATTTTCTGTATACCATGAACCGGCATGGGTAGCTCTGCGGGTAACCATGTTGGTAGTTGGAGGTGAAAGAAGGGATATTGGGGATACGGAGTGTTGGTAATGGTGGTAGTCTAGTAGTAATGCTCGCGGGGTAGCTGCGAACCACTGGTGGGGTAGGAGCTCCCTGTGTTGCGCGACCAAGAGGGCTATTGACGCATGCTATGTCTCTCTCTATCAATAAGATTCTGAAAATGAATAAAGGACTCGGGTGAAGAATGAACTGCCTAGGAAATAATGTTCAACCTATGACTGTTGATTGGTGTTTCGTTCAAACGCTCGAATCGACATACAAAGTGCGGGTAACCCATGTCCAAGCCCCTCGTCGCGGTCGCGAATGCGCAACACGCGACGCGCCACACCCAGCCTTCCGCATCATTATACACCCGTCATCCCGTCTCACCCTCCTCGCTCAACACCATCCTTTTAATCTACGTCGCACACCATCCCATACTCTCTATCTATACTACTACTGGCGATCATGGTTATTAAACGCAAGCGTTCTGACGATGAGTCGCCGCTCTCCATGTCCAGCTTTGGCTCCATGTGTACCCCTGAAGCATCGTCACCAGCACCGCTTCCCCAGCCTTTCTCTGTCTCAATGGGCATTGAATCTGATGCATCACATCGACACAATGCATGGAACTTTGCGAGTGTGGGTCGAGTCAAGAGTAGCGATTGGGGTAATCGGACGCGAAAACGGTTTCGCGACAATCGTCCCGATGAGCGTGCCATTCACGGTATGATCAAATGAAACCCATCACTATAACTACGAACTCATTTTGTATAGAAAATACACTGCAAAAGCTCTTCGCTGCCCAACGCAATCATACGGATGCATCGCCTGCACCGTCCGACACAATTCCACCCCAATGCCTAGTCTCCCTACCTTCCAAGCCGCAAAAGTCAACATTGCATTCCTTTTGGAAACTCCCTGCGCCTCCTGTTCAACCCCCTACATTCTTAGCTCAACCACAACTGGTCGATTCGCTCTCGCCGCGTTGTGACGACTGCGATGCCCCGTTACAGAGTGTCAATGACAGTATGGATGTAGACATGGACATTGACACGGGTGGTGCCGTAGGAAACACACCCTTTTCCTGCAGTGATTGTGGCAAGAACGTGTGTGGCACTTGCGCTGTGGTGTCAATCAGGCGGCATTGTCTGCAATGCACAGCAAATGGAAGAAACTCGAGTCGGTGGTGGTAGAGGATGTCAAAGTTTAAAGAGCGTGGATGTCGTTGGTGCAATTCATTTTGGTACCTGATATACTTTATTTGTACACGTTTAGCATGGCGTTCAGGGACTATGCGCGGTGTAAAAGCATATTGCTAGAACAAACATACACCATCAAGCAATGGGTCACGTTCTGTCAATTATATCTTTTAATCTAGCAACTCTCAGGGAAGAGCGGTGCGAAAATACTTGCTGTCAATTCATAAACATATGCTCGAGTTGAATTCACAAAAACTACTAGTTCTCTCTCTTAGCGAAGGCCTTCTTAGCGGACAAAGTAGATGTTTATAACCCCAGTCCACCCTTATTTTCGCCAACGCAAGCTCATCAGTCCAATTGTTAGCAGCGCTTATCTTACCATGTTTATGCAAAATGCCATCAGGCCAAGCCCCTTGTCAAATCGACCCAACTCGCGAGCACCTTCAGCTGAGTCCCACTCAAGTGCTTTCAACAAACAAAAGTTGTCAGAGGTCACTAAAACAAGCATTGAAAAGAAATTGTTTCACCCTACCGTATTCTACAAAGATATTCATAGCTTTCAGAGGTAGTTACTCTGTCTACGTAGATTTATAGGAATTCCGACGTTAGTGCTGGGGCTTCAGCTGTCCAGCGCGGAATAGGGAAACCATATCGTTGTAACAGTTTTCTAGCTGGAGGTGCGCTCCAGTTGGCTCACTTGGCTAGAATTCATCCTCACGTCAATTTCAATCATATATCTTGGATTTTATATTTTTATCTATTTGCTAAACCTTCAAATTCTATGTCAATTCGGCTCGATAGTGTAGTGGTTATCACGTCTGCTTTACATCTTCCAGCAAGATACGCAGAAGGCCGGGAGTTCGAAACTCCCTCGAGTCACACACTTTTTTAGTTGTTTATTTTTGCCAGAAGTACGCACTCGAGGGAAGTCTCTTATTTTTTTATTTTTTTTGAAAGTTGTGGCCGTGGCGCAGTGTGTCATGTGGATTGTTAGTTGTCCCTGAGCTAAAAGTAAGCTGAACTTCAACCTCAGGCTTCCGCCCAACCTTACCTATCACCGCCTCCATCCACCACGCCCAAAAATGTCTCAAACACTCTTCACAAAAGCGCCGCTGCTGCGCAACGTTACACGGCGTGCAATTAGACCTCCAAGCACGTTCCAAACCGCATCTTACCACCACTCCAACGCGCCCAAGGTGCCCTCAGGACCAGCCCAACTGCGCACGCTCATCCACCAAACCACGCTCCGGGCAAGCGCAACCACACTACAACACACATCCTCCCCAATTGCCCAACCATTCCACACTCAGCAATACACGCGCCCGCGCTCCCCAAGCCCCCCTCCCCCCTATCAATACCGCAACCTCACCATTCGCGCACCCGCAGAATGGACACACTTCAGCACGCCTTACACTCTCTCCTCCATCCGCACCTTCACCAGCACACCACGCGCATTCCAGACGACGACGGCGCCACCAGCCGCCAACCTCTCTGCCGACGCGCAAATGCTCGTGGACAAGATGATTGAAAACATTGCCGACTTGTACGGCACGGCCAAGGACGAGTTTGAGATTGCGAGCGAGGAGTCGGCGAAGAATTCGACGTATGCGGCTGACGATCGCGTCGCGGCAAGGGAGGCGCTGGATGAGTTGTTGCTGCAGTATGGGCTGGTTGTCGGGCGCAAGGATGAGGTTGGGGAGGAGGTGAAGAGGAGGGTGGGGCAGCGGGTTAGGGAGTTGGAGGCGGGCATTGAGGCTATGGAGGAGGAGGCTATGCATGGGCATTGAGGGATTTTTTATTTTTTTTTGGTGTGTTGGGGTTTTGGGGGGGTGTATGATACCATTGTATTGCTCTTGTGGATTGTCTGCATAGTCATTGTGTGCTTGGAGTGATGCATGACAGACATTTTTGCGGTCTGTATAACAATTGATTTGCCGTATACTGAGATAATTGGAATACGTGCGTTGCTAAAAGATCCATTGTGTCTTCAAAATCGACCCCATTCCCTAATGCGCTATTTGTGATGAAGATGCGGGATGGTACTATACTATCAAAACGCCAATCCAATGCATACCCAATATACCCGAATGTTCGGTTATATACCTATTCCTCTATAACCCATCACGACGGTCGCGGCTTCGGCATACTATTATGCTTCACACTCCAACCTTGCATCGTCCTCCTTGTCCCCAAAGTCTTCCGTTGTGCTGCCTGACTTTGCACTTGGTTCATTGACGTAGTATGGAACGCAGATGCAGCCCGAAAGCCAGCCGCGGTTGTGAATGACGACAACTTGACTGGGCTCTTTTGTTCTTTTCCCGCATAACCGTCGTTGTTGTCAGCCGCATCTTCTTGTTCCGGTTTCGCAGGCGAGCTCGACAAGAGAACATATCTAGTGGTTGCTACGTCGGGCGTTGCCTCGTTGCGTTTTGGTTTGCTAGCCATGGGTCGGCTTTGCAGTTTGTAGCTCGGGGCTGAAAGGGGTTGAAAATGCCGTGTAGGTGGTTTGACATTGGAGATGTCATGTAATGCGCTGCCATTGAACGATGAAGATTGCGATCGCTGAAAAGAAGGTGCTGGTAGCGGTGCAGACTGGTCTGCTTCTTCTGAAAGTGTGCCTCCTGGCTTCTTAAAGAAGCTTGTAATTGCACCTTGGCCTGCTGCTCGTGACTTTGCTTTCGTTGTCTGCACTGGCTTCAATTCCATCTTCTTGTCTGCCTTGTACGCTGCCCGCCCGGTTTCTGCCTCATGAGCGCTGGCAAGCATACGAATTCGTTCTGCTTCTCGCTGCATAGCTTGTAGGTCCCCTAAATCGCGGGCACTAGTGAATCCTGAATTGACGCTGTGCATGGTCGTAGAAGCCACTGAGAAACCAGAGGTCTTCTCCATGGTCACAGTTACAGCTCCATGCGACGTTGAAATGCTAGCCTCAAGCTTGCGTCGCTTGAAGGCAGGCTGTGCTTTGTCGCTGCCTGGGGCAGAACCGCTGCATTTATCGTTCAAAGATGGACCCCACGTTGAATCATCACCATCAATCTCCTCTCTCGTGGCAGGATACTTGTCATCTTCCAGTCTTTCCAACAGGCCACGAGCAGCATTCAGGTCTTCCACTGTTGGGCAAGGTCTTCGTAGGATGCCTGCTAGATCCGGAATGGTCGATCGTTTGAAGGCCAGATCCGGCCCTCGCTCGCTGAAGTGCTTCTGCACAGTTTTTTCTGAGATGAACCTCGACAATGTAGTTGTTTCCTGTCCAGACTGTTTCACTGGGCAACTAAGATACAGGAACCCTTGCGCACGTGTCATACCCACATACAACAATCGTCGTTCCTCATCGTGATCGTCTGCCCGAGAATGAGGAATTGACCCGTCGTAGATAGCGGGCATGAAGACAACCGGCCACTCTAGGCCTTTTGCGGCATGTATAGTAGAAATCGTAACCTGGTCTATTTCTCCGCCATCTTGGTCGGCAATGCTGGATAGCGTAACGTTCGCAAGGAATTTTGAGAGGATATCGGCAGCAGTATCTTGCCGCTGTTCGATCCCCTCTACCAAAGGTAAGGCATCATCAGTAATCTCTTCTCCGCTCGCCATTGCCGTAGCCATCTGCGTCGCCTGAGCCACAAGCTCTTCCACGTTCGCCCATCGGTCTTGCCAATTTTCCTTATGCGCCTGTTTGAGATATGCCTCAAAAGAAATCTTCCGTAACACATGTCCGATCAGTTCAAACAGGTTACAATGCTCACCTTCGGTTGGGAGTAGTTTCTCGCGAGCCGTAAGGATGACATTCACAAACTGATCAATGCCTTTTTGTGCTTGTGCGGATATTTTGCACTCAGTTCTTCTACGGCCCTGCGCAACATCGAGGACCAACTTCCACAGTGTGACTTTTTTGCGCTCTGCTTCTTCCAGGAGCGCTTTTACTGTGACATCACCAACCTTTCGGGAAGGAAGATTTATGACGCGAGCGACGGCGTCATTATGTTCGGGTTGGCTTATCACGCGCAGATAGTCCAGGATGATCTTAATTTCTGCGCGGTCGAAGAACTTTGTGCCAGCTACCATCCGGTAAGGTACTCCCCCGTGTGCCAGAGCTCTTTCAATTTGAAGAGATAGCGGACTGGAACGCAACAGAATCGCATAGTCGTTGTACTTTAACAGACCGGCTGCGAGAATCTTGGTACGCTTGATTTCGTCAACTATCCACCTGGCCTCCACGAGTGCTGAAACGAGGTGGCGAAGCGTGGGCAGTTCACCAATTCCATGTGTTGCAATCAGTGCCTTTTGTGGACGACTCTCATCCTGTTCAATGACCGCTAATGCTGAGTTGAGGATGCGGCCTGAGGATCGATAGTTATTCTCGAGGTTGATGACAATAGATTCGGGAAACTCGTCGCGCATGCGCAATAAATTTTTTATCTCGGCCGATCGGAAGCTGTAAATACTCTGATCAGGATCGCCCACTATAGTAATTCGTTTTGCGCGTTGAGCCATAAGCTTCATCAGCTCGTACTGGATGTTATTGGTGTCCTGATACTCGTCGATAAGCACGGCCTGGATAGTTGAAACGCATGATGGGTGTTGCCTGAGTAGCTCAACACATCGCACCAGAAGATCATCATAGTCGAGTAGGTTGGACGCTTTTAGATGTTCTTCGTACAAAGAGTAGACCATGGCAAACTCATTGTCGTTGACATTTTTAGACGTTGCTTTGAAGCTGTCTGCTGAAACTCCTTTGGATTTTTGCTTTGAGATGCGTGAACGAGCATGGCCAGGCTCCACGGTATACTGATGGCGAGAGATGATGCGCTTGAGTATTGCGGTGGTGTCGTTTGTGTCGGCAATGCCGAAGTTTTTATCGATTCCAATTTCCTGTCCGTATCGAGACAAAAAGCGACGTGCAACGGAATGGAAAGTTCCAAGAATCAGTTTGGCCTCGAGTTTATCACCCACAAATCCCTTGATACGCTCTTTCATTTCCCTTGCAGCCTTGATGGTGAAGGTGCAGACGATGATATTCCATGGCCGCAGGCGCTCATGATTGACGTGATACGCGACGCGCGCAGTGAGTGTTTTCGTCTTGCCAGATCCCGGGGGCGCGAGGACCTGCACAACACTCGCAGGACTAGTCACTGCACTCCTCTGCGCATCGTTGAGGCCGTCGAGCAATGCCTCCATTGATGTTGTTGGGGCCCTTGCACTTCATGTTGATGCCAGATGAGGGTGCGTGAGGCAATCGCGTGTTGGGCGCGATGGCACGTGCGCATTTAGATCCTCTGTCTCTCGATAAACTGAAAAGTGGGGTAATCACATCAATGCTAGATGCATACAATGAACCGTATACTACTAAATAATTCGACTAGGAATTGTAAATTCCTCTGGCCGTACTTGTAGATACCTAAAAGAAAGGTTCTAGGTAGCTTGAGTGTCTGGCTGCTGCATCTGAAGTGGTTAAGTCCCACTTTTCCGGCCTGTTCACCCATCGACTGCAACGAACAATTTCAATTTCGAGGTTTTCACATAGCTCAAGGTATGGGGACTGTAACCTTCAACATCATTTCATATATTACAGGAAATCTCTATAACATGTTACGATGTCTCAAGGAACTACTTTTCAACGAAAGTAAGGCGGCGTGTTTGCCTTCGCAATCATCCACGCATCATCCAACGCCTGCACAACAGCCTCAGGCAACGGGCCCTTCTCCAAATCCGCAAGATTTCCTTCCAATTGCGGAAAACTACTTACGCCAATAATCACACCGTCATTCCCTCCCTTGGCCCTAGTCTTCAGCTCGGAATGGTGCATGCACCACCTCAATGCGATCTCGAGCAATGTCAAATTGTGCCTCTGTGCTACTTCTTCGGCAAGACAAAGGGCTTCGAAGTTTGAGTTTTTGAAGTAGCGAGCTCGATACATATCGCCCATTCTTGTGTTTTGGGCGAAGCGGCCTTCCGAAGGAGCGATGTCTGCGGATTTGATCTTGCCGCTGAATAGGCCTCCAGCAAGAGGGTTGTATATGACAATGTCGATGTTGTATTTTCGGCAACATGGAATGAGTTCGGATTCGATAGATCGAGCTGATCAATGTTGGTACTTTGCTGATCTTTGTTACGTGTTGTGGGGGGTGGAACCTACTGATGGCGTTGTACATGGCCTGGTAGATGGTGGGCTTTACCCAACCCCTCTCTTTACAGATGTTGTATACCTCTGCAACCTCCCATGCAGCAAAATTGGATAGGCCCAGCTGAACGAATTTACCCTGCTTGTGAAGCTCATTCACTGCGCCTAGTGTCTCTTCAAATGGAGTGGTATGGTCCGGCGCATGCAGGTAGAAGATATCCACAGCATCTGTGTCCAGCTCCTTCAAAGACGTGGCGAAATGTTCCTTCAGCTTTTCTGGCTTGTGGGTACCAGGCTCAAGAGGGAAGACTTTTGTAGCCAGAGTGAGACCACGATCCTTCCATTTGGCATCACGTGTCCAAGCCTCCTGTGCACCGCCGACGTATATGCGTGCAGTATCTATTTCATTGTAGCCTTTTGACTGGAAATAGTCGAGGTGCTTGTTGAATTCGTCAAGAGAGGTCATACGTGCCCCAGTGGACTCATCAGGGCCTTGACGCGATTAGTCGAGGGCTGGGTTTAGACTGTACAGGTGGTATACCATAGGTCATGAGACCGAGGATGATGCGCTCTGTGGGATTCCGCGCGACGAGAGGCATCTTGGGCTGACAGTTACGATCGATTCTGTAATTGGATGGAAGGTGTTCAATGCCTGCCTGCTGTTCACATTTGGTTGTTGGATGCCTGAAGGCGGGGCAACCCTGCCCTCGGAACGAAGCTGCCTAGGTAGCTCGGTAGATGACGTGAATAAGTATATATGTATCCATTCGAGTCTGGCAGAGATCAGAGAATCAGTACCACTTCGCCTACATACACTATGAGCGAGTCTGAATATATCATCCTCCAAGGCCTTCCAACGGCGCAGGTGTATCACGATTTGCGCAAGGTCGCTGGCCTGACGCCACCTCCAATGGAAGCTGTTCCTAAAGCATTGGCTAACTCATTTGGCGGTTTCCTGGCCTACGAACGACGGCACATGGTGAGCGAGACAGTGCCTGGAGGCGAGCAGGCTGCGGTCGCAATGGGCCGTTTGATCGGCGACGGCAGCTTGTTTCTCCTGGTCACTGATGTCGCGGTTCATCCAGAGCACCAGCGAAAAGGACTGGGCAAGCGCATCATGCAAGCGCTTGTAGACTACGTTGACGAACACGCGCCAGACGCGTACGTAAGCCTGGTGGCAGACAAGCCAGCGCAGACACTGTATCCGCTGTTTGGGTTCAAGGATGTGCAACCAAGCGTTGGCATGTTCCGGATGAAGCGGGGTGGAAGGCTCCAGGACAGTGGCTGAGGCGACAGGCCTGGCTGGGTCGGAGGAGTGGGGGAACCAACGGAGAACGCGCAGGGAGCGGCCCCACGCGAGCTGCATGGCCTCGTCGCCAGCTGCCTTGACGACCTGCGACGGTGATAATGATCACGAGCAAAGACAGCAGACGCTTTGGTGTAGCCTCGTGTAGCCAATCTCTACTGCGTTTGTTGCATCCATTGCACTGACTCATGTCCACCCAACACCAACAACACCAGCGACAGCACCATGGCTGAGCTTCGCATGGCCTCTGTAAGCCCGCCGCACTTGCGCCTCCCTGCCCCAATATGTCTACTGACGGCCACGGCCAGCTTGAGTCGCTTCCCGAAGAGCTGCTGCAGCTCATTGTGGGCTATCTGCCCACCCCGTCCCTAAAGGAGGTGGGGCGGGTGTGCACGACGCTCAACCGCCATGCAACCGATGTGCTGTGGCAGAATGTCTGCCTGGTTGATCAGTGGACTGCCTACACAGACGAGCCCACCAATGCCCCGCGCGACGCCGTCAGAGGCCTCGACCAGTGCGATGAGCACGACGACACGCCCATTGTCCAGAAGCTCTTCCTGCTAGCCACGTACGACCACCACCCCGCCAGAAGAGTCATGCATTGACAAGTATCAGGAACCCTATGCTCGCCTCCAAGGTCCATGTTCTCACCCATCGCTGCCACCTACCGCTCCCCAATGTCTTCCACGAGCTGCCGCGCATGCATTTCCATGCTGAGAATCTGTCCAAGGATCCGCGACTGCACGTCCTTCTCAGCCTGGCCATTCGAAACATGGTCAACGTGCATACCCTTCGCATCATGTACGGTCATATGCAGCTCACAACTTCATTGGTCGTAGGCTTCATGAGCCAGGATCGCCCTCGGCGCGTGCCACTTCGTAAACTGTGGCTGGAAAGCTGCAGTCTCTCGCCTGATATCATGCCATTTTTATCATCGAGCAATGCCAATGGGCTAGAGTCGCTTCGCATACGTCGCCTGGATGCTGCCGGCTTGCTCTGGCCACAAGATAGAAGCATGGGCTTCCTGGAGTTTAGACCGTCGCGTGGCGGGACCTCCTTCCCGATGCATAACGGGGCTGGAGGTTGGGCTCCTACCACTGTCGATCTCGAGGACGAGGAAACGCCTGCGCCTCTACGATATTTGCTAGATGTTGAAATGATGGACCATGCCACGGCATTCGATGATGCCATGTGGGAACTGCTTCCAGACATTGGAGACTTTGTCAATGCTCACCAATCAATACCAGTGGTAGAGAGAATACCACTCATGCCTGTGAACCCCATGCGCTGGCTTTTGGAATATTCAACTTCAACTCTCACTAGTTTGAACCTTGACTGGGTCCTCTGGCGTCGGAAAGACCTTGACGTTCATGACCATTCCAGTGCTACGCTAAGAACGCTCGCTAACCTGAGATTTCCTCATCTAATTGCATTTCAGCTTCGAAATGCCGTGCTGCAGCAGACAATGCTTCCTCCTGACATCTTTCTTTTCGAAGACACCTTCCTTGAGTTCATGGAATTTCATCAGAAACTTCAATGCTTAGCTTGGCCCCTTGATAGGTTCTACAGTCATATCAAGCCATCTATTAATGTGCAAAACCGCTCACGGAAACTAATTGCGCACCTGGCTAACATGCTGACCGATCTTCGTGTCGATGCCCTGTATATAACCGATGGAGAACCAATCACAGACATAGGCCAGACTGCGCAGGAAGTGTACGAACGCATTCGACGGCGAAGGTTCATCGCAGAGTTTGTTCCACATATGAGGCGGATAGAACGAATAAAGCTTGAGGGTGGTCTACCAAGGGACGAAAAGCGTGAAATTCTGCGCGCCCTCCATTGGTGTCCGCTGAAGAAGATTGTCATGATTGGCGTATCGTTTCCTATTGGAAACACATGGGGACCTCGTGGCCATTTATTGAAAGCCCTAGACGAAGGCTCACGTTGGGATGACATGGACCATCTTGAAGCCGAGGACACCCGTGGCATCTCAGAGGCGTATAAGCGTGGTTTTCACCCAGTAGATAACTTCCAATTCGAGCCAGACTACGGGTGGCCATCCCAGGCCCCATTGCTCCAAACGATAGCCCTACATCATGCCTCGGCCATACAAGAGCTCAAGATCTGTGGCTACAATGGCTGTCCAATCCTCTCCCACCAGAATCGCATCGCTGGCACCCTCCTCAGCGGCCTTCGCCAATTCGACAACCTCAAGGTACTCGTCATGTCCTTTTGGCTTCTAACCTGGCATGGAAATTCCTACCGTGATCCTGAAATCATCAAATACTGGCTCGATAGCCGCTCCCGCTTTTCAACCGCTCTCGCCGTTGTCACCCCTCCCCGCACCCCTAGTCAAGAACTCCCTGTCGACCCAGCACACTTCCCCAGTTTCCACACGCTATACGGCAACGCGCCAACGTTCAACCGCTGGGCTGTCACCCTCAAAACATCCTTGTCCGCTTCTGCGCTTGCGTACCGCGTAGCACACGATATCGGGCCCTATCTCAGCCCCCATGCGAAAAATAGGGCCGGGGGAGTGAGGGTGAGGGCGAGCTTTTGTCTTGGGGTTAGAGACGCTAGAAGGCCCGCAAGCGATATATTTGATCTGGATGTTAGGATTGGGGCAGATAATCAAGTGATTGAGTTTACTGGGCCTAGGGAAGAGGAGGAGAAAGGGAGGTGGTGGGAGAAGGTTGAGAGTAGGAGGTGGTTTTAAGACAAGTGAGTGAGTACTGTGTTCAACATGTGTTGGTTTATCTTTTTTTTTTTTTGACGATTGTTCAATTACCGACGTTGTCATTGAGTGTATGAATTAGTATACTTATCATAATGGCTCTCTACGATACAAGATAGAGAACCGAAGCCGCACGAATACATGTGGTCGGAAAAAATAAAATAATCGCACCTGACTCTTGCTTCCTTTACTCAAACGCCCCACACTACATGCGATCGACTCGGGATCTTCAGAACCTTATTCGGATAACGGGAGTACGTGCCTCGGTCCGTCAAAAGCCCTGCGTACAATCATTGGGCGTACCGTTCAGCCCTATATATCTGGTACATGTGTAGATTTTGTTTTCCACCCACCTCACGCCCAAGATGAAACAAACTGACTCGAAAACCCTCCTCGGAAGCAAGAAACGCCACCAGGATTCCCGCCGGCCACCAAAGATCTACACCAATCCTTCTCAGGCAGGCGCGCCCAGTTTCCTTAATCTCGAGAATCCCCATCCCGAAACAATGCCCACGCCCCGTCGCAACCATGCACTAGGTAGTCCTCGTGGCGCGCAAAAGCAACCTCGCTTTGCTGGTTTTCTCACACGCTGGACCATGTTCGGTATCCAAAATATGCAATTAAAAAGTAGTCCTAAGGTTGAAAAGAAACAATGCCTTGTCGTTTTCGAAACAAGAGCATGGCACGGGCAATTGAAACTAGGGCAGCGCGCTAGTAAGATTGAGATGAATATCCTCCGCGTGAATGTCATTGTTGTATAAGGATGGGAGAGCCGCTGGTGGGATGATGGGATATCGAACTCGGGGCTTCTTCGACTTTGACTTGGTCTCTCGTTGTGCAGTGCACTTACTCTCGTTTCCTTTTTTTTTTTCTCTCCCACTTCATACTTTTCTATCTTGCCCTTCTTTGCACAGCTTTGAGACTACGACTGAAGCGGCCAAGATGAAGTATATTGCTGGAACGGTTATCGCGGTTGCGGGTGTGGGGAATGCGTTGCCGCATCCTCAGTTCAGTCTGCCGCATTTTAGTATGCCTTCTTTCTCGCTTCCTACAGGTCTCCCACGTCTTGGTGGTAGTATTCCTTCAGGCTTTCCGGGCCTTGGTGGTGGTCTTCTTTCGGGTCTCCCAGGCCTCGGTGGTGGTCTCCCCACAGGTCTTCCGGGCCTTGGTGGTGGGCTTCCTGGTGGACTTCCAAGTGGAGGGGATAAGCCCTCGCTTCCATTTCCAACAGGAGGATGTGGTTTGGGATCCGGCTTTGATTTGGGCAGCTTGATTGGAAGTGGTGGTAAGCTTCCTGGCCTTTCAAAAGCCAAGGGTGAAACCAGCCCCGGAAAAGGTTTTGATTGGGGTAGTTTGATCGGCGGAGGAGGAAGCGGACTTGGTTCTGGACTTGGCGGCGGATCTGCCGCATCTACAGATGCTGCAGCACCTGCGACTCCCACCAAAACCGACACGGTCCCTGCCCCAACAAACACTGGATTATCGGGAGGAGGCGGTAGTATTGGTTCCAATTGTACCCCTCAAGCTGCTGGAAGCAGTAGTGAGAATGGTGTTACAGACAAGAACTGCTGCACTGACATGACGGTCATCTTCGCTCGAGGAACCGGGGAGCCAGGCAATGTTGGTATAGTCTCGGGACCACCTATGTTCAAGGCACTACGCTCCAAACTCGGCAATAAACGTGTCACTGTCCAGGGCGTTGATTATCCAGCTTCTGCTGGTGTAAGTGGCCCTGATTAAATTTACAGCGTAGCACTTTACTGACCAAAATACCAGGGCAATGCAAACATGGGCGCAGACGGTGGCAAGAAAATGGCCGAACTCGCCGCCACAGCGCTATCTCAATGCCCGAGTACCAAGGTCATCGTGTCTGGTTATAGTCAAGGTGGAATGGTCGTCCACAACGCTTTCAGCAATGGCCTTTCTGCTTCCAAGGTTGCTGGAGCAATTCTCTTCGGTGATCCATTGAAGCGTCAAAAGGTTGGAGACCTCTCTGGCGACAGGACCAAGCAATTCTGCGGCACTTCTGACAATATTTGTGGAGGTGGAGGTGATGGAGGCGCAACTGGAGGTCACATCAGCTATGGAAGTTCCGCTGAGGCGGCTGCTTCCTTCGCAATTCAAGCTGCTGGCCTTGCCTAAGGAGATGAGTAGTAGGGTACATATATGAATCGCGCTGGCTTGCTGGATGGAACATTTTATCTTTCGATTATACATACTTGACCTTCAATACCATTCTTGCACAAAGTTATGTGCCCTTCCCATACTTGCTTACCAAGGCCTTCATGATACCCATCGCCCCACCTTTGTAACTACCACCGAAAAGCGCGTAGTGGTTCAAGTGGTGGTATAATTCATACAGCTTTACACGATCCTCATACTGGTCGATCGGCTCCGTCTTTGGACATAGCTCATGATACTCTTTCAGAAAGTTCCCGCCAAAGCCACCGAACATCTTCATAATCCCTAATTCGAATTCGCTATGTGCATAGCATGCAGATGGATCGTAGGTGACGTCCTCAGGTTCACCTTTGTCGTTGCCGATGATGCCCACGCTTGCATTTCCACTCCACAAGTCGCCATGTACAACGACAGGCACGACGCCTTTACCGTTATTCAAATGGTCGTCCCCAATGAGCCGTGGTACCACCGTTGAGGCTGTAGCTTCTACAATATTATGCAGTTCTTTGTCACTACCGTTTGACCTCTCTGCTTGCTTGAGTATAAATCGCAGCCTGTTTTCTGCATAGAAATCTGCCCAGCTCTCTTTGTAGCTATTGTCCTGTGGTGTATCACCACAGCAAGTAGTGACAGGAAACCCAAACATGGGCGTGTCATAACCCTCGGGCACGGGTGCTGGTGTAGTGTGTAGTTTAGCAAGTTTGGCCGCCAGAGATTGCTTGGACGGCTTGGATCTAGAAGTGAGATTCAGGAATTCTGTAACCAGAAACGAATTACTTGGCTGTGACTGGAATTGGCCACACCCGAACGATTGCGGAATCAGTGAAGGGACGGCATTGTGGATGGCCTTCAGAGAGGCGTCTTCACCTTTCGGTATTGTCAGATGATTGATTAGGAATCGCAACATCATTCCATGCAGCGCATACCTTGAAACATAACTCTAGCCTCTTTTCCGCTCCCTGATTTCATAAAAAATACCTTCTCGTTGTTATCTGGAAACTTTGCAACGATTTTTGCCGTTGATGCGGAGCTACATCCGCCTCCGCCAGTAGATGTGACAGTTATTGTCGCGGCCTCAAGGCCGAGATGCTTGATAACAGCTGGATCAAGTTTCATTATGACATTTACTCTTCGTTTGTGCAATGTCCTGGATAAGGGGAATCGAATGCCGGTTGCAATGTGGTAGGTGTTTGGCGCGCATGACGTCAGCGATTCACTTACCCCCGGACCCTGTCGCTTTCTCTCACCTTATCAGTATATCAACGCTTAATCGGACCTCATGTCAGGGCTCAGGATGTTTAAGATATCCAATCTTTAATCACATACTTTTAAATGAAAAGAACCCTTGTAAGCTACACCATGTTGTTTTATGCCTCCATTTTGGACCTATTCTAAAACTTTGCTTTCTACGATGGGAGGTATCCTAGATCAGTCTACTCCCCGAGGCACATTTTGAGTTCAGTGGAAATTGGTTACGAGGGCCGTAGGGTATGTTAAGCTGTGAGGTGAGATGAATGATCGAACCGGGATCATGCAACAAGGGGTTCATAGTCTATTGTTTAAAAACCACCAGGATATTGCTATTATATATACGATTTGACCATTTTTTACAACGCGTAACGGAAGTCAGGATGCTTGTCACCAAGTGCCTCAGATCTCTCTTCGATACCTGAGGTAATTGGTAGTTCGCTGCTCTTTTGGTCTCGCTTCTTGTTCTCATGCTTGCACCCAAACCAAAGGATAGTAGCAGCCAAAGCTCCCATACAGGCCAAACCCAGCCCAGTGCTGAAGCCAGTATGGAATTTAGGTGCTTCCTTGAAAAGGAAAACGTTAGAGCTGACGAAAGCGCCAGCAGTGCCGAAATTGATAATAGCTGCCAGCGATATCGCGCGTTTATTACCGCTTCCCGCATTGATGGAAACCCAAATAATTGAGATTGGCATCGCGAGGTAGCAGCCGCACGCGATAAAGAACATGCCCATATATCGCACCTTCGGATTTGGTGGATAAACAATCTCAACGATAAGACCTGAGGCAAGAACCGCCCAGCCGAGGAGGTAGAAGAAGTAGCGGCGTTGCAAGTATTCACTTGTATAGGCGAAAACGACCGAGAAGACAGCGCCAACAAGGTACACAGGAATAGTATGGACCTGTGCCTGCGTAGCAGTATATCCGAGGCCCTTCAAAATCGTCGGCTGGAAGTTCGCAAGGGAGTTCGCATTTTCCGTAACGCCCAGGTTCATTGCGACGCTAGAAGTAAAGTCAGCTATGCCTAGAAGGTGGTGCAGTCTCTAATTACCCAGCCCAGATTTTCCAATCCTTAAGGTAGTGTAGTGCCATCTTGAGGGTGATCTCTTCATCAGCATTGTGGCCGCCATCTTCCCTGACGCGTCGGAGCATAAGAGCTTTGTCCTCGGGTGATAAGAATTGACAGTTCTCTGGAAAAGGAGGAACTACTGGCCAACAGGCCAAACTGACGAAAATTGTGATACATCCTTCGATGATAAAGATCCTTAATACCTAGTCAGAAATCAAATCTTCCAAGTGTGCAAGGGAACTTACCATCTCCAGGCACCATAGCCAGCAGTACCGTCCATCTTCGCAAGTAGCGATGAAATAAACCCGTTAATAGCACCGGCAATAATACCCGCGGTGAGGAAGAATACGTAACGAGTCAAGTACTCGGTCTTAGTATAGTAAGATCCAATCAGGTAGGCAGCGCCAGCAATGTACGCAGATTCGGCGATTCCTTCGAGAAGACGGCAGACAACAAGTTGTTCCCATCGTTTCACAAGACCACATCCAATAACTGTTATTCCCCAACAAAACATCATCACGCAAAGACTCTTGGGTCCATATTTCTTGAAAACAATCTGTAACGGGATACCAGCGACAAGATAGCCTAAGTTGAATACCCAGACGCAGATATTGAAACGTTGACCAACAAGATGGAGCTCTTTCTCCATGCCTTGAATCTTCGCATTTCCGATATTCGCACTGAGAACATGTCAGCCGTTGAACAATGCAATATGCCTGGCGATCAAGTACCGATCAATGAAGTTGACCAGATATAGGAGCCATAGTACTGGCAAAATTCTGAAGTCAAGCTTTCGAAGTAGACGCTTTTCGGCGGCGCGGTCAATCGGGGTCTCGAGCGTCGATGATGGTGTCGAGATTGCCGCCTCTTTAGCAGCAGCGCCTTTCATAGATGCTGTATCGGCCATGTTGAAGGTGTAAAGGTCGACAAAGTTCAAAAAAAAGTCACTGGCTCCCTGTACCTCGCAACGCAAGAAGAGCTGTGAAGTACGTGTGGCAATGTGGGAGGAATGCAGAAATGACAGGGAAGGCCAATACCTACATAATCTACTAGGAACAGGTGGAGTATGCGGCACTTGAAAAGAAAGCCGAAATCGTTGAACCAAATCAGTACGGGGCGAATGAGATTTGTGGTCTAGAAGCTGCATGGATGTCTGAGTATGGCATGATATCGAGTAGACGTGGACCTCCAGTTGATCGAAGGCCGCGTTTCTTCCATGACGCAAATTTCTTATTGGACGGGTCGGCTACGATACGATTTGCCTTAGTCGTATCTCAACAGGGAGCTGGAGGACGATTGACCGTGGTAGGTCCGAGTATGCGCGCGGGAACAAGATTCCGTAGGATTTAGTGTATCAATCTTCATTCATGCGCCAAGTAGAACCAGATTCTCGGGCCTGCCGTCTTGGGGCTTTCGTGTTCGAGTCAAAGGGACACCTGTTCGACTAGACACAAATTTGTGCAACAACCCGGCCATTGGTAAGAGATTTTTGTTGCAGCTTCTAGTTCACAAGCCACTTTCGCTTATAATATTAGCGACCCCTCGGACCCTTCGGCAGCGGCCGAGCCTTCCCCGTTTGCCACGGTCCGTCTGCCATCCTCCGATGCTAGGCTGGATATATAAACGACCCGTTTGATCTTTGTAATATCGGTCCGAATTATGCCAAAGGTGTTACAGGGCGTCCGTCGCACCACCAACATGACATGAGTAACTACCAGTACGAGCGTGCAAAAAAAAAAGGAGCGGTGTGTAGCCAAGGAGACTTGCTGTGTGCAGTTGTGTGTACAGACGAAAGAACAATGCAGAACACAATACCTGAGTGCAGTTTGCTACCAACAAAACAGTAATTACACGGTAAAAGTGGGAATAAAGCCGGATGCATTTAGCCACCAATCATAGTGTCTGCTCACCATCCGGATCGGGTCGCAACAAGGTGCTAAATCCCCCCATGTTAGAGATGCGTAGGAACCAATTCCGATTTATTATGACGCTGTCTTGGTATCAAGTATCCCGTCCTTGACATGCAGCTAAGAAACCAATATGCACGCCTACCGAACGGCTGTGCCGCCTCTTCAAGTTCTTGCGTGGCTCCGACCAACACGAGGAAATACGTCGCTAGCACGACCCGTTTCTGGAACACTTTCCAGTGTGCTTGGCTGGGCGGACACAAACCCTAATGCAAGAGATATGCCCTTGCAATTGAATTTGATTGAGAGCTCTGTATTTCAGATCATTGTTGGAGGTACCCGTGAACCGTCACCATCAGCTTGTGAAGCCTGATATTATGTGGTTGGGAGGTTCTAAAAGTGTTCTGGAGTGATCGTAAGAGATTGGTTCTCAGACCACAGCTAAGTTGCGTCCTTGCATATATGACCGGAAAGCTACCGCAGAACCATGTTCCTGTAGGAATCGTGGGAATCGTGGGACGACTACCGGTACCCACATCCACGGTGATTTACGTCGGCCTAATACTTCCACTGTACCATGTACGATCGTTCGCTTTTGAGCCTGCTCCTTCTCCCTGCTAGCTTCAAAGGCCCTTCTGATCTCTACCTATTTGATTCCACCTAGTTCGGTTGCCTGCCGGATCGACTTTACAAAGCTCTTACCGATCATCAATCATGATCTTCAAAGCATATCCCGAAGAACAAAGGGACATTCGCTGGATCACCATCACACTTACCGCAATTGCTACATTCCTGCTCTTCTTCAGGATAACAGCAACAATCAGGAACAGAGGATGGTTGGGCTTGGAAGACGCCTTCGTGATAGCAGCAGATGTAAGATACACAACTCAATACGTCGGTGAAAGCTACTAACAACAATAGATATGTCTTATTCTTCTGGCATTCTGCATTTACCAGTCCACAATGTATGGATTCGGACTGCGCTTTGTCGACATTAAAAATACTGGAGGCAATTTTAAGCATGCTATGAAGGTGAGTACGGTTCAATTCAGCGACGAAAAATCATGCGCCTTACTGACCTGTGTTAACAGTACTTCTGGTTGTCGATGTCATTTTACACACTCACAAATGGCTTCAATAAGATGGCGTTCTTAGCCCTGTTTTACCGCGTTTTCCCCCTACCACGTTTCCGTCAAGCGTGCGTAGTTTTGGGACTGATCTCAGTTGGCTGGACTATTGGATATCTATTCGTGTGCATTTTTCAGTGCAGCCCTTTACCACGTGTGTACGACCGCACTATTCCTGGCACGTGTATCAATTTTGCCTGGCATCGGTAAGTCGGATTCTAAAATCCTGGTTGTCCTATTGGAGTCCACAGAGCCAGCTACGAAGGACGTCGGGGCTAATCAGATGTTTAGTTGGTCTAATGCTGTGCTCAATCTCGTAACGGATATCGCCATCTTTATTCTCCCTATACCTGTCATCCTTCGCCTCAATATGTCGATTGGCAGCAGGGTCGGACTAGTCGTGCTTTTCTCGATGGGATTTTTCATCTGTCTTACGACAGCATTGCGTATGGCGACACTCCCATTGACTCTCAAAACCAAAGACCCGTCATACGAATCCGCGCCTACCAACCTTTGGAGTTTTATCGAAGCCGCTACAGGTGTAATTTGCGCTTGCTTGATCAGTTTACGCAAAAGCATCAGTTCAATGTGGCCAAAGAAGTGGCGAAGAACACAAGCATCGACGGGGCCATATCAACACTATGGTAGTGGAAGAGCAAGCGCGCCTGGTCTAACCTCGCCGCGACTGCGGAACGACACAGGTACGAGAAGTACCTACCCGCTTGGCGACCTGAAAAATGGAGGAAAGAGTGCTTCGGACCAATATGGCTCTGTCAGTCCAAACGAGAGCCAAGAAAGAATTATCAAGGGCAATAAGACAGAAGTGCGTGTTACAACAAGCCGGGGTAGATCTGAAAGCACAAGTGGAAGTGAGGATCTTGTTTTGCAAGGCATCACGGTGACAACGGATGTTAAGGTCGTTAGCAACTAAAAGTTCTCTTTACGATTATACCCAAAAGTAACGAATTAACAATAAAATATAATGAGATAATTTAAACGATAGCGAAAGCAACTCATGAAACAATATTCCGTAGAAGCCCAGTCTTTGAGAGTCAAAGGCCAAATTCTCCTGGATAGTTGGCAAATGTCGAGGAGCTTGATCGCAAATAGAACATTTGACTGTATCGTATGGCCTTCTGCTAATCTGAAAAGGTGCATTAGCAGCATTTAGGACAAGGCTACCCACACGGATAATTTAGTGTATAAAATTAGGCCCTTTTTCAGCGAGCAAATAGACCGTGTTCTTTCTCACGTGAAGAATGAAGTCTAGGTTGTGTTCACATGGATGCCCTTTAAAGTAGCAACTTCTTTCTTCCTTACCCACTCAAGCTACCGGGTAGCATCAGTTTACCACCAACATGACCGCCTCGTCAGCTCATGCGCAATCAAGCTCAGTCGCCATAATTGGCGGTGGAATCGCTGGTGTTACTCTTACGATTGCGCTGCTCAAACACGCCCCTGCCCTTTCCATAACTCTCTATGAGTCCGCATCCGCATTCGGCGAGATTGGGGCAGGAGTAGGATTTGAGCCTGTCATGGTGCGCACCATGAACTTGATCGACCCACGAATTGCCGCTGCTTTTGAAAAATGCAGCAAAGGCAACAGCATTACAGAGCCGCCGCGATGGTTCACGACACGGGTTGGGGACGAGAGAAAAATTATCGGAGATAAAGAGGACGCCGTGGTGTTTGAGAATCGCGAGACTAAAACCAAAGTACGCTTAGGCGAAGAGCTTTTCGTCATGCCATCACGTAGAGGGCCGAGGGGCGGTCTCCATCGCGCACATTTCTTGGACGAACTGGTGAAATTGATCCCAGATGGTGTGGCGCAGTTTCGGAAGAAGTTGGTCAACGTCACAGAAGCAAAAGACGGCTCAGGTTTGTTTGTTCCCGCATCCCCCACCCATACGTCTTGAATATGCGATTAACACGCTTCAAAAGGGGATGCTATTTTACACTTCGCCGATGGCTCAACGGCGCAGCATAGTGTTGTGATAGGCTGCGATGGAATAAAATCTTGCACACGCTCGCTTGTACTAGGCGATTCTGATCAAGTAGCTGCCGTATTTTCAGGAAAGTATGCATACCGAGGGTTGATTCCAATGGATGAGGCAGTAAGAATTATGGGTGACGATGAGCCTAAGACGCCACAGCTATATCTAGGCTATCATGGACATGTGCTTACATTTCCTGTTGCAAACGGGACGATTTTGAATGGTACTTGCTTCGTTCCTCTTCGAATCACATAGCAGCTAATCTTTCTCAGTTGTAGCATTCTCTTCGAAACCCGCTTGGGACCACACAAGCTGGGTTGTTCAGACATCGCGAGACGACATGCTTGAGGACTTCAAACACTGGAGCCCGACTATTCGCGCCCTCATGGCAAACTTAAAGTCCCCGGATATTTGGGCACTATTCAATCACCCCCCGGCACGAACTTACTTTGGTAACAGTCCGCTCATATGCCTAGTCGGCGACGCCGCTCATGCGACGACTCCACACCAAGGCGCTGGTGCGGGCATGTGCATTGAAGATGTCTTTATTCTTAGTCAGTTACTCTCATCTTGTACGTCACACCGTGATTTTGAGAAGGCATTCCATGCATATGAAGCTGTGAGAAAGCCACGCAGTCAAAAGCTGGTAGAGACAAGTAGAGAAGCGGGAATGTTATGGGAGTTTGAGTCGGATACTGGGGATGACCTTGAGGCTTTGGAGCGAAACGCGGTTAGTAGGATGGATTGGATATGGGACTTTGACATCTTGGGGGATCTTAAAAAAGCAAAGGAGATGATGACATGAGGCTTCGTTGACGGTGTCTAATCTTATCGGAAGTACAAGACCAAATTATGTAGACAAAGAATACCACAATATCACTCTGAGTCGAAGATTTGACTTCATCATTCGAATCACGCATCGCAATAAATTGAACCTGTTGAATGTCGTCCGCCGTCGGGCGGATTTTTCGCGACTTTGGTGTATTCATTGGCCGCTGACTTTCAAGCGTTACTACGAGATCAACGATTTTGCCCTCCATCAAACACCTGCATGCAATTGAGAATATGATAAATGCCCATGATCCAGACCGTACCTTCCTCTCATATCACATTCACTTGCGTAACATGCGAATTCGGCAGCCCGTAGAAAATTTAGGTGCATGTTCCACGTATCAAACAAAACGTGTGATGCGTCATTTAAACGCATCAATAATATTTTGTGGCAAAGGCAAATCTGCGCCACAGTTAGTGATGCGCATATTGTTTCAAAGGACGCGTTCATCTCACCAAATACGGGGCGTTCCTTGACTCGCTTCGTCAGGCGTACCTTATCACCCGCATGAAGCTCCTTTCCATAATCCCGAGTTGCCGTGTACAAGTACTTCCCAAATACTGGCCCATATTTCCATCCTTTGTCGACTTTTCGATCTACTGCCAGCTTCTTCCATACTAAACCCTCTTCACCCTCTGCCTTCTTTCCAGTTTTATAGTCAACCGTGATAGCCTGGCATCTCCAGCAGGTGCCTCCAAACTGCATCTTGATGTTGCCTGGGAAGACGAATTCTGCCCAGTAGTCTTCGTCATAGGGTGCTGGGCTACCAGAAACAATGATGTTCGGTCGAAACTTGGAAATATCCATCTCTACACCCTCCAAACGTGAACTTACTTCATCATTCGATTCTTTAGTGACCACTAGGTAATGGCCAATGTCCTGGAATGTGATGCTCTCAGGTTTGGGAGCCAAGAAGGCCGGAAGAAGCTTGCGGAAGGGTGCAATGTACGGCCAGCGCTTTGCCATCGCCATCTTACTATTCGGCGGCCCAGAACCTAGTACAGTGCGCGAATTTTTCCCAATGTACACCAATCGTGCCTCAAAGCCGAGATATTTGCTGAACCAGTTCGCGATTTCTTCACCCATGTGATAAGCATCAGTCGGGCTGAGATCCATATCTAGGTGCACTTTTTGTAATGTTTTGACATCTGGTCGAAGAGGGAGCCGAATCTGGTGTTCGGAGTTCGTCCAAGTGAGCTGTTTTGGATCTGGATTCTCCGGGCTGGCTCTTGTCACCGTTATCATCTTCGTACCGTCCACCACTTCAATGACCTGTTTGAACAGGATCATTTGCAAATGAAAGCCACTGTACATCGTCTCATACTTTACGATCTCTTTGGTTTCTGGGTCACGATGAATCCGCTCTAGGCAAAAGGTCCGGTCATCTTCAAAGCCATGCGGGCCGATTACTCCGGATTCTATTCGTATGCCACTGAGGCCTTTAATAGGGTAGTGCCATAGCTACGAAGCGATAAGTAAGGACCAAACTTATGTCTTCGCAATTACTGATGCTGACCTCTTCGATCTTTAATTCTACATTGGCCTCCTCTGTGGCATAGGTCTCGCTTTTTCGAAGGTCGTACGCGAGGAGTCCAAGTCCAAGCGCCCCTACTCCGGTTATCGCCGCCCACTGAAGTCGACTAGAGTTCATTCTAAATCATTAGAGGAAGCAAAAGCAGATTACAGGAAAGGCAGAAGCGCTACGGGACCAGTCATGGTTTTATCACGCCACGCCTCAGCTGGTGCTGCCCCGCCTCGACAAGGCGCTAGTGAACCATCCATAGAGCTGATTAGATGGTGCCGCACTCCTACCTAGTGGCCCCGAAACGAGTAACAGCGAATGACACAGTTTAAATATGGTAATCACGTAAACCTAGACGCTCCACTGCTGCGGAAGTTCCGAACCGCCTCATATTGGTCCAGTCGCTCTGCTAGACATTCAGATTCCAACTATCATTATATAAATTTCAAGTTAGAAATCAGATTCTTCTTCTTCAATGCTGTACGCCCAACACTCGGCAATGCATGTTCTGGCAGGAATCGTGACAGCGATTGGAAAGCCTCCGTAGTCAGGATCTTCGTTAGGCATGATTAGGAATTGACCACTCCTCGTTTCGTCGCCCCCTAGAAGCTTGTTCGTAGTCAAGGCGCAAGTCTCTGGATCTACCTCCTTTTCCTCCGCGTGGAGTATACCCGTGAAAGTCGATGTAGGGCTGGAACTCTTGAACGAAACATTGAAACCCCAGCCTATACACAGGAACTTTCCGTCTCCTTGATGTATGACGATGCCTGCCCCAGGCCCAGGCTTCCCAAAGACGAATGCTCGATCGATAGTCACTATGAAGTCGCCCATCTTCTTGGTCCATGACCTTTCTTTGATTTTCAGACCATCAACGAAGTCATCAAAGAAGAAACCAATCATATCTTCTGGTCGATTCGCTTGGGCCTCCAGAATATGCTTTCTCACGGAGTATATCAGGGCATAGTGTTTTGTGAAAGGGCTTTCGGAAGCTAAAAGTGAGTCGATGCCAAACGGGGAGCAACCCAGAGACAGGTAATTGCCGTAAGCTGCCCAGATACGTCTTGCACCTTTGTCGTCTCGTTTTTGCTCTGGGATGAAAAGCGGCTGACCGCCATGCCTATAATTTTGGCACGTAGTTTCATAGTCATGCAAGTATAAGTCTGGCGCCAGAAAGTCGAGGCTTGGCGCGTTGAAGGTGTAGAAGTCCATTGTATGTGGACATGGGCCACCGGACGGATAAATGCCTGCTTTGTCACCACCTCCCACAACCACTGGTATGCCGACAAGGTCGAGGATGCTGGGGTCGTCAAAGTTGAGCCATACATTTGCATATAGAGGAATGGGATACTCGGCTTTTCCTGCTGAAGCGACATGATGGATGTAGCGTGAGAAAGCATCTGCCATGAACATCTCATCTGCATTGATAGAATCCTCAAAGCCAAACATATCCATCCATGTTGCTTCGCCTGTTTTCGCCGAGCTAAATTTTGGATATCGTTTTAGGAACTCGGGGTGTAGTTCTGGCTCTTTCGATTTCAAATATTCGACTAGCTCTTTGGGTACCGGCTCTGCAAACTTTTCATTTGCAATCTTCGATCGGTCTCTTGAGTCACCTAGCACTCCAGTTTCATTCTCGACTTGCACCATGAGCACAGTACTGTGCTGTTCGTCAAAATCCTTCAAATGCGCCATCAATCTGGCAAAAGCTTTAGAATCCGCCTTCCACGCTTCTTCGCAGAAGGGGCTCAGTAGCTCTATCGTCTTCCTCTTTCCTCCGGCTTCTACTGTATGCACGCGAGGAAACCGTTTCACATCTCTCTTGACCCATGCGGGGACATATGTCGATAATGCATTCTTGAAACTGCCAAACCATAGCAAGATAAGTTTTATGCCATGCTCTCGCGCCGCTAAGATGACCGCGTCAAGGTTGGAGAAATCGAACTGGCCTTCAACAGGCTCAATCTGCTCCCAAGATACAGATCCGAGGAGCGTGTTGATATGCATTGCTTTCATGTTTTGCCAGATCTTGTCATCAGCCATATATTTCGCAGAGCTGAGCGTCGAGTTGTGCAGCTCAGCGCTAAGCATGAGGAAAGGCTCGCCATGGACAATGAGTTGACTCGAGGTCTTTGTTTTGCGTAGATGTGGGATATTCATAGTGCGCCCTGAGTTTGCGCTGGGATGTACACAATATAGTTATCTAAACTTTTTCGAAAGAGCACAAACATTTACTCATGTAGTGTTGACGGTATTCGAGATATATACCTGGCGAGAAATTATGAGAGAGCGAAAAAAGCTGCCTTGGAAGTGGGGAGATTCTGAGCAGGATGAAGCAAAACGGGAAGGTTCAACACCTACCGAAACACATGAGCGCAAATCTTGGACTAGATTCGCATTAGTTACCCTTATTCAATTCTTCAATATCAGGATGACACGTGGGGCACTGTTACAGGCTGATACTTGCGGGGTAGCTGAGGAATCTGTACGAGTCATTTGTGCCCAATGCTTGATTCGAAATGTTGTTGTAGCAATAGGTTGCACGGAGCATTCATCCTTGAGTTTTGTTGTAAGCTACCGTTGGGTGTCGATACTTGGTGTGTACTCCACCTACAGCACGTGTCGTCAATATACCAATTTCGCACAATGGAACGCTCGAAGTCATGGCAGTAATCTCTCAAGATTCCACAGTTCACCTTGAAGATTCCCGGCATCAAAATCTGAGGAGTCGAGCCACAGCGTCCGACAACCCGATTTCAATCATCTTCACTAGATCTCTCGAAGGATCTTTGAAAGTTATATAAAAGCCTTTATCCACGCGCCAACTTCTAAACTTACCAAATACACCCTCAATCGCGCTATATTTTCTTACTCAAGATGATCATAAAGCGCCTTCTCAGCCATATTCCACACTGAAATGACCTTCTGATCCATCGATGGCAAAATCTGTACAAAGCCCTCATTAGCCAACCCCCAATTCGAACACGGAAAGAATAAAGACTTACCTGGGCCCCAATGATACCCGCTACACCCTTCTCCCTATCCATCCACCAGAAGCAATTTGCCAGGCCCATCCACCACAGGGTACGAGCGGCACGACCCGTGGCACCAGGCTCAATGGTAAGGAAGCCGCCAAAGGCCCAGCCTTGAGGCGGATTACCAGGTTGGGGGTACATGTCTGGGACGCTGTTGATAAGCGAGGGATTGGCGGGCGTGAGAGAGTTGCGTGCAAAGTCTGGCCTGCAAACGTGTAAGTAAACACAGCATATGCTAGCTACTAATCAACAAAGACGGATTCAACATACTGTCCCGGAATCTGATTCTCCCACAACGCATCTACACTCTCCTTTTTCAAAATCGTCTTTCCTGTCACCGCGCATGTCCCGCCGTTGACAATTGCTGCCAAAATCTTTGCAAATGCCTTTGTTGTGGCAAACAAGCCTGCGCCACCAGATTGAAAGAATGCATCTTGTTGCTCCTTCGTTTGCTGCGAAAGTGCAGCCTTGAACAAATGCTCGCGATGCTCGACACCGCCCTCCGCATCACGTGTCTGCATATGCGCGATATACCTGTGTGACTCTTCTGGCGGGAAGAATGTCGCGCTCGAGGCCGAGATGCCAAGCGGCGTGAAGATGTGTTGGGCAAAATACTCTCCCAGCGTTTGGCCGGTTAGGCGTTCAAGAATGATGCCTACCCAGTCCATATTTGTGCCATACTCTAGCTTGGAACCAGGCTGGTTGACCATGCGACCATTTAATATATCGTTTTTGTCACCGGTTTCGCCTTCAAGGCTGCCGGAAAATTGGATGCGTGGGTCAAGGAAAGCGTAGGCGAAACCTGCCGTATGCGCCAACAGCATGCTGACTGTAACGTCTTTTTCTTGATCTGCAGGCGTGATGCCATTGGCAAAGACTTTCTTTTCCTGGATTTCTGGTGCGATTTTCTTGACGAAGGCAGCGTCGTCGAGGGGAATTTTGCTTTGCTCGACGAGTTGGAGGATTGCAATGGCTGTTACGAGTTTTGTGCATGATGCAATCCAGAGTAGAGTAGAGTCCTTGTCCATTGGTTCCTCAGTGTCTACGCCGATTGTGCCTGTTGCGTGCTCCACGAGGATTTGGCCTGATTTGTCCACGGCTGTAAAGACGAGCCCGGGGCCGGAGCCGTCTTGAACGTAGCTATCGAGCACTTGCTTGACATCTTGTACGCCTTGGGATGATAGGGGCATTGTGCAATAGGTGTAATAATACCTAAAGTTCGAGATTATAAGCCTATGGAGTAAGTCAGACTTCTAGGGATACCCAGGTACTTATAGTCGCACGATATTTCTTTAGCCATTCGGATCGTAATTATACCCTTTAGGAGATTTGCATAGTTAGATTCTGCCTAGGTTACTCAACTGCTTATTGCAGTCATTTGCTAAGTCTAGCTAGGCTTGGCGAGGTGGAACGGGATTTAGAGTAAGCAGAGCAGGAACGAGCCGGATAAGGCGTCGGGCAATGTAATTGAATCAATAGTCTTCTGCATACAGCTATCTTGCTTGGGCCTGCAATACAAGCCGCATATTGGCCTATTGTAGGCAGCGTATGCCCCGCGGTGGGTCGCTTTCGTCATATTTTGCTGCGCTAGTGCTCAGTTTTGACATGTCTACATCTACATTCAGTATACCAAGTGACAGATACCCACATCGTGGCTGACGTGAGCGACGCCAATAAGACGACTGGGCTCGCTCGATCTAGTCTAGCTTGCACACTTGATGATGCCGCTATCATTAAGTTCTGCATGAATGGAAGTTTGAGCAGATCTTTCAACCTCGTTTCATTGCGGTTTTCAACTCCTTCAATGCTGCCATAATAAGAGGAACAGCAACCGGCCCCAGTAGCGGCAGATATACGGCGACCTTGTGTTCATCTGGGAAGTAAACTTGGCCAACCATGGATCGCTCAAAGAAGGCCTTTTCAGCTTCACTTTGCGCGATGCGAGCATTCTTTAGAGCGGTCTGGAACTTGCCTCCACGCAGATGGTTGCACGCCTGTTGAAGATGTGTGATTGCCAAAGTAGCAGACTGAGCAACATTGTCAGGGACTGGGATTGATTGGAGCTTCTGATAAACTTGGGCTAGAGCGCCCAAGGTAGAGGAAGTCGAGATAATGAGTGACGCGGCCCGGGCACGTTCGAGAGTGGAGATCCGAAGTGGTAATGAGGCTGGGGTTTGCGGCAGCCCAAGCAACGAGATTAATTGGTTTGAGAAGCTGTGCATAGCCGGAGCAAGCGTGTCTGCCGTCAGACGCTCTGGAACTTCGCCTTGGAGGTTCAAGATGTGTACCCCACCCCACTGCGGAACCAGCCAGCTGTTTCCAGCGTTCTCTTTGATAAGGAGCGGTGATTGATTTTGGTCTGGTACGTAGAGAACGAAATTAACAGTTGGACCTTCACCAATACTAGGGCTAAGAGGCCACTCAGCAGCATTGATGAATCCGCTTAGATCCTCCTTGCGAAGTGTCCAGGCCTTGAGGTCGTCGTCAAATTCTGGTTGGCTTATTGAAGGCGAGAATGCGGCATATAATTGAACCTGGGTGTCGATTGTAAAGTTGCTGATAGCTGAAAAGGACTCGAGCAGGGGATTCAGATAGGTGTTCAGGGCAGTTTCGATATCCCACGCCGACGGCGCATGTGCCGGGCTAAAGACGGAGAATGTAAGGTGGTATGTGGGCGCGTATTTGAGGGCTCTTGTTGACTGGCGTTGGAGCTCTGTGAACTGCTCGGAAGTGAGGGGCGGAAGTTTGCTCGTGTCGGTGCTTGGAGCGCTTGATATGAGATAGGCTAGCTGTGCTTGCTCTTCCGAGAACAGGGTGTGGAGTTCTTGTGCTATGAATCCGACAAGTGGCGAGTTTGTCAAGGACTGTGCAGACACTTGCTCTGCCGAGTAGTATATGTCTAGTGTGGGCGAGTATGGCTGTAGATGTGCTCGAGGCGTCGCGCCCGTCTCGACCGGTATCAGACGGACCCTCAAAGCAATGTCGTCATGGGTGCTGCTTGTGGCAGCTCCATCGCTGACCACTTGCTGCGAGGCGTTTGCGAGCAAAGGAGAGTCGGCGAGCAGCAATTGCAGCTGGTGGGCGGGGAATTCATTGAGCTTGTCGAGGGTGTGCTGTGTTATCCGAATGAGTTGCTGGGCCTCGGAAGAAGGAATGGGAGCCTCGACGGCGACGCGCAGGGGGAAGACGGGCGTGCATACCTGTGCGCGTTAGCTTTGTTGCGAGCGTTGGCAACATGGACATACTTTGCCCTCTGCCCAATCAGTCATGCCATGCAGCGGCAGCTCTGCTCTGTAGATGGCTGTCGTCTTCAGCCATATTGGCAGGCCTAGACAGCCTACGACTGCCCAGAAGGAGAAGATGGCGAGCCGGCGCAGCCATATGCTTTCGGAAGACTCTGGGGGCGGCAGTTTGGGGGGTGGAGCGGCAGGAGAAGCAGCACTGGTTGGGGGCGCCATGGGCATTGTTGGCGTTGCAAGGGCATCTGAACTGGTCGAGCTGTCACTTTCGCTCCCAGGCCAGGGACGTGTTATGGTCCGTGCGCTAGCCGTCATTCTCCCGGGCGTGCCCGTGTGCTAGCCATCTGCCTTGGTGCTGTGCTGTGTATTGGCACGGTATTCCAGGGCTTCGGCCCCGTTCCACTAGGCGGTTGGGCGTATAAAGAGATGCCGCTCCTCGCAGGCCAAGGCCCAGAGAGCGCAGTGCAGCCTCGTGCAGCTGCGCCTTGTCCTCTTCATCCGGCAGCATTCGTGCATCTCTCGAAGTCCATCCGAAACACCAGACACCAAATCTCCACATGCAGTCGCAGCACGAACAGAGCATTCTCCTGGTGGGTAGTCAGGCACCGGCACTCCCGCCAATTGCTTAGCGTGCTTCCATGCATTCCCCGCCCGTCACGGGCCTCCAATGGGCCTGTCCGAAGTGCGGGGTGCAGCGAGCTCTCTCCAATACAGCGTGACGACGGGCACGAGACGATCGTAAGACCCCTCAGGTGATGGCAGCCCACCGTCCAAACCCTCTTCTTTCCTCTCAACCTCGTTTCCATCACACGACCAGCCCCGTTCCATCCCCGTTCCCGTTCCATTTTGCCCGTTTCCACCCCCTCCACCCAATTCACGCCCTCTACATCAGTCAAGATGAGTGCAGTCGCCGACAGCACTGATGGCCCCGTTGAGACGGTCAAGGTGCTGTTCGCTCTCTTTCCTGGCTACAACACTCTCGACGTGGCTGGCCCTCTTGAGGTCTTGAGCCGCTCGCTCCACGATGCCAACAACAAGTGTAAGTCAATGCGAGCCTGCAGCCAGCCAATGGGCCCCCCGCTGAAGGTGCCGTAGCCAGCCATGCCTTTGAATGCCAATTCGTCGGTAACTCGGCTGCCATGACTTCGGTCCAGGGCCTCACCATCAAGGCCGACATGGACTACAACGACGCCAACGACGAGCTTGAGGACTTCGATGTCATCATCGTCCCCGGTGGCGACGGTGTCTTCGAGGTGCTTAAGGAAAAGGCCGAACCCCTCACGCTCCTCTCCAAATACGTCGAGCTCCACGAGAAGAACCCTGAGAAGGAACGCACAGTGCTTGCTATTGACATTGGCTCCTTGCTCCTCGCTCAGCAGGGCATGCTCGAGGGCCTCGCTGCCACCACACACCCAGACTACTACGTCCGCCTCGAGACCATCTGCCAAGACGCGGCTAGGCGTGACATGTCTATGCGCACCGACGTCATGGAGGAGCGTTACGTCGTGAACAACGCTCGCTTCGACCTAGGCGAGAACCCCGATGACAACCCGTGAGTAGCCACTGCCAGGCTGGACAAGAGCTGCACTGACAATAAGCAGATACATCATCAAGAAGAGCCGCATACCCGATGAGCCTGAAGGCCCCAACATGCAGCACGCTCGCCGCAAGTCGATTGCTCGCAAGGGCAGCAATGCCTGGCGCGACTCTCGTCGCCGCGAGTCGATCGCTCGCCGCGCTCAGATGCCGCTGGGTGGCATGCGCATCATCACCACAGGTGGCGTCACTGCTGGCCTGGATGCCAGCCTGTACCTGGTTGGATCATTGGCGTCCCATGATTCGGCCCTCGAGGTCGCTCGTGTTATGCAGTACACTTGGGTCAAGGGCGTTACCGTCGATGCGATTGATGTTTGAGCTGGGGCTCTCGCGCGCCTAGCCATGGCGTTCGCCACATCTCGTTTGAAAAGTCTTCAGATGGGATTATTTAGGAGCATGTCGGGAATCACAAAGATTTACCACGACGGATTGTAAGCTACGATAAATTCAAGAAAGTTAAAGCAAACAACACGTGCGAAAGCGAGATCGTGCACTAACCCGCAAATGCCACTATGTGCACACATTGGCTAACCTGCCGCTACCCATCCTGCCAGGAATGCAGTACCTAGCCCTTCCACGTGACGAGGCGATCAATCCGGCCACACCATGCACATGCCACCATCCATCGTGTCTCGGAGCGCGCGGGCGAGCGCCCACGTTGATGAGACTAGAATGCAAGTCAAGGCCGCCAAATCACCTCGTGTTGTAGTGGGCGGTGTCATACTAGTAACTTGAGACGAAGCTCTTCTCGCTCACGCCAGTATAAGCTTGCCATACCCAGCATTTGCCGCTTAGTCAAACCGCCGGAGACGGTGTTGATTAGTTTGTTGCACCCCCTTTGAGGGTAGGAATAAACAGAAACTCCCAGGCATTTTAGTCCAGGGTCCTCAAGGTACCAACATGTCTGTGCGCAACCATCTTTGCCCACTGTGCACACTTGTTAGACAACGTCAATGCTCGGGGATCACCCTCCTACCCATAATCGCACGGGTTTCACAGTGGGGGTCATCTCAAGCAATTGGTCGCCTCTATGTGCCGCCCTCAATGCGCTTCAAGGCCCACACACACAATGGAAAAGGAGCAGGTGGCTTCGGAATGCATCATGATGAAGCTGCTGCAACACACCGCCCACAAACCTACCTTTGACTCAAAGAAGTTGATTTCGAAACGCAGTATCCAACGTTGCTACAGGAGCTAGGTCAAACAGCTCGGCAGCTAATTCGCCAGCGGCAAGTACGCTAGTTGGTCCTATCATCACCGTGGCAGTGCAATGTGTAAAATCGCGCTCGCTAAGCCAGCAACAGCATCACTCGCTCGACGACGCTTGTTCGGGAAATTAGAACAAGCCATGTGAATGATTTGAACGGGATTCCTTTTAGTGGTCATGATTTGCAAGCTGCCGCAACCTGTTTTTCAGCCGTTGAAAATGTATGAGCGATTTTTGGAGTCGAATCGCTTGAACGCTGGTGGAGACCAGAGGCGTATAGTCTTTGTCCCCGTGAGCTCTGGTGCACTGTGCAATGGTACTGTTCGCGCTGTTGTTGTTACGTAGATGGAATCCGGATGCTGGTAAAGACCCGCGGTAAGAGCACGCCTGTTGACGCTTGGTAGCGACACCATAGCCACGCTCTTGGGACGATTGACAGATGGGCAAGGGGTTTTGATGCGTGTGACCCGCGGTATAAATCCCCCATGCTCGTCAAGTATTCAGGTCACCCTACTACCTTTTCTCATCCTTCATACCCCCTACCCTCAATCACTCCCTTTCTCTTATCTTCACCCTCCTGCTATTCCGACTGTCCTTGTTACAGTCCCTCGCTGCCAAATTCAATATATTCATTACATGGACCAAGAAGAGAAGCAGCCTGTTCAACGAGTCCGCTTCGGAGATCAGCGCACAGACGAAGAAACTGGAGAGCATGTAGGACATGGTGCGCGCCTTCACCGACGCCTTTCGAGGCAGTCGAGTGTTGGCAGTCTGTCTATTTACGGTGCAGGTGGCGCTGCTAGGACCATTCAACCAGAGACAGCTCTGCCAATTACATACCGCACCCTCTCCATAGAGATTGACGAGGGTCAACAACAAAAACAGAAGGAGATTAAGAAGGCCAAGGAGAAGGCCACTGTTGGTAGGCTACCACTTGAGCATCTATGAACCCACTTTATGCGATTCAAATGATTTACTAAGCTGGTGTTGCAGACCTTGCCGGGCTTGAGTGGCACTCCCTTGAGATCCAGGAGCTGTGTCGCCGCCTCTCCGTTGATGCCAACCAAGGCCTCTCAGATGAGCAGGTCAAGCGTCGCCTTGCTGAGCATGGTCGCAATAAGATGACACCTCCACCTTCTGGCCTACTCAGCAAGATCATGGGATACTTCTTTGGTGGCTTTGGATCGATCTTGGTAGTCGCCGGTATACTTGTGTTCATCGCTTGGAAGCCTCTCGGAAACCCTCCTGCGGAGGCCAACCTGGCTCTGGCCTGTGTTCTGATTGCCGTATGGCTCATACAGGCCAGTTTCAACGCATGGCAGGACTGGAGTACCAGCAGAGTCATGGCATCAATTGGTACCATGTTGCCTGATCAGTGTATTGTCATTCGCAACGCGTCCCATATTAGCATATCGGCACTCGATCTCGTTCCGGGAGATGTCATTGTCATCAAGCAGGGCAACAAACTTCCTGCCGACGTTAGGCTCATTGAAGTGTCATCTGATGCTATGTTTGATCGAGCCATCCTGACTGGTAAGAAGCCGTGCTTATTATTTGAGTCAACGATAGCTAATACTACAAAGGTGAATCGGAGCCCGTTGTCGCAACCGTCGAACCCACCGAAGAAAACTATCTCGAGACTAATAACATTGGTCTCCAGGGTACGCATTGTATCAGTGGCAGCTGCTTGGGCATCTGCGTTGCTACTGGTGATAGCACCGTCTTTGGACGTATCGCAAAGCTCACCTCAGACCCGAAGACTGGCATGACTCCATTGCAGAAGGAAATTCTGCGCTTTGTGTTGATTATATCGTTGTTCATTACTTGTGTCGTCATCCTTATTGTTGTTCTTTGGGCAGCTTGGCTAAGGAAGTCGCATCCGACGTGGATCAACGTACCGCTTCTGATCGTCAGCTGTGTCTCTGCAGCAGTCGCTTGTGAGATCCCTTTCCCTTACCAAGTATCAAGTCAAAGCTGCGCTTACATCATGTAGTCATACCAGAAGGATTACCCATCGCCCTTACAACCTCATTGACCATCGTCGCAAATATTATGCGAAAGAACAAAATCCTTTGCAAGTCCTTGAAGACAGTGGAGACGCTTGGATCCGTTTCAGTCATTTGTTCTGATAAGACAGGCACTCTTACGAAAAACAAAATGATGGTGACTGATATTTATGCGGCCGGCGAAGAATACACCCCAGAGGCTGCACGCGACCTGATGACTGTCCTCCGGTCTGAGAATAACCTCGTCGCTCTATCCAAGAAACGGGAGGACATCATTGAAAAGATTTGCTTGTTAGGCGGTCTCTGCAATTCTGGGGAGTTCGATGCAGCTACGATGCATTTACCCATTTCGGAGCGTAAGATCAATGGTGATGCTACAGATCAAGCTGTGCTTCGACTCTCCGAAAGCTTGGGTTCAGTTGCTGAGCTACGCCGTGATTACAAAAAGGTGTTTGAGATTGCTTTCAACAGCAAGAACAAGTTCATGATTCGTCTCATGGCTCCAGCTAACCAGAGTCCAACTAGCAACAACACGTAAGTTCTACTTCTACACGCCTACACTCCTTTTGCTAACAGCCCCAGGACTTTGATGATCAAAGGTGCACCCGATGTACTCCTCCAACGCTGTGACACCCTCCTCAACGACAAAAACGAGACAGTTCCCCTCACAGAAGCCCAAACCCTTCGCATTGAACAAATTAAGGACGACTGGTCCCGCCAAGGCAAACGTGTTATCCTCCTCGCCCTCAAGCCCATTGTTCCTCCCTTCTCTTCCAACCCTGAAAAAGAAGTCCTCGTTGCTGCCCGCCAGGGCTTAACCTTTGTTGGTATCCTTGGTATCGTCGATCCACCCCGCGACGAAATCCCCTCGGTCGTCAGTATCCTGCGCGGCGCCTCGATTCGTATCTTTATGGTTACTGGAGATTTCAAATTGACTGCACAAGCTATCGCCGAAGAATGTGGCATTATTTCAAATTCGCTGATGGTTGACAATGTGAGTGCGTTGGGCCGCGAGGGAAAATTGCCATCGACAAAACAGGCAATTGTACTGAGTGGACCAGAGCTGATTACACTGAATGAGAATCAGTGGGATCAGTTATGTCTATATCAGGAGATTGTGTTTGCGCGGACGACGCCCGAGCAGAAGCTCCGCATTGTCAAAGAGTTTCAGGCAAGGGAGAACATCGTTGGTATGACAGGTGATGGTGTCAATGATGCGCCGTCACTTAAGGCGGCGGATATTGGTATCGCAATGGGAAGTGGATCGGATATTGCAATTGAGGCGGCCGATATGGTGCTTCTCGATTCGTTTGCTGCGATTGTCGAGGCAGTGCAGTATGGGCGCTTGGTTTACGACAATTTGAAGAAGACGGTTAGTGAAGTGCTTGAGGGTGGTACTATCATTGTTGCTGACTCGCCGACAGATTGTGTATCTTCTCCCAGCAGGAAGTTTCAGTGAACTCTGGCCTGTTATTACGAACGTTGCGTTCGGTATCCCGCAGATCCTGTCGTCCTTCTTGATGATCATCATCTGCTGTTTGACAGACTGCGCAGCCGCCATCACCCTTGCGTACGAGAAACCAGAAGCAGATGTCCTTCTCCGTCCTCCTCGTAACCCTAGAAAGGATCGCCTCGTCGATACAGGGCTCATCTTTCACGCATACTTTTTCGTCGGCTTACTCCAATGTTTCTTATCATTCGCTATGAGCTTTTGGTACGAACCGCATCATTCGGATTCTCCATTATGCATGCTAATCACTCTTTCAACCACAGGTATCTAGAGCGCCAGGGCATCCCTTTCACAGCTATGTGGCTCAAGTTCGGTGAATATGACAAGCAATACGATACCGCATATATCAACGAGAAAGTGAACACTGCATCGAGCATCTATTTCGTCACACTGGTAGTCATGTAAGCTATTGGCTCCGATACCCACGAATGGGTTACTAACAATGAGTAGGCAACTTTTCAATCTCCTCGCAACGCGAACACGGAGACTAAGCATCTTTCAGCAGCCTCCCATCTTCAACAAAGATACACAGGTATGCTTTGTTCATTCTAGAAGTAATCGGCCTACTAACACATGGCGCAGAACTGGCTTTTGTTTCCTGGAATGCTGTTCGCCATCTTCGTTGTTTTCATCTTTTGTTATATCCCTTCATTACAGAGTACTATTGGTACGCGCGAGGTGCCGGTCGAGCACTGGTTTTTGCCCGCGGCGTTTGGTTTGGGGTTGTTGGTGCTTGATGAGAGTAGGAAGTACTGTGTTCGGACCTGGCCAAATGGGTTTTTGGCGAAGATTGCTTGGTGAAGAGTAGGGCGGGCGTAAGATAGTGATTTCAGCAACTCATGATCAAGGAAAGAATTCCTGATAGTTGATGTTGGTTGATAACGTGAGGAGTAAATAAATTATACGTTGTCTGAGGCCGAGATGATACCATGATGGCTTACTCCAGTCTTGCCTTTGGCGTTGGTTTTAGTTGGCAACGCTGTATACAGGGAGACGATGAATTAGTGAAGATTTTCGAAAACGTCAATCTCGACGGCAATCGAAAGTTCGGAGTCTAGAAACCGTCTCTAAAATTGGAGCTTACAATACCCTATTGTTCGTATTCCTCAGCATTGGATTCTGGATTCTAGCGCTTGATCTCATAGTCCTTTGCCAATGTCATACGGGTCGACGCTGCGGCCGCAATATTCAAGACCGCACGCACCTTTCCGGCAGCTGCTTGTCAAATGGCCCCACACGGATGTAATTACGCCTGCATGGCTAAGACAACGTGGTTTATCGTAAAGTGCCGGAAATTAAATACCCTCAGGGATCAGCAACGGGTGCCGATCACATAACACTTCGATACAACAAGCTCGTGAAATAAACGTCTAGCTACCCACATGAGCTCGCCATATCAGTGGCAATTTCAGCTAGATTATGGCTCAAGTCTCGCTTCTTGGGAGTCAAAAAAGCCAGACTGGGACAAGTAGGGGCGCGGTGTGGGCGGATGATCTTCACACAACAGGGAGAAGCTAGTCCAGATTGGTTAGCGCCTGCTCCGTAGTGTGGAGGCGGAACATCCTGCTCGCCAAACCTTGCTTCGACATCATACAGTACAAAAAAGTGACATTGGCAAGATTATGGTCTCCCAGACTTCTCAAACTAGCAAGATTATGTTTGGAAGGATCTATATCTCTCTTGATCTCGCAATCATGTTCATGATCCTGAAGGCTGGAGATGTAGCAACATCGGCTGTTAGCCCTGTCCACGAAGGGCACGGTCGCACTGGTTTAGGATTGATGAGCGCCTACCTGTTTTGCGAAGAGCTCTTTTAAGCTGTGGTCAATCCCCAAGAGATCAGGATATCATCAGCAACACTTGGTTTCACAGTCACTTTAGTAGTAAACAGATGTTCTCACTTGCACTGGCGATAGAGAAGATGCAGCATGTACGAAATAAGATATACGATGCACCATGACAAGGAAAGATACCAAGGAATGCTATCAGCGTTCGATACATGCCGGAGCTGTACTAATCACACAAGCCTCGGACTTTTCGTCTACAAGTCAGTACTTCACAATGACGTCGGTGGTTTCGACTTCGCAAGGGCTAGAAATCGTGGGCACATTATAGATTCACGCTCCCTCGATAACTATGCCTAAGTTTTATTAGCTGAGCAGGGCCCCACGCAACGTTATGCACGGTGGGGTGTGATTCGGAAGACGATGATTGCCATGATGTGATGGTCGGCTTTTCTGGCACTAAGCGGAGTGTGAGTGCCACCCATAGTATGCCACGAGAGCGATATTGCAGATAGCAGACCAGATACCTTCATCCGCAGATCCGGGACCATTGAATGCGGTGCATGCAGAAGTGTGGTAAGCACCATGACAAGCTGCAATACTGGGCGACACCGCACTCCCGTCTTTGAAAGTGAGCCTTCTATATACGAGTGGCCCAACCTACGGATGTAAAAGTGCATCCGACCAATCATCAAGAGATTTAGATTAACTCCATATACTAGAACTTTCATTCGATGGCACTCCGGCATGTGCCGGCAGTTGACCCTTACAACAGCAAGCTTGGTGAACACGATGATATAAGGCACAGCTTTGATACATGGTTGCTCCTAGCCCCCGTGTTGCGCCTCTACCATCCGTTACCTTTTTACTTCTTCCTATCACCGTTGTCGTTACGTATCGATAGAAGACCAATCTAGCGTTGATCAAGATGCAGTGGGCCACTTTTCTCGCCGCTGCCGCATTTGCGCAGAATGCTGCTGCTCAGAACATGTTACGATTTGCTTGCTCGCAGCTTGTCGTTGAACGAACCGATCCTCTTGTAAATCCCGGTATGAAGTACACGCCTCATCTTCATCAGATTGTCGGTGGTGACGCGTTCAACGTCACCATGGATCCAAGCCAGGACCCAGCAAAGCTCTCCAAGTGCACATCCTGCAGCTTTGTACAAGATAAGTCCAACTACTGGACAGCTGTGATGTTCTTCAAGGTTAGCCCCAAATGCATTTCATGGTTTGTCGTACCTCTACTAACAAGTATCCCAGGCGAAGAATGGTACCTATATGTAAGCATTTGGAGACCATATACACAGCTACTTCTAACTCGTGAAATAGCCGCGTCCCTCAGATAGGAAATGGCGGACCACAGGGCAAGCTTGTCAACGATGGTGGCCTCGATGTCTACTATATCCCTAGCGGGAAAACGACAGCCTTTAAAAAGGGCTTTCGTATGCTTGTTGGGTCAGCTACCAATACGGACAACAGCAAAGTTAAGCTAGCCAATATTTGTCATCGATGCTGGACGTCCGCTTCCGAAAACAACTTCGTAGGAGGTGCTCCCTGCACCGGCACCGATACGGTTGCCATTCCCAAGGACCCGAAGTGCAAACTCATCCGTCAGACCATCATCTTTCCCACGTAGGTAGGCCTCCGCGGAAGCCCATTACCTGACTAACACGTTCTTAGATGCTGGAACGGAAAGGACCTAGACTCCCCAGATCATCAATCCCACGTAGCCTACGGCCAAGGCTCCGGGGCCAACGGAGGTGGTGCTTGCCCATCCACTCATCCAACCAAGCTACCCCAAATCATGTATGAGCTCATGTGGGACGTCAGCAAGTTCGCCGACAAGTCACTCTGGCCAACCGATGGCTCAGATCCCTTTGTGTACTCTATGAACATTGGCGGCAGTGCAGCCCACGGAGATTATGTCTTTGGGTGGGAGGGCGATTCGCTTCAGAAGGCCATGGACAATAGCTGCAACTTGAACAACGCGTGTCCAAAGGCGGGACTGACCACCCAGCAACCGGCCGTATATAACGCGTGTAAGAAGAAGCAGCAAGCGCCTGAGGATGTCGATGGATGTAAGTTTGAACATCCTCCCCATAGATGTGTGTGCATGCTAACTGTGGTTTGTAGGGCTCAAAGCATTGCCACTTGGCGACAAGGCTATCAAGGCATAGGGGCGCCTCATATTGTTCTTTCCGTAAAGTTTGCACTTATCTGATTCATTTAATTCATTTCGTGGAAGGTTAGGATATGAGCTGGTGTAGTTTGCCCCTACGGTAGCACTCGTTTTTGTCAAGAATTTGTGACAGATATGCAAAAACGTGGCTGTTGTTAGCTCTCCCTGCGAATGCATGTGATATAAGCTGTAGGTTTTTCGTTGATAGCTTGTGAAATAGCGACACCATATTTATTCTTGAGTCAGGCTGAGAGAGTTCCTCTCCATGCCGTATTTTTACGAACATCCACATTGATTGGCCCCACATCATGGCGACAACGTGCATATATTTTCATGATGCATACATGACGTATATATTCGTCTAAGGTGCGACGTTTGGCAAAAGTTTTTTTTTTTTTTTTTTTTTTTTTTTTTATAATATTAAAAACCGCTTACGCTTCAAAAGCTACCACACATATGTACATTTATAGTCCTAGGCATACAATCAGATCCTCAACGCGGTCAAATTACCCGTTTCCCCACCAACAACAGTAATGCCGTTTTTCTGCAAAAGCGCAGCAAAATTGGCGTTGGCGCCTGCAGAAAAGTCGTGTGTGAAGTAGTTGTACACATCGTGAACGGGTATGCTGGATGTATTGGACCCAGGGCTCGAAACTTTCGCCGAAGAACAGGCGTAGCCCAGCCGCTTTGATTCTTTGGGATCAATATGCACTTGTCCCGAGCTTCCTGTGAAGGTAGTGCAGCCTGTGCATTTAGCCGTGAATTGCCAGTGTGTACCGTTGGACTTGTTGCCTTTGCTGAGAAGCGTGTATGTTGCTCCGGAGTAAGATGCCGGTGGCGAGTGTCCTCTTGTGGAAAATTAGCTTCTACACATTGAAGAGAACTAATGGAAGACTTACGTTGCCCAGCGGGAGGAAACAGTTGGCTTTTGACCGTTGGGATAGGAAACTGTGAGCGGGTTACGAATCATGGTGCCTCCCCAGGCTAGTCCAGCCCAGCCAAGAGCGCTTGGTGCGATGACTTGGAGAACAATATCGTATGGCTGGCCAGAAGGGACGTTGGCTGGAGTAGCAATGCGGTAGATGATGTTAGACGAAAGAGTTGCTGCTGCTTTGGATTCGGAAAATGTGAAGCCAGTCTCTTGATCGACGACAGCGACCGCACGCGCCTCCAGATGAGGGAGTTCTGACGACGGTCTCCCGGCCGCTGTGCCTTTTATTAGCCACTGTGGTTCGAGACAAAAAGCAGACGTCTTACCAAAACCTGCGAGCGCCGCGATACCGTAAGCTCTGCGCATCTTGTTATCGGTTCCGAAACCTGGGATTTTGATACCACAAGATGGTGCACTGGCGATTTCAAGTTATCACGCAGGTTATAAGGCCCTAGAAAACCAAAAATAAAATTGACGAAGGTGGCATGTAGGAATAATAGAGCGACAAGATGACTTATTAGTACGACCTGTTATGCCAAGTGACCGCAGTGCAATATACTCAATCCGGGTCTGTCGTAAAGCAGGCGGCGATGTACAAGGGATATGTGCAAGATAAGCCATTCTTAGAACTGAGTCTCCAGGTTCGGCTTCAATCACGTTTGATGTCAATCAATCTAACCCGGTACCATGCAGCCTGTGCGTAACCTAGAATGAAGATAATCATTTGGGGACAGGAGGAGGCCACAAGCACATGGCTGCTCATGATGGGAACCCTGTCTTTGCGGAAAACTGACCCTTTCTAGAAGTTCTGGGGTCATGGTTTGATGGCTAATGGGCATGTTTTGAGAGGTCAGCGAATTTATCCGTAAAGTTTATAGAGTGTAGGATAGATAGAGCAAACATCTCAGTGGATACAATAGCCGAAACCTTGCCACGCAACTACCACCACCAGTAAGGATGTGAAAACGTCAAAGTGCTTCGTTTGAAAGCCAGTAAAGATGCGTCAAATATTAAGAAAGATAAAAATCTCAAAAATGAGCTCCTATGCTCGCTGTTTTCTTCTGATCAAGGGACATCACATTTTTCGTAGCCCTAGGCAGCACTGCAATAGATAAGCCATAGAACTACAAGGAGCATGATATTGCCGCTGTGAATGTTCCTCCCCACATTTGAAAATGTGGGGTGCATCTATGCATGTGGAGCTTGGTGTGGCTTGCCACATATCGCTTATGGCAGGCGAGGTCATAAAGGACATCGTGATCGTGTTATTTGAAGCAGGTAAAATAGCCCAGAATAGTCCCCGTAAAATCAGAGACGGACTTTGATTGAGAAGAGAGTGATGTTGTCCATGCTCATCTATCTTTGGCCCAGTGATTGATATTCCAAGAAGAGCGAAATAATAGAGGCTTTGTCTCAAGCAAGCTCCAGTAAGTACCGAGAGTAAGTTGCGAGTTGAACAGTGAGCTGCTAGGCCAAGGCGATATTGAGTTCGGCGAACTTCTGTCTCACAGAGGCCATACATGACGACCATATGCAGTGTTGTGTGAGATGTTACCTCATAGTTTGGTGGCATTGGACCACCGGCTCTGTCATCCAAAAGGACATGAACTCTTGGCTTCCCCTTCAGTTGACCGAGCAGATTGCAGTCACTATGTATTGGGTACAAGGGCACCATGGACCAATCTCTTTCCGTACAGTGCCCTAACATTTTCAGATAGCGAAACCAATCCTATAGAATGGTCAAGAGTGGCGAGTGCTATATTAAAACCTTTTTATTTAAGGCAGCGGCCGCAAAGACTTCGGCTAGCCATGATTTCCGACGTGGCGCGCATTAAAGACGTTGAAATATATTATTAGAAGGTTCACCAACTGGGAACACCATTTGAAATAGGAGGACATCTGGATCTGATAATAGATTTCATCAATTAAAAGAAGAGTCGAGCATCTGTGTGAATATTGACATGTACCTTGGGGGAGTTTAGGTTCAAATCGCTCGAAGAGAATTTGATTAGACTTATGTGAACGCGCGCCTCTACCAATTATGGTGTCTGGATGACTGTTTGGGAAAGTTGATTCAGTCGATCGGATGAGTTAAATATTTACAAAAGTCCTGAAACTGCATGCGGGGCCTCCTGAATATCTTTTCTGAGACTTGTTCAATGAACATGTGCAATGGAGATAGTGAGTCGCAGTGGGTAGGAGTAAGATTGGGCCTGACATTGTATCATCTCTGTAGCAGCTTTTGTGTCCGCTGCGCAAGCCAGCATATAGATTTTAGAACTCCCATCTTCGCTCGTTCTGAGCCTCCAAGTTTAGCCAACCAGCCAGCAGATCCAATCATCGCAACGAGCGCTAACCCGACCACGCCGTTGAATATTCTGGCTTGCCTGTCAGCGGCCCTTTGGACTTCGGAATATCTTATATTACTGAAAGTGACTCGCGAATACTGAGTGGCCCATCCTGCACTAGGCACATATATGTATAGCTTCTCCTCGATCCATTTGCGCAACAGGTAGAGCGGCTTCTTGACATCAGACGCCATCTCTTGATAGTTTCCTAATGCGAGATCGTTGATAGCCTGAGCGTCTGGTGTACGCTGTTTCGAATATTCGCTCAATGCCCTTGCTTGGTCGTTGGGATGTGTATCAAGAAATTCAAAAAGGACGCGAACATCTTCTAGGCCTGCATTCATACCCTGGCCATAGAAGGGAACCATGGCATGGGCTGCATCCCCGATGATGACCCCGGCGGTACCGTAATGATATGGCGAACATTTAATTGAGATAAGAGGCAGGTGGTCGTTTTCCTTGAACTGTTTGCGAAGCTCATCCTCCGTGATTAGGTCTGGAACAACACCTGGGAATTTGTCACTGAAGTATTCCACTACTTTTCCTGTCGCGTCTAGCTGCTCAAAACTCGATCGCCCCAAGAAGAGAGTTGAAGTAAAGGTCTTATCCAGGTTGGGTAAGGCGATAAACATCGAATCATCCTGTGGCCAGATATGAAGGTAGTTTGGAGGGAGCCGGAAGCCTCCATTTGTACCCGGTGGTACATAAAATTGACACCAGAGTTTGTCAATATATTCTTGTTGGTATGACATCGGCACAAATTTCATGAGATGGTACCGTGTAGCTGAATGAGCACCATCCGCACCTATCAAAAGGTCAAAACAAATTTCGATATCATCACTCTTCGCAGGATCGGTTTTGGTGCAATTCTCAAACCAAGCAAGTCTCTTCCTAAAGTCCACGCTGACTAGCTTGCGGTTGAAGAAGAATTTGACGTTGGGCATAGAGTCAAGATGGTCGAGAAGCGTTTTGTTGAGCGCTGTCCGGTCCATAGCTAATAAGTTCTGGCAGTTGTTAGTCGAAACTCGTAATAAAAGGGAGTGTATTTACTCTGCCTCGAGCGTCATAGGCCTGTGCCTGACGCACATATTGACCCTGTTTTCTGACGTGGATCATCCGGCCATGCATAGGAAAGGTTTTTGCAAGAACTGTATCTGCAAGTTCTGATAGCCCAGTCCGATGGAGGGAGTTGATTCCCCGCTCTGAAAGTGCTAAATTGATGGACTGGGATAGGTTTGATGTGACCTCAGGGCTCCGCAGATCTACCTATATAATAAGTCACCGAGCAACTAGGCTTTGGAGTCTATTTTTGCTTACCTGATCTTAGTTCATATATTTCCACCTCATTCCCACGTACTGCTGCGTAGAGAGCAGCAAGAGATCCTACGGGGCCAGCCCCAACAATGACAACCTTTTGTGGCATGGCGCCAAGAAGCTGAGAATAAAGTGAGTATATGTCACTAGCACACAAGCAAGTCTAGGTATAGCGTTGAGCACTGAGAAACTGTCAGGCTACATATAGATCGGCCGCATGGAATTTGCTTGCGGTGGGTGCATGGTCACGGACGTAGGGAAGTCGACATGTGAATGAAACAAAAATGCAAGGATGCACGATGGGACTAAACAGGAAGGGACACACGCACGCGACATTCTCAAAACTTAGCTGAGTCATTCACTTTTAGCGATGAGCAATTGGCGCTTGCGCCTCCCCGCCTGGCGCTGCGCTGCGCCGATTCCGACGTGAATCTTCGGCTTTGCGATCAACAGAGCCCTTCACTGGACGTTTTGCGCGGAACTCGGAGCACACTCCATTTAGCACTGTTTGAAACATTTCACACATAGAAACGCCGAAGTACTTCTTCTCCTGCCGCAAACACTCCAAAACACAACCCGACACCCATTATGGCGACCTCGGACGCCCCGCGCAAATGCTCGAGTGAAGATTGCGAGAACGAAGCAGGTACACTACAATGCCCAAATTGCCAAAAACTCGGCAAAGAAAGTTATTTTTGCTCTCAAGACTGCTTTAAGCGCAACTGGGTACATAATAAGAAGTGTCAAAGACAGCAGGCAAAATTATCTAATCAACATGTAGAGTGAGCACAAAAAAGCGCACAAGTCACAAAACGGTATTCTTTCAAACGTCTTCACGCCCAAAGTAGTTTCTCACCCGGATCCAGTCACCGGCCACTTCAACCCATTTCCCACGTTCCCATACACCGGCGCTCTGAGACCCGTATACCCACTGTCGCCACGACGCGAAGTTCCAAAAACCATAAAACTCCCGGATTACTCAAAGGATGGCATACCACACTCCGAGCAGGTCTTCGCCAACAGAAACAAGATCGCCATCTTGAATAAAGAGGAGCAAGAGGGTATGCGCAAAGTGTGTCGACTGGCACGAGAAGTATTGGATATTGCGGCGCGTGCTGCGAAGCCTGGTGTCACCACCGACTTTATCGACGAGATTGTGCACAAGGCATGCGTGGAACGGAACGTAAGTGCAATCTCTTTAGATCAAAGTAGTGAAGGTTGACCATACACAGTCGTATCCTTCTCCCCTCAATTACGGCCACTTCCCTAAGTCAGTATGTACATCGGTAAATGAGGTCATTTGTCACGGCATACCAGATCAGCGAGTGCTCCAAGATGGTGACATCCTCAACATTGACGTAACTCTCTACCACAAGGGCTTCCATGGCGACTTAAACGAGACCTACTATATTGGTGACAAAGCACTAGCGAATGCAGATGCGGTACGGGTCACAGAGACATCAAGAGAATGTCTAGATAAGGCCATCGACATCGCCAAGCCAGGGACACTCTTCCGCGAGTATGGCAATATTATCGAGAAGCATGCCAAAAGTCGGAATTGCAGCGTCATTCGCACGTACTGCGGGCACGGCATCAATCAGCTTTTCCACTGTGCCCCTAATGTTCCCCATTATGCAAAGAACAAGGCAACCGGGCAAGCAAAGCCAGGCATGTGCTTTACCATAGAGCCGATGATTAGTATCGGGACACACAGAGATAAGACCTGGCCAGATGATTGGACAAGTGTAACTCAAGACGGCTCTTTGACTGCACAATTTGGTACGACCCTCTCCTGTGCGGCGTGTACAATAGCTTACGTGATATAGAACACACGCTGCTTGTGACGGAGGACGGGATTGAGATATTGACAGCCAGGTTACCAGATTCGCCGGGTGGTCCGGTACCGATGCCGACACCAGCGAACGAAGAAGTAACGGTAACCACGTGAATGATCAGCGATTCAGTACTAGCATCCTCTCCCATCAATAGAAGACATGGCTACATGAGTGCTTTTGACATGCTTGACTGTGAGAGGCTTGGTTGTGATGTCTTGTGAGAGGGGTCCAAATGGCTTCTCTAAATCATCTCATCTTTAGGAGACGCATGTATTGATAGTTGAAACACGATAGATTCGACTTTATAATGCGAACAACTAGCCCATGCAATAGTCTATCAAACGGAACAAATTCCATGCTGGTGATTGCGCCGCCCACTAAGCCACATACAGTGCTATTAGCGAGAGCCCTGACCATGTCTGGCCTCAGGAAGAAGCATCCCATCTCTCTGACCCAACGTCATTCAAACAATCGCAGCCTGCTCGCCTGCAATCCGAACACCTTGTCTATCAACGGGACCCTTTGAGGCTTATAAAATCTGTTCTCCTGCGTCTATACTACGGCGTGCTACGTCATTAGTGCCAGCCCCGCCACGCACGAGCTAGCTTTCCGCGTCTAGCCAACAGCCACCTGCAAACACACGAGCGCATCCGAATCCCAACACACCACACTTCCACCTCACCCGCGCGCGCCGAAGCATTTACTGGCCACATCGCTACCAGTCTTTCTCCTGACCTCTGTTACCCACAATACCTACTCGGACGTTAAACTTTCAAAATGACGGGCGAAGCATGGTTGTACCTTTTGGCGGTGTTGATAAACGCCGTCAACCTCTTCCTCCAAGTATTCTTCACCATTATGTACAGCGATCTCGAATGGTTAGTTTTCTGTACTTGAACGGCTTTGCCCAAAGCCGATGCGCCATGTTATATCCAAAGCAGGTACCTTCACATGCACATACTAATTTTGTGACAGTGATTATATCAACCCGATCGATCTTTGCAACCGCCTCAACACCTACATCGTCCCCGAAGCTGCCGTACATGGATTCCTTACTCTCCTGTTTCTGATCAACGGATACTGGATGGCACTGATTCTCAACCTACCACTATTGGCTTGGAATGGCAAGAAGTATGTCTCGTGCCATGTTTCGGAGATTCATAGATATAGACTAACGGTGACAGGATCTTCGAAAATCAACATCTCCTAGACGCAACAGAGATCTTCAGGAAGCTCAACGTACATAAGAAGGTCAGGAACGCCCGCACGAAACTTGTTAGCAAGTTCATGGCACCCGCCATAATATAAAGGCTGCACAAGTACAATGAGAAATATGCTGACTCCGCATAGGAATCTTTCATAAAACTAGGTTTCCATCTCCTTATGTTCTTCTTCTACCTCTACAGCATGATTGTTGCCCTCATCCGCGACGAATCTCACTAGATGCGGCTCACAGACCTGCGACAAATGCCTTTGTTGACTATGGGCCCTAGTTCCCTAACAGTCGAATACGGTTGGAAAGAGGAGGGACTTCGAGCTTAGGGTGCCAGACTCATGTACACGCATTCGCAATTTAATGATGAATAGATCATGAGGATCTGTCAGATCAGGATATGCGGGGACGTATTGACGAGACAGGCCATGTCTCATAATCTCGGCGGCGGTGAAGACGGATAGACTATTTCTACGTTCGATGGTTTATGATACTCTAGCGTTTAAGTTGGTCTTGTAAATGAACGATTTCATCTCAAAATTTGGAGCTAGTTGTCTTGGCACTTAGTCATCACAGTTGGCTTAACGTAGCTTGAGCTGTCAACTCTTACCATCACGTACTTGCCCTGGAAGCTTGACCGACGAACATATGCGCACAAAGACCACTCCTAACATCACCACTGAGTTTGCTTAGAAAGTTCGTGCTACCCACCTTTTTGCGCACGAGTTTGCAGTAAAGATATGGCCGGCAGGGTTCCTACTGGTTTTGCGGCGGAAACATACATCAGCGATCATACTTTTCGACAAGGACACCGAGCTGCCCAAAGCGGTAATACAAAGAAGCGAAAGCGCGAGAGTAAAGGAGATAGCAGTATAGTCTCTGGAGCCGGATCGTATAAGGGTCCTTGGGCAAGATATGAAGAGGAGAGACCAGATGCTGCGTCGGATGACGAGTATGGCAGCGATGAAGAGGTGGAAATAATTTACGAAGAAGACGAGATCGAGGACAATCCAGCGGCTGCTCCAAAAAAGCTCGCAGGAACAGACTACCAGGACACAGAAGCGGTGGGAGAGACAAGCGCGTTCGTGGGCAGCCAGCAGCACGACTATCAGGGTCGAACGTACATGCATGTTCCAAATGGTACGTCGGAGAACTTGATAGGCCGGGCAGATATGGGCTAACGCATCACAGACCTGGACATCAAGCTCACAGGCGACTTCGAGGCGAAGAATTATATTCCAAAGAGGCTCGTCCATACCTACAAGTACCACACCAAATCAATCACACAAGTACGCTTCATGCCAGATAGTGGCCATCTCTTACTTTCTGCATCGGCAGACTCGAAAATTGCGATCTGGGACGTTTATCATCAACGCGAGCTACTGCGAACATACTCTGGGCACAACAAATCGGTCAATGACATTGACTTCAACCCGAGTGGTACCCAATTCTTATCAGCAAGTTATGATCGCTACATGAAGCTGTGGGACACGGAAACAGGCAAATGTTTGAATAAGTTTACGAGTGGGAAAACGCCCCATGTCGTGCGCATCAACCCAAGTACACCACATGAGTTCCTGGCTGGTATGAGTGATAAGAAGATTTTGCAGTACGATACCAGGAGCGGAGAGATGGTGCAGGAGTACGATCACCATTTAGGTCCTGTCAATACCATCACCTTTTGTGACGAAGTACGTTTTCTCCGATTCACGGTCACAATTGCACACTAACATGCCATAGAATCGTCGCTTCATCACAACTTCGGACGACAAATCCTTACGCGCCTGGGAATATGGAATTCCAGTTCCTATCAAATTCATCGCCGAGCCGTACATGTTCAGCATGGTCCGCTCCTCACCCCATCCATCAGGCAAGTACGTCGCGTTCCAGTCCTCGGATAACCAAATCACGGTGTATTCGTCGACCGACCGCTTCCGCCAAAACCGCAAGAAGAGTTACCGAGGACATAATGTTGCCGGGTATGCGCCAGACGTGGCGATTAGCCCCGACGGCCAATTCATCAGCTCAGGCGACAGTGGCGGCTATGTGTGCTTTTGGGACTGGAAGACTTGCAAGATGTGGCATAAGATTCAGGCCAGTGATTCACCGGTGCTAGCGGTGCAGTGGCATCCGAGGGAGACAAGCAAGTTAGTCACGGGTGACTTGAATGGTGTACTAAAGTATTGGGACTAGTCGCGCATTGTAAGCATGACGATTGAGAGTTAGGAAACAACAATGATACCCCAGGCAGATAAACTCGCCATCTCCGGCGTTGCACAACAATATTGAGCTATTACTGTCATGGCTTTCGAAAGAATCTATTAGGCGAATCGTCACATAATACTACCGCCCAAATTGACTGCTCGCGCAATATGGGCCAAATGCGCGATTGCGCAAATCGTGATTGCCACGGAGGACTGCTTACTATGATAGGCACAAACTGCTTACACGTCGCCACGTGATGCACCACCCCTCAGCGCGTTCAGCTGCGCCTCGGCCCTGCCCATCGGCCCACCGCTTGTTTGCCTGCACCTTGTCTTGATGTCTCCGTCCTGTTTCCAACCGTCGTCATCTGCTCAGTCACCCCCTCAATATGTGTTGCTCCTTGTCCTGTGAAGAACTTTCTGAGGTTCGTTGACACCATGCTCTCTAGGCACCCATCCCTCTGGCCCCACATCTCGTCCCAGATGCGTCAAACCGGTGACCAAAACGTTCAACTCTCGCCCATTTATTTCAATTATCACAGGCGGGGCTGGGCAAACGTCACAGGTTCACGCGTCGCTCCAATCAACGCGTGTTGCTCATTGGCTCCCACCTGATACGACTTGCATGCAGTGCAGTCATCCTTCTTCATCAGCGTGATTGACGCGACATGCCATCTTCAGCTTCGCCCATATTCGGTCACCTTCCATCCGGCTCATATATCTTCTATGACTCTTTACTTCCATACTTGGTTCTCCAGATGTTTCAGGTGGAGTCACTAGCAAATAATGTTGCCTGCTGCCTGATAGGCTCCTCACCAATGGTGCCTGAGGAAGCACACCGGCCGAGGCATAGCCACGCGTGAATCACCGCAATCGCGCACTTGGTGCTCAGGCACCATCTTAGGAGTTCCCCGATGAGAGCGATAGAGCAAACAATACTATAGTTTGTAGGTGGCGGCCTCAGGACTGTCTGCCTGGAATATAAACCCCATCGAAGTAGGTCTTTTGTCTTTCTTTCTTCACACAGTCACTCAATCTACAGTCATATTCATTATTCTTGGGAAGAGTCACAGTCGTGGTCATCTACTCAGTATCAGTCAACATCTCATTCGATACCGCCCTTCTTACAGTCAAGGATTCTCTAAACATAGTTTCCATCGCCACGTCCTTCGTCCACAACAATATTGAATTTCCACATTCGCGAATCAAAGCTGGCACCTGAATACCTCAAAACACCTCTTTACCAGTCAATCACCATCAAGATGTCTTCGAGCACCTACTCGTACGTGCAGACCAACAAGGGTGCCTACACTTCCCGTCCCTCGGCTTCGTCAACCAGTATGTTGCCTATGCACGCATTGACAAATCTTTGAGCATGACTCTAACATCAGCTAGCATACTCAGCCGCTTCATCATCCAGTCTCTACGCACAGTCCGGTAACTCGTCACGGAGCAACCGTTATGGTAGCAAGCCGCCAGTCATCCACAATGGTGGTGGCCAAATCAACGACACAAATACATCATCAAGCGCCCCGAACGGCGGCTACTACAAATGATTAGCTTCTTCACTGCCTGCCTCGAGGCATAAGTGAGATACTCGCTTGAACGGTCCTTTTAGTCATGGCATTGCAGGAGTTCAACCACATGGTCTAGCGTACACTGTTTTTGGCTGTTTGATGGCGCAATATGGGCACAACGGTTCCAATGGCATATTTTTCCTTCGCTGGGTTTCGCAGCGCCATCCTCAATAAAGGATCGCTGGGTCCGAGGTTCCTGAGTTTTACAAAGTTGAACCTCCCCTTTTCTTCTTTCCACCATACCCCTTCTTGAGTACTGGTTTTTCCCTGTAGTATAATAACAATATTTTTCTGTCAAACTCTGATCATCACCAACAAATTGATAAAGTGAGGTCAAAACAAGGCCTAGCATGCTTGGATGATGTGCATCATATGCTGACCCAGCCTTATGCAGGTCCGCTACTCAACCACTCATCGATGAGCAAGGCATAATCCGCACTTCATGTCGGGTCGTCAGACTGGTAAGCCCGGGGTGAGATGCACATCATTAAAATCAAACGAGGCGTTACCCGATGACTGTGCTTCTGAGCACAGATCAAAGACTCGCCACTGCATAGAACAAGCACACACAAGGGCGTCGGATCCGAAAGCCAAATCTTGAGTATGTCCTGAAGGTTCAACGCAACAGCCTTGTGAATTGGAATATCATACCAAAAATAACCCCGAAAGTTCCACAGAGCAAACGTATTCTTTTGATCTTCCAGGCGCTGTGCCTGATGACAAGGTAGCGGTATTTTCCAAGGTTGTGTATTTTGTGTACAACAATGCACACAGCCATGTCAGATTTTAAACGATTCGCTAGTAATTACTAATGCTCAAAGATGCTTACTGGCGTATGTAACGAGGTTTGTTAGTGTTAGTAGCAATTAGAAATGATTGGAAGGGCGCATGATGAGTTGGTAAAGGAGTAGCCAGTACGGTAGGAGACTATGCGGTGAGACAGGGGTGGCCTGGGAAAGGACATGACATGCAAGCACTTCGACACTTCGATTAAAATTTGAGAAATAATTGCGACCTTGAATTATTGGGTTTCGTAATACATTCCAGGTATTACTTCATGAAATTCGACGACTACCTACAAACAGGTAGTTTTCCTACCTTATAGGCTCCTTAGTAATTAAGCCTTGGAATATAAGAATACCATTGTTGAGGTGGACTAACATCAAAATCAAGAAATCTGAATAGATTATCGCTTCTTAATTACTTCTTATAGCTACTCTACGAGTGGTGATGAGGCTTTCAGGTACTACTGATTAAAATATAAGTTTCCCCCGGCACATAGGGATCTGTTGACTCAAGCTTGACATGGTCAACATAACGTATTAACCACATCTTATTCATGTGTACTATAGTGACTCCTTATACAGTTTACATCGTGTGAGAGGCCCAGATATTCACATTTCGAGCTTTGAATCACCTTTTCCAGTCAATGACCCGTTCACGTCACCATTCCAATACAAATTTATGCGAATCGCTTTGTTGTTATTTATGTCTTTGTTCCACTACTCACTATTGGTAATCCCTTTGTCAAGCGCTACCAACAAAACATTCTCAATCGAACTTCTAGTTTCCACCAATCTCCGCATATCAATACTTTATCATCACTCCCCATACTGGAGTCACTGTCTCAAACGTCACCAACAGGAGACCTGAATTTATTCTCTAATTTCAGAACAATATATCACCAGAAACCATCAGCAATGAGGCACCAAGCTTATGCTATATTATCGGCAATTTTTATGATACTCAATTTCGTTGCGGCTTCCCCAATCTTAGATGTTTGTAAGCAAATTCCAATGGTCAAATATGGTAACATTAGCTTACTGACTATGATTAATCTAGACCAAAAAATCAGCAACGCGACTTCATCGTCGATCTACGCTCGCCAAGATTCCAAGATCATTCTCGAGTTAGGTACAGCTTCCGTAAGCGTAGGTACACTTATCAACGGCGCGCTATATGACGCAATATATAAAGCACTGCAGAATGCTTGTCCGAATTCTCAAGATAAGGAGTGCAAGTCATCATCTGCAATCAAGATCAAAATCTGGGTAGTCAAACCTGAAGGCACATTTCAAGAACCAATGTACGTTTGGGTCGAATGGTTCAAATGGAACGGCAACATCAAGCTGTACCAAATCTTGATTGGGGCTGTAGCTGGCGCGATTGAGAGAGCTGCATACGCACCCAACTGCCATGAAGATGAATTTAGCCAAACCAAAGGCTTCATTGAATTCGGTACCTTTTGTCGCACGACCAATCGTATCGCTATTATCTTGCCAAATGACAACTTTATCAAAGTCACGCTCAGACCTACCAGTGCTCCAACTGGACGCTTTGATTGTAGTCAGGTTCATGAAACGGCAGGGATGTATGTAGATAGTCTGAAGAAGGAGATACAACAGGCTGCTTCTCTAGGGGATTTGTATGTTGACCACGGCTGCACGGCCACTTCTAACACCGGCTTTTCCTAAAAGCTGTTGCTTCCGTATTCCCTTTTTATGTACATAAATTTCAATTTCTTCTTTAATCTCAATTCTGATTAAATAAATATGGGCAGGGACCATGATCCAGGCTTTGGGGCCTGCGCGCCTAACAGAGCAGAACACTCTTACGCAACAATCGAGGCCTGTGCTATACAGCACTGCCTTAGACCCCTAATAGGCTCTTATATTACTAGGCTAGCTTTATTTACATAGGCTTCTGAATGTTACTACAAGAGGAAGAAGTTACTCTCAGCCTTGTAGCAATCATGGCGCGCATATTCATGCATGGTTGCCACCCCGGTAGGTACTTTTGATCAAAGCAGCATCCCAATCTGGTTGGTTTAGGTTAGGATGCTTGTGCTTGTAGCCGTGTAGGCTTATGGCTGTGCTGACACCTCCAATGATAGCTAGCTAGCCAACAAGTACTCGAATTCGAGAAAAGCGTCAACGTAATTACATAATACACAGACTACGCTGCTCCCGGCTACTTTCTAGAGCACTCCGCATCTAGCTTAAGCTTACTATCGATGGCTCAATTGAACTATTGTGCTGCTCAGAATCGTAGGGTAAATATTCAGTACCACGCGGAGCCGCTCCTTAACGCACTTACTCTGCTGATTATATGGAATACGTGCACATAGTGTGTGACTTCCTAGGACCTATTATATCCTTAGCCTTGCGTTACTAATACTTAAGATTATATTTGCTCGATGACACTTTCCGTATCTACGTCTTTCGCCTGCGTCGTGTATCTCCATCCTGCGTCTAATTACTGTAGCAATGTCGAAACATGAGCGTCGACCCTTCCATCTGTGCCAACGTCCACACAAAGAAAGACCTGACATCCCTTTGCGAAGTAAAAGACATAAAAACTGGTGCATTTATACGATTACTTACATTGACGACCACGACAGAGCATAGTTTGGTCAGACAACCGATATGAGGAAGTATGATTTGACCGTTCATGATCTAAGCAGGATCCCACAACGAGTTCCGGACGAAAGGGTATATCCGCTAAAGACCACCGCTACCTCGGTAGTATCAGAGGGAAACCGGAGCAAGCTTTATACCAAGCGACCTAAGCTACTGTGCTTTGATAACGAGGAAGAGACGAAGCCCCTGCCCCAACTGCTACCCGGAGAAGCGGAGGCCTCACAGTTCCTCGAACAAGACCCCTGATCCGAACATTATCAGGTTCCATAGCTGCACCGTCAATCGCAGTCGATTTACCGGTATTGCCCTCGAGAAGCACAGTGCCGTCTTACAATACCGTCACGAGGATGTTCCACATCCTCTTGACATCGATGCTTGCATGCGCGGCATTCGTGCGGGTGTGGGGTACCTTCATTCTCATGGACTCGCGCACAACGACCTCGGTCTGACAAACATTGCTATTGATGGCGATGACAACCCAATCCAGCTTGACTTTGGGTCTTGCAGAAGATTTGATGAAGACCTCCTTTCAGGGGGCACAATATGGCTGGATAGATGGGGATTACTCTACGTCGGCTCAATATCACGATGAAGCCGCTATAGAAAAAATAGCGGTGTGGCTTATACGCAAAGGCACAGGAGCAACACTAGACGTGTGAGGATTGTTGTGCGCGCAAAACTCGTGTTATCTACAGGCTGCTTGTATGATTTGTAGACCCTAATCTAAATATAAGAAACACTGTGTGAGCTGTCGACCCTCCCTTAGTCATTGCTTTCCCTCTTAGAAGGCTACCTTCCGCAACTCTCCAATACAAGAGATCAATGGTGCGCAGTAAATCGTTACGTTCCCCCTTCCCCCCTTGCTATACTTGTCCTCCCCGGGAACCGAGCTGACCTTTATCTTGGCGAGGTTTCCTATCGTCTTGAAATTCCCTATCTAGAACCTCGACACGCGGCGTCGCCCGCCAGGACTTGTACAATAAATACAAGTCCAAAGCAATGCCCAAAAGAACAAATCTAGATCGTGCATGTATCGCGTCTCTTAATCAGCCATCCTTGATCGCACTCTTAATTCACCTAACGAAACCACTGTCGACAGGCCTAAAACACATCTCAAAGAGGACTAATGTTATGGGGTATAAAAGAGCGGTTGGTTGGGAGGCCTATTCCAGCGTCTAAAAAAAATGGTATGATGACAAATCGGAATGAAGGCTTGTATTTTCGGTATGATAAACCATTTCCCGTTCATATATTCCAGTAGTCCGGGCCATCGTTTGCCACATGCTTTGCTGCACTCTCTTCTTGATCGACATGCCCCGCTTCATCGTCAGAAGTAATCTCTTCTGGAGGTGTTTCTGACCGCTTTCTCTTCTTAACTCCAGGAGCGAGTACATGCTTGCCAAGTGACTTTCTCTGGTGGAATTTGACCTCCGCCGAGGTAAGAAATTCGTAAAGCTGTTGAGCAGAAACATTCAATTCTCGATTTTGGTTACCAATTTCATCTCGCGCCAGTCCTTGATAAGCAAAATCGCTGAGGTGGAGCCGTAGACCTGGATGGTCTGTGGGACCTCCGTGCTCATCACGGAATGTCTCATCCGTAACCTCTTGGACTACGCGTAGCTCATTTGCATCAGCGGTATGGAGTATATGAGTTCGCCACACTGACAACGTTGCCTTGCGCGATCCCTCCTTGCCGTACTCAATATCTAGGCCGACAACAATCTGCACATTTGCATCCGAATCCAAAAGATAGTCTTCGGCTAACCGGTCCAGCCGCTTTTTCTTTTGCGAATACGCGACTTCGATTATAACGCCGGGATATTCTGTATCAGTATGCCAGAATGAGGCGCCTGGATCGTATTTTGACTTTGTGATAGCCAGAGCGCCGTCTACTGGGAAGTATATTTTAGTAGAACGAGCCGGATACACTTTCTTTGCAAAGGTTGCTACACTACTAGATTCCTCGCAAATTATTTTAAGCTGGCTGTGTATCGCATCCTCAACACGAGCGATAAATAAATTGTGTATAGCTGTAGGCATGCGAACGACAAGTCGGCGGCGTATTGCATCGTAGTCATATCTGTCCAATTTTTCGTTAGCTGGCAGCTCCATTTGTTGTGGAGCCCACGCACCTTATCTTGTCTTTAACGTATCCAAGTAGCGACTTGTCCCGCCCAATCTGGCGCTCTAGCTCATCGTACTCCCCTTGTGCAAATTGAAATTCTGTCCACGGGTGTTTATTAAAGTGTCTTCCAGCTTGAATATCTTTGAAAAGTGCGATGACTTGGGGAGCCTGAGTGAAGGCTTTTCTCGTTAGTTAGGAGAGGCGTTGAAGGCCCAACTACGAAACTTGAAGGCGGTGTGATATGCTGATTCCCTATTAGAGGAGGCTGCGATGTAGACATTGCCATGTGTCATGCTATGGGAAGGTTAGCATAGTGGGGCTGAGCGGTAGTAGTCGCGAGAAGTGTCCCCGGTTTCCGCCTCGTTTGGTTGACCCAGCAACTACGTCAAGCACAACCCGGAGAGCGCATTACCGCAGGAGCTCAAGGCGGTATGTCACGTACAAATTTCCAGGCTTGATCTTCCGAGCGCGTGCATCGCCCTATAGACATGAGCCACATGCTTGGCTTATTGAGGAAAAATCAAGCTCTACAATCGTGCTTTCTAGATAGGATCAAATGCATTCAACCATAGAGTATCGGTACAGTATCATTTTTTCTAAATTGGCTATTTGCTTGACGAGACACATTCAATCCTTCAAAATACTTGACCACTTCCAGTACATCAAACCATAGCTCTTACCAACGTCTCCTATGCCTTCTGATCTGCCTCATAATCTACCGCCGTCGCATCTTTGACCCTAACTCTACGAATCAAATGCTCACGCAAAGCCGCATCTCTTGCACTTGCCTCCAGTGTCACATTACCCGCTCCGTCATGAGTGCGATCCCACTCTTCGATTTCCGTATTGGGCACCTTCGCCAAATTATGTGTTACGCTTCCATCACCCTTGCTAACCAATGTCTCTGTGCGAATCTGATATTTGCCCCATTTTGGAAGGAGCTTGATCCAGAACACATAGTACGTCCCCATCGAGAAGAAAAGGCCAAGGCCAACGGCACAATAAGTGGCGTACCAGAACGAGTACTTGGGCGTCTTTGGAGGGAACCAGGGCATAACCAGGATGAAAAGGCAGCTGGCTGCGGAGAGGATAAGGGCGGAGTGCCAGGCCCGGAAGGGCGCAGGTGGTAGTCCGGCCCTCTTCCGTTGATAACGAAGCCAATATATGCCAACAACCATGAGGAATATGTACACGCTGTCAGGATAACTGCGTAGATCAACAAGGAAGTCGAAAGCATTGCCAAACGGAATTGCGATAATAACAATACTAGTCAGTGCCCATTTTAGTAGGATTGGGGCAAAAGGCGTGCCAAAAGGGCGAGTAGACGCCCAAACATGGGGCCAAGGAATCATGCCTTGCCGTGCACATTCTCGGATTTGACGAGTTGCTCCAATAGTAACTGCGATGATGTTTCCTGCTGCAGATATTGCGATGAGGGCTGGCAAGCCACGGGCGTGTGTCGTACCAAATACTTTTTCAAAGAAGAGGGCTGCGGCTAGCTCGCCAGAACCACGAATATCGGCTGCAGGCACAGCAGCGAAGTAAGCTACGTTTGTCAAGACGTAGAGTATGAACACGGTTAGGAGGGATACCGGTGCAACCCGCTTCAGAGATCTAAAAGGGTCCTGCGTGTCCGATTAGTATTACGACCATCTCTCATGTGGACAAACATACTCTAATCTCGTTAACCACGTTGAACGCATTTTCGTATCCTTTGTATGCAAAGTTGATACTAACTAGAGCACTTACGATACCGCTTCCATTATCTGTGATCTTATCAAAGGAGTTGCTGAAGTTTTGCCGGGGATTCTTGACTGAAGTTCCACCTCCAAGCACCACGAAGCCAGTGATGACGATAAAGAGCAAGATGATGAGTTTTACCGCTGCAATAACGTTCGACAGCCTCATTGACCAACGCGTTGAGACCAGGCATATCAAGGAGAGGAAAGTATAGGAAGCCATGGCAAGGCCCTTGTTCTCCCACTCGGTTGCCTGGTGACCAGCAGCGCGAAAAATGTAGCGAGCGAGGACGACGGCGTTACTGCTGGCGAAGGAAAATGCCACAGTAAAAAATGCGTAAGTTACTGGGAAGAAGAAGGCTGGTTTTGGATAGGCCTGCTCCAGGTACGCAACTTGGCCGCCGGAACGATTTGGGAAGAGTGAGGCATATTCGAGATAGATGGCGAGAGCAGCTGGAGCTAAATCAACCATCTGCACCCTCGCATAGCATGAATTGAACCTACCAGCCGCGAGGATACCGCCAAGGATCCAGTACAGTATACTGAGTCCTACACTTTCCAATGCTCGGAGAATTGATCCCGCTAGTTGACATTAGCATCAATGTTGTCTAAACTCATCCTGCCTTAACAAAGAAATACTTACGTGTACTGAATACACCGGTTCCTACCATCTGGCTGACATTGAGAAATAAGATGCCAGCGAACCCAACATGATAGCCCAGAGGCGAAACTTGCTCTACTGGTGCTCCGTTATCGTCCTGAAACACTTGTACGCCTTCGACAATAACTTGTTCGCCAATCTGGGCGTTCTTTTCTCTCACAAATGCTGCATCAACGTCATCTGAATCGCTGCCCCAGAAGAGCTTCTTCACATGGGCAATTGTGGCCATGGTGCAAGATCGGCCGGTTCAGAAGAACCTGGAGTGTCAATAGCGTGAACCTCTATCATGATGCGGTTATCTGTAGAGATAGATATGCTGTGCGCACTATCTGTGCTTCATACGATGTTGCATGCATTCAAGTGTTGGGCCATGACCAGGTTTTATGGCGTCATCGGAGAAAGTGCGATACACAACACATGTCGAGAAACAACCCAGCGGACGCGTCAGAACTTCGATAACATCATTTTATCTGATTTGGAAGGTGTCAAGATATTGGTCCACAGCGGCACAGCGTTTGTTGGAACATGCACCGCAAACAGCGCCATGCGTGACGGCCTTCGTATATACTCGCGGGGTGTCCGTGGTCCCTTTCCATGCATCTTACTTTGAGATGTAATTCGTTGACTTGAAATGCCCGAGTATATTGAAGAATGAGGTGTAACGACTAGGACTGGTAGTACAAACACCCGCTTTTGATGTCTAGACGTTTGTTACCAGAACTTACGGTCGCAAGTCAGTTCAGGCTGGGCTAAACTTCGGTTTTCTTGATCCAGATACTCCAATAGTTTGAGAACCAAGTCGACTAGTGGTCTTCACGTACGTATGCTTAGTGACTACGTGCTTTAGGATCAGCATTCGTGATCAATGGTGGGCAGGCCGCTTTCTTTGACCCCTGAGACTCTGTTTCCCTTCTTGAGCTAGCGTATAAGGGTCCTCAAGCCAGCTATACCCAAGTGCCTACAGCAGAGAACCGCGAGGACTGGCCCTTGTTAGACCTAATAACGTGAAACAACATAGCATATGTCTCTTGATAGAGTCAAAGGTACTGTCCAATTTTTTTTCTGGTTGGTGGAAGTAATCGAACAGGAGGAAAGAGACGCGGGCTCGAACTAGCTTAGGGGGAGTGGTGTCTTGAAAAAGTAATCTGTGGAACATCCTGAATCGTTTTATTTCGTTTTACAGTTGCGTGTAGCGCTGACAAGGCTGATGCTCTATGGAGAGAAGACCTTCTAAGCGATATGGCGCTGGCTACAAAACCATGGACAAGGATTTACTAGGATATTACTCCTGCGCCTAGAAATCCTAAGAGGAAGCCTATCCACCGGCATGGCCCCATCTTCATGCTTACGGACACACCTTTGCTCGATGTTGGGGCAGCCACACCACCAATCGTGTTGGATATCTTCCAATCCCCAGGACGTGCAGCTTGAGTAACGCTTGCTTCGAATCCCAACCCTGATCGTGGTAGCGTCACAATCGCCGAGGCAGTTGTTACTGTCGCCGTGACTGCTGTTCCACTTGAACTCACGGTGATGAGTGTTTGCCCGGCAGCATTCGAAGTGATACCGATAAACGTGGCTGCATCGCCTGTGCCGAAGCTCGTCGACAGCCCAGGAGTAAGTGTCAGAGTTGCGGAACCAGCAGTTATTACGCCGCCGACTGGGAGAATTGTTTGGGGAGCTTGAGCCGCATTGGTATTGGCGCCGCTCACTGCCTTGGGGCCCGGAGTGACTTGCGCAGCGTTTTGAGTCTGGCTACCAGCAACGGGAGTTGCAGGCAAGATGGCCTGCGGTTCCACTTGCGGCTTGGCTATCCTAGAGAGAATATCTAGGAGGAGCGTGTTTCTTGAGGTCTCTTGCGCAGGTGCATCTGGCATACTCCCAGCCCTTTCACTATAGCTGCGAGTTATCGATGCCGGCCGAATTGCATTCTCCCCGTTTGCCCCACGTTCCGGCGTGCTCTTCGGTATAGCGTTCGTTTGAATGTTAAGGACTGTGGGTGTCCACGTTGTCAAAACACGCGGGGGGTTTTCATCGGATATGAGAGTTGCTAGAGCATTCCCGGTAGTCGTTTCCCAGCCGTCTGCTGTGGGAAGCGCAGGAATACGGAAGGCAGGTTGGTTGTTGTCGTTTGGGTTCACGTCGAATTCGGTCGGGTCGTCAATCGAGTCAACGGGTGTAGGCGATGGGTTGAGTTCAACCCTGGTGGCATTTGCGACTTGTTCATTTTCTAGAAGAATTAGCTTTATTTACTTGAACAGGCTTTGACATCAAAACATACGTGGGAATGCGGCGACACTTGTTGTAAGAAAGAGGAGCGACAACAACTCGGGAGGCAACATTGCCGCCTTGAGGAGCTTGTAACGCGCGGTGAACAGAAAAGACGGCAGGCAGCAAGATATGCAGCAAATGCTGCTCTCCTTTCCCCGTTGTCATTTCGGCCATTCTCACGACGCTATTGAGATTTGAGATTTCGGTGGTCTAAGGATCCATCGTGTGGCTTGCACGCTTGGTCCAAACATGAGGACCGGAGAGAACGCTCCCCGATGCCAAGACGTCAATCTTGTTCGCTCCAACGCCCACGCGCAGCGCTCGCGCTGGTCCGCTGTGCCCTCGACCAGTATTCAATCTTCACCTTAGCGGCATCGTCGATTCTCCAAAGCTGCCGCATTTTTGAGCATAAGAAAGCCCTAAAAATCGGCAGGTAAATGCACCTTCTCTTCTAGGAAGGAGAAAGCTTAGGCTCCACGACTCGGGTAACGAGGAATCCTGCCGCTCCCACTGCGCAATGCACGAGTGACGGCAGGAGACGAGGTTGAACTGAGGTGTGACGGACTTCGCGTATTTCACGCATGTCAAATTCGGCATGTGCATGTCCAAGAGTGCAAATATGAGTGGACAATCGTCAACTAGGTAGGTGATAGGTAAGGATTGCTCCGAGTCTGTGGATCCCAGCCCCATCCATGCCAATATACACGGCTATTTCGGTTCCGGTAGCGCATATCTGTTGACCTCACTCCCCTGGCTTCTCGAGTTCCTTCGCGATTTCCGTGTCTCTGTTCCATTCCCATCGTGTCTTGTCAATCGTGGCTGGGTAATGGACGCGACTGAACCACCGCCGTCCTTCTCCTGAGCCATGGCAAAACTATGGCAACAGCTGGCCCTCGGTCTGAGTCTGTGCCTGCTTGTTTCAGCTGCAACGAACAACACAACCCCGGGGAAGCCCTTGAGCATTCCACCAAGTCAATTTTGGTATTATGGCCACCATATCCTTTAGAGATTTAGATACTGATTTGTCGAAGGGATGGTAGCGACGGGCCATGGTCTACATTCCGTATCGAAGCGGGCGGTTCCACGGCACAACAGATCCGAGTACTGCCAGCGTCTAGCCAATCTTCATCATTACTCGTTCTCAACGAAGCGTGCGACAACGTCGTTGCTGCAGCCAGAAAGACCTGCTCAAACGAACGTGGTAGTATCTACCAAAGAAATGATTCTAGGACATGGAAAGAATTCGGACAGTATGGCATCAATACGTATTTGGAAAAGCGTGTTGGTTTAGCTGCAACGGGGCTCTTTGGTTTCGACGATTTGACTCTGGGCTGGACTGGTGACGGGTTGCCTACTCTCACCAATCAGAGCATTGCGGGCGTTATCTCACCCTTATTCGAGCTGGGCAGTTTAGCACTCAACCCCAGACCGGTCAACTTTACGAACTACAACAGTCCCATACCTAGCCTACTCCAGAATCTTCGTAACATGCCCACGCCTATTCCAAGCCTATCGTGGTCATATACAGCCGGCGCGTATAATTTGGCCCCGAAAGTCTTTGGTAGTTTGGTGCTTGGAGGGTTCGACAGCACTCGCTTTGAGCCAAATAATCTCACCTTTCCATTCGGGGCGGACATATCATTAGACCTCCAGGTTGCCATCCAACGGATTTCGGTAAACGGCACGAGCGACACTCTATTGAGTAGACCTATAATCTCGTACATCAGCACGCTTATCCCCGATATATGGCTCCCAGTCGATGCTTGTGACCAATTTTCGAAAATATTTCGTCTGACATTCAACGAAACCTCAAAAGACTACTACATCAACAACACGATGCACCAGCTGAACTTGAACACCAATCCTGTTGTCACCTTTCAGGTGGGTCCGGATGCATCAGGGCCTTCCATCAACATCAAGCTGCCATATTGGAATTTCTACCTAGCTACCCGAAAGGCGGACCTGGACCCTGTAACAGCAAATGGAATGATGCGGTTTCCGATTCAGCGCGCGTCGAACGACACCCAATATATTCTTGGTCGCACTTTCCTGCAAAGCGCTTATCTGTCGGCCGATTACGAGCGTCAGCGTTTTAATCTATCCCAGGCTTTATATCCGTCTTCCTCTGTAAAAGAAAATGTCATCGCAATATTACCACCAGGATTCTCGACCCAGCAAGGAGATGCCAGCCCTTCGAACGACAGTCTAGGCGCAGGAGTAATTGCCGGCATCGCAGTCGGTATAGTAGCTTTGATAGCATTTGTTTCAGCAGCCATATTTTTGTATCTCCGAAAAAAGAAATCAAAGAAGGAGGATTTCAAAGAACTCGAAGATACAGATGCCCGAAACACGATGGCGCATGAGATGAGTGGCGATGGCAAGAGACACGAAGTGCAGGATGGAACGGGAATGAAGCATGAAATGACAGGGGACACAGATCCAAGACTGGAATTATCTGCATGTGCAGAGCAGCAAAAGCCGGTGGAGGCTGCGGACACACCCATGGCGATTTATGAGTTACCCGCTAATGAAAAGAAATGGGCTGAGATGGAAGGAGAAGGACATGTGAAGGAAATGGGTTGATGAGCTTATGTTCAAAAGTATCGAAAAAGCCCCACCCTCACAAGTTCACGAAGACCATGACACAGATGCAACATTCGCCAATGTACGAAGAATGAACGGGGTCGACAAGACGCTGGCTATGACATGCCAATCTGAAGCGGAAAAAATTGACTCGACGTTCGAAACTCGGAGTTACTCTCCATGTCGAGAAGGCAAACCCATGTTTGTTGATTTAATGTCATCGTCTGGTCTATCGATAGTGTACATTCCCAGCAACAAGGGTTTTCAGTTGCGATGATTTGGAATCAAACAATCAAACCCCCAACAATCATACACACGGACTAGGTGGTGCTATGTGGTGGGAAGCGAGTGGCGACAAGCCAGGCACAGCGTCGCTGACCTCGGCTGTAAGTCTTACTTTCCGCATTCGCAGTACATACTGATGCTGCCACTGCAATTTTCCGAAAGTGTCGGAGGTGTTGGATCTCTCGATCAGAGCTGCAATTTCTTACAATATCCTGTTTCTGGGTATAATAATCTAAAGGCGGCAATGTCGGGCTCGCACAATTAAACTACATAAATCACGATAGCACAAAGTACAGGCTCTGTTGCGGACGATACTGAAAGTGGGTAACGCTGTAGCTGCCTATTGCGAATGTTGTTTTATCAGCAGGCATTAGTTTCAACCCAAAAATAACATTTTTTTCTCATTTATACTTAGTCTCCATACCAAATGACATATGCATTTCTATAACTGGTGCAAGAGATCCTGGCTCCGCTTAGAAGTCCTATATCTGAGCCTCTTCAAAGTAATTTATAAATCAGCTACATTACTAACTTGATGATCAAATTATTATTCTTCGTTTCTTAAAATCTCGAAAGCAGTTAGAGACATAGGCACTAACGCCGGGGTTGCTCTTGAATATAAAGCTGAAAATAAAGACTACATACATACCAAATTTGATGGCTACTACGACAATTGTAGAAACACGCCGGAGTAAAAGTTTAGATGCGATGTGATCTGGCATATTATTTGTATCTATTAAAGTATCTCTAACTGCTACGAGGAGTTCTATTTGCTACTACGAGCTACTCTACTAGCTATCTACTAATTGGTAAGATCCCTACCAAGAACTAAGCTCCTACGAGCCAGCCTGTAGCTACAGGGAATTGACATGGTGGAACGCATCCCTATCGAAGTCTGGCCAATCAACGCTTTGGGTCATGCTTAGTCTCGGGCTCTAATTCGCCAAACTTTGACAGGGATGCGAGCCGTTTTGTCAACACCCTGTATGTAAGGAGTCTAACCACATCCCATTCATTCGTGAGCTCGTTTCTCCCGTCATACAAGGCTAGCGGTTGCCTAGACTCGTGATGGCGGTCGGAGGTTTAGGTAGCGCAATGCGTTGCTGAGTCAACAAACGCATGAACAACTCTTTCTCCAAACAAAGCTGTGTAGTCTCAAGCCCACCACCCTACCAGCACCATTATGGACGAGATCCACACCTGGGTAGACTCTGTACCGTCATATTCTGATAGCCTTATGATATCTGAGGGCGAATATTCTCCTCGACCGTGCCTGAAACGAGCACACTGCTCCCCAAATCCCGATCGACAAGTGCGCCCGAGACTTGACCCATCGGCGCAGTCGTCTGCGCAAAACTCTTTTGAGATGGATTCGACTACCGATGCATATTCCGTTATCTCTCTTGACTCGAGAAGGAAGCTGGAAGCGACGAGTCCGTTGATGAAGCGCAAAGGCTCGCAAAGTCCCGAGCGAACCCAGCGGGTTTTGCTCGAGCAAGGGAAGCCTCCAATTCGTATCCGACAACCAGATAGCACAATCCGAATAGCATCGTCGGAGGAACTTCAAGGCATACTTTCCGCAGATTTCTCCGATATCTTCATCCCAGCATACTTCAAGGTACATTACTATGCCTTTTATTTGCTTCAATACGCTAAAGGCTAATCAGTGCCTGCTCTAGGATCGCCTCCGCCAAGCGAATCCTGTAGTATTTAGGAACGATATCCGCTCTCATATGTTTGAACGGTCAGACGAAACACAATTGGGTCAGGCCGAAATAGAGAGGCTGGAGTCTCTGTGGGGTCGGGTGCAACGCATTCATACAAGGGCAAGACGATGCAACGATAACAACAAAGACGAGAATGCTTGGGCGAGAGTCATGTGGGAGGCTCTAGAGGCAGTGGTGGAGGATGATGCCACATGCCTAGAAATCAACAGCGTGTAGGTGACATTGCCGGGTTCGGGCATTGGTGCGGTATGGCTAACATCCAAGCTATCTAGTCAGTCACAGAATATCCATCCCGACTTCTTGTCTATTGGTACTTCCAGACTAACCGTATTAAAAAAAGCAGGCTTTGTGCTTGCATTTTCCGGAGATAACGACGACGACGTCCGCAGAATTTATGAGAATTTTAAGTTGGACAACAAGGGTGTCACGCTCAGTCCGATGGCAGACGCATACACTTCTGGACTTGCTCTCGCATGTGCTATAGAGCTAAAAGAAGCGGGGGAGAAGGCTACAGAGGCGGAGATGCAGCTTGCGGTTTACCATGCAGCTATGCTGTGGAAAATGAGGGAGCTGATCAACATGGGACGGGAAAGGCCAATGAACGAGGAGGAGGTCGAAAGGCTAATACCATCAGTGGTCGGGTGGACTGTTATTGGGCATAAGTGGTCATTCTACATTTCAAGTTTATTGCCCGACAACAGTATTGTACGTCATATCCTCCTTTCGAAACCTCTTGATTTGGGCTAACAGTTTGTCGTCAGATGTGCCAGGGCCCTTTCGACGGACTACAAACTAGTACCTCCACTCGTCATGGTATACTTCTCCTACTCAATTTGTTGAAGCGCGTAGTTGTCATGGCTTCCAATATGCTATGGCCCGCAATGCGAGAAATACTTGAAGGAGGTGATGTTAAAGGTTGGAGGCACCACTTTGGGAAGACAATGGCGGATGAAACGTAAATCAAAAGGCCCGATTGAGCCTGGACTATTGCAGTAGTCTTAAACCCCATATTTTTCAGAAGTACCCGGTTCCTGAATCATGGTGTATTTCCTTGTCTCTTAGCCTAGCGATAGACCCACTTCGTGGGCGGATCCTTACATCACCGCAGATCGAACACCAGATTTCGCTGTAGCGCCCCGACCTGCTAACCTAGTTTTGGGACCCCTAGAAACGCGATCTATGTAATAGCCAAAAACCGAAGTACAGGGCCTGGTTGGTAACTTTCTATTTCTTAGGAGTACAGCCCGCGAAGTAAATATACAGAGATTGTAGGTTTCAGGTCGCAGTGGGGGGGGGGGGGAACGTCACATCACTTCTACTAGATGGCACGAGGATAGCCACCATCGTTGATATCCGGCCGGTGGTTTGGTGCATTTCCCATCGGCCCGTCGAGTCCAAGACCCCGCGCCGGTCCTCTCGGATAGCCCGTTTCTGTCTGCGTATACCACCTCTGATGCGCCACCCAATCTGACGCAGGCTGCATGCTGGACGAATTTTGCCAATCCGCTTGTGTTTCGGTTTGTGGTGACAGCATGGGAGTTGAAGAGTGCGACTGCTTGTGTGGTGAACCCAGAGGGGTCTCAAGCTCTGATCTTATAGCCGTGTCGCCGGACAACTCAGACATGTTGCGCTGGTGACCCACCCTAGGCTTCATGGCAAAGATCGTTGGAGAGCGAGGCTCGACAGGTAGCTCTTGAGGATTGGGAGCATATTGGGGTTGATTCTGTTGATAATGGTGTTGGCCTGTGTTCGGCCCGTAGTAATCATTTGGCTTAGGCGATGAATACCCTGGCGGTGCTACCAGTCTTGTTAGAATAATTCTATTGCAAGCCTGTTAGGACAATGAGCACTTACCATCGGGCGGGTATGCTCCTGCACTCTTGCCTTGCTTAGCCATCATGGCGGGAAGATCCGATTGTCGACGACTGATACTCTCTTCGTGGCCTTGTCGAGACCGTTTTGCGTGACAGATGTAGTATATGAGTAATCCAACTAGGACTACCAGTGCAACCACTCCTCCCGCTACACCTCCGGCAATCGCGGCTACGTTTGGCCCGTCTTTTGGCTGTGCCGCCGCTGCAGCCACACTTTGTGTTGCCGTTGCTGATGCTGATCTGGTATTCGTACTTGTCGAACGCGCGCTACTAGTTGAAGTGACTGCACCATACTGTTCCCTTAACTGGACTGTATCTAAGTAGGCAGGCGCGAGATCTCCTTTTGAGCAGACACCCTTGCTACATGGATTTGACTTGCAGCATCCCATGAATGTGTTACCGGCCGTACAGGTGTAAAAAAGCGAAAGGCTTCCACATGATGCATCACTGAAGTTTCCATGGTACGCTGGGTCGAAGCCGGCTGGATACAAATTGCCTGCCGCGCATGTACTCGCGCATGGATTTTGGGCACAGCAACCGACAAAGTTTCTAAGGATTATATGTTAGGCAAGCCATTCAATACCGTGCTAGGGCGAAAGAAAAACTTACTGGCCAGTATTGCAAGCATACCATTTCGAGCCAGTGGGGCACGTTGGTCCAAAGAAGGGAAGTGGTTGGGACGTCATTGTATGGTTATTGGAGTTGTCTCGCAAATACGATCCGGTCAAGAATTAAACATTAGATTTAATTTTCAAAAGGCTCAAAAGTAGGTCTCGAAATTATTGGGAAGTGATCAAGATATCAGGCCGTCTCTGGGTGTGGAGGCTGACCACACATTGAGCGGGCGGAGCTCATGCCAATAACGCACAGCTGCTCAAGTTTGGTTGCTTCTTTGCTTGCCCATCCTCAAACCGATAAAAGACCTACACTCGGCCCAAGCTAGTGCTGCAGTTACCAACCAGCATTCGCCATGTGCGCCATGAGGCTGAAATATCTCAAATACTACCCCGCACTAGAAGGTAGGCTGACGGTATCGACAGTGAATAGTGAAATTTTGATGCAGTGATCCGTCCCATTTTTTTAGTCGCGTAAGAGTACATGGACAGCTCTAAGTGGTGAGGTTGGAACATTCTCCGTATTTAGTTAGATGATCACTACCTTTGGTGGCTGAGTTCTGTGCTGCGGTTCGAGGTCTATTTTGGGACTACTAGTGAGACCACCAAAGCTGGGCTGTGCATCGCCACGGAGAAGATACGTCATCATTTTCAAGTAAATCTTTTGAACTGGTAGAGAAACCTGGTGGTTACATAATTTCGAGCTTGACTATCCGAAGAATATGGGTATATACAATTAGCATTACACTACAATTTTGCACCGGCCTATCGATGTCTTACACAGTCTATTTTTTATCCCCTAGAGTTTTCTCTGGCGCCGCACCAATTGCTTGGTTCCCTTGCTTCGCCATATCTGTAGAAAATTCTGACTGTAGTGGCCTTGGTGAGACATTTGGTGATTCAAGCTCAGCTGTTGCTTGGCTCGCTCCAACTGGTAGCTCTGAAATTCTTTGCGCTCTGCTGCTCGATGCCCCGGCTGGGAGTTCTGAATACCTGTGTTCCGCGGGCGATGCAAAATCACCTGGTAGTTCCTGGGGTTCGGCTGAATGGTGGCCGTATTGCTGATACTGTTGATGATACGGATAGTCTTTTGATAGAGGCATGGGTTGGTAAACATTTGGGTTCGGCGAGGAGTATGTTGGCGGTGCTTCACAAATGTTAGCCGGACCCTGCATGAGATTGTATAGAAAGGCTTACGTGATTGACCACCATATTGTGCTGAGAGCTTGTCATCGGGTCTCTGTTCAATCATTGGGGTTGAAGCAGTTGCACCAGCCTCAGGATTGCTTCTTCGTTGGTTCCGTTTCCTTCTGCGACAGAAGAAGAAAATCAAGACTCCGATTATGATGGCGACAGCGACGACACCTCCAACCGCACCTCCAATTACTGCGCCATTGCTAGAGCCACTGCTTGACTTTGGTGTTGATGATGGCGCGTACGCGTTGAACTGCTCGGGTCGCTCCATGAAAGCTGGAACGAGGTCACCATCCTTACAGGTAGGCCCTGGGACAGCCTTGCAAGCATTCGTCTTACAGCACCTATTTGAGAATATGAATCAGATTTGTCCGAAAATGTTGTAGTAATCATGGCATACCCCCAGAATGTCCCTCCGAAGCCACAGGAGTAGAAATCGCTTGCACTCCCACATGATGCATCAGGAAATTTTCCATGCGTTGTAGCATTGTAACCTCCTGGCTTGATATTGCCTTGGACACAGCCATTTGTACAAGGATCAGAAGTACAACAGCCGACGAATCGTGAGCCTGTGCCGCAGGCATACTTTTGAGTGTCAGCATACCAGTATAGAGATCGTGGGTCGATTTCACCTACCCATTTTCCGCCTGCCGGGCACGTAAAGCCAAAATCCATCGACATGGCTATCCTCCTTGCAAGTTAAAGGCGGTGCTTCCTATAGTACTCGTGAAAGGTTGTGAGCCAAGTACAAATATCCTAATCTAAAATGATAAAGAAAAGGAAGTGAAACGAGACCGAAACGAAAGTGAAAGCAGAGCACTTGACAAAGAAGCGGCACAGCTACTACTTGAGAGATCCACTCGGGACGTCAACCAGCATGATGCACGGAAGGGGCCTTACTACCTGTGTCCGTAATGATAACAACGGAGCCGGTATAGTAGCGTGAGACAGAGCCTCATGTAACCCAACGGTGGCTGATAATTTTCCTCAATCGGCATAGTCACTCTTAGCCCTGCCGTAGCTGGCGATGAACGGGTGTAAAATTGGAAATAGTAAGAAGCTTGGATGCGTTGTCGTGAGCACGATGAGATTTCGCTTCTCTTGGCTGCTGCAGTGAGACAAGCGCAGGAATACGCCCTGTGGAGCCCGCACAAATCCAGGCTGCGCCGACGACAAGGGGCGGTCAAAGAGGGGCCTGAGGATCCGCGCAAGAACGCCTCTCAGCTATTCAATAAAGAAGCTGAATAACAGCAGGCGTTTCACGCATAGAGTTATGTAGATCTATGCGCCTCTCTAAGCCTCTAGCAGGTTCGTGCCTTGGTGTACGAAACACTGGTAGTAAGTGGCACGGCTAAAAGTTCATAGCCGCAGGTGTGTACGCCATATAACTAATGTTGTAAGCCTCACGCATTAGTGATGCAACTTTTCTTGTGAGACAAATTTCATGCCAGTTATTGCCAGAAAATGTTTGCTGCCGGGTGTAAAGACTCATTTCGCCTAACCGAGACGGGATGCGCAAAATCAAAAAGAGAATTGTGGCGTACACTCGATCGGTACAGGACACTCAACGAACAGAGCATTATCTAGGCCAAGCTAAGCACAACTTGGCTACCAGAGCGTAACAAGCCTGGTGTCTTTGACGTACGTAATGGCATGGGGTCCGGTTTAAAGGGCGAATACGAGGGTGACTAGAAAACCCTAGGTCTCTGCGAACATGTTAGAGGAGGTTCTCAATAGGATGTATCCACAATACCTTCATTACCTGCCTAACCCAGCACCCGGGTGGTTTCAGGAATGCCTATATCTTTATATGTAAAACTGGAAAAAGCGCGAAAGCCATTTATCCCTCCTATGTGACCGCGCACCTGGGGTTCACGGCACATATCACCCGACACAAATAGAGAAGCATCACGAACAACGAGAATTTCCTACGGGCTGCCGCGTGCCCCTCCGTGTCGATTTAGCGCCCGTAGGTCGTCATTGAGTCCTTGGCAGGGACGCCCACGCAAAGCCCACGAACAGCTTCATGATTTGACGCGTCCACCGAATGTAGCAACAACTCTCAAACCGCAACACGCGACGCGACGACAAAGCCGAAATTTTAGCTCAACAGGTACAGTAAACGCAATACAGTCACTGATAGGCTTGTTACTCAACCCAATGCCATCCGACAACATCTGAGCAACGTCAGCCGGAGGCTGGAGGACGAAAGAGCCTGTGACGGCAAAAGCGAGGTAAATAGACACTGACTCTAGACGCCTGGGACATCACCTCCATGTAAGTGCCTCTCTCATGCCTCTATCGCGCCTCTCGTGCCCTACTTTCGCTAACGCTATGCCAATGAAAAGGACGCAAGACATTAGAAGCAGTTGTTACCTATCAATGTACAATTGGTCCTAAGTTGGACTCGGTTGGTTTCAAAGGCATTGATACATCAAGCGGCATCATGCGTCAGCTTCACCGCGATCATTGTGTAGAACTCCTGGCGGCGAAGCCATCGTTGTGCGTCTTGTTCTTCTTTGAGTGGAGTTTCTCCGTCTTCGACAACAGCAGATATTCGACTGAACTCATTGACTGACTGAAGTAGGTTTCTAGTAATTCCCTTGAATATTCCGAAGTATACTCCCTAAACGGCACGAGCAAACCACAGATGTGCAACAGCCGACTATAGATCTTAGGACGCTAGCGGGAAGGGGCCAGGCAGAGGAAGTCGCAGGCGCGAGGCTGGGGAAAAAGAAGTCTAGAAGGGGGGTCTGCTCGGACAGGAGCGATTGAACGTAGGAAGGGCTAGCGCTGCTGAGTGAAGCCATATTTGAGAGTGCTTGAGTCAAGTGAAAAGCGGTGAGCTAGGGTGAGTTGACAGAAAAAGCATGGAAGTGAATTGCTACACTCAAAAGATAAGTTCTCGAGGAGCGAACAGCCTCTTATACATTTCGAGCACAACCAAATGAACCTCTTCGAGGGGCCCGATGCGTGTTAACTGACATGACGTCCAATAATAAGTAGTGTTCCTACATTGAGGAAGGCAAGCGGCTAGTCACTGTTGATGCGCAGCTAGTATGGATACTTCATCAATGCACTAATTTCATCCAAACCAAGGTGAGAGAGAAATTTGCAAGGGCAACGTGTTGCAATTCTCTTGTACGAAATTTGTAAAGATACTGACATGATCGTTGCGGCAGCTGGGGGGTAATTAGGGGGAAGATAAGTAGCTCCTTACATGATAGAGATGCAGAATGCGCTAACATGCTAAAAGAAACATTGAAGGAATTTCTCTAGCAGTAAAACGGTAAAAAGGAAAACTTCATGTTGGAATAAGTATCACCAAAGGGCAGTAACACTACCTCAAGCATGCTTTAACAGCGACATCAAGTTTTCATAGTTAGGCAATACAAATTTATCCCAGTATACTCTCAGATATCTATAGTCTCTCCAATATCTACCGTGAGACTACTCAAGGAGGTCCGCGTCTACCCCAAGCATAATTCTTTTCTGGGTAGGTATATAACATTGGCGAAGTACTCAGCGGAGGGAGAATTCTTCACTTTGTATCAGTAGTAAAACTCTTGATATATGAGTGAGGATACTTCACATCGGATCGCCATTTGAGATGGCCTTGTAACATATCAATAGTACTTTGGATTTCGGATCGCCGTCGGCGACACAACAGTTAATTAGGACTTGACATTTGGTGGGGCTATGCCCATTCCCAAAATTCCCAGCTGATCGTATATAGTCTTTTTCATAAACGAATTTTTGTCCGAGAGGGACTTCGCAAGCCAGGTTTCCAACGATAATAGGATCGTGATTTGATCGGCATGTGGCAAAGATGCGCTGTGATATGCCTGGCAAAGGGCGTGCAGTCGTATTTAAATCAGAGAATGGGAATTTGTAAATGAGGCACGGTTGCTAAGCGCAGTCTGGTTTGTTGATAATCTGGAAGATATAGAACAAACAGATGTGTAAAGGAAAAGTTCGACTAATAAGACCTAGGGGTTTTTTTTTGGGTCTGAGTCAGACTTCAATTTGATTAGGAGGTGGATACGAGGTGGAGGAGGAATCCATCGCGGAGCGATGATGGGAAAGAGAGGTGATTGTTTGATGCGCGGGACACCGTCAGCCTACTCGCAGCGCTGTGAATCGCGCCGCGAAGCTTGGCATGCACGTCATCAACGGCACGCTTTGACGCGCAGTCACAAGGCAACCATCTCATTTCTGACTGAGAAGAAAACCTCACCTACACGTCTTTCCTTGCTAAGGACTGATGGACTAGGTCCACAGACTATAGCCATGGGTGTTACCGGTCTCTGGACTGTTCTACAGCCCTGTGCGCGGCCCATTAAGATTGAAACGCTGAACAAAAAGCGTCTCGCCGTGGATGCCTCTATCTGGATATACCAATTCCTCAAAGCCGTACGCGACAAGGAAGGCAATGCGCTGCGCAACAGCCACATTGTTGGGTTTTTCCGCAGAGTATGCAAGCTCCTCTTCATCGGCATCAAACCTGTATTTGTATTTGATGGAGGCGCACCGGCACTCAAGCGGCAGACTATCAACAACCGCAAGTCGCGCCGCGAGGGCAGGCGAGAGGATGCCATCAGAACAGCGGGCAAGCTGCTTGCCATTCAAATGCAAAGAGCTGCAGAAGAGGATGAAAAGAAGCGGAGGGAGTCTGCACGACACCCACGCCTTCAGGATGACCAGGAAGACATCCCTGAGAATCTAGTGTATGCTGAAGAGATACTGCAGTCGCACGAAGAGCGAGCACAAAACAGAAAATTCAAAAAGAAAGATCAGTATCATCTGCCAGAACTGGGCAAGTCCATGAATGAAATGGGTGGTGCCGACGATCCTAGAGTCATGTCACTTGAAGAGCTGGAAGAGTATGCACGGCACTTTGATAGAGGCGAAGATATCAATGTGTACGATTTTTCCAAGATCGACTTTGACGGTTACTTTTTCCAGAGTCTACCCGCGGCCGACCGATATAACATTTTGAATGCAGCTCGGTTGCGAAGCCGGCTAAGGATGGGATACTCAAAAGAACAATTAGATACAATGTTTCCTGACAGAATGGCCTTTTCGAAATTCCAGATCGAGCGGGTGCGGGAGCGGAATGAACTTACGCAGCGCCTGATGAACCTGAACGGCATGAATGACGATATGGTGGGCGTGGGCGGCACCAATCGCGTTGCGGGCGAGAGGGGAAGAGAATACGTTCTTGTGAAAAATGATGGTGTTGAGGGTGGGTGGGCGCTTGGTGTCGTGACAAACAGGGATGAAGGCAAGGCACATAAGCCAATAGATGTCGATCTCCCATTACCGCCTGCTGAAGAAGACGAAGAATGGGAAGACAACGAAGACTTCGAGGATGTGCCAATCGAGGGCTTGAATCGACTGCCCAAGCCGAAGCTTGGATTGAGTGCACAGGACAAAGAGGGTGGGGAATTCATTTCTAATGAATTGGCAAAGCGACGTAGGAAATTGTACAATTCAAGGAAAGAAAGGCCAGTACAATCTAAGCCGCGTAGGGCTGTACCCGTCAATCAAGACCCGGACTCGCTCTTCTTGGCGGATGATCGGGATGAAGAACAGTGGGAGAATGTGCCTGCTGCTAATGATGATGATTTGTTCGATGATGCTGGGGATGACGTTGAGGATGAGCAGCTTCAGCAAGCAATTGCTTTGTCCATGCAACAGAATAATGAGGACACGATTGAAATCTCAGATGATGATCCGGTTCGTGAGGTATTCCAGCAGAAGCGTGCGCCAGATACCAATCCATTCGTAGGCGCCAGAGGTCGGGATTTGGCCATCGCGCGGTTGGCGAATCAGCGTAGCAGCAAATTAGCCACGAAAGGTCCCTTCGAAGGCAGTGATAGTGAAGAGGACGATATGGACTTGCAAGCAGCCCTAGCTGAGTCTCGCAAATTAAAACAACCCGCAAAAGTACGACAAACATCAACAAAGCCTATAACAAAATCTCCTGTACCAACAGAAAAAATTACAAACGCGCCTGGGTTTGATGGGCCGCTCCCATTTGAGAAGCTTAGTCTCGGTAGTTCTATCCTGGGCAAGAAAAAGATGGAGAAAATTGAGGCAGATACTGCTGGTGGGTTTGAGAAGTCTTTTGGTCAGGACAAGGACGTTGCGCCATTACCGCCATGGTTCAGTAGTCACCGTGATCTTGATGCAGATCTAGTTTCTCAAAAACAAGAGGAACTAAAGCAATGGGGGGAGGCGAAGAAGGAGGAAATGGAACGATTTCAGTTCCAAGAATTACCTCGTCTGCGTAGGAATAATAACGAAGTCATCGATCTCGATGCGCCACCTAGTCAGAATATTGGTGGAGAAGTGATTGAGCTCGACTCAACTGATGAGGATATCCCAATGGACGATGTAACAATTATAGAGGCAGGGCTGAGGATGGGTGATCTCGCTGATAAAGTACGGACCGAACCGTCGAAACCACTTTCTCCACATCAAAAGAACCCTCCTCATCAGGACCCAAAATCGATCAAAAAGACGCCGTTTGCTGGAGACTCGGACGATGATCCGGTTGACTGGTCTGAGAGCGATCCTGAAAATGAAGGACCTACTAATATGCTAGATAAAACGACCAAGGAAGTCGAAAATGAACCCAACCTCCCTCAAAGGGCACTATCTGAAGAGTTTGAGGATGTGCCGATGATGACAAATGCTGCTGCACTAGAAATACGCAAGTCATCATCGCCAGAATTTGAAGATGTCCCTCTTGCTAGATCAGAGACAATCCCAAATCCGCCAAAATCACCCTCCCCTGACTTCGAAGAGGTACCTACACGCACTGAACTATCATCACGACCAAGCCGGCCCCGCCGCTCTCCTTCCCCAGCCGAGCTGCAAGGGCCAGATGACCTAGAGATACCTGTCGTGCCCCACAGTGGTGTAGCTGATAATGTCATACCCCTTGATCTTCCTGGAAATGAGTCGGATCAGTACTCTGACCCCGAAGATGCTGAACTCTTCGCCTCTCTCGCTGCTGAAGCCGAAGAGCACGAGCGGTTCGCCAAAGAAATCACCAACAACACCTCTACGCGCGTCGATTTTGATGAAGAACTCAAGTCCCTCCGTGCACAACAAAAGAAGGACCGTCGCGATGCAGACGAAGTCACACAGACTATGATCGCCGAGTGTCAGCAACTCTTGACCTTATTTGGTCTTCCATATATTACCGCGCCCATGGAAGCCGAAGCGCAATGCGCAGAACTCGTCCACCTAGGCCTTGTCGACGGCATTGTAACCGACGACTCTGATACCTTTCTCTTTGGTGGCACCCGTGTCTACAAGAACATGTTCAACGCCGCCAAATTCGTCGAATGCTATCTAGCCTCCGACCTCATTAGCGAATTCAGCTTAACCCGCGACAAACTCATCGCAATCGCCCAGCTGCTCGGCTCAGATTATACAGCTGGCATACCAGGCATTGGCCCCGTCACAGCCCTCGAACTTCTCGCCGAGTTTCCAGAGCTCCAGGACTTCAAGGAGTGGTGGACAGGTGTGCAAAACAACACCATCCCCAAAGACGCAGACAAGCCAAGTGCGTTTCGTAGACGCTTTCGCCGAACGCAAGCCACGAAGCTTTTCCTCTCGCCTGGTTTTCCCGACCCGCGCGTCGCAGACGCCTATCTCAACCCCGAAGTCGACTCCGACCCCGAGCCCTTCCAGTGGGGTGTGCCGGACCTAGCGGCGCTCAGAACCTACTTGAGCACCCAGATTGGCTGGAGTTGGGAGCGCACGGATGAGGTGCTTGTGCCTGTCATCCGGGACATGAATCGCAGGGAGAAGGAGGGCACACAGGCGAATATCACGCGTTTTTTCGACGGGAGCGTGGGTGCTGGGGCGTTTGCGCCGAGGGTGAGGGGCGGGGATGGGCTGTCTGGGAAGAACAAGGGGAGGGGTGTGACGGGGAAGAGGTTGGGTGCTGCGTTGTCGAGGTTGGCGGAGAGGGAGGGGGCGAGGGGCGGTGTGGTTGAAGAGGATGGAAATGAAAGCGGTCTTGATGAAGGCGAAGGCGCGCCGGTAGACGGGGGAGGTAAGCGCAAGAAGAGGAAAGGCGCAAGGTCTGTTGCGTCGGTGTCTGCTGGTGACGATTTGGACGCCGCCCCCGACGACGAAGACTCGGACGCCTACGAAGAGCCCAAACAGAAAAGACCGCGGAAGACGAGAAAAGGCAAGACGCCAAAGTGATGAGTTCATCTCGCACTGCACTATATCAAACAATATACGTGGTATCTAGACTTGTATTTACAGCTTCACCCCGCCCCCTTGAATCCCCTCTAGATCCCTCTTTGTAAACCGCACATACGTCCCATCCTTCAGCCAACACAGCTCATCCCCACCGGCCTCCACAACCGCCGGATCAATCCCATCCTGCTGCAATGAATGCTTCTGCTGCTTGTTCGTGCCCGTAGTCTGCATGCCCTCGGTAATCCGCAGCCAAATCGGCCGCGCAAACCCAGGCAACTCCTTCTGCACATGCGCTGCCAAACTCCTCAGCGTGTCCTGCGTCTTGGCCGACAACACGACGGCCGCACAGCCCGCGCGCCCATCGTGCCGTGGGACCTCGACGCCGTACACGTTGGCCTCGACGACGGCCGCGTGCTTGCCCAGGGCTTCGGCGACCTCGGCTGTCGACACGTTTTCGGCTTTCCAGCGGAATGTGTCGCCGATGCGATCGACGAACCACCAGCGGCCCTCCTTGTCCCAGCGCATGAGGTCGCCGGAGCGATACCACGCGTCGCCCTTCTTCTTGACGTCGCGGACGATCTTGCTGTTGGTGGCGCCGGCGTTGCCGAAGTAGCCCTGGAACTTGCCCGCGATGTCGGCGGGGTCGAGCTTGTAGAGGAGCTCGCCGGGCTCGTTCCAGTCGGCGATTTGGCAGAGGTGGGAGCGGGGATCGCGGAGCGGCGTGCCGTCGACGTCGGCGCGGATGAGGGCGAGGCCCGTGGAGAAGGCGAGGGATGCGAGTGTTCCGTTGCGGCCGATTGCGCCGGAGGAAAAGGAGTTGACTGAGTGGTTCCACATGCCGCTTGGCGCTTCGGTGGCGGCGTAGAATTCGAAGATGGCGGGGATGTTGAAGCGTTCTTTGAAAGGCTCCCAGACATCTGGGCGAAGGCCGTTTCCGAAGGCGGCGCGGAGCTTGTGCGCTTTGTCGAGGGGGGAGGGCGGGGCGGAGAGGAGGTATCGACAGGTCTCGCCGACATAGTGGACAATGGTAGCGTTGCTGGAGCATACTTCGGGCCAGAAGGTTTTGTGGGAGAATTTGGCGGAGAGGCAGATTGTGCTGCCTGCGTTGAGGGCGGCGCATACTCCTAAGACACTGGCAGAGGAGTGGTAGAGCGGCATGGATGTGTACACCACGTCGTTTTGTAGACCCAGCCATGAGCCTGCAAATCTTGAGCCGAGGCTGGCTTTGCCCCAGGACATGACGGCGGGTTTGGGGAGACCGGTGGTGCCGCTCGTGTAGATGAGCATGGCCATGGAACTGCGTTTTTGATCTCCCCGTTCGCCGTCCGGCTGGCGCGTTGGTGGGAAGCTGAGGATTTGCGCCTCGAGCGTCTTGTCCAGGCATACTATGTCGATTTCGCGCTGGGTCTTGGCCTCGACAGAGCCTGGTTCGGGGGTCTGCGATGCAGTGGCTTGTGTTCTCAGCGAGCGAGGGACTTGGCTCGCATCCATATCGTATGCAAGCTTGTGCTCGCCTTTGGAGACGAAGCCATGCTCGCCCAGCGCCTCCTCGGTGAATTTGTCTTTTCCGTTCTCGTCCACAAGCACCAGTCTCGCGGTGCTCGTCTTGATGGTGTGGGCCAACGGCTTCCCTGTCAGGTTGTAGTTGATAAAGGCCGGCCTGGCGCCAATGCTCCACAGGCCAAACCAGACCCAGATAAACACCTCCGAGTTCACAAAGTCCATTGCGACAATCTCGTCCTTCTGGACGCCCTTGGTCTTGAGCCAGGCGCCATATCTGAGGGCGGAGTCATATGCCTGCGCGTACGTCCATTTCTGGCCTTGGAATATGATCCAGGGGTGGTTTGCGCGACTGGACCTGGCGTTTGCTTCGAGCATGTAGAAGAGATTCAGGGTGTCGCTCCGCTCCTTGAGCGCGCCGCTGACGGATGCGCGGACGAAGCCGGCGATGAGAGGGAAGTCGAGTGCGATTCCATGGCGCGCGTTGATATACGCAAGGCTGGCGGCGGCAACAGGGACGACAAGCGGAAGGGCTATTGGTGAGGCGTGTCAGTGAGACGAGATCAGCGGTAGAGGTTATGTTGTGGAACTGACGGGGCGTCATCGCGAGCTTGGAAGCCAATCACTCGTGGTGCACGTGGAATCAGTCTGCTTTGGCTGAACAACAACACGGAAAAATACAGCTTGTCTAGATGCAAAGGGTATCACGGAAATGAGGAGAAGCGGCTCCAGTGCTCAGTTAAACGGGATCCCCAAGCGTGGCCTGATTGAGGCCCGCCTGTGAGTCGTCGCATCGAGACACAAGCAAAGTCACGAGCCGAGGCATTGCGTTGTACAGGCGGAGCGTGCACGCCTCTAATACCAACCCCAGCTTCCTCCACCACCACCTTGCTTCTTTCAACACTACCCCTCATCGCCAAATGCTGGGCTGCCTCGCTTGCAACCTCTCGGCTTCACGCAAGCCTTGCCCAGAGACATGTGCGCTCGCCTATCCTCTGCCATGGCCCCTGCGCGCAAATCAAGTCCTCAATCACCCACTACATCTGATATCATGCCTTGACTAACTACCCATCGCCTTCGTCTACTATGTAATACGCCTCAGTCTGTTCATTAGCACGTCCCAAGAAGTATATCAGCAGGCAAGACCCCGTCAGTCATGCTGCGCTACTCGATGAGACCTGTATGTTATGCTCGCCTCTCGATTCAATTCCATCTTTGTATACTCTCATAATATTGTCTGTTCCTTCAACTGTCAATCCGTTGTGGCCGATTCCAGACCCATACTCGTTGCGCAGCGCCCCCTTGCACGGGGCCTGCACACAACATCGACACGGCATCAAAACCTTGCCAATTGCTCACAAGCACAACGCATCATTGAACTCGTTTGCCTCTTTTCAACGCGCACAAAGAACTTCGATCCATAAACAGTAGACAAACAAATAGAAAGGGATGTTTGATGGCGCAATCCCACGACAACCGTTGGCCTCCTGCGCCTTTGTCAAGCAACATGACAAAGACTGCTTTTTGTGACTTATCACTCGAGAATCACAAGGCTTCTTACCCGGAACTCGTCTCAACCCTGAGTCTTTAGTTATATCGAATCATCGCTGGTATATGCACGACGGCCATTCAAGCATCAGAATCTAACTCCTATCTATAGATATACTAGTTTCCATCAAACTCGCTATTCGTAGAGTGATAAGATGCCATTTCCCTTTCATCGCTCGCCACTCGAGCCCATCCCCGAACTTCACGAGCCTTCTGATGATGCCGCCAATATGCACTCAGCCAGTGTGGAAGGCACTATCCAAGAAGAGTTCAATAACCGTCGCCTGAAACAGGCGATAAGATACTTACGCAAAGAGGGGGCCGGTGATAGCCCCGTAACCTTCACGAGCCGTATCAACCTCATCAATGAAGTTCTTGTCGAGCAACTTCCCCAGCAAGGACACGCATTCGACCCGAAGCTGTACCGACGACTTCGAGATATGGTCTTGGAAGTTCGGCATGATTATGAAGATACTGCTGAAGAAATCCCCTCGCTATTAAAAAACAATGGCGATCCGTCTGATTACGGCAAGCCGACTAAGAAGCTGGTACTCAATCGAGCCACTTCTCCACCTCCATCGCCTGCTCATACCCCAATATCAGGGTCTTCTCCGACCACAAGCTCAGGTGAATCCGACTGGGGAATGCTAGAATACAATAACAAGAGGCTACCAAAGCGTAAATTCACGTACGGCGGAGCACACAACGATGAGGAGATCTGGTATGAACAGGCTCCAACATATCTTCCCGTCCCAGAAACACACATGATGGCGCACTGGGAGAGCCTCAAGATGAAATTCGATCTCTCTCCTTCTCGCCAGAAAGATGCCAGGGAAACGGCCGTCTCAATTGACCATGAAGAACTTCAGCCATATCTGTGCCTACCTCGCTATGAATCCGGTTCACGTTTTAAACTCCCATCCGTGCGACAGAGGTTTCAAACTGAGATGGGCAAATACGGAACTGCAATTCAACTCAAGAAAGTTGTGGATGATTACAACCAAGCCGATGCACTTGAGCGTAAGGAGAAAAACTATGTCCCCCGTGTCTTCTTAGAGAGATTCGAAGTAGGTAATCAAGGTAAAAAATGCCTCTCATGACTACGACATGGGCAACGCTAACAGAACATAGTGCCTCCCAATGTAATCAGGCCCGTTGACGTATCCCCTAATAATATTCGCCATGCTTTGAATAGCTCGCCTTCCAAAGTGCACACCCCAAGCGATCGCAAAACCACAAAGACTTATAAAAGCGTGTCTCCTAGCCAGCTTCGCCGCGCACTGAATTCAACACCCTCCAAAGCTCAACGCTTGAGCAAAAACATTATCCGCGACGAAACACCATGCCCAGAAGTCGGCCTAACACCAGACCCAACCGAAGACGGACCCTTCACACCCACAATCACCAATGAACGACAGCACCAATCAAAGTCTCCCAAAGACTCAGTGATAAAGCCTCGTACGCCAAGCACTGGGAATCGACTATCGGCAGCATTCAGACGCATTAACGATGAAGTTCAGCGGTCGATTACAAAGGAAACAGGCACCAAATCAGTTGTACCAAGGTCAAAAACTTCGAAAACTACACATAGCAGCGCAAAGCCCAGCGCTTCTCCCGCAAAGGCGGCTGCAAAGAGCACTCTAACAACTTCAAATATTAAATCATCTGTAAAACCTGCACTGGGACATGAGGAGGCTATATCTACCAGTGAGAAGAATCAGCGGTTCGTTCAAAGAATTGAGAGTGTCAGGGTATCTCCTCCGAGCCAGAAGGCCACACCAACAAACAAGGCCACACTCCCAACCCCAAAGCCAACCACTCCACGCACAACCACCAAACACAGCCCCAGCCGCCCACGCAAACACCCACCCCCATCCACCCCCCTCCCCTCCGCCCTCGGCAAACGCAAATCCAGCCTCGGATCCCGCCCCTACTCGCCGCCCGCCAGCGACCTCAAAAAGTCCCTCCGCGACGCCAAGCGCCAGAAGACGGTTCAATTCCTCGATCCGCCCGTCGCGCTCGACGAGGATAGCGAAGACCCGAATTACCCACCTACGCCTGTTGCGCGGTCGCACCGCAAGGTTTCGCCGGCCAAAGGGAAGGCGCGCGCGGCGGCGGGGAAGCAAGTGGCGAGGAAAAGGCCGAGTGTGGAGAAGGTGAGTCCCGAGGAGTATGAAAGGAGGATGAAGGGGCAGAGGAAAGGGGTTTTGGCTGGGGTTGATAAGGTCGAGAGGGGAAGGTTGAGGAACGGGTCGAAGTTTCGAGGGAAAGAGGTTTAAAGGGTGATTGTGGGAGAGTAGGGGTGTTTTCGTATGTGGATTGACTAGTGTATTGTGTTATGTATGTCAACCCTGTTTTGGAGTACGCGCTTTTGAGACTCGCGGCTGGCTTTTATGAATTTCTTGCTTGTAATCGTTCTAGATAAATGTCAAGCTTGAAATTGGTGCGCGTTACTTGGGTTCCCCATCCCATATTTATTATTCGATCCCCTCTGTCCCTGGCCAAAAGTTTTTCCAGCGTGGGCTGGAAAATTGCAAGTAAGCTAGAAGTATTTCAACGCCTCTAGTTATATATTCTGTTTTATGTTGTAGATAAATAGTAATAATAAAGGAGGCTAATTTTAATTCTCTTACTTTTTGAGTCTACTGTGAGCTAGCTAGGCGTAGGAATAGAGGACTAAGTAATAAAGCTAGGGGACTGAATAATATCTACCCTCTTCAATTATTTTAAGATATTTAGTAATACTAATCCTAATAGTCTACCTGATAAGTATAACTTTGAGGGAGGAGTAAAGACTAGCTACTTGATATCCTTAGTCTCTTTATGCAGTTATTCTAACCTATAACGCAGCTCAAATAATTGTAAAGACCTCGTTTCTCATCCAATATCGGCGGTTATTCCCAGGCGGAAAAACTCTGAAAATATTTTCTAATTACTCGTGTTCCTTATGCCATGGGGCATTACGCAGGAACTCCTCCTCGGCTTAGCATGTATACTATTTGAACTTATCACCCCTAAGATGGCTGACAAGTGCCTTTTTACTCTCCCAACCTGGGTAGGTTTATTCCTTGAGTATATTCACCGTTCATAGCGGCCGGTTATTTATAGTACCTTGCCTCTTCTATGAATATTGTAACCGATTTCATGATATTCATCGTTCCTGCGCCGGTGGTTATTAAATTGCATAGAGGTAAGAGACAATAGATCTTCTTGTGTGAGCTATTCTGTCTCGGTTTCTTGTAACTATAACCCGCCCCGTATACTATCTCTATTTTAACGCTCGTAGTACTTGTTCTATCTCCCTAATCCGTATCACTATACTTCGTAAGGTAGTCGACACCACGGATCCTATGTGGGACAACGCGCCGGCGAGGCTAGCAGACTATAAAGAAGAAGAAGACCGACCTAATAGTAAAGTCGCGACAGATTCTACAATTTACCACCAACGAACCCTCGGGTCTCGAAAACGCGCCGAGCCCAACTTACCACAACAATAGTATGTCTAAGGACCTTTTACTAGATAGCGACGAAATCGATGATGTGTAAGGTGGTGTTGGTCATGCCAAGGATTTTTGTCGCTTTCCCTGATAGAGTACCGTATCACAAAGATTATAGTATCCTAATTCAATTCAACCCGAAATAAAGACTAGATCATAGACTATAACCATCTAGGGACCTGGAAAGAGTGTTGTGCCGTATTGCTAGCATGTGCAACTAGCGCAGCGCTGCCTCAGGCATGGCAGCTACGAACAGCGACTACTCCAGTGGAATATTATCAAATCGCAAAACTGTGACGTTCAGCCCTAGGGGCCAGTTACGCAAATACGAATTAGTCAGTGCAGTAGTTAATTTATCCGACTATCTTGTCGGTCAGCCCGATCCATGTAGTGCTGACTTTTCGGCTAGTCTTCCTGATCTGTATAGCTAATACAAAAAGAGCTTATGATAACTACCCGGCCCGCATTTCGTGTACTAGGCTTCCCATTATAGATGTACCAAGCTTGCTTGTTTTCGGCCCCAGAAAACTGGGGTAAATCTTGAAAGGGGCATTGGGAGCGGAATATAGGTCTTGGAGAAAGGTAGAAACCAACTGACTGCGATGCAGAACCTAAATTTGGACATCACCACATGGAAGGCAGAGTGTTACAATGGAACATCAGCCTCGACGCTTTTGGAAGTATTCTGGAGAGAAATGAAGAGTTGAAGTCATTTGAAGCAGTATAAGAGAAGGGACGGGAAGCGCGAAGAATGAAATATCACCACCACCAAGATCAACACTTTCTTCGTTTCTCCAAAACACCACTCCGCTTTAAATCTGTCAAAATGCAGTTCACCAATACCGCTCTCCTGGCCCTCGTTGCTAGCCTTGCAACCTTCACGGCTGCCGCCCCTACCGACACGGTTGAGGCCAGCATCGACCTGGCGAAGCGCGCCCAAACCAAAGAAACCGTCTACCTCACCAACTGCGGATCACAGTCCGAATTCAGCTACTACAAGAATGGCCACAACTCTGAGGATGGATCTCCCCCCGATGACACTTGCCGCTTCCAGACTGGAAACAACAGCCCTATCATCTGGGAAAACGCATTGAGGAAGTGCACGTTTGCAAGTGGTGTCTCGTTTGAAACCACCGTTACCGACCCAGTCAACCCCAATGCGTATGCTGGGCCGGGTGTGCAAAGAGTGCCTGGAAAAAGCCCTAAGATGTTTGATTGCTTCAAGGATAATCAAAGGACGCTTTATCGCCGTGGTGGTACCAACTGTGGCGCCTTCTACTGGTGCAATCCTAGGTAAGTGTGGCGTCTCCTTTTTTTTTTGGTGTAGTTTTGCTCATAATCCTGCAGATAAACATGGCATTATGGGGCTAAGCACTAATCTTTCGCATACGAAAGAATTCTGTTACTTAGAAGTTAAAGTTGTTGGATGCGGCTAATGTGGTAGTTTGGGTTTAGTATAGGCTGGCAGACCTCCTTCTGTTATAAACAACCAGATCCTTAAAATCTTCCTAGATAGCAATGTCAACTAATTCTATCGGATGCACGGTACCAGCCTATGAGTTTCATGGCTCTTAGCCTACAAAATACATTGGTAACGACGTGATAGTTGCCGGACGTGAAAGGTTTAACTTCCAAATTAGCTATAAGCCTTACTATAGTTAAGTATAATGTGATACTCATTTATAAATGCCTGTTAGTAACGTCCCTCTATACGTAGCGGAAAACCCACCGCCCTAGAAAATACAATAGTTACATTTACTTTAGGCTGTACTAAAATTATATATAAATAATATATTATAGCTATTTTTAAAGGTCTAGTATGCTGGTGCGGAAGGTACAACCTTGTGTACTCAGCGAAGCTCGGCCGAACTATAGGGAGTTCGGGTCGAGGGCAAGAGATACTCAACTATCGCGTAAGATTTAATAGGTTAGATGTCTGTACGTACTAACTTGAGCCGCTGGCCAAGCCACCACGTGCGGACTCAGGGGTAGGAAGAGGCATAGGCCCTAGGGGCTATGCGCAGAAACCTATATATATAGTGCCTATCTCAACTACGTACGTTGGATATGAATGAGTAGCTTTACTCTTTTTCCTTACCTACCCCGTACGCTAGCGTATACCAGCCTCCCCGCAAGCCTTTGCGGCAGACGAAGCCCTATTAACATTAGAGATATATAGAGCAGTAGATCGTTAGTCTAGTATACCCAGGCTACTAGGGCTACTAGAGCTACTTACTTAAGCTAAGCTACTAATCACCTAATTATTTAGATAGCTCTCTGGCCTTTATGACATAGTAATCCTTTCTATATTATTTTTAAGTTTAAACTATACCTAGTTTGTTCTATTATAAATATTTTAATATGTAACGGACTAGCCTTAGATATTAGGTTATAAGGGGTCGAAGAAGTTATTGAATACCTTGCTACCTAAGTCTAACTAAGCCCTTATATACTCGTCGGGGGTACGTGTTCTTTCTAAGGCTCGGGCTAAGCCTGAGCCCGTAACATTAGGCACCTTCGCACTTAAAAATTACTATTGTGCTCTTGTCGCTGCGTCTGATTTATAGAGTCTCCTTTTATCATGAAATAGACTTCTCCTGCTACGGCACTATTATTACGCTCTCGTCGCTACTAAAGACGATAGTAGCTAAACAATCTACTTGTCTTGCGTTCACAACAGTCACCCTTTACAGTTGCATAAGGTTATGTTAGTCCCGCGCCGCAACATGTGCTAACGAAAGACGGTAATTACAGCAAATGCTACCGCATTGTTTGGCTGTACCTATACAACCCGCAGTATTTGCAGGGACCTATTAACTTTTGGCCATCCTATGCCGTGTGGCTTGCTGTGCTGTTATCTCGCAGCCACGAACAGAGCCTATTCCTATCGTTCGGGTCTATCCACGGAGTCTGTCCTTCTGGCCCAGCAACACCTACACTTTTCCCATCTTTGTCTACACAATATCCAACACCGCAGGCACTCTGTGGGCCTCTGTTACCGCACGCTCCAAACACCAAGCGCGCCTCTAGGTTAAAATTCCACCCGTCGTCTGGGTCCACGTAATATCCAGGATCGTAGTAACGATATGGATCCCAAATCGGAGATTGATTGCTGTTATGGGCTTCGGTGCCATCAAACCACTTAATTACACCTCGCATCTTGTAAAAGATGTCGTGGTAGCAGTCCCAGTTCCGCAGAAGTATTTGTAAGCACTCGCCATCAGCAAAAGTCTTCCGGATAGCCGGGCCGTACATGGCTTTAGTAGCATTTTGGTCTGGCTGTTGGAGGACGTATTCGCGAAAAGCTTCGATCTTGGTCTGCCAAGGGATAACCGGCACGGATGGGGTGGGATGCGGGGCGGTGGACGTTGTGGCCTGAGGCATGGCATTGCATGCGCTCTGCAAAGAAGCAAGAATTCCAATGCTAAACACTTTAACAGGTGACTTCCACATCATTTCGATCGTAGGAGCTATCAGTTTTGATAAAGCACGGGGCTGATGACGATGGACTTTTGTGTGCTATCCTTCGGACGGTTTGTTTGGAGATCCAAGTCCAGAGCAAGCCTCTTATAAATATACAATTTTATAACATCCAGAGAACCCTGATCTAGACTATAGAGTCTACCACAATCGTATTTACAATGCGTTAGCGATGGTACATTATGTATTGGTGCAGGCTTGAGTAGTAACCATGTGGCTAGTAAAATATGATTTTGCAAGGTTGAACATCATGACCGCGTAAGCTTGCAATACTGCTCTATGCAGGTTAAATTGTGGTGTCGTATAATTAATCAAAGTGGCGAATTTTTGCAATACGCCTTTTGCTGTTTACAGGATATAACCTAGGCTAAATCTTTCGCCTCGTAGTAAAGATAGACAGATATGTATTCTTTTTTCTGTGTCCAAAGATCCGATTGCTTTCAGGTTTGTATCGCAAAGGGTAAACAGTAAAAATTGTACTGCAATGAGTTATTGTTTGAACCAAAGTAAAAGGCCTATAAGTAGAATATTGCAACAACGAGAGGTGGGTAGTACAATGAACAAACTATTTGTTTCATGCTCCAAAAGTTGACAAGTTTAACTGTGTAGGTATCCTATGCCTTCCAACTAAATCATTTGAATGCATCATACATCCAGCTTATCAGCTTACGAAAAGGCTGCTCAATTCATATGTACACGTCGACTACAGGCCGGTCAAGCGTCATAGATCTTGATACCTAGCAATCGTTTTGTTCTTTATAGAGTGGTCCGCAACGAGTTTCACTATCTGCGATTCGTCGCGAAATTGGTTCATATATCTCCCCAGATTTCGCACAAGCTTTCGGTCGTCCCCAAATGAAAGCTTAGAAAGAGCCATAATTGTCACTTTCATGTAGCGATGGCGCAGCTTGATGAAATTGTCGTGGGCCAGTACATCGTTTCTGACTGAGTTGCTAGCGATTGTGCTGATCAAGTTATTGTATTGTACAACTCTTGGCATGCTTTCTGGGCCGGGCAATTGTCGCACTTTCATCCATTGCGACTGGATGTAGTGCCAGATCGCTCTCATCTCGCTCAAGAATCGTTTCTCAACTTCTGGGTCGGTCCATATAGTAACTCTATCGGCTCGCTGTGGTCTGTATCGTACACGGCTTAATTTTAAGGTGCATTTTCTGTGCTTTGGACCGCTTGAGTTCTCATCTTTCTGTTCGTCACCAGAGGGATTGATAACGATTGGTTCTTCGAGGGTGGCACCCTGAATAACAGTTTTGGATGTCACGAGCGTAGGTCGCTCGGGAAGGAGAGGTTCCAGTGTAGCCTCCGCTCAAACCGAACCGAAAGTGTTTACCTGTTTAGAGAGAGCCGCATTGAGCGCTTGCGATGCTTCTGGCGTCCTGTCCGTCTTTCCATCGTCTGCATCGGTGGCGAATGGCGGATGTGTCTCCCCATCGTCCACGAGGCTCACGGGTAGCTCCTGGGACTGCTCAACCTTCTCATCGTTCGAAGTGGTCCTGGTGGTTTCTGTAATATGTCGATCTTCCTGTCGTCTGCAAGGCTCAAGCATGGGAATGGCTGCTCAATCTCTGTACTATTTGCAAGGCTTATGAGCGGCTCGGATGACTGCCCAGTCTTCCTATCGGGCTGGCTGGCATCCTTGAGGCCCCTTAGGCTCAGTATGTGCATCTCGTGGCTGATTAGTTGTCAGTTCTCCCCATCGTTATCGATCTCCCGACCAATAAGTTTTTCTCGGAGGTTTCGAAATTTGGGGCGCCCTAAATCAGGATTTTGGCCTATAGCAACAGATTAGGGGATTCCTGATTGGTATGATTTTGTAGCTGGGTCATCTTCCACGTCGTCCGTGGCCTGATCTTCAATTATCATTCTGTCTTTTGGCCTAAGATCGCTAAAGTCTTACTTCATTTCCGCTGGCTCGAAGTTTGTAATGACATATAGGTGGTAGAGATGCCGAGAGATCCCTGAGATGAAATTTTGACATCCTTGTGGCTGAAAAGGAATGACGATTTCAGACTTGCTTTTCTGGCTTGTAGCGGCGAAGGAAGTGCTAAGATAGTGGAGAAAGCAAGCGCCGCCCCGGGTTCTTTCTTGAGGTCTGCAACTCCGAGACTTTCAGCTAAGGAGATCTAACTCGGCGTGCCCCCTGTGGCGCCTTCTACTGGTGCAATCCTAGGTAAGTGTGGCGTCTCCTTTTTTTTTTGTTGTGGTTTTGCTCATAATCCTGCAGATAAATATGGTATTACGGAGTCAAGCGCTATCTTTTGCATACGAAAGAATTCTGTTATTTAGAAGTCAAAGTTGAATGCGGCTAGTGTGGTGGTTTGAGTTTAGTACAGGCTAGCAGACCTCCTTCTGTAATAAACAACCAGATCCTTAAAATCTTCCTAGATAGCAATGTCAACTAATTCTATCTGATTCACGGTACCAGCCTATGAATTTCATGGAATCTTAGCCCACAAAATACATCAACAACAATGTGATAGTCACTGGGCGCGAAAAGGTTGACTTTCAAATTAGCTACAAGTATTACCATAGTCAATTATGATATGGTTCTCTTTTACGAACGCTTGCTTATACTCGCGGGGTTTGTAACATTGGAAGTTTGCACCGGAACAGAATACTTCAGGCAAGATGGCTCGTACGCACTCACATGGCCACGCGGCTTTTCGTAATGAATTTAGTCAGATAAACAAGCAGAGGAGTTTAAAATCGAAAAGTAACTCTAATTTACTTTTCTCCTCCTTGAATGCTGTCATTCTGAGGGATAACTAGAGTAAACTCTTTACTCACTATGCAACCCTGTTCGTTCTATGTAGTCGGTGCCACGCGGATCCAATGGCTCCCCTAAGTAGGAGACTCCAGGCCCTTTACGTGACGAGTGAATATTCACTGCTAAATAAAGTTATTTGAGATGTGCACAGGGTAGAATTATAGCAGTGGGGAGTATCTTTGTTCCGTAGGTAACCTAGGAGACATCAAATCATCTCGAAGAGTTGAAGATGCATTCTTTGAACCTCATTCAAATTCTCCTTCTGGTCTAGAGGTTTTGATCTACCCGAACTATTAGCACTGTTTAAACAACGAGAACCGACAATTTGATAAAGTGGGGACAGTGCACTGAATCCAGCAGACATGCTTTGGTAGACGGCGAGTAGACTGGCCTCGGGAAGGTTTTATACCTGCAATCTATTCCGAGTATAATAACTTATGCCGAGTTGTTTGGTGTGCTAAACGATGGCCTTCACGCCTGGGTGGGGGAACGGCGCGCACGCAGACCATTGGCCAGTGATCTTGTCGCCATTACCTAAGCTCCCTAAACATCTAACTTGGTTGCGATCTCCCCCGTACTAAACGTATCTAGTATTCGATTAACTAGTACATTTCTGCAGTGTTTCTAGAACATGGCTAGGTGTTCGTGTTGATTTTGCTGAAGTTACCTAACTATTACTTGTAGACCTGATATAACCCCCGTCTGAACCCTACAATGCCCTTTCCTCAACCCCAAGCCCAAGCCCAGCATTCTGCACCTCTTCTTCTCCCCCCTCATCATCCCCGAAGTCACCCACGTCTTCAAAACCCCTAATATCTTCCGCACCAGCATCATGCCGCTGCGTCCGCCGCTTAAAGCCACCCTCGTCATCGTCGGCAAACACACTGCTGCGCCGTCGAATTTCTTCCAAGAAATCGATGTTGCTGAACTGCGGGCGCTCATTGCGGCTCATTTGTTGTAGGTCTTTGACTTCTTTTGGAGGGCGCAGTTCGAACATTGAGTTGGGGCGATCATGGGTATATGGTGAGCGTGAGCGGGACGGACCTTGTGGTGTTGGTTGTTGTGAGGGTCGAGGGGACTTGGAGGACCACCAGCCGCTGAGGCGCTGGGATAAGGAGGGACTATCCGGAATGTCGGAGGGATTTTTCAAAGTGCTGGTGTCGAGCTTGGCTAGCGGTTTTTTGTTCTTTCGCACAAATGTAAAGCCCAGCGGTAGAGTGACTGGTGAGCCAGGACGAGACATCATCGCCGACGAGGATGATTCAGAGCCCGATAGCGGATATGCTGCTTCCTCGCGTGAGTTGTTCCTTTTTGTTCCTTTGAGCAGACCTTGTAGGTCGTCTTCAGAAAGTGCGTTGACCAAGTCGCCGTCACGCATGCCACGAGGTCGGTATTGTCGTCTCCCTTGTTGGATCAGACGCTCCAACTTGGCGCGGTTGGCGATGAAATTTAGCTTTGGGAAAGCTGACTGCTGGCCAACGTGAATCATGCGTGCCAGGCGTTGGGGGGTGGGATCGGAAAGAATGTAGATAAAGTCAGAGGCGATCGACTTTGGCCAAATTGTGATGGTGCCACTGAAACGCTGCAGCCAGATCTCACTCCAATCTTGGCCCATCGGACGTGGCAACAGCTCCAAATGACGGAGAACCTTTAGCCATTTGTTAAGGTCGAGCTTGAGATACTGCTCAATCGCAGACCCAATGAAACCGCCTCTCCAGCCACGTCCTCTTCGATGAGTGACTGGTCGACCTACGGATCCGCGAGATGAGAAGAAGAAAATGTTGATATGCGGATTGACCTGACTGACAATGGAAAAGCGAACATTGAAATGTAGATTGAGTGCTTTAAGAGGGATGTCAGTTCTTAGACTGCCATCTTTCCACTTGTGGCCAAATGAATAGGGCGACAACGACCCGTCCCTATTCTTTTTCATAAGCACGACTGGATTGAGTATACCAGGCACTGCGGCTGAAGCTAGCACTGCTGACCAAACAACGCAGTCAGGTGCCGTGATATGGTTAGCGAGAATGGTAGGCGAGTGCGGGTCGGAAGGTACGCATGATACGTTGAGGATCCGTCCGGTTCGCTGGTATGCTTCTTTGAAGGTCATGCTTCCTCTTGTCATCCAGGCACACTTCCTCGCCCAATCGACGCTATCAAACCGAGCGCCTGTAGTATACCACCGCTTCATCCACGTCCAAGTATCATCAGAGCATGCGGTAATCCGGCTGGCTAGCGCGGGTACGAGTAACTTCTTGAGCTCGTCATCTGTTCTGGAGCATAGCAGGGCAGCCACTAACGCTCCACCGGATGTTCCTGTGATGACTTCTGGTAGAAGGCCGGCATCTAAGAGGGCTTTTGCAACGCCGAGATGATAATAGGCAAAAGTAGCTCCACCGGATAGGCAAAGAGCAGTACGGCCAAAGTTGCTGCCAAGGTGCTTGAATAGTGCGTGCTTGTTCTCTGGGTCAAGTTGGGTAGTACGAAGGAGGAAGGACAACGATGCCTCGGCTTCTTGGACGAAGCTCTGTAGGGCATCCTTGGTCCCGTAGTATGTCTCACTGTACAGCCTCGGATTCTCGAATCCACAGAAATTGTTCTTTACGCAGGCCTCGAGCAGCGCGGGCAGGTCTTCGACGGCCCGCGGCTGGCCATTTGGCTTCTTATCCTTTTCTTCAGCCTCGGCTTGGTGTCGTAGCTTGACCAATTGCTCGTGCACTCGCTGTATTGTTCTCGAGTCATAGTACGCGTACTCGGGCTTCTTCTTCCATACGTCGTTGCCAAGATGTGTGTCCAGCTCCGTCGCACACTTTATCCAGTCTTCATACGAGGATGCGTTCTGCAACCGCTGCCGCAGGCGCTGCCGCGTGCCCCGCCATGTGACCATATGTTCATATAGGTAGACGTACAGCCGGGTGAAGACATAGGCTATGCTGAGGAAGAGCAGCCAGCCCAAAACGACAATCAGCAGCGGCCACTTGAGCAGCACATAGACAAAGCCCTCGCGTGTTTCATCTTTGCCGCGCCGAGGCGGCGCCTTGCTCTTCTTGCGCCGTCGGACACGCTGGTGGACGGGGCGCCAGTCGTTGAGGGCGGAGAAGAACTTTCGCGGCTCGGGCGGTGGGGAGAGAAGGTCTTCGGACGAGGGCGGCAGCTCGGGGATAGGGGCAGCTAGTGCCTTTGCGAATTCCTCGAAGTCGGGCTCGTGGACGAAATCGTGGTCGTGGTCGGGAAGGAGGGTGAAGTCGAAAGCCTCTGCAGAGTGGGGGGCAGGGCCGTCGCTGTCTTTCTTCACGTCAGCCATAGCAGAAGGCTCTGGCAGGCAGACGGCTCATGGCCAAAAGGCGCGGCTATCAATGGTGCGGAATCTTGAGGCTCTGGCGTGCATGTGGGCGGTGCAGCGCGCCATCCCATGCGATTCGCGCTACGTCACTGGACGAGACCAGCCGGGCACGACTGGACCTTTTCTTCCCTTCACGCCACGCCGGGTCACGCCAAACGTCGCCCCCACCAACACCGTGACCGGGGGCTATGTGGCCCTGTCTCCTCCCTAGAGACACACGCATACTCTACCGGGTACGCGCTCGACTGCGATGGCTCGCGCGCCGTCGCCTGATGACGCTCGCCATCGAGACATCATGCGACGATACCTCGGTCGCAATTGTGGAAAAGACCGCCAAACACGACTGCACCGTGGCGCATATTTATTTCCATAAGAAGGTCACTTCCAACAACGCCGAATACAAAGGAGTGCACCCTCTTGTCTCCCTCCAGTCTCACCAGGAAAATCTTGCAAGTCTCGTGAGAGAAGCCATTGGCCACCTTCCGCCAAAAGCGAACCGTCACGCTGTCAAGCAATGTCCAGACTTCATTTCTGTCACCAGAGGGCCCGGTATGCGATCCAATCTATCTGCAGGCCTCGACCTTGCAAAAGGCCTCGCCGTAGCATGGCAGGTATTGCACATCCAACCTCTTTACAAAATCCGCTAAATGCTCGTGTAGATACCTCTCGTGGGTGTCCATCATATGCAAGCCCATGCTCTCACCCCTCGGCTTGTGAGCGCCCTTGGTGCTTCCTCTGAATCGTCATTGGAGCCCCATTTCCCCTTCCTCTCTGTACTTGCTTCCGGCGGCCACACCCTGCTCATACAATCATCTTCGCTAGTACAGCATCGTTTGCTGGGTGCTACCAGTGATATTGCTGTCGGGGAATGTCTAGACAAAGTTGCGCGCATGTTGCTGCCAGCTGATCTTTTACGGACTACCAAAAGCACAATGTATGGGGCGCTACTTGAGAAGTTCGCTCTCACACGCAATGGGCATGAACGCACGTCTGCAGAGGAATCTCAGAACCTTACCCGCTTGTTCGCCTCGCCTCAACCCAACGCATGGTCAGGCAGCATCGGCCGCTCTGCGAAACAATATGCAGAGACTTCTAGCTGCGGCCATGGCTGGTACAAAGTGCCTTCAACCCATGAAGAAGCTATTAAAAGAAATATAACCAAGTGGGGCTGGAGTTTTGATCAGCCTCTGACTAAAGCTCAAGGTGGTACCAAAATCAATAACATAGAGCTCAGTTTCTCCGGCCTGTTAACAGCAGCTGAGCGCGTCATTCGGTACCCTACAGACCCATCTACTAAAAAGCGCACCAAGGTAGAGCGTGTGGTCGATGACATCAGCCTAGAAGAAAAAGAGGACATTGCCCGAGAGATTATGCGTGCCGCCTTTGAGCATATTGCGTATCGAGTCGTTCTTTCATTGCAGTCGATATCTCAAGACTCATCACCACAATCGATTGTGTTAGCTGGGGGTGTAGCCGCCAACTCTTTATTGAGATACATACTTGCCAGTACACTATGTGCTTGGGGCTATCACGATATGAAACTTTTCTTCCCTCCTCCGGACTACTGCACAGACAATGCTGCCATGATTGCCTGGACCGGCTTGGAGATGTTTGACGCCGGCTATACCGATCCAGTCAGTATCCGTGCCATACGGAAATGGCCTTTCGACCAGTTGCTGCACCCCATAGCAGACAGTTAGGTCCGAAAGACTACCTGACGATGGAAAATATAAACGCCACTCAATTATCTCGGGCTGTTCGGAAGGGGGGCGGAGAATGCCGTGGCCATGGTTAGAAGCATAGTCTTGTTTCGTTTCCGTTGCTCCGCCGTGAGGTCTAACAACAGGCTTTGTATGAACGCACGACTCTTTCGAGAGTCTGGCGCTATCAACACTTTTCGCATGAATACCGTGGAAACGTGGGCGCACTAACAAACATACTCGAAGGATACGCCATATTAAGGTACATAAACGCCACATAGCATCTCAGAAGCGCACATGCTGTACGACGTCCAATGCTTTACGAACTTGCTTTAAGCGGAAGCGTTGAGGATCGATCTATCCTAAGTAAGGAGGTACGAGAGGTGCGAATATATCCGCTTCTAGACCAAGACAACGGAAGCCCCTAAATGGTGGGGGGATACGATAAAGAAGTACAAAGTTCAAAAGTCTGGAGCTGGGTCGTCTCGATCCTAGTCAAAATCACAGGGGTGGCTTGACTTTTTTATCGGGTAGGAATCACGTTCGGCTGCTGCCGAATCCTTGCACGATCACCTCCAATTTGCCAGCAATATATCCAAACAACGAGTACTTTAATTCTGCCGACTATTTCACAGCTCTAGCCAAATCAACATTCCTGGAGATTTGAAGTTTATTCTTGAGTTCTAATAATAGTCTGATCCCAGGTCATGCCACTGTTGCACCCGAGGTCTATCAGTGTTAATTGCTTGCAAGCTTCCTGAGTCGACCTAGAGCCCGGGACACGGCCTGCTTGGGCTTTCTGAAGCAAGATCTGGAGTATATCGCGTGCACAGTCGATACTGCAGTACGAGCAATGGTATCCACTCTCGTATCATTCATCTGTGCATAGTATACCCGCTAGTAGAGTCTAGTCAACGAGAGATGGCGATCCGGGGAACATCTATAACATGAGAGCATGTCACAAAGATCTACGGTACCGTTGAGCGTTTCTCCTTGACATTAGTTCCTCGTGAACCGGCAAGCCCTAACAATGGCACCTGCTCGGCACACCGTGCTGGCTCTGCTTAGCTTCACGGCAAGGTATGCCGCTCCTTACCTTTGATACAGCAAAGATACCCTAACACTCCATAGCATTAGTGCACTCCCTGCAGGACTCCAGGATCGTCAGATAGGAATCATCCCTCCCCAGCAGAGCGTTTCTTGGGATTCTGGTAATCCAAAACCCACTCCCGAGGAGTCTAAAAGCTCTGAACTTCCCCCTTCCCAGCCGACACCAAGCAACCAAATCAGCCTTGGCACGCCGTCGTACTGGATCAGTTGGGAGACTGGCAACTCGAATCCTACCAAAACCCCCGAGAATTCAGTTGTTCCAGCTCCAGGCATGCCGACTGACCAATTCAGCCTCGGTACGCCCTCTGGATGGGTTAGCTGGGACACCGGCAAGCCCGCCCCAACGCCAGCGCCTGAGGATCCGACCTACCCAGCTCCAGGCAAGCCATCTAATCAAATTAGCCTCGGATCGCCCTCTGGATGGGTCAGCTGGAATGTTCCCCAAACTCCCGAACCTGCGCCAGTGAAATCGTCTGCAACTGCTCCAGCTGTCAAACCCTCCAAAAAGCCTGGGCTTCCCGGATTTTCACACCTCCCATGGCCTCCAAAATCAAGGTCAAAGTCACAAGCAACTCCCACTCCCAAACCAACGCCGCCAGCGGAGAGCAATCAAATCAGTATTGGAAACCCAACAGCAAGCGTTACTTGGAATGTTGCTAACGTGAAGCGAGAGGCTCCACCACCAAAGCCAACCCCAAAGCCCAAATCAAGCTCAGTGAAGAAGAAGCCAACAAGCACTCCAAAGCCTTCATCCACCCCCACACCTTCGCCAATCCCAGATGATGAAAAGCCCCCGGAAGAAGAGCCTCCAGTAGAGCAGCCTAAACCTAGTGACAACATCGGCATCGGACCAATCCGCCCAAGCATCAGTTGGGGAAAGCGAGATATGCCCCCTTGCTGCAAGGCCACTCCTAAGCCAAAGTCAAGCTCTAAGAAGAGTAGGCCGACCAAAACCCCGAAGCCCACATCTAATCCCGCGCCTTACCCTAGCCCGGATGATGATGATGATGACCCATCAGCGGAACCAACACCGGACCCAATACCGGAACCACCGCAACCAGAGCCACAGCCAAGTGATAATGTTGGCATTGGTCCAATTCATGTTAGCATTAGTTGGGGAAAGAGAGATGTCCCACCTTACCACGAGCCTACGCCCAAGCCAAAGTCAAGCTCGAAGAAGGTGAAGTCATCCAGGACAAGCAAGCCCACGCCCATGCCCGCACCTACCCCCGATGATGGGGATCCAGATGAAGTGCCACCTGTGGAACAACCCAAACCTAGTGACAACATTGGCATTGGGCCAGTTCGACCAAGCATCAGCTGGGGAAAACGGGGCGTTGAATACAAACCCACTTCAGCCCTTCCACCATTCCCATGGCCCACTCAACCAAATGAGATTAGTCTCTCGCCGCCAGTAGCGACCGTCATTTGGGGAAAGCGTCGAGAAGACGAAGACCCAGATTTCCCCGAAGAGCCGACTGATTTTCCTCCTTTCCCGATGCCTACGCAGCCGAATAGTATTGGCATCAGGCCTCCTACCAACACTGTCATCTGGGGTAAACGTCAACAAGAAGAAGATCCAGACTTCCCTGAAGGCCCACAGCCCACACCGGCAAATAGCGTTGGCATCAACCCGCCCTCCAACACTGTCATCTGGGGCAAGCGTCAAGATAGCATTGGTCTAGGCCTTCCCGTCGCCACTGTACTCCCTACAGCCAATGTCTCAAACCCAGCGCCAATCTACTCTGCCACAGTCACCTGGGGCAAGCGTCAAGATAGCATTGGTCTAGGCCTTCCCGTCGCCACTGTACTCCCCACAGCCAACGTCTTAAACACAGCGCCAATCTACTCTGCTATAGTCATCTGGGGTAAGCGCGATTCCGCGCCCACACCTCTGCCCCCGAAGCCCACTCCCCCGACTCCGCCGGCTAAGCCAACTAGCTGCGGTGCCGTTACGACACTGAAGCCCACCAGTTGTATCCCACCCATGTGTCCACCACACGCGACACCGTGTGATCTCAACAGGCCTGTTCCTCGCATGCAGAAGGTGAGGCAGATTGAGAAGACGATTGTGACGATTCAGACGATTTTGCCATCCAGCAAGTGTACAGTTTCGCCAACGAAGACAGTGATTCAGACGTGTCCAACATATACTTGTGTGCCAGGATGTAACGCAGCGCAGATTGTGCGTTAAAGGACAAGGGGAAAGAGATGGATGGCCTGTGGTATAGGTAGGTTGGAAGGAAAGGTCGTTGACGCGACCTGGATTGTAGACTACGCACCTTCGTTTCGCTGTAGGAAATTTTCAAATCAAGTTATTTTTTCATTTACCAACATGAACACTCTTCAAACCAATCCCAAAAACTCAAAACTAGCAAATCACACTCATCCCTCCCCTCCCTCAACCATGCACCCTATCCATTACACACACACACACCTTCCCCCCCTCCATCCGATTTTCCTAGTGTTATTATTTGGAAATAAAAATAAAATAAAAATAAAAACTGCTAAAATAGCACAACCCCACGTGTGCACGGCAAGCATACCCGGTAAACACACCGAGCCAAGAAAAGACAATATCCTCAGATAAAATAGCCTATAGCTTAGGGACGCAGACAACGAAAAACACAACAGGCAAAAGTCGCACTCTAGCGTGATAATTTGTCGGACGCAATTTTTGAAGAGGGGGGGGAAGGGGGGGGGCAGCAGCAAGCGTGCGATATGCATGCATTGCGTGCATTTTGCATGCATTTTACGTGGGTGTTGGAGCTGGTGTGGCGGCGGCGGCGGCGGCGGCGCTGCGGACTTGGATTTTTTTGGGCTTTTTCCTGGGTTTGGAGTCGGGTGATTTGGGGACTTTGGATTTGGGTGGTTGGATGATGTCTGGCTGCTGGATGGTTTCTGGTGGGGTGTCTTGCTTGAAGGATGGTGATCTCGGCTGTTTTCTGGAAGCGGGTGGTCCCTTCCTGGACGGAGATCTCGGGCTCGAGGTGTTTTGTTTGGGTTGCTGCGTGGGCTTTGGTTCTTTGTTGGTTTGGGCGTTGGTGGCGTCGTTCTTTGCTTCGGGGCTTTCTTTCGTGGTGTCCTGCTTGGGCTTTTCCTTCGCGATATCTTGCTTGGGTTTGGTCTTCCTGCTCTCGCCATTGAGCTTTCTAGGGGAAGGCCTCTTGTTCTTCAATAATGCGACTGAAGTTGCTAGATCTTCGCCTTCTTGTACGTTCTCAACCATAAAGTTGGCTGCCATGCATCGTCCGCCATTCTGTTTCCCGATCTCCATGGGACATGCGCTGAAAACGATGACGACATCGCGATCGGCTCTGAAGCGTACAAAGCTTCGTTTCTTACCTTTTGGCTCTTCGACTTTGAGAACTGCGCCCTTAGCGCCCGCACCATCGCTTTGGGTCTTGGTGTCCAGTTTGAGAGGAGCATTCATAAATAGATGGAGAGGTGTAGGTGCAATGTTGACTGTGATGTCTGCTCCAATGGACTTTGCTCCTTTTAGACCTGCACTCTCATTCAATTCCTTCAAGGCAAGCACCAAGTTCTCTGCACAGCTGCCATGCTCCTCGGGCCTATCGATCCCAAGCGCCGCGTACAGATTGGCATCGCACGCTGCAGTCAGCGTATCATGAGCGCCCGGGGAGGTATCTTCAATTAGTGTGATGATGGGTTTGCGCAGATTGGTCAAGAGACCGTCATTTACATCTGGAACGAGCTTATGCGAAGCGGCGCGCGTATGCGGAAGCGACAGATACTCCATGGGAGGCTGAGAGGAGGAAGATGGGTGTGTAGAAGTGTATGCTGAGTATGCAGCATATACAGAGGAGGCATACCCAGAACCCGTTGCAGCTGTAGCAAAGATATCAGTCGTCGGGCCATGTTTCATCCACTTGTGACCAACGGACACGTGGAAAGAATGTTATCTGGGGCTTACCGGCGATCGTTCCGGCCCCAACTGGCGTCTTTGAGAAATCGTACAGCTGTTCTGCGTAGCTCTTGTTCGGGTCGCGGTAGTGACTTGACTTGAACGCACTAACAGCCGTCTTCGAGTCGGGTAATTGTACGTTAGGGACATAGCTGGAGAAGCCCTTGCCTGTAGGGAGGTACGAAGACCATTTCTGGGTGTTGGCCTCGTTTTGTGTCTTCTCCTTTTCAACGCTGGGCTTTTTCTCGTCTTCAGCGCTAGGCTTCTTCCCGTCTTCAGGTTGCGTCGACGCGTTCTTCTTGCGGTATGGAATTGAGGGTAGATAAAACCCCCATGCACGCCTCGCAGGTTGCTTAGGGGAAGATGCTGTCGGCCCGGTAGACTTTCCGTTCTCTCGAGTGCCGGGTGCCCGTTCAGGGATGCCACCGTTTTGCTTTGTGTTCTCGGTTTCTTTCTCAATCTCTTTAGTTCCTGGTCCTGTTCCCTCTACACCATCTGCATCGTCGGTAGATTTGCTCTGCTCAGCTGGTTCGGCAGCCTCTCCGCCCTTCCCTTCAATGGCGTTCTTCAACTGCTCAGCTTCTTCTTGGATCTTCTCTTGGTCTAGCTCTTCTTCGCCGTCACCCTTCTCAGGCGGTGGGCCTAGACTGAAAGCCCACATACTGACGACTTGTTTTCCATAGGTATTGATGACCTTGATCGTTCTACCTCTCGGCACAAACGTTGCAACGCCATGGCGCGCAGGTATTGTCTGTAGTTGACCGGACATATCTTCTAGAGGAAGCCCACTCCCGCCACCCTGAGCCCTGTTTCTCTGCTGCCTCTCGATTGCTGAGAGGACAGACACAACGGCTATACCTGCAAGGGCACGACGTGTTGGGATTGACGGCGCCGTGTTGATAGTTGTTCAACTTATAGAATACAAGAAAAAAGTGGACGCAGGCACTTTTATAGTAGAACAGACTTGCGCTTGTGTAGAAGCGTAGGACGGGAGACGGGTTGAAAGAAATAGGAGGCACCTGCAGTTCTAGGCCTTGACTATAGATGAGTGACGTACTAGGTTAATTCATCGATCGTATCTTTGTGGTCATCATACTGATCCGACCAACGGCTTTCCAGCACGTATGGAACGCCCTTGCGCGAGTTCCCGCGTTTCCATGTTGATGGGATGACGCATGTGGAGGTAACCGGTTTTGAGGGCTTGCCTTGACGCCTAGTGTGATCGCGGGTGCAACAAATCGCGGATCTCTCAGAGCGCGTCCAACAGCTTCGCAGAGACGTTACTACATGCTATCAAGCCACGTAAGTACACGATATTTAGACATATTACTTGTTCTGCACTACTAATATTACAATTCTATTGCCCGCCTCCATAATAGCGGAATTGCAAACCGCGATAGCCTTCTTACACCATTACAACAAATGAGAATGTCCTAGGATTCCTACTACAGGCAATCAGCTTTCGAACATGACAGGGCCTGCTCCAGATAATGTTTCAACATTGCTCAACCTACCTACTGCTGGTGCAACTTTGGAAAAGAAACAAAGGCTGAGGTTGTACATTGGCTTAAGGGATAGTCGTCAAATTGCACAACACAGTCGCATTACCCTAGGGTGAAATGGAATGCTACAGAATTAGCTATAAATATATATCTCAAGATTAATGGAAGTGAATTACTTCACTTGGATACATGAATATGTGCCTACATAAATAGTGGCTCGGCGCAGGTTAGTCGTCGCGGCCCATGACAATGCTAAGCGCCTTTCGGCTAAGCATGATGCTATGCTCGAGAGCATTGAGCTTTGCCGATGCAGAGATGAGGGCCGGGTCCTGGCTTTCGACGCGGACCTTCTCTTTGACGCGCACATGCTGGCCCTTGTACGTGAAGACGCGGTCGGCCTCGTCGTGGGCGGGAGCTCGCGAGCCACCCAGTGCCACGGCCAGGCTGTCGCGGATGCTGAAGCCAGTGAGCGACTTCTGCTCGGCATGCTGCGGCTCAAGCGTGCGCACTTCGAGCACCAGTGCGGCGTCGAAAACAAACAGATGGAAAGACACAGTGGGCGGCAGGGGCGGATCAAAGGTGGTGTCGTCGACAGGCTTCTCCCACCACGACGGCTGCACGTCTGAGTAGCCCCTCAGGGCCTGGCGGGCCTCCTGGACGTGTTCGTGCAGCAGCTGGAGCTGCCCTGCAACGAAGTCGGCCTTGGTGGCATCCCCGCCCCAAATGGCCACGTCGATGACGTCCAAGCAGCTGTTGATGGAGGTGCGCACCGCGGTGAGCTGGGGGACAACGAGGGTCGGGGCCTGGGGCGCTGATGAAATGGTCACGTCGTAGGCCGGGGAGCCACGGGGCGGCGGCAGGCTGGCCAGGCGCAGCTTGATGCTCTGCACAGGGAATCAGTCGGTAGGCGGCTTGCGCGAGGGGCGTGGCCGCACACATACGCCTTTGGTGATGCGGGTGCCGATTCTGGTGACAAGACCCTTCAGGCTCTCAGAGCGCACCGAGGACAGGACCAGCGTCGACCCGGTCTCCGAGGGCGCCAGCAGGGCAGCACACTCCTCCAGGCCGGCCTTGAGCGACTGCAGCCTGTCGCCCAGCTGGACCAGCAGCCATTCGAGCTCGCGCGCCTGGGACGCGGCCGTTTCGCGGCCGAGCTGGGCGTCGCCGACGGGCGGCCAGATGACGGCAGACATGGCGCACGATTGCAAGTATTCTACAAGTATTTGCTGGTGGGACGTGATGGCACACAGCAGTGTTGGTAGCCAGGTAGGTAGCCAGGCAGACTTGGGCGAACGGGTAGACCCCGTGCCGAACATAGCTTCAAAAGACCAAGTCTAAATATTTCCGCCCACGACCGCCAAACGAAGGCGTCAAGACAATTCTCCGTTGATGAAGAGCAGATTTTACAATCATTTCCTTTTGACGTCACAGTGGAAGCCTCGAATCGCCAACGAGAACATGCTCCATGCCCGTTACCAGGCAGCTCGAGGTGGGGCGGTCGTTTGTCAACTACCTCTACGAGTCCTATCGAAATGCCGACATTGAACCCTCAATAGTCCAAACATGTCACTATTCATTGACTTGCGACCTTGAGACTAGCGAAATATGGATCCGCCGGCGAGAGCAAAATCAACACTACGTGGAGTTGGTCAACAAATCCTCGCTGCGGCAGTTTATCTGAAATCGAAAAGCACGCGCAAACATACTCCGCAACATTGTGAAATATAGTCTTTGCCGAGCGATTTGGACAACATTTAAAAAGGCTCTACCGTCTTTTGCTGCTGTGTGGGACACAAGGCCAGGCACCAACAATACCCCAAGTGGACTCTACATCCTGTGATGACGAGAGAGCAGCCGAAACGGTCTAATCTTAACTCGGTCATTGCTATCAGTTATAGTAACCACGATAAGCTCGTCCTACTAGTATATCATGGAGTAGGTTTAATTACCGTATCTAGCAAACCCATATAGCAATAAGTAAATGTTCGCTTTTATTTCCCAGAAATCTAGTAACCCCTAGCTAGCGCAAAAGTCAGCTCGGGGGTGGTAAGGTTTCTGTAGCGCGCATACCTAGTTGACTTCTTCCCTGTTACAGTACGAGTCTCGTAGATTCGTGACACTTCTACGTGGCAAATATATCCAAGCATATCCCCAGTGATTTATTGTCCTTTACTGTACAGAGATTTTTTGGTGCAACTGATAGCTATAGGGAGCATATTCGGTGTGCGAGAGGGCCCATACGCTAGTAGGATCGGATCGGTGATATCAGAATAAATGGGGACTTTTTTTTAATCTTCAGCAGCGAAAATGACAGTTTTTTCTAATTCTTTGTATAGATGTCGGTGGATACTTTCGGGATGTGTGGCCCCGCTCAGAATCCATTATCTACAAGTTAGTCGGTGAAATGCCTCAACCAAGCCTTTTTTTTTTTTTGACAGCCAGTTTAACACGCGTGCAAACGAGGCCGTTTGCTGTGATTTCCATTTTTTGCCCGCTGCGTAGATGCCTAGACCTATGGCTCTCATTAGTGTGTGTGAGAGAAAATAAAAAACACCACGCCTTCGTGCTGGAAACACACACACTGCAAGTGTCCGGATCCAGGCCAACAAGAAGCCTACATGAAGGCAGACTCGTCCATAGAGATGTCGTTTGCCGAGTAAGTTCTGAAACCTTTTTGGCGCAACGTCTAGCTAATGCATACAGTCTCATCCAATCCAACCTTTTTACCTTCTACATTGGCAAAGAGAAAGCGCCCATTGTGGTCCACTCTGCCGCAATTGCAGCAGCTTCTACCTACTTCCGGGCCCTTATCAATGGAGACATGGCCGAAGCCAAATCGCGATCCGCCGAGCTTGAAGATGTCGAGCCAGAGGATTTTGTGAGTTTGTGGAGTTTTGCTACCGTGGCGATTACAAAGTAACACATGTCCGGGTGAAGGCCAATCAAGAGGGAAGCGTCAGAGCGTGTGATGGTAGGAAGACTGCCCCAACACATTGATACAGCCCCCAGGCAAAGAATCTTGCTAACCCTGATTAAAGCTTGCCAGCCCCAAACAAGCGAACCCGCAAACCGAAACTTCCTCTCCATCCTCGCTCACGCTCGCCTCTACACTTTCGCCGATATGCGCCTCGTGACCGACCTCCGTACCCTCAGTCTTGAAAGGCTCGAGGGTACGCTTGCGACTGCCGATTTCCACGGTCACCGTGCGCCCGACCTTATAGCTCTGGCGCGCTACGCATACGACAACGGGCCAGATCGATCGGACTCTGGGGTAGTTAGTGATCTCGGGAAGGTTGTGATTAGGCCTATGGTTGCGAACCTGTACGAGATTAGCTACAATACCGAGTTCAAGGCCTTTCTGGAAGAAGGGGGAGAATTCGTGGGTGATTTCTGGGGCAGCATCGAATGTCGCGCAGCGTAAGCCTGGAGTCGAGCTTCATCCACTCACCTTTCAGTGTATTCAGGCCCCTAGTTTTGTACATCAATCATACTCGAAGAACGTGGTCCTTGGAAAGGCGTTGCTTGCGCGTGTGTGATGCCGACTAATTGAAAAAAAAAAGGTCCTAGGTAACTGGTCACGCCTGGCTGCTACGTCTCAAGCGGCCAACATGCCACTTTTCCCTTTTTACGCGCGTTCAGGTATGGGGAGACGGGTTTGTGTACGGCAACCAAATGGTGGGTAACGTTGAGCCTTGGTATCAACAAAAACATACGTCTTGTCCAAGGACATGTACATCAAGTTGTAGAACTTTAATGTGATGACGTACATGTCGCATTGTTATTATAGACGTTGAAGTCCTTGGCTGAGGATGAGTACTTGACGGGTCCACCACCTTTGCCCACATGCGCGTCTGAGACCAAACTGCATCGGGTTTCTAAGCAGTGCATTCGTAACGAACTATGGTAGTCCAAAGAAGTGCTCAACACAATGGCAACACGCGCCCAACATTCCTAGGCCTGATGCATGCCGGGTATAATTCTCAATCGACCAAACTCTTCTCCTCATGGCCTGTCCGACCATCCACAGCATCTGCGGCAGTCGTCGCACCACCCGAAATTTTGGCGGCAACAGCCAGACCACCTTCGACATCCCTGACAAGGCCATCAAGGGCGCCAAATACGTCGCCATGGCTCCTCTCTCTCGCTTCTATCAATTTATCGGTGCCAGCCTGGCCTTTGCCCTTGCCTTTGTTCTTTCCAGGGATTTCAATGCCTTGGACGCGCAGCATGTAACCTTGGTCTGGGGCATCCCGGTCGAAAGATGGGGCAGTGCGGATAGTTGCTTCTGTGATTTGCCATTCTGGGGAGAGGGATTGGGCGTCGAGGATTGTGCGACCATCAGGACCAAGGTCGAGGATCAGAAAGTGCTCGCGTACGCCTGGGATTTGCGGGGGGAGGGGAGATTCTGCTACGAGGTCGTGGCCGTCTTCGCTGGCTCCTTCCGGGGGCAGCTGCCTGTCTCGGTCGTCTTGTGCATCGTATGGCAGGTATTGGGCGTCGTCGAGGCCGAGACTCCGCATCGACGCTGCTGTCACGATGAGCGGGTCGCCGTCGGCAAAGACATAGTGGACGTATGGATGGTAGTGCTCGCCAGAGGTCGAGTCTTCAATCAAGGTGAAGAAAGGGCTGAAGTTTGGTGGGGGCATGAGCGTCTGCTGGGAGGCAGGCTCGGGGTATGGCATGTCGCCGCCATCCTCGGCATCTTCAGGGTAATCTTGGTCAGGCGGGTAGTGGTCGGGGTGGTGGAGTGACATGGTGGAGGGCAAAGGCTGCAGGCAGACGCCAGACGAGCTGGGGAAGCTATGTCGATGGTTATCGATAACGGGGAATATTATGCGTCAGTGCACGCAAGCATGTGCAGCACGAATACAGCCGCATGCAGCCTGGAGAGACGGGCACAGGATCTGCATGCCCGCAATCGCACGTTTTGTTAGCGCTACGGTGTTATAGGGGGCTGGTGTCTGGTTCCTGGGCCTGCTGGGGCGCCTGGGCCACGGGAGCGTCTTGGCTCTTTGACTTGAAGGCTGCACGGCGGTTAGCGATTGACGGGCCGACGTCCGTTGGTGGACAGATGCACGCACGCTGGCGACACATGGGACACTTTTCCTGGGAGCTCTCTTGCTTGAGCCACGAGAAGATGCAGTGCTGGACAGGCGTGAGCGGGGCAGGCAGCAGGAGAAACGGGCCTGGGCGGGCGTACCATGTGGAAGGAGTGGTTGCATTCTCCTAGCACTGCAGGATATGAGCAAAGGCCGGATGCCGCCACAGCCATTGGCGTGCACTCACACAAGGGACACTCGTCTCCGGGAAACTTGCACTTGGAGCAGGTGCTGTCGTAGGGGTTGCGGCAGATTCCGCAGACATCGTCGTCGGGCATGTCCCAGCGCCAGGCGGCAACGGCATTCCACTCGCGGATGGTGACCTTCATGGCTGGTTGCGCGTACAGGGGGTGTATATAGGACACGGGAGGGGGTGGACACAGGAGGGGAGAGACAACGCCCACAGAATCCAAACAACAAACACGGCGCAGGCACGGGCAGCTAGCGGCGGCAGCTAGCCACGGCCCCCGCTTGTTCGACAGGCCCAGCCATGGCGGCTTGCAGGGCGGACACACACCATTCGCGCCGCGCACGTCATTGATGCCGTTCCCGCCCTTGCGCAGCAGAATCGAACAGGCAACGCCATTCGCGGCGAGCAGCTTGAAGTCGCACAGTCGTACGATCAGGGTGGGTGCAGCTGCCGCCTGGAGCCCACTGGTGCCCTCACCACGCCCCATGCCCATATCTCCCATCTCCCCGTATCTCTCCATCTTCCTCCGTCTTCCCCGTCTCTCCTCTCCCGGCTGCCGCACTCTGCGTCTCCGTTCCTCTGCCGCAATGCTCACCACCCCCCTCCGCTACCTCTCGCGGCCGCGGCCCTTTCCCATCCCCTCGCCTGCCAGGCGGCCAGCTGCTGCTCTGCGTGGCAGCCGCTTCATGGCCACCAGCTACGCGTTGAGCTCGTACATAGTAGCCCCTGCCGAGCTCAATGCCGTGCTGCAGAAGAACGTGCACAGCAGACTGTCTACTGCCCCCCGCGTCGTGCCCGTCTGTGCCTCCTGGTTCCTTCCCAACGACGGCCGCGACGGCTACTCGACCTTCATTGAGCAGCGCATCCCCCATGCGCGCTTCTTTGATCTTGATGCCGTTGTCGACGCCCACTCGCCCTACCCCCACATGCTCCCTGCCCCCGACACTTTTGCCCAGGCCATGCAGCGCATGGGCATCCGCCGCGAGGACAGCGTCGTCGTGTACGACAGCAAGGAACTGGGCCTCTTCAGCGCCCCTCGCGTCGGCCTCACCATGCGCATCTTTGGCCACCAGAACGTGCACGTGCTGAACAACTTTAAAAAGTGGGTTGACGACGGCTACCCTACCGAGTCCGGCGAGGGGCGCGAGCCGTACCACGTCGACTACCCCGTCCCCGACTTGGACGAGTCCAAGGTCGTTGGCTTTGACGAGCTCAAGCAGATTGCCAAGGATTCGAAGAAGGAGGGCGCCGAGGAAGTCCTGATCCTCGATGCCCGAAGCCGGGCACGGTGGGATGGCGTCGACCCCGAGCCGAGAGAAGGAATCCCCTCGGGCCATATCCCCTACTCCATCTCCATCCCCCTCTCATCTCTTCTTGATGGAAAAGACAAGACTCTTCTCCCAGAAGCCCAGCTCCAACACGTGTTTGATTGCAAAGGCGTTGATCCCGGGAATACCATTGTCACCTCGTGTGGCACTGGGGTCACGGCTGCCGTCATTGACGCAGCATTGGACGTATGTGGTTACCCTCCCGAGAAGCGGCGCTTGTACGATGGGGGCTGGACAGAGTGGGCGCAGAGAGTCAAGCCAGCCGATGGTTTGATCCGAAGGTGGGACTCTGGCGCCCCAAATGAATTTGCATAGCCAGCGAAGGGAAAAAAATAAAATAAAATAAAAGCACACTGACGCTGTTTTGTAAATATATAGATGTACATAATTTTAAACATTCTTTCCAGTCCTGTTTATTATCTCGCACTCAAACTCTACACATGCTCATCACCACTCGCCCAATACTCGTTAGAAATCGTATCAAACCCTCCCGCCCCCTCAACCCACCCCTCAACCCACCATCATTTCTCCCCTTCCTCTTCCTCTTCCTACTTGAACCCCCCAAACAACCCTCCAACCCCCCTCCCAACTCCCCCCAACGCACTCCCCACCCCACCTACCACATCACCCTTCCCCAACTTACCCACCCCAGCCCCAAGCCCGCCCGTAATGCCCGTCACAGCATTCCTCGCGCCCCTCCCCACCCCGCCAACCACATCCCCCACAGGCCCTCCAACCGTCCGCCCCAACCCCCCAGCTACGTCGCCCACCAACGTGCCCGCCCCTTTGCCCACACCTGCAACCGTATTGCCCAACCCGCTGCCCGCCCCCGCCGCCACGCCCCGCGCGTCCCCGCGTCCCAGCGCCCCAGTCGTCTTGCTCACCGTGCCCTGCACCCCTTTTGTCGCCGCGCCCACCGCGTAATACACATTGTCCGTCGCGCGCGTAACCGTCGCGCCCACGCTATCCGTCACATGGCGCACGGGCTTTCCCGCGCCGCCGGGCACCGCGTCGAGACCCTTGCCTACCACGCCCGTGAGTCCGTCTACGCCTGCGTTTAGCCCCGTGGTGGCGGAGTCGGTCACCGTGTTGAGCGTGCCCGTGGTTATGCCCACGCCCTTGTTTACGCCTTGGGTTGCGGTCGTAATGATGGTGTGGCGCGCAGCGTTGGGGGTTGGCTGGTCTGGCGCGGGATGAGCTTGGATTGTGCGGAGGGGGGTGGGGTATGTTCCTTTGGGGGCGTGGTGAGGAATGGGAGAAGTGGATGGAATTTGGGGGGGGGATGAGGGAAGGGGGGCCAAACATACCATCTGGGTTTGTGGCTCTGATTGGGGTTTTCTTGGGTGGTGTGCTTTTCGCGGGCGTTGCTTTGGCTGCTGGTTTTGTGTCTTTGGGAGGAGTGCTTGTTGGCTTTGTGGCGCTTATGGGTGTCTTTTTGGCGGGTGTCGAGGCAGGCACCGTCTTCTTTGTAGAAACAGGAGGTAGCTTTTTCTGCGTACCCAGTGGTGTTCGCGGCTTGACGGGTGTTGCTTTCGTAGGCACTGCCGCCTTGGGCTGGACTGGCGTAGATGTCGCCGTAGACGTGCTCGTAGCATTGAGTTTCCTCGGCGCCTTCCTCACGGGCGTGGCACTTGTACCAGTTGCATTCGGGGCTGGCGTTGAAGTCGTAACCTTCGTGACTGGCGTGGCATTGTTGATGGTAGATGTTGCCGTCTTTGTGGAATTCACGGACGTCTTCTTCGCAGCCTGTCCCGTGCCTTGAGCCGTCTTGGAAATACCCCCTACACCAGCTGCAACAAAACATTTAGTTTATGTTCTCCCAAAAACTGGCCAAACTCACATTGGAGCGCAGCGCTCTGCTGCTTGAGTTGGTCAACGGCCGACATCTTGGTACTGCTCCACTTTAGTGTACACTCAGAGACCTTTGAAGTCTGAAAAGGAAAACTCGAGAGCCAAGTTGGGTCGATTCAGCATCTGTGTCCAGCTCTTGTGTTGTTCCAGATTCGTCATACGTCATTCCGTGTGCTGAACCCTGCTGTTGTGCCATCTCCAACCAGCCCGGCCCGCGTGGATCCTGTTTTCTGCAGCGGGACGATCGCCGTTGCATGCGACTTGTTGATAGTAGCAGCTGTTTCCATCCGAACCACTATAACAATACTCAAGTCAAGTGCAATAGGACTTCTTGGACCGACTTACAGCCGCTGCTAGAAAATTACTAATGTCATGGTTGCCTTTGCGTCTAATTTGTGAGTGGCCTTGTTTTATGACGTAGCAGGATACCTCCATTGCAGCTCTACTACTCAGCCTGCATCACTTCTAGTAGTCATAATTTAGTAGCATCCAACCATTCAACTTACTGATACACCTTGTAAGCTATCCTCAGCCCTATGTCGGCGATACGAGCATGATTCATGCAACGGCGCTACCCCTACCACGAGCCTAGCCCGTGGCTGGAAGCCGTCCCGCTAGGTTCCGAGTTCAATATCACTACTGCTCGTTGGCGAGATCCAGTCCCCCTCCATCTAGAGGAGTCCGCAAGCGAGACCTCCGCTAAGTGAACCAGGTCGGTCACTCCGAATTCGTGAGAAATGAGCCAATGCTTCCGCAATGCTCTGACAGGGCAGGGCATCCCATGTAGAGCTATGGATCGCTCCATCAATAAATCCCATTATAGTATGCCCAATGTCCATACGTGCGAAGAACCGGTGCACTTGCGGAACGCGAATAACCTTTTGGTCAACCAAATTATATGCTCTCAGCCGACCGAAGAATTCTTCTTGTGTGACTCCATGGCCGCATTTTATAACTATGTCGTTCGAGAATCTGATAACTGAACGTCTGCCGTCCAACTCGTAAAGAGCATCACGAGCAGGATTCGAGCGAGCACAATGGCTGGCAAGCTCTTCGTCGGTAGCTATATTAGGATCGAGGTACATTGTAGGTTGACGTCGGGTATCTAGGCTTTAGTCAGTCTATAAGAATGCCTTCTGGCCTTACTTACACCGTGCGCAAAAGCAGACTCGAAAACGTAGCGCGAGGGTGTAGGTTTACTTGAGGGTAACAGTAGTTTACGTTGCCCATCTTCAGACATATGCTACTACCGACGCGACCAAGAGGCTACGATGACAGTGGAATGCGTTACGGAGCACGTGAGGGTTCCAAAACTCAATACAGTAAGATACATGGTCACCAAGAAGGCAGAATAACTTCGTAACTTGGGATCTTCATAAGACCACTATATTATAGCCCCAAAAGCTGCAGGTCTGTTAATAGCTATTGGTAGATAGAGGTAGTAGGGTTGAAGTGGATCTTGACCCATTACGCGATCGATAGGACAGCCAACAGCATGGTCTTTTCCAGATCACACGCCCGTGAGAGGTGCGGAACTGGCCGAAGAATAGTAACACACAGCTATAGTATTATAGACTCGGGTAGGAGAGACTCGCGATGCTTAAAATAGTGAAGCCACCTCGTTACGAAGTAGTTCTCACTACCTAGTGGGGGATATTACTTGGTTGTGGCGTATCTTCTAGGCAATGAGATATGGGTAATAATTCCAGGTAACGATTCGGAGATTGGCAACCACAAAACGAACCATCACCACACAATAGCAAAGGATTTTTTTTTGGAATATTTCATTCATGATCGAGGCAGTGCTCAGTCATCTAAAGGTAAATCTACCTAGAGTACATGTCGGGATATCCATTCACTCGTAAAGCGAAAATGTCCCACCGCTGTTATACGCCGCCGTAAATTAGCTCCGTCATGCAAGAGGGAAAGGGAAAGCCATGACACATAAGGGGATATCAAAGCGCCAACCAAACTTTTCGAAAGAGAGCCGAGTGGCAGTGCGCTTAATCGATCTCCTCCATAGCGCTCTCGCCAGCCGAAGGAGCCGCCTCAGTTGCGTCGGCCTTGGCCTCCTGCTCTGTCTCGACCTCCTCGTCGACGTTGAGGCCAAGAGATACAAGCTTGTGAATGCGCTCAGCGTACTGGACAGGCTCGTCAATGGTGAAGCCGGAGACGAGGAGCGAGGTCTCGAAGAGAAGGTGGGTAATCGACTTGACGGTGCGGTCATCCTCGCCATCAGCCTCGACCTTGCGCTTGAGCTCCTTGATGATGGGAGACTTGGGCGAGATCTCAAATGTCTTCTTCGACGACATGTATGAGCTCATGGAGGTGTCACGGAGAGCCTGGGCCTTCATGATGCGCTCCATGTTGGCTGACCAACCGAACTGGCCAGTTCGGATAGCACAAGGTGAGCCGCTGAGCATGTGGGAAACGACGACCTTCTCGACCTTGTCACCGAGGACGTTCTTCAGGCTCTTGGCGAGAGCTTCGTACTCCTTCACCTCAGCCTCGCGGGCCTTCTTCTCCTCGTCTGACTCCTCGAGCTCGAAGTCCTTGGTGATGTCGACGAGCTTCTTACCATCGAACTCCTTGAGCTGGGTCATTGCGTACTCATCAATGGGGTCAACAAGGAAGAGAACCTCAAAACCCTTGTCCTTGAGAGTGTCGAGGAAAGGCGACTTTTGGACGGCCTTGAGCGACTCGCCGGTGATGTAGTACATCTGCTTCTGGTGCTCGGGCATGCGGGTGACGTAGTCAGTGAGCGAGGTCTGCTCATCGGCGGACTTGGTAGAGTTGAATCGCAGAAGCTTAGCAAGCGACTGGCGGTTCTGGGAATCCTCGTGGATGCCGAGCTTGATGTTCTTGCCAAAGGCAGTGTAGAACTTGTCAAACTGCTCGCGGTCCTCGGCGATCTCGTTGAAGAGTTCGAGGGTCTTCTTGACAATGTTCTTGCGGATGACCTTCATGATCTTGTTCTGTTGGAGAGTCTCACGGGACAGGTTGAGAGGAAGATCCTCGGAGTCAACAACACCCTTGACGAAGCTCAGCCACTCGGGGATCAGGTCAGTGGCGTCATCAGTGATGAAGACACGGCGGACATAGAGCTTGATGTTGTTCTTGGTCTTCTTGGTCTCGAACAGATCAAAGGGAGCGCGCTTGGGTACGAAAAGGATGGCACGGAACTCGAGCTGACCCTCGACGGAGAAGTGCTTGACAGCAAGATGGTCTTCCCAGTCGTTGGACAGCGACTTGTAGAAAGAAGCATACTCCTCTGTGGTGATGTCTTGGGGATTGCGGGTCCAGATGGGCTTGGTCTTGTTGAGCTCTTCCTCCTCGATCTTGGACTCCTTGACGGTCTTGGTCTTCTTCTTCTTCTTTTCTTCCTCCTCATCATCAACCTCCTCAACCTTAGGCTTCTTCTCGTCACCCTCGGTGGTCTCCTCAGCCTCCTCGTCCTCGACCTCCTTCTCGGTCTCCTTGAGGACGTGGAGGTAGATGGGGTATGAGATGAACTCTGAGTGCTTCTTGACGACCTCCTTGATCTTGCTCTCGTTGAGGTAGTCCATCTGCTCATCCTTGAGGTGGAGGATGATCTTGGTGCCGCGGCCAAGCTGCTCGCCCTCGGTGTCCTCGGCGATCTTGAAGGTGCCACCAGCGCTGGACTCCCAGACGTACTGCTCGTCATCGTTGTTCTTGGAGACGACGGTGACGCGGTCGGCGACGAGGTAGGCCGAGTAGAAACCAACACCGAACTGGCCAATCATGGAGATATCAGCACCGGCTGACAGAGCCTCCATGAATTGCTTGGTGCCTGAGCGGGCAATGGTACCCAGGTTGTTGATGAGATCGGCCTTGGTCATACCAATACCGGTATCCTGGATGGTCAGGGTCTTGGCCTCTTTGTTGGGGATGATGTCGATGCGGAGGTCCTTGCCGCTGTCGAGCTTGGAGGGGTCTGAGAGCGCCTCATAGCGGATCTTGTCGAGGGCATCTGAGGCGTTGGAGATGATTTCTCGCAGGAAGATCTCTTTGTTTGAGTAGACGGTGTTGATGATGAGGCCGAGCAGCTGGGAAATCTCGGCCTGGAACTCGAAAGTTTCCGAAGACATGATGGCGGAGTGTGTGTGAATCTGGGGAAGGCGTTAGGGACAAGGCTGTGGGTGGGTGGTGAGGTGAGAGAGGAAAGGTTGCACGCACCTAATCGTAGAAGTGGGGGTGGATAGTGACTCGACTGCTGGGCTCTAGTGGAGGGATATATGAGACAGTCTCAGCTGCGTAGTGGGAGAAGAAGGGAAGAGCAGTTCGATGGAGAGAAGAAGTCACAGTGGTGGAATTGCCTTTGATATAGGCTACGGAAGGTGGGACTCGAATCTTCTAGACGGACAGAGAAAGAGCGGCAGAAAGGCGCCGCTGCCAATCAGCGCCGGCCCCGCCAAACTCAGCCTCACCGCCCGTGCCTGCCCCCAGCAACCATTCACCAGAACGCGCCTTTCTCACCAGCCAAGGGCGGCAGACACCATAGCTGCGGCTGCTTGTCTGCCTGCTGTGTTTGCTGAGTGTGTGCCAGAACGGCCGTTTGCTTGGAAACAGGCCCATTGCGCCTGCCCGCGCACAATGGCTGAGGGAAGCCGCATCCCAGGCACAGGCAACAACAATTGCTGGAACCTACCAGAGCTAGCTCCTGCGCATATGCATGTAGGTATAGCCTCGTCACACATTCCCGCCTCACCCTCGGCACCGGCAGCAGGTGCAGAGCAGATTATTACTGCAGAGCCGGCAAACCGCCATGCCCGCCGCCAGCAGCTCGCAGGACGCATAGGAGCCCATCCCTCAGCACCAGTCGCCCTTCTTCAGCCGCCTCCCCCGCGAGCTCCGCGACGAGGTCTACGACTATGTCTTTACCGCATCGCCGCCTCCAGACCACCCTGATTCCGACCAGGGCCAGCCCGTGCCTCTCTCCTCAGATGTCGCCGCCCCTCGTTTCACCTGTCGTCGAATGAACCACGAGGCGAGGAACATCGTCTTTCGCGACAACGTACACATCTTGAATTGGCTGGCCTATCGCAGGTCCTTTGCGCGCCCGGGCGACTTCCTGAATCGTATGTACAACCTCGACGAGAGTCTCAGGAGAGAGATAAACAGGATTGCTGTCTATGCCCCACCAAGAGATGTCGACGAACTTCTTGACCCCTTGCAAATTCACTATGCCGACAGATGGAGTCCAGTCCAAAAGCTCGAGGAACTAAGAATCATCCTCGATATTCCGCGTATCATCTCAAACGGCGGTCGCATGTCGAGAATCAGGGAGGAAAATAATGTGTGCCAGACTGCCTATCACCTGCGCAATGTGGGCCAGGTCGTTGTTCAGAATATCTTCTATGCAGACACCAACATCTACCGAGGAAATGCGGCCGGCCGACGCTGGAAGGTTCTCATGTTTGACGATGACGACGACCGCCTCAACGACGACCGCCATGAGGTGGTCTTTACACGCTTCGCGCCTTAGCTAAGGGCCCAATAAACGACCCTACTTCTTGGATTAGCGCCTAGGCCCTTTTGTAAGAAGCCAGATGACCTCAGTATCGGAAGCCAGCCCGTAAGTCACCAAGTGACTGACTGGGCTAATGTGATATAAGCCTGTATCCATAGATTAATCGCAATATCTCACAAAGCTTACCTCTCCACAATCATGTCCATATCCGGGAACCCAACAGCCGAAGCCTTATTTGCACAATATGTAGATTCTCTCTGATTGCCGGCAGCAGATCGCACCAATGCATGAAGAACCTGGAGTGCAGGTTCATCCTTTGCTAACTGGAGATGTGGGTGACAGATATGATGCGCAATATATCAAGGCCCAAAAGATATGCACTATACTAGAGCGCATGACAGACTTGTCTTGCAGTCCGAGACTCAAGTATATCCCTACTTCCCATATTCAACAAGTGACAGTGTCCATCAAGTGAGCATTCTACCTCCAGTCATGAAGTCCCTTATTCTGGTTTCCCTAGCTAGCCAGGCTGTAGGCCATGCTATCTTCCAACAGCTTTGGGTAGACGGTGTCGACAAAGGCAGTACCTGTGTGCGCCTCCCGGGCACGAGTTACGTTTCCAACTCACCTGTCACAGTCCGTAACTTCACTCCCCATATACCTTCCAAGCATGCTAATAATGGAACTTACTACACAGAGTGTCAGCTCCAACGATGTCCGCTGTAATGTCGGCGGCAGCAAGGGCGTAGCGGGCAAATGCCCTGTCGCGGCCGGAGGCACCGTGACTGTAGAAATGCATCAACAGAACGGCGATAGGAGCTGCAAGAATGAAGCCATTGGCGGCGCTCATTACGGTCCTGTGATTGTATATATGAGCAAAGTTGCTGACAGCAGTACGGCGGATGGTAGTAGTGGGTGGTTTAAGAGTAAGTTACTCTGCTTTCTATGAGGTAGATTCATTTAGAAGGCCATGCTGATATGGTCAATAGTTTACGAGAACGGATGGGCATCGGCAAACAAAGGAGCAGGAGACAATGACTACTGGGGTGTGAAAGACATGAACACATGCTGCGGCAAAGTAAATGTCAAGATTCCTGCCGCTCTCGCTGCGGGTGACTATCTCCTTCGTGCTGAGGTTATTGCCCTGCATACTGCTGGGTCGTCTGGGGGAGCGCAGTTTTATATGTCATGCTGTAAGTTCTGACTCTTACCTCTGAACCGTTACAATATTGAACATTTTGTAGATCAACTCACAGTCACTGGAGGCGGCAGCCTCAGCCCGGCGACGGTGAAGTTCCCTGGTGCGTACAAGGCGTCTGATGCAGGCATTTTGGTGAATATTCATGCTGCTTTGAGTGGCAAGTATGTTGTCCCTGGTCCAGCAGTCATCCAGGGTGGCACGACGGTCACACCAGGTAACCCTGTGTGTCCAAAGTCAATGAAGGCTAGGGGCACGAATTCCATGTTCGACATCTAGTCATCGAACGATGGAAAATATACTAGATACAGCACTCATAACACCACTCGTTTTACACCTGGCATTTATATAAACGCCCTCAAATACTCTCCCAGCGCCATCAAGCCCATACTTTGTCCGTATGGCATACTTGTAATCTTGATGTCCTTGTAATGCTGCAAATCATGCCCCATAGCCGTCCCAAAACTAACCTCTTGTAACTCCCCCTTCTCGTCAATCCTCTCAATCACCGCCTTGATCGCCTTGACCGCACTTTTCCGATACTCCTCTCCACTAATATACCCCTTCCTCACAGCCTTGAGCATCCCATACGCAAACCCTGCGGTAGCCGACGCCTCTTCATATGAGCCCTCCTCCACCGGGACATCCAACAAGGTCCTCCACATGCCATTATCTGCCTGCAGCCTGACCAACGCCCTACACTGCGCGTCCAAAACGGCAACCAAGACCTTCCTCACCGCATCCCCCTCGTCCAACCCCAACAACTCGATAAAATCCGGAATCGCAATCGTCAGCCACGAGTTCCCCCGCGCCCACCGCGCCCGCGCAAAATTATGCCCTACCTCCAGCCCGCCCTTGTCCTCCCACTTCCAGCCGTGGAAAAACAGGCCCGTCGTCGTGTCGCACAGGAACTGGCAGTGCAGGAGAAACTGGCGCTTGGCCTCCTCGACGTACGCCGGGCGGTTCAACACGAGTCCGATTTTGGCGAGGGGCAGCGCGCTCATCATCAGCGTGTCGTCCCAGAGCTCGTCCTTGTTGAAGTCGACGTATGTCTCGTGCTGGAAGCCGCCGTACTTTGAGCGGGGGAGGCCGTGCATGAGCCATTCGGCCCAGGCGTCGAGCCAGGGGATGTATGTCTTGTTGCCTGTTTCTTCGTGGAGGTAGGCGAGGGTGAGGAAGGGGCTCATGGTGTTGATGTTTTTGGTTGTACCTTTGGCAAGCTGTTTGTCGAACCATGATTGGATTATCAAGAGCGTTTCTGGGGATCCGGTGAGGGTGTAGTGGTGCCAGAGGCCGTAGAGGCCGATGCCGTGTGTCCATTCCCAACCATCCCAGCCTTTGGTGTCGATTATGCGGCCATCGGCGAGTTTTAGGAGGAATTCGCCTGTTGTGTCGTTGATGTTGATGAGGTTGTGGGTGAGGAGTTTGAGCTTGGTGTCGATTGTCTCTTTTGTCAGGCCATTGATTGTGAGGGAGGACATGGTGGTGGACTAGAGCTCTGCACGCCTAGTGTAGGTACTGGCTGAGTTTTATGGACGGAAGAAGAAAATTGTACGTCTGAAAGGATGAATACCAAGAATTAGAAGCACAGTTTGTTGGTGGATGAAGATAATTGGTAAAATTGTGACTAGTCACGCGGTTCGAGGTGGATTCAATGGGCCCAAAATGTAGCTATTCTCAAGCGGGTATTAAATCTCAGGCACAAAGTCAAAAGATGGAGGGGTACTATGTATGCTCCACTTTCGTTCTATCCTGTACCGAACCATTCGGTTCTGCACCGACCCTGATACTGAAAAGATGGGGCTCCATGCGGAGTGGACGGCAGTGTGGGGGTCGCAGCAACAAGTAACTCTTTCTTTCTATCCCAACAACAATGATCAACATTCGCCTGATAATGCACCGACATCGTCTTTCGCTACACCGACTGGTTGGGCGTTTGACCTAATATAGTCAGGAAACAGTAATGCAGTCGACTTGGATAAAGCTTGCCTGAGTGTAAGCCGCGAGACGCCAGCCGCCACCAACTTAGCCACGGAATAAATATTCCACCAGCAGCCTTTTCCCAGCAACGGGAGCTCTAGTCTACGCCTTCACGAGCTTATTCCAGCATCAACCCATCAGAAATGGCATTCGGTCTGCATTGAGCCGATGATTTACCAAATACGACGGCAAGCCAAGCGGGTAGCACCTCCGCAATTGCTGACTTTCTGCCGAGGGACTATGCTCTCCATACTCTGAATGGATAACATGACAGTGGGGACGCGAACTATCGAGGACTAGCGATTCGGTAAGAGGCACCCATTTGCTCGCTACAATCCTACGTTAGACTCGGGTGGGATTGCTCGACAGGCGTTGGCACGGGCTAAACGTTGTCGCAGGGAATTAACCCAGGATTGCGGAGTAGGCTCTCTGCATGGGGTAAGCTGCCCGGGGAACTGGGGCATTGGGGTCACGGGCGGAACAATCTACTCGGGTAGAAATAAGTGATGGACCACTCCGTTCTCTGCAGCTCATCTGAGTCCTGAGGTTTCCTTCCTCTACCTCTGCAGTCAAGCTCTTCGCCAGCCAACTGTCTGGAAGCGCAGTCAAGATGACGACTCGGACCAGCCAGGAGGGCGCCAATGATGCGCCAGAGGTCGTGTACCCGCCCGCTAAGAAAGAGATTGGGCAGGTCGAGCGTGTGCTTTCTGCGGACGATGGAAAGGTCGACCATGTCAATTACGACCGTATTGACGACGAAGTCGCCAAATATGCAGAGGCCAATGCCGAAGCTGTACACATCACGGAGGAGGAGGACAAGCGTTTGAAGAAACTCATCGACAGACGCGTGCTTCCTGTTATGATTGTCACGTATTTTCTTCAGGCGTTAGACAAGGGGACCATGTCTTTCTCCTCCATCATGGGTATCCGTAACGATATCCCAATTTTAAAGCAGAATTACTACGTAAGTCGCAGAACTTAACAGCGAACAGGAGAGCGATTTATTGACATATTGCAGTTCGGATGGCTCACTACCTGTATTTACCTGGCTATTCTCATCGTGGAATATCCCATCAACTTCACCATACAACGTGTCCCTGTAGGGAAATTCCTCGGCGTCAACATCCTGCTCTGGTCCACAATCCTCTGCTGCCATGCTCTCTGTTTCAGTTTTCCCGCTCTTGTTGCAGTCAGAACGCTCCTCGGTATCTTCGAAGCCGTCTGCCAGCCAGCCTTCCTAATCATGAGCTCCATCTGGTACAAGCGAGATGAGCAAGCTGCCGTCGTCAACTACTGGTACATGATGAACGGTGCCCAACAAATCGTCGGTGGCCTGCTCGCCTACGCATTCACCCAGATCCGGCATCCGAGCTACAAAGACACCAAAGGCGTACCCAACCCCGGCACCGCCAAAATCCGCTCCTGGCAAGCCATCTTCATCACCTACGGCATGGCCTCGTTCCTCTGGGGCATATTCGTGCTCATCCGCCTCCCCGATTCGCCCATGCGCGCCAAATGCTTTACGGAAAAGGACAAAAAGCTCATGGTCGAGCGCGTGCGCTCCAACCAAACGGGTCTCCAAAACAAAAAATTCCGCGCCTACCAGCTCAAAGAGGCGCTCCGTGACCCGCAAACATACTGCTACATGCTCATCCAAATCTGCACCACGCTGCCCACCTCGGGCCTCGGCGCCTTCTACAACATCATCATCAACGGGCTCAAGTTCTCCGTCCTACAGACTCAGCTGCTCGCCATGGTGCTGGGCGCCGTCATCATCTTCACGCTCATGGGCTCCGCGTGGCTGACGAAGCGGACGGGCCAGAACTTGCTGACCATGGCCGTCTTCATCATCCCTTCCTTCGTCGGCACCATTGTCATCATGACGGTGAAGAATACAAATAATGCAACCAGAGCTGGCCTGCTCATCAGCTACTGGATCGTGTTTACCTTTTGGGCCGCACAGGGCCTCGGCATGTCCATGTTGACGCGCAATGTTGGGGGGCAAACGAAGAAATCCGTCTGCATTACGATGAATTTCTTGGCATGGTGTGCGGGTAATGCGACGGGCCCGCAGGTGTTTTTTGATGGGGATGCGCCGCGCTATCGCAAGGCGTTGTCGATCCATTTGGGGTGTTATTCTGTGCTGGTGTGTGTGATTGCGTTCTTGAGGTGGAATCTTACGTCCAGGAATAAGAAGAAGGATAGCGAGTTTGGGAAGGATATCAGTACGACGCATGGTTTCGATGACTTGACGGATAAGGAGAACCCCAATTTCCGGTACGTATATTGAGCAGGGGACTTAGTACTAGAGAGGAATGTGCGGTCATGTGGGACTCGACTGGGCATTGTGTTTGTGATTAGATGCGAAGGAGCAACTATCAAGCATGAACAGTCAAGTGCTAGTTTTGTTCGAGTGATGCACACGTCATAAATTCATAAGGATTCACTCTATGGATATAACTTAGATCAAAGAACTCCCCTTGGGCCTTCGACCTATACTTCTAAAGGGAGGCCCCGAAACCAATGCAATGCAATGCAAAGAGACACGCTGTAACATAGGAAAACGAAGCAAAGTATCCAAATATGTTAATTTTCAATGTTGAACGGACAAAGATAGAAGATGGAATAAGGCGTGGCTAGGCTATGTACATAATCTGCCAGGAAGCGAAAGAGATAAAGTATATCATGGTCAAAAACATGTTTAGTGAAGCGAATGGTGGGCCGCCTGACTAGGCTTGGACCCAAGGGGATGTCAGACCAGCGACCAACAAGCTCTGCATCGCAAAGACATGTGAAGTGCCAACAAGAGTCGGCGGCGCTGGTACTGGGCACAACTTAGACGGATAGGACGTGCATGTCCTTTGGATCCGGGGTGAGTGGCATCTTCAGTGGATTAAAAGGAGTTGTTTTGCCCTTGTGAGCATGGGCAGCAAGACCCATCTCACGCATACGTTCTGCGCCTCGACCGGGTGCGGGACGCTTCTCCTTGACTGGCTTACGGTGTTGCTTTCTGTATAGCTGTTCCTTGCGACGCTGTCTTTTCTTCTCGAGACCGATTTGAATGTCAATGGCGCGGCGCACTGGCATATCATTCGAGTTGACCTCTTCGTCGTACTCAAGAGGGTTGAATCTTGCGAACAATGGAGTACGTGGAACCGAAGCAGAGATGAGCGCTGGTCGCTCAGCCAAACCTCCAAATCGAATTGCCATCTCATTGCGCTGTCGTGTAGCAATGGGATTGGTGGAACCCCGTCGAGTGGGTGGAGGCGATCGGAGACGCAATGGTGGAGGAGGCGAGTGCAGGCGCCTGGGTGAGTTTCCAAACAGCTTTCGAGGTGGCGGAGAACGATACATGGTGCGTTTCGTTGGTGGTGGCGATCGTAGCCGCTTTGGTGACTGTGCAGGAGAACGTTTCTTGGCGGGTTCTCTGCGACGACCCCGTAAGTCTCCATCGATTTGGTCCATGCGACCATGAAGCATGAAGTTGTTGTCACTCTCCGACACAAAATTGTCGTCACCAGACACTTCATCTTCTTCATCGTCGGGCAGTTCAGGGTCCGATGTTGGGAAAGTAGGGTCGATGTCCTGAGGTGTAGGCTTATGCTTGGCAGCGCGTCGGCGTTCCAAAGTCGACAAGTAGGCTTCCTCTAGGGGCCGATCTTCATCAAGCGTTCCACAGACGAAGTCAGTACTGTCTGGTAGCTCTGGGGCTGGTGCACGAATGTTGACTGCTCTTGATCTTCTGCGTTTCACACGGGGCTTGCTGGGGAACTCAAACCCCTTTTGGCTTTCCATAGACCCAAGTGAAGATTCGGAGGCGGTGCGAGTTGTCTTGAGGCGAAGCTGTCCGAGGTGCTCAACGGAGGTAGCAGCTGTCGATGCGCCAGGAGCCCACCAATTGTAGTCTGAACCAGTGTCACTCTCGTCGTCTGAAACGGCGAAGCCATTTTCATCGTCAGTTTGAAAGCCTTCATCGGTGGCGTCGCTGTGACCATCACTATCTTCCTCGTCCTCTTCAAGTAGATCGTTGTCTTCATCCTCATCATCGACATCATCATCATCCTCTTCCTCAGCCAGAGCCTCCTCCTCCACTTCTTCGCCTAGCTGACGAAGACTGTTTTCGACTTTGAGGGTGTCGGAGACGGTGAGTCGGTTGCGATGGCAAGTGGAAACCTGAGTCCAGTCGTCTATTTCTTCTGCAGAACTGGCAAACTCATGGAAGCGATAAGCCTCAGTATGAGCAATATCAGAGTTAATGCTCAAGCGACGAGTACGATCAACGATAGGAGCCTTGCGAACACTAATTGGCGAGCTGTTTCTCACTGTGGAGTCGGAGTCGCGGTGGGCCTTGGCCTTTGGAGAGAATGGAGTCCGACGTGCTAACGGTGCAGGGCTGACCATGCGGAGGCGGGGCTTAGGAGGCTGAGAAGGCGCGTTTGAAGAGACTTTGGCCGGGCAGGCAAACTTGATGGTGCATACACGCTTCGGCGGTTCTTGTGGCTGAGGGCTTGGCTCGGGCTTGGATGCCTCTACCGCAGGCTTCTTCTCTTCCTTGCCGCATGCAAACATAATACAGCGCTTCCTTCCTAGAACGGCTTCGACGGATTGCTCGCTGGCTGGCTGGGGTGCGGCCTTCTGTGCAGGGTTGATGTGGTCATCTTCTTGAGATACAACTGAAACGGGTTGATCGAAGGGCTTTTTGTTGAATACTGGGATCATGTTGTGGAACGTGGAGCTGGGTGGTGGCGGGCTCGGTGTGCTAGTACGTGACACTGGGCTTGTAAATCCTCCGTCGCTGGTCAGATCGGCCGTTGTAACGCTGTTGTTGCTCCATGTTGAAGCGGTGGACATTTCACGTGCTGGGCTCTTGCTGGCGGGCTCTTCAACTGGTGAGCTTGCATTAGAGCTAGCCTGCAGCGCAGTCGTCAGAAGGGACTGTTGTCGGTCGCAGCGTGGCTTAGATTTTGCAAATGCGGTTGTGGAGGAGTAGTGCAATTTCAAAGAAGCGGGTCGCTGAGCACGCACTCGTTCGGGCGGCTCATCGACATCAGCAACGACTTCCTCTTCTGAGGTCACGGCTGGTGGTGTTGTGTTTGGGACGTTCTGTGTGCACCCAACGTCGAGTGTGCCCTGCCTACTGGTGTGTTCCTGATCGTTCGCCATGGCGGATATGCAGATAGTAGTTCTTGATGCCGCTATATGCACTCGCTTGCTGTGTTGAAAATAGAGAATGAAAGACTTTAAGAAACAATGAGGTGATGTCGCTGACAGGAAGTTGATTCAGTTTCCCGAGCCAAGAGGTGAATTGTCGAATTGGGGCGAGCAATTGGAACCAGAAAACGTGTACAAATAGTAGTTGTAGGAGTGTATGAGATGGTATTATTGGAGTCGAAGTCGAGGTGGGGCCCCAAGGAGCGTGAGGTTATAATATAAGAATGAACATGATGAAGAGTAGGGTCGGACTTGTTAGGGCAGTTGAGGTGTGGAGCGCCAAAGGAAGAAAGGGAGCCCTGGTAGGTAGTGCACAGCGATGCACAGCGAGTGTGAGCTGTGGCAGCGGGCGGTAAAGGTGAGTAAGTTGGGGATTGGTGAGCAGTGTTTGAGGCCGAGTGTCGATCACAGTGGATGGATCGGTAAGCCTGGCGTCGGCGGCAGCAGCTGTGACTATGGCACGACGCGTGTGTCGGGCGGAGAGAGGAGAGGGGAGGGATGAGGGAGAATTTGACGTTAGTGGAGGTTTGGGACCACGCTCGGCAGCGTATAGAGCTAGCCAGCAAACAGCGGGTTTTCGGGGCTTTATTATTTGCAGGCTGCACCCCCACAAACGGCACCAATACGACGGTTGACTTGGCCGCTGGCAAGTAATATTGGATTGGGTTTGTCGACGATTTCAGCTGCAGGGCTTGGGGCGTACTGGTCGCAATCCGCGGTACCGCACGGTCGGGAGGGTCCAGATGGCGTCGAGGCAGTCGGCGAAGAAGGCGAGCAGAGATTTCTGGCAGCGGCTGGGCGTCCTGTATTGCTGACAAGCTGATTGTTGGCCTTTGTTGCAGTCGCTCAAAGCCTCAAAGACCCCTTTGCTCCTTGTGTGGCCTCGCCGAGCCATGCCCCAATGCGTCTTTGTCAGCGCGGGCTAGCCGGAAGCGGCAAGGCATACGCACGAAAATTACACGGGCAAGCATCAGCGGCCAGCGGTCATCGCCATCAGCCATCAGCCATCAGCCATCAGCCATCCATCGGAAAGGGACCCTGGTTTCCTTCGTCGCCTTCCCTCCAACCGCTGCAACCCTCTCCTGGCGCCATCCTATGCATCACAAGCACATGCATTCGCCACGGCATGCATGCTTGCTTGCTCGCTTGCTGGCTGTTGTGTCGCCTGAGCAGCTCTATCTGCCTATCTGGACGTCGACACTACCAGCGCACCTCGTCACGCCGTACACGCCTCCGGATGCATCACCACCTCACGCCATTGCCCGTCCAGCTTTTCTTGTTGTGTCTTTCAGAACTCTCCACCGCGCCTTTTCCCCCGCTCCAATGTCTACACCGCTTCTCTGGCAGGCCTGCTCTCATCCTACTAGCAGCCCGGCTGTCATCTGACTCCTGTTCTTCCCCATCTCAGCCTACGCTATTTCCGGAAGACCGTTTCACCAGGCCAATCTACATTGCCCTTCCCGTGCGTGCATCTTGCCTGCAGCGCCGAGCATCCCTCGGGTCGATGTGCTCCGTGCTCTCATTTGCTGGCCTGTCACCATCTTGTGTCTGCACTTGAAGCGCCGCAGCCGGCCTGTCCTGCATTGCCAATGGTGCCATGTGCATGCGGGGAAGCTTCTGCTCTCATGACAGCTCCAGGCCAATACAAGCCTTGTGTCGACTTTGTTTTTCCGTCTTCGCACCATGTGTCCATTTTATTACCGACTGCACCCCATGGCGTGGGAGGCATATCGCCTTCCGATGACGCTTTGTACCTAGTCATCCGAAGCAGTCGCTGCAGTGTGTCGTGCGTAGCCCTGTACTTAGGCCTTCGATGACGTCGCGCTTGACCATATACCTGTTTTCCGGTAATAATCCGGCAGACTTACTCCAGCTATTGACAAGTACCGGCTACCTTTCACACCCATGGCACTGCCGATCGCCGCCGCAGGGCACCCATCAGAGTTTCAGAACAAATGTTGCAAATGCATTGAAACTTTGCTTCACTTGGCAGCGCCGTCAAAATGCTTGGTACACGGCGGCACCTTGCTGCACTCAAGGTCTCCTTGATGCTCGTTGCACGGCTTATTCAAATTATGCTTTATATCCAAATGCACGGCATCATGCATGGTGTATCAGCGCATCAAGCCAGACTGAATTCCGCCCTAGCACATTGACTACATGCAGATCCACATCTAATTAGACTTGACAGCCTGTGCACCCATAGCCACCGCCAAGCATTCCCACCCTCGATGACCTGTCACACAACATCATGTATTGGGCTCTCGCACACAGAAATGAGGCTATATCCAAAGCCAACGAAACGCTCCCACAACGTTTCGGTCCCACTCACACCGGAGTCCCGCCAAGACAAACACAGTCAACTTAGATGACCTGTCAGACACTGCCATAGTCATCCGCTGCACGCAGCCCAAACACCATGTACTGTGTACACACGTAGGTATCGCGTAATGCGCTACGCGGCCCTTTACGCATACTCTCACTGCAGCGTCAACCCGCAGTGTTGATCCCGCCAAGTCACCCATGCCGCTCCGCCGCGCTCCGCGTGTCCGCAGCATATGGAAGCACACGCATCCGCCCACCCATCCCAATTCAGCCGCGTCCAAACTCCCTCTTGTCTCCTAAAGAAGCAAAGACATGAATGCTAGTGCGCACAGCGCCATGGCAGATGATCTGCGTGCGAGACGACAAGCGCAATGCTCGGGTCTTGGTAGGGCTTGGCAGGGCTTGGCTCGAGGACGGACGGGGGTTGTGCAATGCTTGGCTGCCTTGATTGATGAAACGGGATGGGGGGTGGTAGATTGTGCCAAGGGAGGGAGATGCAGTCGTCTGTGCAGATGTATTGATTCGGAAAGTTACATGAACGCTTCATGGATGCGGCAAGTGCGGCTGGGCTTGGGATGGGCTTTATCAGAGAGAGAGAGAGAGGTCTGGATTTGGTAGGGCTGTGCGGGGTGATGGGTAGACATGAATATGGAATATGTGATGGTACATATGTTGTGTAGGCGTGTGCTTTGATCTATCCTCGCATAGGATGTCGTGAATACCAGGTATCGAGAACTGCGTTTGTGAGAGAATGGTGTATCCCAGCCATGTAATGCTCCCAGCCCAAACGCCTTTAGTCATGTTGTACAGTGATGATGCAGTTGGGAACTTTACTCCGGCAACTTCAACCCGCTAGGTATCCTCAACGGCCTCAATTCCCGGCCCTCGTTCCCTTGCTTCGGAGCAGGCACCTCCAGTTCCTTTTTCCAACTCTCCCGCACGAAATTCAGCGTTCGGGCAAACACCAGCTCCCGCTCTGCTCGTTCGTGCCTGGGCACAAACGTGTCCGGGAACTGTGTCCAGCCATGCCGACAGCCGGGTGCATGCCATACCTCGAGCCCGCCATTCTTGCTGCTTTGCGGAACAGATGAGCCTGCAGAGCCGCCGACGTGACCGTCCCAGTCTCCTTCTCTTCCGTCGCCGAAACGCACGAAGCCGTTCCAGCCGCCGGAGTTCATCTTGTCGACCCACACGTCGCTTTGGACTGCCAGCGTATCCTTTTCTGGGAGGACTAGGAATATGGCTGCGTTTTTTTGCACATTATCTGGGCTGTTAAGACCGGGACTTGCTCGAAGGTGAGCACGGAGTCTTCTGGGCAAGTATGTCGGCCCCATGATTGAGAAGAGTCCGGGCATTCTGGGCTTCTCGGTCTTCTTATCATCACCTCGCAGAGCGTTTGGGAGTGGCTTCATTGGCCGTTCATGTGGCAGCAGTCGTGCGTCTAACGAGGGGTAAAATAAGAGTAGCGGAAGCATTCTCGGCTGTACTTGCGGCGAGGGCAGAAGTGATGGCCATGGCTTGCATACATCATCAAGTATGGTGGCAGCTCGATTGGGTGGTAGTAGTGGGGATATGGTGTCGGCTGGGGAGGGGCCTCGTGTGAGCGACCGAGAGCGGCCGAAGACGGGGGATGAGATTGCGAGCTCTGGGCAAGGTGGGACTGATAAAGCGGTATTGAGAGCAATATTGCCTCCAGCTGAAAACCCGCTAATAGCCAGGCGCGTAGGGTCAAGAGTCATGGTAGTGACATGCTCCATGTGAGGTGCAGCGTGTATCTTGTTCTTCTTTGAAAGTGACATTTCACGTGTCATGGTGTAGTATCGTTGTATCTCCGTCCTGAGCACCTTGCCAGCTTTTGATACTCCGCTTGTGTCTAGGATGGCCGAGAGAACGTCTTCAGCGTCGTGTATAGCGGCTGGGAACTGGTGAAAAGGGCCAATGCGATAGGAAACACTGATAACCACGGCGCCGAGCTCCCGAGACATCATTGACGCATATGGTGCCTGTTCTAGCGGAGAGCCCATGATGAATCCTCCGCCATGGAAATCCAGCACCACTGGCACCTGCCATTCACCCGTCTCTTTCCGCTTCCTTTCCGAATCGCCATTGTCCTCCAAGTCGACTGGGCGCGGGGGCACGAAGACGTATATGGCAATCACACGGTCCTTGCGGCTGGGCAGAGGTATCACGAATGGGTGGGGCCCATCGGGCGATGTCAGATGCAGTATGGAGAGCGGCACGAAGCGCGGTATCTGGACGAGAAAGGTACGCCATTGTATGTGGAAGGGCAGGCGGAAGAAGTAGGCGACTGATTTCCAGTAACCGGCCATGATGGTAGCAGGATTGGAGAAGAGACGGCCAAGTGCATGTCCTTTGCGTGCACCATCTCAGCCGCTGAATTGGGGTGCTGAGTGAGCATGCTGCATGGACAAATATTAGCGTAGACGCGGATTGCGGAGGTAGGGGTGCAAGCGCATGTCATGGTATGACGTCAACCTAGCTACACCAGCCAGGACAGGAAGCAGAATGGAGCAGACGGCGAACGGTTGGGGATGCTTGCAGGCTGCAAAATGATGCGATGCTTCGAGGACTCGCCAACCCAGAAAATCCTGGATCCTGGTCACCTGGGCTTGAGAATCAAGCTTCGCGGTATGCACGCTCGGCCCGCGCTTACAGCATGGTTTCTGAGCATTCAAGTACATCTGACCAGTTTATCAGTCCTTGGATGCCTTGGATATACCGTGGCCTTCGTTTCTCGTCTGATCTGCTAGCAGCGACTTTGTTGGTCGGGCAATGTGTCGGAGTGGATGAGTCAAGCGCATGCGCAAGTATACGCTGTGCCATGGAGCCTTATTCCCCAAGAGCCGTATTACTTGCCTGCAATTTACATGCTGAAAATGCCTCATCTGCACATTGATCGTCTGCAATCATGCCTTGCTGCTCCACGCGTTCCAAACTCGATGCTAGCACGTCGAGAAGCAAGTCAGTCCAGAAATCCTGAATATTCAATATTCAATATTCTTATTTGGCCTCTGCTGGACAGCGGCTATGGGAAGAAAGACTATTACAATGCGTGCTCGTATGCATTTATGCAGCAGTGGAAAAGGGCGCTGGAGTTGTTGGCTACCACCGCCTCGGGACGGGGGCCGGGATGTGGAGTCTGCAGAGGGTTGTGCGTCACTGCCCGTGTTCGCTCTCAGTGCTCTGCGTTGTTATTCTGCTGCTGTTCTTTCTGCTGTTATGATGGAGGGCCTATGGCACAACGTGCGTGTTCGTGAATGATGCCTAGACATGAAAGGGGCGACAGGTGTCATGCTGTCTGCCAGCGAATGATACGGGGCCGAAGAGACATGCAGCCGCACCCCTCGTTGACCGAGCTGGACCCTGCAGAGCCAACACTTATCGTCATCCTCGACCCTTTGAGAGAGGCCGATAGTGTTTAGACGTCCTCTATCTCGACCCCGGTAGTCCATGTGCATCTGCTGTTGAGTCTTTCCGAAACAGTGCTCGTCGGCGTGAAGCTCTCCCAGCCCCGCGCGCCCGTCACCAACAACCAGCCGTCAGCCGACGAGTCACCATCGCGAAGGACAGACAGCAATTCGGTCCGGCACCGTCATTGACGCACCGTGGTTTCCCCCGCGCTTCCTCAGGCACGTGTTGGAAGCGCTCACAGGATAGCATCAGCCGGCGCGTGACGCTGCCGCCTTTGTCTTAGAGCGCTCATCCGCCCGCCGGCCGTGACCGTCATCTACAGTGCTCCCCTCCTCGCCATACCGCCCCCACTGGAGCCTGCCACGCCCTGGACTGCATCTCCCAAGAACCACACAGCATCTTGAATGAGCCCATCGCCAGACCCCGAGCATACCGCCCCCGTCTCCAACCTCACCTTCCTCCACCGCCAACAACGCAACCGCGCCAAGGTGCAGGACACGCCCCAGCCGCGTGGTCGCAACACATCCAGATATGAGCTGGGAAGAAGAGATAGACACGTGGAGAGAGTTACGCGCATCTATCCCAGAGACTTGTACGTTCTGGCCCCCTGACCCCCCTCTGCTCTCCTCCAACCGCTCTGACTGACCGACCGTCTACCAGAACCAACTCCCCGCCCGCTACCAATCGCCTCTCGTCTGCCTCTCCTCCTATATCCACGGCTTATAATGCAACCACCTCTCCGCTGCTGTCTGCCCTGGGCGCCACGAGAGGCACCGCCGCTGCCCAGTACACAAACGAGTGGACCAAGTCCGTTCCCTTCTTCACCAGCCAAGCCTCGCCCAACAACGGCGGCATAGCCATAGCTGGCTCCCCACCAACCTTCCACAACTCGCCCAGCGCCCGCGACGGACTCTATGCCCCGCAGCCCATGTCCAATTCACCGCCAGCCGCCCGGCCCCTGAGTCATCCCAATCAGTACACCACATTCGGCGGCCGCATGCAAAACTCTCCCCGCGATTCACCGGCTAGGGACCGCAGAGCATCCACGTACTCGCATCAGGGTGCCCGTCCACTATCTCAGCACTTCATGCCGAACCCACCCCTGCCACACCAGCCACAAGCACATTTCTATGGCCTGCCCGACCTCGATCTTGGCCTCAACAATGCCAATGTCGACGGCCTTGCGCCAGGTGAAGGAGGCTACTTTTGTGGCTTTGACAGCCTCACCATGGCCGGGGATGAAGCCGCACAAGTTGCTGAGAATGTTCTGCTTGTTGGCCAGCAAGGAGGCCTGGATATATTCAGAGTCGAGAAGGGTAAAATGGATATCGTAGGTCGTTTAGAGGGCCTTAGGGGCGCTGTTTTGGGCGCCAGAGTCCTCCCTTGGACCGCACGGAGAGATCCACTGGCGCAGTCTAGACCACTGGTTGCAATTACACTGCATGGCCCTGTTCTGAGAGAAGGCCGTAGTAGTCAAAGTGGCAGTGGCTCCTCTTCAGTTGTTGACGATTCAGCTTCTGATTCCCCGAGCTGCCCGGTCTCTATCCATGAGGATTTTCCTGCAGCCCAAATAACTGGTTATCAAACATCGGTTGAGATCTATTCGCTGAAGGAGAAGCGAAGACTCGCAGTTCTGTACAGAAGCCCAGTGGTACCGTTAACTGGCCCTATTGATAGCCCCATATTTCAGCCTCCGGCCCCAGCTGGCGAGTTTGTAGTAGATGCGAAAGGCAAATATGTAGTCGTTGCGTCTGGCTCGAGTGGCGAGGTTTTCATTTTCGCTCCGTACCTCGAAGGCCATGAGGAATATCTCGAGCGGTACCGATGCATCGGTAAAGTTTGGACTTCGGTTCAATTACGTGACCGACCAATGCCCTCAAGCGCCTCGAGTGCTGCCGATGGGAGTCAGGAGGAAATCCCTCTCGAGAAGTATGGCGTACCAGTCTTCTCACTCTCAGAGCGTTGGCTCTCCATAACGCCTCCAGCTTCTAGTGCACTGTACGCCTTGAATGGTGTGGCTCTTACTTCGCCATACCATGAGCGTCCACCGGGTATCACGCACCATACAGTTCCTCCACAACCATCAGCAAACTGCACCGTGGAGGCCCCTGAAACGGCCAGTTTCATTGACCGTCTTACAAGAGAAGGAACTCAGGTCGCCATCAAAGGTGCTCGTTGGGCAACTGAAAAGGGTATACAGGCTTACAACGCTTATATGAACAAGTCACCTCAAGCCAACGGTGCCCCCGGTAGTGCTTCCTACGGACAAGATCCTATGCAGCATTACTTTCCACCTACACATGGCCATCAACAAACGCAACCTAGGCAGGAGACGACTGTCGTATCCATTTACGATCTCCAGAAGTTGTTGGATGCTGAGGAGTTGAGAAACAAGAATGCTCTCCATGCTATCGCAACTATACCCACCGCTCTGGGCTGCAGCTTTTTATCATTCTCACCCAGTGGTTTGATGCTCATGTCAGTTAGTAAGAAGGGAGACTTTCAGGATGTGTGGGACCTGAAACGCATGACTTCTCGCAGAGCCCGCAAGACAGCAAGAGATCAAGCCCTTGGTCCTCATGTGCGGCAATCAGCTCGTTTTGCACGAATGACAGTCACCAATGTGGTCGATGTCGCATGGTCAGCGCCCAGGATGGATAAAGTAGCTGTCATTACCGACAAAGGAACAGTACACATGTTTTCTATGCCAGCATCAGCATTCCAATGGCCTCCTCCACGGCGTGGTCATTCAGCAGCACCAGCGGCCAAGCCAAAGGAAGACACAGTAACTGCAGGCCGCGGGGGCGCACTCAATTCCGCTATGCAGACATTCAACGGAACGGCAAAACCTTGGTTAGACGCAGTCCGGGCACGCAACACCAGCGGCGGCTCTCGGTTCAGCTTAAGTAGTTTTGGGGTGACACCTGCCGCTGGTGCGAAGTCTGGAAAGGCTGTTGCTGCTGGCGTTGGCAAGTCCATCAACAACATCCGACATGCAGGTGATAACAAACTCACGCTTCCTACATCTCTCAGCGGTATCAAACCGCACAGTGTGCGGTGGCTTTCTGGCCGGGGTCGAGGATCAATCGCGATGGTGTCCGGAGGTATGCTCCAAATATGGCGCATACAAATGCGTCCAGCAACCAAATCCTCAGGCACAACATCCATCTCTAAAAAGAAGCTCGCTGAATTCGGTCTCGCACCCATCAGCAACGCCCTTCTTCCCCCCTCTATCACAGAGCACCTCTTCCCACACCCTGCCGACCCAGAACCACCTCAAGACCCCTACGGCGAATGGCTCCCTCGCACCCTCCCATCCCGCAAACCCAACCCCTCCCCCTTACCCGCCCCCCTCAGCTTCTCCGAAATCGAAACAAACCCCCCATACCAACCCTTCTACACCGACCACCGCGTCTCCCGCTTCATTTACACCCACCCCTTCGCCTCCTCCCTCCACCACAACGACGACCCTTCCCCCTGGCTCTTTGGCACCGACGTCGACGCCATCCGCGTATCGTCCCCCATCACACACGCTTACGACGACACCGCCGACTCCGATCCCGACCTCCCCGCCGTCGCAGCACGCATCCAAAATCTCGTCCTCCGCGACGGCGAGGAAGAAGTCGAACAGGTCGTCGTCACCACGAGGCGCAGACGCACCCGCCGCGAAGGTGACGAAGACGGCTTTTTCGAGGACGACTGCGACGTACTGGATTTTGCCGAGGACAGGGTGTGAGGTGGATGCCTGGGTGTGGGTACAGATCGAGAATGGTGTATTCGCTCGTTTGGGCTTTCGTTGTGCATGCGTGGTTTAATACGAAACTTGTTTGGAAATTGAGGGGGGGGGGGGGGGCGCTTTGATTTGCCTTTGAATAGCGTGCGTGTGTGTGTGTGTGTGTGTGTGTGTGTGTTTGCATTATGTGTATTCGCGGGGAAGACGCATTGGTTCAGATAGAGAGATAGATTGGGACAGAGAATTTATTTGCGCTCGGGGAGTTATGCTGGCTGGTTCTAGGCATTTTGGTACACATTCATGCTTGCCGTGTTGTTTAAGTTGGTGATGGGTATGTTATATTCGTGACTTTGGCTCTCTCAATCACGGTATAAATTTGTGCCAGTTATATTGAAATTGTTATTTGCGTTTATTTATTCTCTCCAGCGTACATTGCTCGCCTCTCCTAAACAGCCACACAACGCCACCCTTTACAATTCCACCCCGTGGAATGTATGCACATGTACTTCTCATCTGCGGTGGTACCACGCCGCCCGCCCGCACACGTCTTCGCAACGCCCTATCTAACTCCAAAAAAGGCTTGGTTTGGGATCCAAGTGGTGTTTAAACAGGGAAAAAAAACGGCGTGTTCGTGAAACGGAAAAGGAGGAAATGTAAAAATGTTTATCGAACAACACTGGACTTTAGTGGTCTGGTAGTTGGTAAATGGCCCAAGAAAGGGTTTGGGGTAGTAGCTCTGTGGGTGGGAGAGCTGGACTAGAAATTATATATCGCGAACGGTAGAATGCTGGAAGGAGGGTTTTTGCTCGATCCTCGGTAGTTTCGAAGGTGAAGTTGAAGCGTAGATGTTGTACAACGGAGGCGAACTAGTGTCGATGGTTTCGTGGCTGGCTTTAAGATCAAAAATGTTTTCCTTCTTGGAGTGACATTGACCAGTGTCGAGAGCTGGCGAATAAGAATCCCCCTCATTCATAACGTTCTTCTTTTAAATGTTAGGACCGGGGTATCTTGACTGACTGCTTAGCCCTGGTCCTGGTCCCATCGTCGCTGCTGGTAGCCCCATTGGTCCACCTCTTCCTCGTCCCCGACCCCTGCCCCTTCCTGGAGTTGCACCTGGAATGGCAAAGTCTGGATTTCCTATGTTAGCTTCTAAAATTGCATCTTCTTGCCTCATTGGTCTTCGACCACCTCCTCCATAAGGCCCGAATTGACCTGCTGGAGCGCCCATGTCAGGCCTCCAGTTGGGATTTACTGGACGCTGAGATACGGACGTAAAGTGTGAAGCCTCTGACGCAGCGGGCGAGCGCGCACCTTCTGGTAGATCATCATAAGAACCTGTGCGCGGGAGATTGGGGTCACTTCCATTCGTCGGAGGCGGCGGTGCGGAAAGGAAACTGGGGTTTGAGTTGTTCATGTTTGAGTAGCCACCTGGCATGAGTGATGCTGGCATTGCTGGGGGGTTTGGTCGTGCTGGTTCGGCAAATATGGGGTCCACATCTTCATAATAGTCTGAGGTAGTTTCGTTGTTACGGTTGACACCGGGCGCTCCCACCTGTGATAGTTGAGCAGGGAGCTCTACAGGCGAGTCTTGTATTGGAGAGAGTCCTCGACTGCTGTTAGTGTTATTTATTATGTTTAGTGTTTGGCCAGAAGGATTCTTCTGGGAATTCCAGCCCGTGCGTGCAGGCGCATGTTGTGATGGAGGAATGTCGCTGTCCACTGTTAGTCATACTACGAGTTGCGATTGAGTATATCTTACTCTGCGGAGTACTGGCTCGTTGGGCTTGTCAAGCCATTGGAAGGTCGCCGCTGAGGAGCCCCTGCAGGGAATCCACCCTGTTGAAGCGCCAACATGCCCTGCACATCACCATCACTTTCCCTCAAACCGTAGTTCTGGTTGTTAGTTATTGGAGGCGTACCAGTGCGGTTGTCCATCTCAATAGCTTGGCCTATGGGAAGCGGTAAAGGACCTGGTGGAGGACTTCTGTTGCCGTATGGCGGCATATTTTGTGGTGGCGGCCCTCCTTGGCCATAGTATTTGTTGTTGTACCCAGGCGGTGGAGGACCGCGGCCTGGACCTGGACCTAGACCTGGACCATTCATTGGCACGCCTTGCGGAGGTCGCATGCCGCGTCCGTTACCGTTCCATCCTGGTGGTGGGGGGCCTCGCATTCCTCCTCGTGGGCCATAACCACCACCTCTAGGACCTCCTCTTCCTCGATACGGACCGCCTCTTCCTGGTGGGCCGCGTGGTGGGCCGTTCATCATCATGGCGTCGTTCGGCATGGGGGGAACAGGATTGCCATACTGATCGATCGGCTGGCGGCGACCAGGGGGGCCACGTTGTGAGGGAGCTAAGGTGTCGGAGCCATTTCCACCACTGCTGACAGTCTTGAGCGAGGGGTTCCGTTGGTTCAGTGGGGTCATGTCCTCGGCAGTATTTTGTTTGCGAAGATCAAAAGAAGCATAGTCATCCCCCTTCCCAGACATGATGTTGTCGCCAGCAAAAGGCGGTGGCGACTCAGCCTTGGGGTAGTCACTGACTACGGTGGCGGCTGTTGCGCGGCTGGCATAGTAGGTCTGGCCATTCATGTCCTCGTTTTCAGCAATGCGCTTCTTTCTCGCCTTGCGACTGACAAGCGTGCGCCTCATAGCACACGTCACAATACCACTTGCGACGATGATGATGGTGGCGGCCAGGACAATCCATCCTCCCCATGCAACATGCGGTACGAACAGCAGGATGTCGACTAAAAAGGCCAGCAACGAGACTAACAGGGTGGGGAAAGTGAAGATGAGCAGAGCAAGGAGATACCGCGGCGAATGGGCAGGCGAATGGAAGTGGGCGGCGACTGCGAGAGCAAAGCATATCAGGGTCATGAGGGCAGCCACGGGGTGTACGATGAGGATGGAGGACAAGGCATGGCGCGAGCTTGCGGGAAGCGAGAAGTCGGTGCTGGGCGAGTTTCTGAACAGGCGCTCTGTCGGCGGTGTCAGTGCAGGGAAGGGCAGGGCGAGAGACAGACTTACCGGTGTCGTAGCCAACCATTGGCCCATCGCACTGTCCATTGCGGCAGTAGCCCAAGACGCCAAAGTCGATACCGCGATAGGTGGCGAGGGGAACGCTCTTGATGATGGGCGTGGACAGGGTGGAGAGCAGCAGCAAGCAGAAGGCGACGAAGAAGAGAATAGATAGGGGGGTGGCCGGGCGCAGCATGGCGGCGAGAAGAATATATGTGCGAGTCTGGTACGAGGGTCGGCTCGCCAGAGGCCGGCTCTCGAGACTCTGGGAGAAGTTGAGCGAGCGTGTGGGCGTGGCCGCGTCCTTTTGGGAATGCGCAACGGAGGCCGATTGCTGGCGGCGGAAACGGGCCTAGGCGCGGAGCCGCAGACTGAAACGAGCGGCGATTGGGGTTGCACGGGAGATGCTGGCTGGGCGCATGGCACAAGCACAAAACCGCCGTCTGCTCTTGTCTTGACACGCAGCGAGGGCGCGCACAGGTTGCGGGGAAGCGAAACGACCGTGGTGGTGTGGTGCTGTAGCGCTGGAAGCAGGTATTGCACGAGCAGGCGCGCCGTGGCCAATGGGGCCGCGAGGCGAGACGAGCAGAGGCAGTGCAAAGGTAGCGAGCGTTGAGCAATTGCGGCTACAAAGATGCCGTCTGCGATAGAGTTGGTCCACGTGAATGCAAAGCAGCTCAGCGCCTTAGCAACCAATGTGCTCCAGCCCAGACAGAGGTCGGACGGTTCTGTCTGCACAGGCCAGCGCGTGCAGCCTTGCAGATTACACACTGCCCCGTTGCACGCCTGCTTTCTGTGTCAAACAGTCCAGGCCGGCCTGACAGCCTCAGTCTCGTCCATACCCGGGGCGTTATAGGCTCAACTACCACCCATTGGCTCCATCTTGCAACGCATTACTGCCCGTCGAGGAGCCTCAATCCGCTATTGATTTGGAACACCCATCCCGAAACGGTGCCAAAGATAGGCCGTCTCCTTTCGTCCCCTGCACATTGCACAAACTAGTCAATCTGCTGGCCTTCCGAGACGCCACCATCAAATCGCACCATTCAAAATCCCTTCCCAAATTGCCTCTTTGGTATGCTTAATCTTGCTTTCTCATTTGGTAATCCTATCATATGCGCTATGTCCCACGCCCGTCCTGCCTCCCCACGAGCGGCCAACGCCTGGTTTTTGGATCCGACACTTGCACCACGATTCATACCATCATGGAAATTTCATTGCTAACATGCCCACCCTCTTGCCTTCACTTTTAGTTACTAGCAAGAGCCTGCGCTCTGCGGCGGTCACGCTCATCGGCAATGCTGAGCTTGACGCCCTTACCCTTAGGCAGCGAGATCCATGGCTTTTCACGGCCAATAACACTACATCCATATTAGCAACGCCTCGAACAATCTAACAATCCAACTCACATGACGTTGGTCTCACGAGTGGTGAACTCGTTGTCAACAGCGTCCTTCAAGTGGACAATGTTGAAGCCTCCGTCGTGGCGTTCACGATGAGTGATGACACCGACACGACCCATGTTACGACCACCGGTAACCATGACAATGACACCAGTATCGAACTTGATGAAGTCGGAGATCTTGCCAGTGGCGAGTTCAATCTTGACGGTATCGTTGACCTTGATGGCTGGGTCGGGGTAGCGGATTCTACACATAATTTAGCATCAATATGACATCGCCAGACCCTGGTCAGATGCCTGGTGAAAGAGGGTCCCCTCAAACACCTAGCCCACACTATGGTCAACGGCTGATAGAGGCAGGAACTTACGTTCGCGCATCGTGCGTAACCAAGTAGGGAATGCCGCCCTTGCCGAGCTGCACACGCTTGACCTTGCCGAGCTTGTATTGTGCCTCCTCATCTGTTATCCTGTGGACGGTGAAGCGGCCCTTGGTGTCGTAGATGAGACGGAAGTTCTCGGCAGTCTTCTCAATCGAGATGACATCCATCAATCCCGAAGGGAATGTGGAGTCAGTGCGGACCTTGCCGTCCACCTTGACGAGGCGCTGCATGAGGATCGAGTTGACCTCGCGGGAGTTGAGCGCATACTTGAGTCGGTTACGGAGGAAGATAATCAGAGGCAGCGAGTCGCGGAGCTTGTGAGGACCGGGGGAGGCCTTGGGGGCATAAGCACCTGGACAATGTCAGTTTTGCTGTCGACAGCTCAAAACTTGAAGAGGCAGCCGCAATCATTACGGTGCCCGTGCCAGGCGTACCGGACAGCTTGTCAAGAAGCCAGTGTGATGGTGCGCTAAGGCGCTTTTGATGCTTCTTTGGACCACGACCCATTTTGGCTGTTGTTGTGAGGTTAGTAGTTTGAGTGTCCTGGAGATGTTGAAGATGTCGACAGGCGGGTTGAATTTCGAGCCGTGGCCAAGACACTAGGGCTTAAGCGAATTTTACTGATGGCTGTCACATGATGATTACCACCACCACCGGGAGCTTTGTTAACAGTGTGTTACTCTTCAAGATGCAATAAGAAATTATACAGGAGATTGAATAAGGATTTTATAACTGGTATCTCTTCGAATGCGTTACTTCCCTATGTCAAATACTATCTACCCTACGCATATCCCTTCAGGACCGCTGCCTCTGCATTCAGTATCGATGAACCTGCCGCTCCAATAACAGCTGCGAATTGTTAGCATATGGTAGACTATTAAAGGCGTCTAGTACTTACTGTTATGGCTGAGAGCAACAAATTTGATGTCAAAGATACCCGACTCATCCTCTCTAATGCGACCAACACTGACAGCATATCCTCGATCTGTTTCCCTGTCCAGCCTAGGCTGAGGTCGGTCAGGTTCCTCCATCACCGCAATAGCCCGCTTTGGCGCAGACGGACAGCCTAGTTTCTGAGCCTCAGACACATACTCGCGCATGGCCTGTTTCACTCGCTCAGCGCTGGGCGGGGGACGTTTCTGGAAGCGGAGCGAAACACAAGCCGTGTGTCCATCCAAGACTGGAACGCGGTTGCACGCCGCTGAAATCTTCATGGGCTGGTCCACAAAACCAGTGACATCTCCATTGACACGTCCGAGAATCTTGGATGCTTCCGTCTCGAGCTTGTCTTCTTCGCCCGATATGAAAGGAACCACGTTGTCGATGATGTCCATACTAGAAACGCCTGGATATCCCGCACCAGATACCGCTTGCATGGCTAAATATTTTAGTATAATTAATAGTAGTAAAGTATATTATACGTACTGACGACAGAAACCTGGTCCACTGGGCCGAACTTGTCTTGGAGCGCAGCAAAAGGAATGACGATTCCGATCACGGCGCAGTTCGAGTTGCACACAAGGAACCCCTTCTCCAAGCCATGATGTTGCCTTTGGTGCTTAATGACATCGAGATGTGGAAGATTTACGGTTGGGACTACGAGCGGGACGAGAGGGTCACGGCGGTAGTTCTTTGCGTTAGAGAAAACGGCAAGGTTGGATTTTAGGAAGGCCATTTCTATGTATTCATTGTTAGCACCATTCATGTGGCATCAATTAGTCTGCATACCAACGTCTCCCGCAACGTCGCTGTCCAGGCCTGAGAAGACCAGATCACAGTCCTTGAACTCTTCTGGTATGCATTTCTTGACCATCAAGTTCCCAATACGCTCTGTAAAAGGAATTGCCTGTTTCCATCTCACTGCATCTTTGTAATTTTTGCCTGCCGAGCGCTCCGACGCTCCGACTGCGTGCAACTCGAAGTGTGGGTGAAGGGCGAGCAGAAGGATGAAGCGCTGGCCAACTGAGCCTGTCGCGCCGAGAACGCCTATGCTTGGATTTAGAAAACTATAGGTCAACAGCTTAGAGATACGCACCGCACTTCTTCTTAGGAAAATCATGTTTGCGCGCCGTAAAGTTTTCAGCGTCCATGTCTACGGTGACAATTTTGAAATTCCAAGTCAATTGAGCAACGAGCAGCTTTATGACGCAAAGCTAGCGGGGCGAGAACGCGATACCGATAGCGGCATTCAGTCACATCTCCGAAATACCCACATGCCGAAGTTTCGGCAACGCCAAAGCCATATCATGTCATGGAATAAATGAATTGCGCTGAGTAAACGATGCCGAGTCTATCAATGCTTCCAGCCGATACATGCCCAAATTTCAGACATCCTCCCAATGCAAACTTAAAAAAAATGCGTACAAAAATAGCCAAGGCCCAAAGCGATCAAACAACTGCATCCATGATCTTACCTGGGTTCATCAACCAGTAAGGATCTAATGCACCCTTGATATTCCTCATCACATTGATAGTGGCCAGGCCAAGCTCCTTCTCTAAAGATGCCTTCTTGCCCAGGCCAATACCGTGCTCTCCGGTACAAGTACCTTCCATCTCCAATGCGCGGTCGACCATATCGTGGACGCACTTTTCGACGGCGGCTCGCTCTTTCGGATCTTTCCCGTTGTACATTATACTCTCATGGAAGTTACCGTCCCCAATGTGGCCTAGAATGCTTGCGAAAAGGCCAAGGTCATCCATCTCTTTCTTCGAGATCTCTGCATGACTGTCAGTTGGATGTATGCAATAATACTAACAGGAACCTCATACCAATAATATCCGGAAGTCTTGAGATCGGAACAGCAACATCTGTAGACCACACCTCGTCGCCTTCGCGGCGGAGAGCAAGCATACTCCACAACGACTCCTTGCGTGCTGACCAGAGTGTCTTTTGCTCTTCCGGATTAACGGCGAATTCAAAATCTCCACTTTTGTGCGACCTAGCAATGGCTTTGACTAGATTTATGTTTTCCTGCACCTGTATGCAGTTAGTACTATTCAGGGTAATCGTACAATAGGGCTGAACACACCTCTGTCTTAGTCCCTGAGAATCTGTTTGTGATCAGCATATGCTCCCCATTTCCTAGTTTCACCAATCCATCGCGTACTTACTTGAAGAACATGGTTGGTTGCTCTTTCCATTTCTTGCTAGTCGAACCAGCTCTGTTGATAACAGACATTTGCACTTCGTCCATGACCTCCATTGCAGCTACCGGAACCCCTGTTCGTAGCACCTTTGATGCTGCTGCTGCAGCATCGCGTATTGTAGGAAACGTTACAACAGCGACACTCGTTTCTTGGGGAACCACAGCTAGCTTCAATGTTATCTCAGTAACTATGCCAAGTGTTCCTTCTGAACCGACGAATAAGTTTGTCAGATTGTACCCAGCTGAAGACTTCCTATGTAATAGTTAGTGAATTCTAGGGCGTATCAAGCTTTGGACAAGCGTACCGTGGCCGACGCCGAGTCTTGATCACTGTGCCGTCTGCGAGGACCACAGTCAAGTTGATCACCCAGTCTTTCATAGTCCCATATCGGACTGCGTTCGTGCCACTGCATACAGTCAGTCCACAATTTCCAATCTCGCCGACATTTAGAAAAGTCACCTGCAGCTTGTCCCTACCATACCTCCAATCCTAGCCTACCACGTCCGTTAGTATTGGCCGGAATTTCCCCATTTGGGTTTCCGGTGATTGTTGAGAAGACTGCAGGAGCGCTTACAGATGGACCAGGGTCTACTGGAAAGAAAAGACCTGAATCTTTAATCTGGTCGTTGAGGCTCATCCAAGGTACTGAAGGTTGGACAACAACATCCATACTGTCCCCCTCTGTTAGTACAGTTGTGTACGGTGGCAAGATAAGGCCTCACTGACTCATCAGCATGCAACGCCACAATTTGGTCCATGAAAGAGAAGTCGATGCTCATGCCGCCATACGGCGCAGAGAAGTTGGCTTCGAGGCTTGAGCCTCCAGAATAAGGAACTATTAGGCTCAGCAAAGTTTCCATCCATATGGGGCTGAACTTACTCATTGGTATCCTGTACTTGTAGCACACCTTTGCGAGGTCAGAAACCTCTGCTGTTGACTTGGGATAGGCAACGGCGACTGGCAGTTGATTAATGTTAATTGAGGACCACTCCGAATACCCATGTCGGTGCAGGTCTTCGTCATCTGTACTGATTGCATCGTCTCCAAGGATACCCTTCAGCTCTTCGATCGCCTACAGAACCCTTCAGTGCCTTATAAACTTGGCGTGAACATCGAAGTACTAACCTTCTCCATTTCTTTCTTTGACGCATACTGGGGTCCTGGGGTCCTGCGCCATGGCGTCTGGAGCCGTGCGGTTTCGTCATTCATGCCATAAAAATATGTAGTTGTACCGGTTGCTGTAGAGAAGAGTAGAACTCTCCCTGAATTCCAGAACGGTTTGTAGCCATTTCCGGGTCTGTAGGTTTTCTCGGCTCCTGTTGTTCGCAGTCTGATTCCACCCTGCTTAAAAACAGGCAAGACTAAGCGCCTAAAATGTGTTGCTGAGTAGCGAAACATATTTGAAAATTTGTCGAGTGAGTTGGATCGTGGCGAGTGGCTGGGGTCGCAAGTAGTGAATGGACTAAAATATCGAATCCACTTTGGGTGGCCATTGATCACGCTGCAAAATCAAAGCTAGACTAGAGGAACGATAAAGTAGAGCAGACGATGGGGCATGAGTGCGCTATGCATTTTACGGATAAGCTGAATAGCACAGTATGTGCGAGCGGGGAGAGCTAGGTATTTGAATCTAAACGCTGTTGGCGCGATTTGCTTTCGGGTTGTCGCTTCGACCTTCAATAGCGCACAGGCGAAAGCTCTGGGCGGGTTTGTGGGCTGGACCAGTGCCAGCGTGGGAGGCTGACTTCCGTCACAAAATTTTCGGGCACACATAGCAAATAGATGCCATGTATGATCAGCTGCAAGGGGGCACGGTGATTGCGGGGGAGACCGGGGCAATAGACCGGCAGACGCGTGTTGTTAGAGGCATCGTGGCGATTCAGTGACGATGAAGGGCATTCCGAGCGGCATGCTCGCGTGACCAATCGCTCACCGAGTTAAACGGTGAAGGACGGGTGGCCAGATTTTTTCGATCTGGATCTTCTCCGTGTTGCCGCACATTTCTCTCTTCCCGGGGCCTGCTCTGACTGACGAACACACGTGTCAGGGGGAGCGACCTGGGCATCGTATACGTAGCCGTTGCCTATGGCTTTTGAGGCTCTAGCGAACGAAGCCTTGCAAAAAGGAACAAACTTCCGCGGCGAAGCTGAGCGGTGGACGGCCTTGACCATGGCTACAAGCATGTGTGATACGATTACCCTCACAAAACTGAATTCCCTGTCGGTGCAGCATAAATGAATGCTAGCTGATACGATGCAGGTGGGGGACAACCTCATGCATGGGGTTTGGGCTTCTCATCCCGCTGTGGTCGCTGGGCAGTGAGTGACCTAAGGATCTCGTCAGTTGAGGGCCACACAACGCCCAAAGCTTGATGAAAATACCGCAACCACAGTAGAGACAAGGAAGAACAAGCAAGCCAAACGTTAGTTCACGCGTATCTACGTAACATTGTTAATTTTGCCCGGATTCATGACTAATTGCCCAAAGTGCGTGAGTACTGTCAAAAGCAACATTGGGAAAAGGAATCACCAATCAAACGAGCGGTAAAAAAATACTCACCAAGCCCCGCAACGCGTGGCACATGTGGTGTTTTCGGAGGAAGCATGTGAGCCGCAGATGAGCTGACAATAAATAAAAGTAAGCAGTGGGACCAAAATCTGTTCAAATCAATCGACGAGGTTGTACATGTGTCGTTGGGCATCTCGTCTCAAAGAGGTAGCGGCGCTATCCCGGTAGTTCATCGGTTGTCTGGGCAGCCGTGGCACAACACCAACACGCCGTTGAAACATCATACTCTCTGATGATTGCCTATTTGGTTATGTCCCTAACACTAACTTGGCTCAACCTAGTCACCGGTGATTATGGCCGAAATTGGCCAGCATTTGTCACTAGAGTTAACACGAATAATCGAGTCTCCTTACCCAGCATCTCTATCTGTGAGTTCCCGTAGCTCCTGCAAGTCTAGTTGCTTGAGGCTGCATACGGCGTAGCAAAACGCATGACTCGATGCATATGCAAGGTGTATTTGCTGACGCGGGACGGTGTAGCACCTGGCAGATCTACTTACACGTGCCGACGCTGTGACTGTTCGAGCTTGCGTCCACAACTTTCCGCCGTGCGCAGTCAGCAGGCTTGCAACACTTGTTACTGAAGCATTGCCACTGTGGGCTTACGCACTGTGTATTCTGACCAGCTTGTGTAAAGAAGACTGTGTGCAACTGATCTGAACCGAACTGACACAGTACTGGCAGGTTCATCGCCCGAATTTAGAGATGCCTTGTTGCGACAGAATCCTAGTCTCCTGGATGCACTGATAACCAAGGCAAACTCCTCGCCTCAAGACTTTGACAATGTAAGTGTAACGCAATCAGATGAAAAGTCAAAACTAATCAATTATAGTGTGCTATACTATGTATATCTCTCCTTTCGCGGCCGCTTCCAGCGTCTCTCGCATTGCCTGCATCTGCCCAATCATTCTTCGTGCGTATATTCGAGAAAGCAACAGAGGCCCCAGAGGTGAAAACTCTAAAACCAGTATACTCAATGTTGAGCGGAGCTTGTCACAACCTCCTCAGCTTGCTTCCATTACAAGTACAACAACAGTTTGACCAAGGATTGTCCCATATTCTCTCCTCTAGCGGTGCTGGCCAAGTTTCTATGTTGCTGTTATGGTGCTTCGGTATCGTACTGCTTACGGAGTACCCCGATGCCATGAACCATTCGTCAAGCTCACAGTTTAACACTGATCAATTGAGAACAAATCACCAAAAACCATGGAGGACAGCTTCAGGACACAAGATGTTTGGTTCAGCAAGTAGGCTACACAAAACGATTAGCCTGACTACTCTGAGCGTGATCTGGGCCGCAAAAGGCGATGTTGGTGTTTCAGATGAAGACGCGATTGAAGGCATACGAATTGCAGTACTTACATTGAGGGCTATGGAGCAATCAACACTCGATAGTTGGCTGAAATCTAACACAAGAGCGATGGAAACATTCAGGAAGCTGCCATCAAAGATCCTGCGTGAAAGAATCTGCCCAGCTGTACAGCTTGAGGCTCTGTGCTTCTACGCTATGATAGCTGGGGAAAACAATCTTCTCCCCGAGACAGTGACTCAATATGAGTTACGCTTGGCAAACGTCGCAAGCTTGGTTGATACGGAATGCCTTGGCGAGGCATTGTCAATATCACTGCCTTTGTTTTCTGTAAGAATATCTACTCTACATGTGATTAAATTTCTGATTTTTTCAGGCCCAAATTCAACAAAATTCGATCAAAGTTTTGATCACTAGCATCTTGGACGCGTGCAATTCATCGATGAACTCCCGTCAGCTATCAAACCTGACTATGCTAGTTGAACAGATAACGGCCATTCTCCCCACCCGTCCCTCCTTTCAAGCCATAATGATGTCCGCAGTATCATCCGACCAGATTCATTCTAAGCTCTGGGATTTTATTCGAACCAATGCCGAGACGGATTACTCTCCATGTTGTGCGTACCTGTTTATACCACACCAACAACTGATCACAGCGGTAGTTGCCTTATTATTGATCTTGACTTTAACCACGCACTCCGACGGGCCCGTGTTACCGCTTGCAATGACCACCGCCCTAGTCAACAAGCAGAGGCAGATTCCATCGCCCGCTATCCAATGCACTCATCGCAAATCTGAGCCCAATGCCATATCTCTATTTCAGCAACAGGATACTCAATATACTGGTCGACATCTGGAGGACTGGAGAGACGGTCTTAGGTTGGAACTCGAGAGCCAGGGAACCTATCAACGAGACTCAATCGTACGCTCGGTAGCACAAATCTGTCAGGATCTAGAAAGCCGCTGTCACACAGTTGAAGAACCTCTTCGTCGCGAGAAGAAGCGGTCACAAGAATTGGAAAAGCAATTAACGAAGGTTCACGAACGGGTAACATCGCTCGAAACCCAAGCAGCAGACGATCGTTTCCATATAGAAGGCCTTGATGACGAGAAGGCCCATGCCTTAGAAGAGCGGGATAGTTATCTTGCGAAGCTTAGAAAGGCAGAGGCTGAGACTCACGAAGTGGTCGTTAAATCCAACGGTATATTAAGCAAAGCCAAAGAGGAATTCAATATCAAAGAAATGGAACTTCGATCCACAATTATCACGCTCGAAGAAAGTCTATATGAGCACAAATTCAAAGACGAGGCTCAAAACGGCACAATAGATGAATTAAGAGTGGAGGTTCAGCATTATCAAGATCAACAGATCTCACTCAACGAGAAGCATGAACTATTGCAACATCGCTTGGATACTGCAGAACAAAATCTCGACGAACAGACTACCAAAGGATGCCAACAATCCGAGCAACTTGCGCAAGTCCAAGATCAAAATAAAGAGCTCGAGTCTCAGCTTCAAGGCACCAAGCAAGAGCTTGATATGGTCATCGCAAAGCTGGGCAATTTACAAGCCAATCATCAAAATCTGATACGTTCTTCGGAAATGGCGTACAAAGATCTCGAATCTAAGTACACTTTCGATATGGAAGCGGCTGCAATTAAGTTCAAGGACGAGCTTGAACAACTAGATGCCCAGCTCCGGGAATCATGGCAGGTTGGCAAGCGCGCAGAAGATGCACTCAATAGGACAAAGCAAGATCTTGAGCGACTTCAGACATCGCTCCTGCCACTTGAGGCCAGGGTACAGGAGCTTACCGACCTCTGTTTAGAGCAACAAGAGGAGTTGGAGGAGCTCGAAACTTGGCGAAAGCAGGTATTCGTATCGATGGGCCTTCAATCGCAGTATTCCACAACGAAACGACCAGCATTACGAGGCCAACAAGGTGGGGTTGACCCAGAAGCAAATTGGATGCCACGAGAAAATCGACAGGGGAAACTTGCAGCACAGCCTTCGGAAGGTGCGCAGAGTAACTTCAAGAAACGTCAAGGAATCACTAGCACTGCGGACGAGGGTGTTGTTGATGCGGCCCTGTCGACTTTGACCTCGTCATCATCACAGGAAGGCTCAACACCAAAACGTCGAAAACCACGATCGTCATTTAAAACTCCTGCAATGCACACTCCAAATGCACAAAATCCGATGGTACCACCTAAAGTGGGGCTGTCGTCAAAAAGACTGTCGCACAGCAAACGCTCGGCCCTGGGGCAGCTGTCACCGAATAGGCGGCATACTACGGCAGGCTTTACTGTGGTTGAGGACGAAAACACGCATCTGAACGAGAGGAATTCAGTGAAAAGGCGTGAAAGTTTGCAAGTAAGCGTAGAGGCAGACTTAGGCATAACAGATTTTGAGGCTGGAACGCCACTTACTCCAGGCAATTTCCTAGTTGGCACAGGCCGATTTCCCGATGAAGACGAAGATGATGACCAGACGAGTGATTTGTGATACGACAGAGGGTTATATTTGCATAAGTATGAGCTTTAGTGAGTCAATCTGGGTGCCTATGCAAACGGTGTACTGGGCTTTCACTGCTACTCATGAATTCCTTTGCGCTTACCAAAGTCACAATTCTACCTTTACCCCACCTATTCCTAAAACTATTAGCTCTTAGCCAATTGTCATATATTCCGACAGGCCTTCTTTGCTCCTGCAACTTTCGCTCGCAATCTACGTCGACCGCCACTTGTGTTTCCACGCACCTACCCGATCGAGCTATTCCGCACAGATAATACTTGCTTCCTGCTCGACACACCGCCAGACTGTTGCCGTCGCCTGGTGTAAAACAACAACCTGGCTTTACTTATCACTGATCGCTTGCACAGGGTTCTCACTTGGGTGCATCCCTATTCGAGTCCATTGCTCCAAGCAAACGAACGAACGAACAACGCGCCCCTACCTTTCTGCTGTCACATTTGATTTCTCGTTTGGCAAGCGCTCTCATCCAACATCATCCTCCAAACTGTAGCAAGGGCTAGCTGATCCACAAACAAAACATGCGGCCGCCCGCAAGAGGGTCAAACCTGGATGATTCAGCTCCAACACTTGACATATTCACCTCTACTCTCCACCAAGATCAAAGAACATCATCACAAATGGCTAATAAGAACACCAAAGTATACAGCGAGCGCAGCTCCGAGGCCAGTTCTAATAGCGTTAGTTCATTCAACAGCCACATTAATCGCAACATGAATCATGCAAGTGGGAGCTATCAACGGGGTGGTAGAGGTAACAGAGGCGGACACCGGGGCGGGCGGGGAGGCAATCGCACCTACTTTGGGAGCCCGAGAAGTTCGGGAGGGCGGAACTATGATCGCCCCGTTCTGAAGTCCTCGCCTGCCATGGACGGTATTCGAGTCAAACCTCCAACCAACCTAGCACGAGAACAGCGCATCCTGACGTTGGGTGGCAATACAATATATGAGACTTACAATCCACGCAAAAGCACACTTTCTACTGCTGTATCTCGCAATGACCGGAGTGGCAGTACCCCAGACAGGAACCGCGTAATTCAGACGCCGATTGCAAGAAAGCCTGGGGAAAATTGGGCTAATGAACAAGAGTTCAAAATTAAAGTTATGGGATTTTCCAAAACGTGCTGGATCAAGGACGTTTACCAAAGTCTGAGCCGATTTGGTAAAATAGTGCGGATTGACATTCATCAAGGTTCATGCGACAACAACGCCTCCGTTACATTTCAACCGCCACCAAATCAAAATATGCCGACCCAATTGATCGTTGGAGATTCGCCCGCGACATGGGAACCATCCACCCCATACCTACGCACTGTTCCGAGCCCCATAAACCCATCAAGGAAATTCCATGAAACCAACATACTCTTTGCCAACTCCATCGACTTTGGTACTCAGGATGCCAACATGTCAATGACTATCATGCGCAACGTTGACGTCCGTGAAAAGGTTCAGTTGATGCTGAACCTGGATAGGAAAGAGCTGGATGTCCAATTCAATCTAAAAGCAGGCAGCGAGGTGCGATCGTACAGATTCCGGCTGCCAATAGCCCTAGTACAACGAATTTATAAGGTTGCGAACGCCTTGCCCGGTCAAACGGCTCTGGTTATTCCTTTCAACTCACCACCACAATTTTTTGTTCAAAAGTATGAAGGAGAAAAATTATCTAACGGTGTAGTTCATACCAGCTTTTCCACGAAAGAAAAGACTTGGAGCGACTGGAGCACATGGTTCCGTGAGACGGATGTAGTTAGTACAGACTCAAGGCAGGCACTACAGCAAAAGCCCTTGATGAACCACAATAACGATGCAATCCTTGACATTGGTCGCTGGACAAACTACAGACTTCTCCTTGATGACAACATACTTACCGGTATCCAATACGAAGAGCTGGCCAGCGCTCTAGCTGACCATGGCGTTATGATTGACGACTGCGGTGATTACACAATCAGAAATGAAAAAGTTTCGTCGCCGTGGAGCCTGCTAGAGGATGAGATCCGCGGCACACACGCACACCTGTTATCTTCCCCTAAGGAATCTGGTTTTGAAGACCTTTTCACTGGCCAGTTGCACCTAACTTTCCCAGTCCGATACCAGCTTGAAGTCTGTCTATCAAACGGCTATCTCAAGGAAAACAACATTACACAGGGGTTCCTCGAGAAGCTTGCATCTCTCGATCCGCGTCACGCGACTCAAATCCTAGAAAAGGTGGTCTATAAAGAGAGAGTGTACTTTGACCCCATGGAGATCTTCAAGATTCGAGTGAAAGCCAGCTCAGAGAAAGTGATACCGACTCACTGTATATCACAGCGATCTGTAACCATCACACCTACCATGATGCATGTTACCTCTCCAAGCGTAGAAACTTCTAACCGCATCACACGCAAACATGCTGCAGACTTTGAGCGGTTCTTACTCGTCAAATTCACCGACGAGAAGATTGAAGGCCGCTTGCGAAATATGCCAAATGAAAGGGCGATAGCTGTCTTCGAACGTGTTCGTCGGACTATGAAAAACGGTATCATAGTTGCAGGTCGATATTATGAGTTCTTGGCATATGGCAATTCACAATTGCGGGAGCATGGGACGTACTTTTACGCCCCGACATCCTCTAAATCTGCAGACGACATCCGTGTATCGCTAGGTGAGTTTGGGCACATTAAAAACCCTGCAAAGTTTGGTGCCCGCCTGGGCCAATGCCTCTCCACTACACGGCCGATGAGTATTAAAGTCAATGCGGTTCCAATACCTGACATTGAACGTAACGGCTATTGCTTCACTGACGGTGTCGGAAAAATCTCACCATTCTTAGCCCAAATGGCTGCGCGAGATCTTGGGCTTTCAAGACCCTTCGATGATCCACCATCGCTTTTTCAATTTCGATTGGGTGGCTGTAAAGGCGTGCTTGCTCTTGACCCTAAGGTCAGTGGCGACGAAGTACACATACGACCAAGCCAGCAAAAGTTCGACACTAGCTACTCAGGGCTGGAGATTATCCGCTCATCAGCCTTGTCAACTCCATTCCTCAATCGGCAGATCATCAGTGTCCTGTCTGGTCTCGGCGTTGATGACAGTGTCTTTATCAAGAAGCAAAAAGACATGGTCCATGATTACAAGCAAGCTATGACAGACAAAAATATGGCTATCTCCATGTTACGAAAACACATCGATATGAATCAAACGACGCTAACAATGGCGGGTATGGTTCTTGATGGCTTCCTAGACAGTCGCGAGCCCTTCATGATGTCACTATTGAGACTTTGGCGTGCCTTCACAATCAAAAATCTGAAAGAGAAGGCACGGATTGCAATTGATGGTGCTTTTGTCTTGGGCTGTGTCGACGAAACGGCTACGCTCAATGGACACTTGAATGATCCGCAATCAAGTTCTGACGCGACCAGAGGCCAAAAACTTGCAACTTTGCCTGAAATATTCTTGCAGGTTGATGACACCGACCATCCAGGCCATTACAAGACTATTGAAGGGATCTGCATTGTGGCGCGTAATCCGTCACTTTACCCTAGCGATCTACGGATTGTTCGAGCAATAAATGTGCCAGCGCTGCATCATCTCAAGAACGTGGTTGTGTTCCCCCAAAAGGGTGACCGAGATATCGCCAATATGTGTTCAGGTGGTGATCTCGACGGTGACGACTACATGGTGCTATGGGACATGGATCTACTGCCCCGTCTTATCAATGTGCCTCCTATCGATTTCGCCCCAACTCATGATGAGCAACCAATCGAAAAAAGCGAGCCCATCACAGTAGAAGACCTCATCGACTTCTTCGTTACCTATATGCAGAATGATTCACTTGGCCAAATTGCGCATGCTCATCTCGCACAAGCGGATCTATACGGTATTCATAGCGTTACTGCCCTGAGCCTGGCTCGCCTACATTCTCAAGCTGTGGACTACCCCAAGAGTGGTGTGCCAGCACAGATGAGCCGTGACCTAAAACCTAAAAGGTGGCCACACTTTATGGAGAAGAAGTTCATTCGTCCAAACCAGACCTACAAGTCAAGGACAATCCTTGGCCAGTTGTATGATCAAATACAGCTAGTCGACTTCAAACCATATTGGAAAACTGATCTTCAGAGTCAGACTGGCTTGGGGAAGTTGGCAATAAAACCATTCGAATCTCGTATCACTGATGGATATGATTTTAACGAATGTATTCTTAGTAGAGCCGCTGAAATTAAGGTATCCTACGACGAGGATATTAAACGGCTAATGGCTAAGCACGGCATTCAAACAGAAGTTGAAGCTTGGTCAGTATTTGTGCTTAGCCACAATCATGAGAGCCGAGACTATAAGTTCGCCGAAGAATATGGTAGAACTATCGCAGCATTTAAATCAAAGTATAGAGAGATCTGTACAAAAGCTGCCGAAGTAATGACTGTCGACCTTTTGGATTTCGTGGCAGCAATGTACATAGCGACAGCCCGAGAGACAGAGGCTGCTCTAGAAGAGTGCTTCAAAATCAAAATTGTTGGTGGCAAAAGTGTTCCACTTCGGTCAATGGATTTTGAGCACATGCCGTTCATGTCCTTCCCATGGCTATTTCCCCACCAGCTTGGAAAAATTGCCATGGAAGGCAGGCAGAAAACGAAACAAGTCAGTTGCTCATCTGACGAAGTTTTCTCCCTCCTTGAACAGCCTTCAGTTGAGGCTCAGAACAAGGTCAGCCATGACGAGAGGGCGGAAGCGCGTCAAGAGAAGCATAGCCTGCATCCTAAGGATGAAACACATCATGAGAAGATCGAAGAACAGCATGAGGAGATTGATACCATGATAGACCTGGAGAGGCTTCAAAAAAGCGAATTGAACACGGGTCAATGGGGGAACGTTGTAGGTATGAAGCCGGCCAAGAAACTCTCAGCGTATGAGAAACTCCTACGCCTGGGCTGAGGAGAAGCGAGTTATGACGTTGAGCCTGAGAGTACACAAAAGTATGATCGGTGTTCCTGTACTTTGATTTCAAGCTGATGGTTTCGCCGATCGAGAATCATCTTCGACCATGACATAATGCACAAAAAAACTAGAAAGAATCAACAAAATCCCCTAAAATAAGGGTGCTAAGTCTGAGGTGCACATTGCAAGCGCGAAAAATGAATTCTCATGTTGATCGCAGTATCGTGAAACGCTAGCTTATCGATAGCCCGCTATCTAACCAAGTTCGCATGCTTCAGCTTTAGTATTTTTTGAGTGCTACCACAACTCGCAATGCCTCCTTCCGCCCGCATACCTCCTCTACTCCAGCCTTACATACAACTCCCTCGCCACGACTCGTTACTCCTTCTTACAAGTACACTTGGAGCTAGCGCGAATTGGCTGCTAATTCGGTTCCTCTGTGATGCGCTAAGCAATGACGTACAAGACGGAGAAGAACATGGCCATAACGTGGTGCTTGTATCGTGGATGAGAGAATACGAGTTCTGGAAGTACGAGGCAAGGAAAGGTTCTGGTTTAGATTTAGAGAAGCTGGGAAGAGATGGGAAGTTTGCGTTCGTGGACGGGTTGAGTGAGCTATGCCTGGACACCAAGAATGCGCAAATAGGTGGGCACACCGCTGCTGTAGGCGTGGCACGAGGGTTGCCAGCACAAAGAGGGCCTTCGGCGTTACCGTCAGCTCGAATTGTACCGGCAAGAACCCCGGCGCATATCTCAAACACAAGTCAAGATCAACGAGGCCGCTACACATTGAAGTCGCTCGATATTGCGCACCTCAAATCGACAGTCTCCAGCGCCGTATCATCGCTGATCTTCCCGTCAACTTCCACAAGCAGACGCAAAACACTCATTATACTTGACAACCCTGACCTCCTCCTTGCGCTCAACTCCACAATTAGTCTACCTGCTCTGATATCGCTTATCTCGACCTTCCACACGCTTCCCAACGTATCCCATGTCCTCTCGCATATGCAGTCAGACAACCCACTTCTCAGTCTTAGTAGCCCGCCCCAGCCGCTTGAAATCGCACATCACAATCTTTTGGTGAAGTTAGCACATATGAGCGAGTGCATAATTGGGGTAAGAGTTCTGGATACAGGCGTTGCGAGGGATGTAAGCGGCGTAATAAGAGTCACTAAACAAGTTTCAGGTTGGACCGGGTTAGGCCTTGAGAACCAAGAGATGGGGACTAGGGATGGCGAGAAAGGTGGCCGAGGGAGAGAGTTCTTGTATCAGGTGAAGGGCGACGGGAGTGTGAAGGTGTTTGAGCGCGGGGCGGGCGGGGATAGCTGATTCTATGATGAACCAATGCACACAAACTGATCGGTGGCGATTTCTCGGCATCAAGCCTGCTTAGTCTAATACCAGACAAAATATCGACATTGATATGGACAATACAGGGTATAAGCGATCGATAACGAGAAGATAGTATGACACAAGGAAATGCCAAACAACAGAATGAAACAATAGAAACCCATTAGCACCATGCTGTCAAGCCAATATCAAAGAGATTCTCAAATTCGCCCCAGATCTAGACACTCTGAGGCTACACCTCTGCGTGCCCAAACTTCCACCACTTACCCTTCTCAACGCCATCTTCACCCATGATACCCTCCGTGCTTCTCCCGCTCCTCGCACTCCCGCTCCTCGCACTCCCGCTCACCCTATCTACTCTGCGCACCTGTCCTTCAACACTCTCGATAGCACTTGCAGCCCCACCCCTATTTCTCCACTGACTTGCTTGCAATTCATACACATCATCCTTCTCCCCAGCCAATGTTTCGAGGCGCGCTTGCTTGCTCTCAGGAACCAACAAGCTAGTCAGCATGCCCAAAAACATGAACAGCGCGAAGATCCGCATGACCCCGTGTATCCAGGGCGTAGGGTTGTCGTGGGTCGCGCCCCTTTTGATCATGGGAGCGAAAAATATTTGCGCAAAGACGGCGCCCAGCTTACCCATTCCTGCGCTGAATCCATGGCCTGTAGAGCGTACATGCGTAGGGAAGATTTCTGCGGGCGTGATGAAGGTTGTAGCGTTAGGGCCGAAGTTGAAGAAGAACTGCGCTAGCACATATAGTGCTAGCAAGTGCGTTTTCGTCAGGCTTCTCCAGGCAAAACCGAGGACACAGAAGATGATGGTGAGAACGGCAAAGCCGCCAATTTGAATGGGCTTGCGGCCGATTTTGTCGACCGTCAGGACTGTGAGCCAGTAGCCGGGGAGAGCGCCGGCGCATATGAGGACGATTTGCCCAGTGGCTGTGTTGCGAAGAAAATCATAGAGATTACCACGCCTGTCAAAACCCATTGTCGATAAGAGAGATGGAGAGGAAAATCCAAGCCCATAAAATGCGAGATCTAGGAAGCTAGTTGGTGGTCAGTATTTGTGTTGGTACGTTTTGAGGATCTGTTGTAGGTACTTACAACCAACTCATTGAAGTCCCAAAAAGTCGAATCGCTTGGCGTTTCCTTGAGTAGAACCGCAGGACTTCCATTATTGACGGCTGTGGAGTCCTATATTTGGTCATATCAATCTGGGTTGCTGGGTTGACCACATTTCCCTGCTTGCCATATCGGTACTTGCGCGCATCCACTGAAGCTTTCTCGATATCATACAAAACATCGAAGGTGTATCGCGGGGTTTCCGGGATTGTCAATCGGTAGTATAAGGCAAACCATCCCGGAATGCCTCCAAAAGCGATAATGATTCTCCACATCTTGTCTGCTGTTAAAGCACACTGACCACTGCACTGTGCAACCGACAAAACTGGCATCAGATGATCCTTGTATGCAACTACTACGATCAGCGTTACAAGAGATGCGGCTAGTTGTCCTAGGCCTTGCATGGCGAAGACAGCAGCGATAATACCGCCACGATATTTCGTGCTAGAAAATTCCGCTGTGATGACGGCGCTAAGAGGATCTAAGATAATGGTCAGCAAGGCTCTAAGGTAGAAGCTTTGAGACTATCTTTGCAAGCCTAATCAAAGATCGTGGACTGAGTGGGCAAGGTCTTTCAATATCTCCTACATCAGGTCTGCTCGATCTCTTGGGGTGGTACTCACAATCGCCTCCAACACCAACCCCCATTATTACTCGATAGAAGATGAGTACGCCAACGACAGAAAGAGTAGTTGATTCTCCACAAAGCGATTGGGCGAGGGTGGTCGAGATGATGATCATAAGTTCAACTCCATACATCTTCTTGCGTCCAAGATAGTCTCCTAGGTAGCCAAAAATGCATTGCCCAAAGATGGCACCGGCAGAAGTGGCAACTTTGATAGAAGTATCAGCCTTGTGTGGCATAACTCCGTGATACTTATCATCTTGCCAGTACACTATGCCTAGGAGGATGACTGCAAGATTGATAGCGAACAGCTACGTAGGCCATCAGCCTTGCCTTAGTCTAGCTGGTCGGTTTGAACATACGCTGTAGGCATCCGTGAAGAACCCAATACCCGTAACTACAGCCAGACGAACATGATACCAGCCGAATGGAGCCTTATCGACCTCCGCGAGGGCCATGCGCCGTCGCTCATTCGGGTCTGCTATATGGGTCTTTGCATGTTAGTGGGTTTAGTGCCAACCTCACGGTATGACGTACATAGACACCCGGTACGTTGCGATATGCCGCATTTCCAACGCGTCCAAACGTTGTCATTAGGTCGGGGATTTTGCTCTTCCTACAAAATGCTTTAAATTACAAAAGTCCTGTCTGAAGAGGAACGGCAAAACCGAAGCCTAGGTTAGGCTGAAAGCGCTGAGTGTAAGTGATGACAGGATGATCAGTGGGGCAGGCCTCAGATCAGACATGCACAGTAGATGGAATATATGGTCCGCAAAACGCAGTCGCGCAGCACGCTTTACTTTTGCCTACTTGGCTTGGATTCCAAACCAACGCCACGGCAAAGCACGGGTCCCAGGTGCTATAGAACTTAGCTGCAATTGGCGAAGAACCCTGATGCATCCCGACAAGACTTTACAAGCCTTTGACGGTGAGAAAATATGGCTTAGCACGGACGCCATGCGAAACGTGAGCGCATACAGCCTTCTGATTGGCCCACTATTATCGTTCTTCACGACTACTTCAACACACGCAGGAGGCTCTCGTTGGCTGGAAGACTGATCGGATGCTCCAAAAGTGCCTGAAATGATCATGCCACACTGTCGGGTCTGGTTGCCATGGACCATTCTCTTGGGATGCTCCGAATCGCTTTATATGGGGTAGCGAAGCTGCCAAATTATACGTGGGATGTCAAACATGGTTGAATAACAATTATGCGTGGGGGTTCCGTGCAAGCTTGAAGCGTGAGATCCACGCGTTCTTCGGTGTCCGGCCGGCCGGCATGTGGTAATGTGATAGCAAGGCTAACGGTGGCTTATTGAAACCTGTGTTGGCGTTCATGATAACAAGGAGTCAACCTCAAATAATCTCTCTTTTGATCATGTAAATGGCATCGGTGGTACCAGTCATTCGACATTAGTCTGCGAAAAGTCTGGAAAGAGACACCATAGAGTCATCAGCGAGGAACTATCGTATCTCTTGTTGATCATACGGAGGGAAGTCAAGAATTCGAACAGGGGGGTTTCAGCTAAAAAAATAAAATAAGCAATGATGGCTGCCAGCGTTTCTCATGCTACGTAGCATGTGCGATTAGTTGGATGAAGCCCGGCGTCTAGAGAGCATGGCCTTCACTGCTCAGCAGATCTAGCGACTTCCGCAGTCGTCGTGGACCGGTCTGCCTCTGACAAAGCGTTTATGTTGGGATGCTAGAGCTGGTATATGCCCCCATGGATCTACACCACTGATGGCATTGATATTTGGCAGTAGCGGTATGGTGAAGATACGAGCATGGAAACGGCATGTCCTGGTTGCAACAGATGACCAGGCGAACTGACTTTTCTTTGAAAGTGATTTCATAACATGACACAGTAGAGCGGCATGGGCTCGAAAACACCCATGGCGCAATTCATTTGATGCACTGAAAAGTCAGGCGAACAGCCGCAAAATGATACATGAGATGGATCGTCACACACAGGAGGGTCTGGTTGGCTAGTGTGACGGTCATGTGCGCCATGCCAATTTTGTCCTAGATGTGACGCACTGACCACCCACGAAGCGAGAGAGGAATATTGGGACCACACAATCTCGACTCAATAACCACCAACGTCACTAACCACAACAGCGTCACCAGGTACGCACTTTGACAAGAGTCTTAGACTCACAATTGATTACTAACAGCTTTGGTGTGCAGTTCCTAGCTCAAGATGAGTACGCCGCGCCCTGGACCGCATCCTGAAAGCGAAAATCGAAACTGACTGCGACACAGCGAAGGGAACTTCCAGCTTCGGAAAGCGCCACAACAAGACGCACACACTCTGCAGGCGTTGCGGTACGTGAACTCTCCGGGGAAGACTACGCCGAAGATGTTGAAGGGCAAAGATGGGGTGCCGGAAAACAAGCAAGAGTATGGACTGACCGGGCATGATTAGGTCGTCGCTCCCTCCACATCCAGAAGCACACCTGCTCCTCATGCGGCTATCCCGCTGCTAAGACCCGCAAGTGTATGTTCACCCACAGCACAAGTTTCATTTAATGCAGGACAGGGATTAACACATGGCAGTCAACTGGGGCGAGAAGGCCAAGCGAAGGAAGACCACCGGTACCGGTCGCATGCGATACCTCAAGACCGTCAATCGCAAGTTCAGCAACGGATTCCGCACTGGTACACCCGCGGGCGCTAAGGGCCCCTCTTCCTCAAAGGAATAAGCGCAAGTGACGAAGGAAGACGTGCAGTGGCAGGATGAAAGCCATATGATAGGTGCATGATCGGAGCAGGTTTCTATAGGCAAATGGTATTGCTCGGCATGGGGCGTTTTGTCATCCCTCTCCCGGTTGCTTTCCATCCACATGACAAATGAGGATGGCGTTCACCGTTTGAGCTCGAGCTCTGGAGGCATAAATACGGAAAATCTCATCATGTTCTCTCACAAATGAAAGAATAAAATTCAAACCCATGCACCTAGATTACTGAACTAACCATACGCGCCACTTGAGCAGTGTAATTAATGTGCCCCAGTGTTTTACACACACCAATTCTCAAGGCCACTCGCCCCCTAAAATCGGTATATTCTAGGTCGCATTATAAGTAGTCTTCGCGCCCGTTAAAGGGTGTGGCTCAACATCACGACCCCTGGATATTACTATTGCTATACCTGAGGAGCCAAGGCACTGTATAACCTAGCAAGTCAAGGACAACACCTAATCAACTACATTAAAGGCAAGGTAGACATCTCTTGAGTCTCCCGTAACTAATGATAAGAAGATATTAAAGATTACATTATCTCTGCTATATACATACAAAGGAAATTAAGCCATGAAGACTGTATGGGTATCAAGTACTCCTTTCTCCTCAACTTAGTCCTCGCTATGAGGTTAAAATAAAGGACATTAGTTTTGGTCCTCTTCATCCCCAACTCTCCTGGGTACAAGTATACTTCTCAAGATACATGTTTTACCATTATCAGGGCAGATCTTCTCTCGATTCAACTGCTTGTCCGCCGGACCTGTAGGCCCAGAACTAAACTTCGCCTGCCCAAACAACTTGACCTGTCTCCTGTCACTCGTAGGGTACTCCTGGTCGCCCCAACGGCCCCCGAAATAAAGCCAATTGGTAGGCGTATTGGCACCTCCATCATACGGTGTAAAACTATTTGCGCCAGCATCAAAGCGATAGAAGTATGTCGATAGCAATGGATCCCAGTAGATACCATGGTTAGTGTAATCTTCTAGTACGCCACCGGGCAGGTTCAGGTTAGGGATGGTATGGTCGTGTGTGCCGCCCATGGCATAGTTTGCGTGCGAGCCTTTGGCTGAGTACGCGATCGGTCGGCCATCTTGTGTTTTTTCGACAGTGTTGTAGCGGAAGGCTTGGCCGTTGGCGTGTTGAGAATACCATATGGCTTGGGGCTCTCCGTTCTGGAAACGCACCATGGTGTGTTCCCAGTCGCCTACGTGATTGCCTTTGTCATGTTAGCAGTGTGATTAGGTAGATATACGATTGGAGATTGTACCAAAGTTCAACTTGCTCCAGCCAAGCACTTCTCCGCCATAGTTATAGGCGTAAAAGTACATGTAAAACGCATCTACATTGCCATTGCCTTTGTCGTTCACAATGACTGCAGCAGTGATTGCGCCATTGGTCTTGCCACTCCCATCTGGCCGCGTGCCTTTAATCCATTCTGGATTTTTAGTCACATCGTCGTTGGACGTCAGGAACACATCGTTGCCAAGTTGATTGACGTTGTCTTGGGTGAGTGGTTTTGATGGACCAGATACTTCATTGAAGTTCACTCGTGGGGTAGTGTTATCAAGGAATGATTTGATATCTGTGGGAAGATATTGGTCGTCGGAGTGGAGATAAACGACCGGTGCTGGGTTTAGTCAGTTCTGATCGGACCGTTTCATGAGATGTTCCGATGGGCTGGAGAGTGGTTCGTCCCAGGACGCGCTGATCCCCCATCCTGGACCAGCGATCAAAGAAAAGTGCAGGGAAATGCCTACCGTATCTAAGTACATAGTCTGGAACGCCTTCTGGTGCTTGTCTCTCTTGAAGTTTGGTTGGTGCACATCTCACCACAGACACAGCGAGAGTCGCAGCAAAAAATAGATATCTAAAAACCATTGTATTACCCGAAGAATGTAACGATAAAGAACGTCGATGCCCAGATTGATTCCCCTACATAGCTACTGTAGGACACCCCAGGCTCTTATAGACAGCCGACATCTCTTTTCTATTAACCACGCGCACCTTGCTGTGCATAGTAAAGCGTTTGCAACAGCCTATGACCTCCCCTTACCCCTGTTGCGCATCCCACGGCGATGAACATGTGCTCACTGCTATTCGTCCTCGTCCGGGGTGCGTATATTGCAATTCAGCCACATGCTATTGACCAGCGGTCCCCTTCGCGTGCGCATATCATGCCGTCGAGATTAGGAAGGCGAAGAAGACTATCTAAGTAGAATTGGCTGGGTTTTGTTGGTTGTCAGTGGCTCTCGAGGCTGGGACCCTGGCGCTAGCCGGTTGTGGCGGGAGCTGTCGCAGGGATGTTCTCCCTCCTTACTGGACACACGTTGATTAACATGCGGCACGCTGAGAAAAAGGGTCTTCGTGGAGTCGCCGTTATTGGCGAAACTATGTGAAAATTTGGTCTGCTCGATACAAGCACTATAGGAGGTGCTGGACAATAATTGCTGGTCTGGCCTGAGAGGGCCAACCCGTGCTACCTAGACCATTCACCGCCTAGTGCCAATGTTGCGAGTAGGCCACACCAGCACAACAGTGGGAGAACTAGATAAGATTCGAGGTATGCTGAGGCAGCATGCCGTAAAATCAATTGCCTCGGCGAGTCTCCCGTGTCTTCGGGTCGAGGGCGTCTTCCCTTCATGACGCCAAGAGCTCAAATGTCATTGTTGGAAAAACAAAATTTGCCTAGACTTCCATGAATGTTCACGGGTGATATTGAAGATCTAGAATTTGACCTAAGCTTTTTATGCATAAGTTGTGTCGCGTCTATTTCTAAATGATAGCTGTGTCAGGGCCCTATATGCTTCATTACCATCATTTGACGTGTCCAGCTAACTTCAGTAACAGCATCCCCATCTTTTTTTTTACCGCTCCTTTTGGTAACCAACCGTTTAAGGTTCTCCTCGCGCTAATAGACAAAAACTGACTAGATATAGGCTCTTGAATGACGACATCGAAGGAATAGTACAACACCGCAAGCTATCCCACCATGAACGAACGGTTTTATACATCGAGCCAAAGAGCATATCTTATATCCTTTCTAAATAAAACTTTAAACGAATAAGGAACATATATAGACAGTAATTGCAATGATGGGAATACACTAAGCAAATACTTCTGGCATGAAGACGAATGCAATAAGTACATCAAAATGCGGGCCCTAAATATAGATATTTTCTTACACCACAAAAACGGCCGTCGTATGTGCCGTCCTTCGTTTTATGGAAAAGATCCTCGCATAGTTTGCATGAAACTTTCGAGCCCGTCGACGTTAGTGAACAAGTTCTTGAGCAATGTTAGTTTTCTTGCCCCACTCCAAACTCAGTGTCTTACTGTTCATTGCACTTTCCAATTGCTTATAAGACTGCATATCATCTCTTTAGTCGTGCCAACAATCGAAAGGAAGAAAAAGTTGGAGCCGAGGCTTCCAGTCATGATATATTTTTTTTAAAAATCGGAATCCGGCGCACTAGCACCCAACCGGAGATCATACTCGACCTGAGGCCTGTAGTCAGTTCAGCCTATCAGAACTTGTGCCCCCTCCACCGTACTGCTGCAGTCAGCACGGCCACCCGATGCCCATCTACACCATGTGGAGTCGCGATGGGGGGTTGTAAATTTTCTGAGTTATATAGGTAGGTTAAGAGTAGGTGTGTAATTTTTTACCTTTGGTGTTGGTTTTTTGCGGGGTACGCTTCCACTTGTGATGGTTCGTGTGTTAGTGCCTGACCAGAGGAAACTAACGTCATGTTCTTCCGCCTTCTAATCTTCTATCAAAGGTGCGAATAACATGTGGTCCCGCTCGGAGCTCGAATATGTGGCCGTTATTGGAAGTCATACGCGGCGACCATCTTGTCCATTCGGTATGAACAAGGTGATCAATAGGAATAACAGCCCGTTCAGTGGCAACCTGCGGAAGCATGCTGTGGGGAGGTGTAATTAGGAAGAGCTGAGATGAACGATAGAGAGGAGATAATTGTAATTTTATATTTGCTCAAGCTGCGCTAGGAATTGGAATGTCCCTGAAGTCACATTTGACAGTAGGTGTAAAGGGAATTCGTGAGGCTGCATACCAGGGAACGGCCTTGCCTGGACCTGCACTTGCCAAATTCCGATTGGCATTGTCGTAATCGCCCTTTCCGGGACAGGGATCGAAAAGACAATACTTGGAAATATCACCCTTCTACTATGCACATAGCAACATATATCAATGCACCACGATCTGCAGTGTCTTAGTAGGTCCCCATAGGGCTAGTACTGAGATACTAGTCGATGAAACTTGAGTACCGCCTCTCAGATTTTAGACAATATGCTTGATGATGTCAACAAATCTATGAAACTCTACTGCCAAATACTAGCGAGGCTAGAATCAACAATCGACTGGTTTGTTGAGAGGAGCTTTACACTGCATGGTGCTTCCGGGAAAAACAGATTGAGGTACGGAAAGCATGCCATATGATACCCGCGCAAGTCTTCCATTTTCATGGTATACCTATGGTGTGATCATACAGCGAGTGTGAAGTAGCAACGCCGTATGTAGTGCTAGTAGGATATCTAGAAACCGAGACACAAGGCAGAGCCACCCAACCTACGAACGCCTTGCCGCCCATATATTGATATGAACAATTGTAATCACTTTACCACTCAAGGCCTACCCACACCAAAGTGTTATCATGACTCACGAAAACTTGGCGAGCCGACACCGCCTCAACGCCCACTCTGGCTTGAATCTTCGTTACTATTTCTATTGGCCCCACTATGGACTCTACACAACCAGATGCAAATCAATAACGCGGCACCACCGACATCGTCATCATCATCCCAATTGCTCCATACCAATGCGGCAAATATGGTCAGCACAACTCCCATGTGGTATTGGATACGCCACGATTTCGACAGACAAGGCAGCCTTTGCATTGTCATTGGCTAGGCGCCTTCGCCCTACCGAGCCTCCACTTGTCTTGCCCGAACTATTACGATGCGCGGCGAAGCAAGTGTCTCACGAACGCCTTGACGCGCAGAAAAGCCGGGACAGAAGCAGGAACATGCAGGCTCCCGCGGCCGTGCTAACCATGTTGACGAAAAGGCTGGGGCAGCCAGGGGACGCTCTATAGGAACATTCACCCATCGGTTCGCAGTGGGGCCGAAACAGGCCAATGACGTCGCAGGCGGCCCGATAGCGATAAGGAAGCCAACTCATGGCAGCTGACATGGACCATTCTGCCTTTTGCCTGCAGCTAGCAAGTCCCATCACGCATCGTTGAACAGCGCCCAGGATCGTCCCGCACCGTCTTCCCGCTGCTGCTCTGTAGGTGCCACGTAGCAAGACGCAGGTACACCCAGAAACCCGCACATAAAGAGGACAAGCCGCCAAAAACAAAGGCCATGTCCTCATATATCAACGTCGCTCCCGCCCTGCGCGACCGGCCCAGCGCCCTACATGTTCATTTCACGACATCCGACGGCTGCAGCGCGCCAGACGATGAGTCGATCAGCTGGAGCAAGAGGGGTCATGTGGCCCTGTAAGCCACCCCACTGCAGCTTGCGAATCAGTCACTTTCTCGCACACCATCACGCAGGCCCACTCTTGATTGGAGCGCACTCGACCGATACAAGGTATTCTGAATGAGGCCCATTCTTGATTTAGCTTTTCCAGACCGTGCTGTTGCATCGTCTTTGGGGGGTTCGGCTGAGACGCCGCAACTTTGCTTGCTCCCTTCCTACTACGCTTGAATCGTCCTTTGTCTTCACATGAGATCATAATGCCCACGCCTCTTTCTTTACTGCCCCAAGTCCACTCCCAAGTCTCCCTTGCCGAAAAAGCCGCCGCTTCTTGTTGGAGTCATTTGCTTGCCTTGCTTTTCCTTAAGTAGCACCTTGCATCCCCCGTTGCCGAGATATTCGCACCACTACGCTATTCCGAACTTCGGCCTCTGCATGCCGAACAGCAACCCCAACTTCTAACCCATACGCTGGTCGCAAACCTTGGGCGCATAGCGATCCAAGACTTGATTCTTGGTCGCTATGTGCTGGTGTTTCAGCTTTGGTTTATCGAGTAGCAAAAAGCGGCAAACCTCGTCGTCGAGCGAGAAGAAGAGGAGGAAGGCCCCTGAAGGACCACTCCATGACAGAGGCAAGGCGGTTGTCGCAGAAGTCTCAGAGAAGCGCAGGTCAAGTGATACTCAGAGAAAGAGAAGGTCTGGGGACAGTACGGGCCCGCGCTCACCGCGCCGCAACAAGGAGGAACCACACCCACGATCGCAGCATCACTATGATATCGCAACCCAAAGTTACGGGACATACAGACCGGCTCTAAATGTTCAAGTGCCTGACATGTGGCGTCGATCAGTGGGTCCTGATAGCACCAATTCCTCACAAGAGGCACTACTCAATCCACGTCCACACCGAAGTCAACATCAGCGCCAGCGACACCCAAAGCGCACATCGCAGACGACTCTTCGCGGTCGTGGAGCAAAGCGTGATCCCCCAAGACACTCGAAATCAAAAAAGAATATCCGTCCGGAGCCTTCCAGGGGATGGTCATTCTTCGCACCCTCACCACCCAAGACTCCGAGACGCGACCACCACAATTATGATACCTTGGACTCTTCTCCCCGTAGTCGCCACTCCTCACGACAACACCGCTCCCCTCAATCGCACTCTGAATCAACGAGATCTGAAAATCGCCATAGGAGTTCACGTCAGCATGGGCGCGAAGCTCCCAGCTCGCGCCAAGCGCGCTCGCGGACGCCGAACACCACTGCTCGTCGCGTGCCGGACCGCCGTTTTGCTGTCCTCGCCGCAACAAACCAGGCTCTCGAGACAGTGCGAAGAGAAGCGTTCGCACAACCATCGCCACCACCACGGCGCGAACGACTGCGGCGTTATGAAGGCGTGACTATCCCAGCCAATCAGATCCCGTTCTCTTGGGATTGCGTAAGCAGTTCACAGACCTCAGCTGGCCAGGTCACTTCGGCTGGTGAACACAGTAGCCGACATAGGCGTTCGCGACGCTGATGGGTAAGACTGGTTGCCGGACTATTTTATTCCAAGCTCAGATCAGGCGACCAATGCGGGCGTAACCGCCCAAAACAGAACAGTAGGGCTGACGATAGCATTTCCTAGTATTGCGCATGTGGAACTTTTTTCTTTTTCCCTGTTACATTTGCTCTCGTTTACAAGATACCCCCGCATTATCAACAGTTCAAGCATTCGGTTGAAGCTTTGGCTTCGGCTTCATTCGCACAGGATACCCCACGCATACCTTTTTCATTCGCATACTATCTGTACTAGAGTCTTTCTGGCGTTTATAGATACATACTTCCCTGGCTAGCTAATTCATCCCCTAACCCATCATCTAATCTCGTACACCTTGGCAATCTCATGACTGGCATGATGCATGTCGGCATTGTCCACCGCACTATTATGACGCTTACGAGGCATTCCTCCACCCACCGGCATAGTGGCTTTACATCGTGACCCTATATTAGCCAGAACAGGCATGGTAAACTGCCTGATGTGGCAGTTTACCAATTCCTGTTGATTGCTGGGGCACGGTAATCCGTGACCAATAGGGAACGGGCTGGGGGTGAGGAACGGATGTGGTTAGCAAAGATAGAGGCGTAGTACCACAGATGCACCTCAGGGCATGGTAGGGTCTTTCTATTACTTGTTTCGAACGGTATAATGGTTTTCCTGGTCGTATATGATTAGGTCGTATTCGCGCACTGTTCTTGCGTTCATGCAGGTGGAGGGAAGACTTGTCCTTGGTCTTGGTGGTAGAATTGGTGCAATTGTACATAAAAAATCAGGATAACGGCTTTACTGCCTGCAAAGGCTGGTGGTAGTGATATTCTTACCTTATCAGACGCCATTATTATTCTGGGCTCATGAGGCTCTCGTTCGTCAAACTACGCCTCAATCTGTTACATCCATTGAAAGAGCCGTTTGACGAGACGATTCAGGGCTCCTAGGGCTCCTTCCTTTTAGAGAGCAATCGACACACTCTATACATTCTCTATACATTCTTTTAAAGCTTCCAATACGATACTATGTCCCTGGGCTTTCTGAGACATGGTATGCGCACACACCGCGTCGAGTCATGGCGGCGATAGGCATATATCCTACAAATTTAATCATCTATAGATCAACATCACAGCCTTCTATTAGACCGTGACTGATTAGGGAACCTGCTGGTTCTTTGTGTAACTTCGTACTCGTATTGAAAGCTCCTGAATGAGTAGAACCGAGATCGCTGGGCTCGGAGTCGAACGCGTGAATCGAGATCTGAGAGGGGCTTTGGCTTTGGCTTTCTTTACGGTATTATGGGCGTCGAGCTATGCAGCCTGCGCTTGGCGGGCTTTCGTCTTATTAGACTACAAGAAGCGCGTTAGCAGAGCACACAGATAGTAAATTGAAGCATGGAAGGAACCTGGCAAAGCTGAACTGAGCTGCAATTTACTTACTTGACGGCCCGTCACGAGTGTTTAGTGTAGAGATCTCAATTGGAGCTATGTCGACCGATTACTTTGGTTTTCGCCATAAAAATTTCGGATATAGAGAGTCTGAGAAGACCTACAAGTACATTGTCGAACTCACCACTAAAGCCGAAGACCCCAACATTCAGCAACCCGCCGCCGACATACCTAACGAACCCCATAAGGAAGCTTAGGTCGCCTAGGATAACCTGGAAAATAATGAATTGGGGGGGTGAATACATGAAAAAAAGGGATCTTAAAGCGAGAAGTAACGCGAAAGTGAACAGAATGCACAAGGCACAAAGACAGTCAATGAAAAGGGAGCCTTGGGTGTTGATCCCAACAACGCTATCGCCACCAAGTGGATAAGAAGGCAGCGCGAACACTCTAGGGATCTGAAATGGTCAGATAAGGGCACGCGCATGAGCGCAATATCAGAACAAGAGCGAAGGGAGCGTGAACATGAAGCACCAACCGAAGACAATGAATAGAAGTGGTCATTCAATCATACGTAGTCCTAATCTAAACTTACTATGATCATTAATTATATATTTGGCATCACGAGAGATCTCAGCACAACGTCGCTGGGCGACACTTGCCTGTTGCTCAACAGATTGTCCCTGCGGTTTGAAGTATCTGGAATACCTGAACAAATCTTACACGCTGGCTGCAACAGTGTATTATACTCTATTGGGCAGGAGCATCTTAGCATATCTTGGTGACTACAACATATTTTACTTGTGTGAGTGAACAATTTGCATGGATTGAGTGACCTTTCGCAGCATTACAAAGGTACAGGAGGTAGGTAATTTTTTATTAGAGTTATGCCAATTTGCTTGAAGAGATGAAGAGAGTTTAGTTTTGATTCGAACCGCTACTACCGAAATATGCCTTGCTATTTGTAGTCTTTTCTGAACCTTATCTACGGGTGGCAACACGCCTTGGGCGGGTCATGTCACGCACGCCATTGCCGGACATAGCTCACTTGATCCACATCTCCTTACATTTATTCACATCCCAGGCCTCCCCATTCATAATGCCATGGACATAGCTCTCTCCAACCAACACCCAGTATCCCTCTTCAACCCTCCTCATAACAAGCGGCAAGCGTCCACCTTTACAAACCACAATCCAGTCGCCCTCTTCCGTAAGCCTAGGCGCAAGCGCAAGATACCCCTGCTGCGTACGAACCATGCGCCTGTAATTTGGCAGGCGGCTTTCGGGCGGAAACCCGATGCGCTGAATCTTCGTAGGCGTGAGCCCAAGTATGCGCCACGCACTCTGGAAAAGGCGATAGAAAAAGCGGTTATACCACGTATCTTGGGACGAGCGTGGAAACCAGCGAAGCGTGAGACGCACAAAGACGCGCAACGATCGAAGCAGAACGTAGTACTTGTAGCGAGGGTCGTGGCGCGCTGATACTAGATTGGGAGGCACGCGGCCTGCGCAGAGAGTGTTCCAATATGCATCGCGTGGTTGTTCGCCAGTGGGGTAGGGCTCGCGGGAACGGACACATGCTATCGATTCCCAGTCTTTGAGCTGCTCAAGTATATCATGGCATTGAACAAAGAGCTCAAACATGTGCGAGACGTGTCGGAGGTAGCGTGTCCGGGACACGATGCCCACGGCTTTGATTTGATCTACTAATATGCCTTGCAGCCCAAGCAGCTTGTTGTCTGGGCTTAGAATTGGCGTGGAGTTGGTTGATCCAGAAGCGTTGAACTTTGGGGCACTAATGGCAATGTACGCAGACCGTTCGCCATGATCTACAGACACAGAGGTGTCTAGAGGCACGACGTGGTCTGATACGCCCCAATCTGTTACCCATGAGGGCAGGGCTGACTCTGATGACTTTTCGTGGAGACCGGCAGCTTTTAACGCACTGAGATCGTTTCGTTTCAGTAGCGCTGCGCTTACGGCACTGAATAAGGCTTGGGAGCTTTGGTAGTAGTCCGGTTCAATGCTCATAGCACGCACATCATCCTGATCTGCAAGTGATAGGAGCCCGAAGACTTTATCTCTCGAGTCTGTTGCCAGAAATGATCGGTGTTGAAGGAGGACGTGGTGCAGGGTAGGCATTTGCTTTTCCTGGAAGTTGGCACGGGTACGTATGAGACTGAAGGCCTGGAATGTTGCACTCCCTCCGTATGCGACGAAGAAACCAAGATCAACAGCATACTGAATAGCTTGCTTGAGATGGTCCCAAGTGAAAGTGTCACCTCCACATACGAAAACGATGTCTCGCGTTACTGAGGCCTCCTGCACAATCCATGCACGTTGCCACCAAGGACGCTTAAGTAGCGAAGCGAAGGCACTCCAAGCTGGATCGTATAAGGGCGGAAGGGCTGAAGCCACATGCGGGCCCCGGCTATTCGAGTTCTGGTTCTGCGACACCTTCGCCAGCTGATGTATCAATTCAATAGCACATGAGCTATCTTGACCTTGAGCCCCTAGCCAGACAATTGTTCGCTTGCTAAGCTGAAATATATCCTGCATCATTCTAACTTGTAGCCCACGCTCGGTGGTGTTTGCTTGATTGATGCATATGGCGTCAATCCACAGCGTTCGAGCTGCCTCAAGGCGCCGAAGATGTTGCAAAGCACCAAGCAAGTTTCGTGTCACTGTTATCGCGTGGCTACCACATTGCAGTACTTCTTCGTTGCGCCCCAATCCCCAACAGTATGACAAGGACTCATAGTTAAGACCTTCAATGAGCGTAACGTTGCGCAACGAGCATTGGACAGGGTCGCCGTGCTGTCCAGGAGAAAGGGTGAGCAAGCGAATATCACTTGGCCGAAGTGGCCCATAAATGTACGGGCGTGCTGTTGACACATGGCGTATTTGACGGCATGATGAAATGACTCTTCTTGGACCTGGTTGTCGTTTTGGTTGGTAAAGCTTGATATGTTTACGAATATTTGTCAATGGCTTATAGGAAGACCTCGAGGATTCGACATGTCTGGGGAAAGGAAGAATACAGCGCATTCGAAAAGAGGATAGAAGGGTAGAAGGTATCACGCGAATTTCATGGCTACAAAAATTCCATTTGACTTTTTTCTACACAATGGTGTACGTGGTTTGAAAATGAAAATATTGATGTCTGATGTTATGGAAGTCGAACTTTCCCCGCCACCCCGCCACTTGCCGGCATATTTATCGCCGAGGCTGTCAAAGATCCTGCCTACTCTCATATATCGACCAATATGCCCAACATCGTCCATCGTACTATCATAACTGTCTGTAAATACAAGTCCTCAAGGACTCATTAGACTTGCCATCTTTGGGTTAGAACATGATGCTTGATATACACCGCAATACAGTCTACTTAGCAAGTGGGGTGAGGGATGAAGAAAAGTTGAGTAAACTGGCGATGGATTGATCTACGGTTAAACTGCCTATATAGTACATATGCTAACCTTAAATGAAATGCTCACAGCTAAAAGATGACTACTTGACCGATTGTAATCAAGGCAACAGCCTGTAGATAGTCTCTCAACTGCACTGCATTACGTGTCATTCCTACAGGCTGGCAACCACTGCACACGTATTCACAGGCTAAGTAGGGTAGTAACTCCACTGCCTTTAAGCCCCCTATAAAACGTCGTCTTCTCATACCAAGGCACCAGCTTATCAATATCTTTGCACAATTGAACTTTCGATACGGGTCGTAAAAAACTCACGGCAATGTCTCAACAAAAGGCAGAATTCATCAAAGTCGACTGGGAGTCCCAGACGATGCCAGTGGAGCCAGAGAAGCGCATTGGAGAATCTGACATGCGTATCGAACCCTGCGTTGAATCTGATTGCACCAAAGTCGTGAGGCGCCCAAATGTACTCACGAAATCAGCGCCATTCAGATCTAATAAGTTCATAGGCAGAAGGGCTTTATACCTGCTTGTCTACCGCCTTTTGGGACCGCAAGGAGCCCCCATCTTTGCGCCCCGCAGATTCGATCCGCATTGAGCGCATGGCCAATCGTATCCGACCTACCTTTTCTACGCCTAATATCAAATGGATTAAAGCCGTCCTTGTGTCCTCTAACGAAACCATTGGAATCGCATGTTGGACCGTCCCCGGCGCCCCGATTCGTTGCCACTTCCAGCGCTCGGCGATCGACCTGTACGGCTGGAAGGAAAAGATGGGCTGGACCGACGCGGAAATCGATGAGATGTGGAGCCATGTCAGCGACGAGGCTTGGAACGGGACAATGGCTAAAGATGACGAAGCCAGGAGAGAGTTATTGGGTGATGAACCGCATTGGTATCTCGCTCCCTTGTTCACGTGGCCCGAGTATCAGGGCAGAGGTGTAGGGAAACGATTACTGCAATGGGCGATTGATCAGGCTGATGCGACCGACCCCGTTACACCCATGTATCTGGAGTCTGCGCCAACAGCGAGGGCCGTATATATGCATTGCGGCTTCGTACCACAGGGCGCCCACAATTTCCTGAGAAGGGGACCGGCAACCGTGACGGCGGAGGGGAAAGATCCGTCGGTAGTATAAGTAAAATGAGGGAAGAAAATCGATCAAACCAAGACTGCGCCTATTATGAAAGCGCTAGAATAAGGGGTGTCATAGAGTGGTACATATGCCGCTATTATCACGAAGATGCATCATTACACAGTTTATTGACAAGCAAAAGATTTCGTTCTGTATTTGTTATAACTACATCATATGCTTTGGAACATTTAGGTACACAACTTCTGTCCAGCGGGAATAGATGTTGTTGTCATGAAGAAATCATCCACCATGAAAATACCTTGATTAGCAGAAGCCGTAGTGCTATCAACTTGCAACGTTAGTGTATGGGTACCAGCTGCTCCTCCCAAGAGCGAATTTGATGGAGTAAGACTCGACCAGCTAGAGCTTGAAGGATTATTTATGCTTGCAATTGTTGTGCCATCAAGCTTCAGAGAAATAAGAAACGGAGTCGAGGCAGTCGGTGCTGAACGAAGCGATTTGACATATACTCCAATTTTGACCTTTACGCCGGCTGGGATGATCACATCTTGCTCAAGGGTCAAGCTGACTGTCTTCGTGTTGCTAGTACCCGAGAATACTTTGGTGCCCCCGTGCACATTAGCATTACCGGCAGAAAAAGAAAACACTTTAGTACTTCCAGTGTTCCACTGACTTGGCGGGGCGGTCAATTCCCATGGTAGACCGACGGGACCGGCATCTGATGATTCGAAGCCGGGATTTACAAGGAAGTCCTTTGGAATACAAGCCGGCGTAGGAGTAGGCGACGGGGTAGGCGTAGGCGTCGGTGTAAGCGTCGGTGTAAGCTTAACGGAGCTTGACGATGCTAACATTGAGGAACTCGAAGATACAAGCGTTATAAGTGTTGTTGGTGTCAAGGCAGACGAGCTTGAAGCTGGCAAAGAAGAACTAGGCGTAGCCGAGAGAGCACTTGGAGATGAAATGGAGTCTAGCGGTGGTGTCGCTTGAGCCTGGGACGAAGTACTCAAGCTAGGTGTACCAGAAGAAACACTAGAAGAGACAATAGAGCTCAACTGCGGCATTGACTGGGTCTCGGAAGATAGGCTAACACTTGGCGTGGCGGACAGATTCTCTGAAGGAGAGGTAGAACTTGCTTGAGGTGTCGATTCAGCCAGCGCGGAAGAGCTGGAGCCTGACGTGGCTGATGAGATGCTTGAAGTGGACGTAGAACTTGACTGCAGAGTTGAGACGGTTTCAGAGAATAGACTAACGCTGGGCGTGGGTGCGAGGCCAGACGAGGGCTGGCTGCTACTTGGTTGTGGTGTTGACTGAACTTCGGACGACGAGCTAGCGCTAGGTGTAGCTGCGATACTTGGTGTAACCTCGACATTAGGTACAACTGCGAAGGCGCTCGAGGACAAAGCAGGACTTGACTGCGACACTGACTGAGTATCAGAAGAGCTTGGATACGATGTAGAAAAGGCCTCGGAAGACGAGGTAGGACTTGGCTGTATTGTCGATTGAGCTTCAGACGCCGAGGTGGTGGCAGGCGTAACCGAGAAGACACTTGAAGATAAACTAGAGGATGAGTGAGGCGTCGGCTGAGCATCGTCAGATGGGCTGACACCTGCCTGTGATGAGGATGGGGTAGTAGACGAGCCCGAGCTCGAGTTCGACTCCGGCACGCTAGATATCAAAGAGGAACTTGGTGTTGGTTTCGCCGAACTGGATTGAGCTTCAGAAGATGAGACACTCGATGATGGCCCAGCGGCCAAAGCGGCTCCACTTCCAAATGAAGACACTACTGGGGTAGATGATAGTTGACTGGACAGACTCGAAGCTGATTCCATTGTGCTAGAAGTAAGGGAAGGAGTCGGGGTTAACTGGAGTAAGCTTGAGCTGCTTTCGGAGGATGGTGAAACCGGAGAAGATGTGGATGGTGCTACTGTGCTTGTAGCTATATCGAATGAAGCACTCAAGCTAACCAATGATGTGGTTGCTTGGAGCAATGAAGAAGTGGGACTAGGGGCCAGAGAAGGAGAGAGTAACTCGGAGGACACACTCGAGCTCGAAAGAGGTGTACTGGATGCAACAGATGATGGAGAAATGACGGGCGAAGAGCTGCTAGTAGGTTCCGATGTAGCTGAGCTCGACTTCACTGCCGAAGAGGTACTGACCACAGGCGTAGTGAAACTGAATGGTGTGATATCGGAGCTAGACGGCGTGTACCAGTTCATGCCTTGACAGCGAGGTTGATTATTTGGACCTGAGATAGCAACGAGGCTGATATTATCGAAAGCGACGAGGTCGCCAGTATATCCCTCAGAGAGAATGTAGAGCCGGATCTCATGAACATCACCTGTTACAGTGATAGCATCAGGAATTCCGACAAGCGTCCACTCATTGTTTGAAGGAATGTAAAGCCCATAAGCTGTGCCGTCAATCATGACTTTAATAACCAGCTCTGTCGTCGATGTTGTACGCAGAGACTTGATATGTAGCCAAAATTTGACCTTGGTCCCCGATGGAATCGAGATGTCTGACTGAGAGAGATAGGCGGAAGCCGCTGAATCACTGGCTGTAGCAGCACGGAAGCCCCAGAATCCTGTACCCCAGGACGCCTCAGGTTCTAAGGTTGCTCCAACAGAGCCCCATTGTCCTGTAATTTGTGTAAAAGCCGATGGAACAATATCGCCGTTACCAAAGCCGCCGTTTTGAAAGTATGTTTGTGGAGAAACAAAGCAGGTCGGTGATGGAGATGGGGTTGGACTGATCACCTGTGAACTTGATAAACTCGAGGAAATTATAGGGGTACTAGATTGCGCCTCTGAAGATGATGTGGCGGACGCACTAGCAGAAAGTATCGAGCTAGATGCCAAAGAGCTGGATGGACTTTCCGACGGTGATGACGATGATGATGATGATGATGAAACTGCTGCTGATAAACTTTGAAGGGATGAGATACTACTAGAGCTAATTTCCAAAGAGGATAGAGCAGATGAGGTGGGTGTGACTTCAGACGCACTCGAGCGGCTCTCAAGGGACGAAATGGAAGTTTGTTGAGCTAATGCGGAAAAGCTAGAAGAAGTAGATGTCGATATGATTTTCGATGCACTCGAGGATGCCGAGATGGTTTCTGCTGATGAAACGCTACTCGACAGCGCGGCTGAAGTGGTAGATGACGCAACAGATGAAACTATCTCTGCAGCTGAAGAAGCCGAATCTGCAGAAAGGCCTTTAGAGTTGCTCACGGAGGATGGAGTCTCTGAGAAAGATCGGCTAGACGATGAGACCACCCCAACCCTAGAGGATGAACTTAATTCTGATACTGATGTACTCGATAACGAAATTGTGGTTGTGGCACTTGATAGTGAATGACTTTCGGATGGAGAAGAGGGAAAAGAAGAAGGCGATTCAGAGAAAGATGTACCGATTGGCGAGGATACACTCGTAATCTCTAGAGTCGGAAGAGCCGATACTAAAGATGAAGGGTCTATCGACAACGAGTTGTATTGGGTGGAGGTCGCCAACGATGGTGTTGAACTGGTTTGGAAGGAGGATGAGGAAACGACGGACGAGCCTGTTCTAACAGTGCTAGAAGAAGATGCAACACTTGCAACAAATTGGACTATAGGCGTAGATGACGCATTCGGCACAAAAGATGAAGCGCCAATTGGTGCAGAAGAGCGTTGAGAAGATACGCTTGATGAAATTGGAGTACTCGAAGGCTTTGTCACGCTTGAGAGCGGAGAGGTGCTCGGAGACTTTGAAGCGCTGGCAGACCTCGTACTTGTTCCAGGTCTTAAAGTGCTCGACGACTTCTTAGTACTCGATGAAGACGAACTGGAAAGCGAGCACTTTCCGAAGCCAGGCTGGCAGCCTGTTCCACAGTATAAATCAGTTGAACCACAGAAACCCCAGCTACTGCAGCAATCACCCCAATTTGACCCTAGACAGGTGGAGCCGCCAGTTGCGTCGCTTGTAATTCCACAGCGAGCATCCGAAGATATCTTGGCGGAAGACGAAGGAGAGGGGGTAGAGCTGGAAGGCATACGGGTAGAACTTCGGCCAGTCGATGAAGAGGGCTTGGATGATGAAGCAGATTTAACTGACGAGGCCGGCTTGGTCGACGAAGCGCGTTTGGAAGAAGGTGGTGATGACTGTGCATCGCACGATCCAAAGGCTGGGTTGCATCCTGTTCCACAGTACGTGGAAGTTGTCCCACAATAACCATATCTAAAGAGGTTCTGGTCAGCATGTATACCCCATGCCTGGCTGATTCTAACAACTTACTGAGAACAACAATTACCAAATGTAGAGCCTTGACAGGTGTATCCATTACTGCCGCCACAAGTCGCGTCCGGAGATACCTTGTTCGTTTGACCTGCTGTTGATATGCAAGTACCATAGGCGGGATCGCAGCCCGTTCCGCAATGCATTGAAGTGCTACCACACCAGCCGTATCTTGTGTCTAGAATTAGAATATTTCGCATACACTGCTTACGGATGAATAACTTACTCAGAACAACAATTGCCGTACGATGTACCAGTGCAAACAAGGCCGCCATTGGCTTTGCCGCATTGACCAGTCGTGCTCAGTTTCTGGGCATGTACGACCGCGGTGGCCGACAAAGCCCAAAGCCAAGCTGTTCGCATATCGCAATAAGATTGATAAAATTAGTATATTATGGTATTGATACCTTTCGTCACAAATGAGTGAACGGCTTGAGCCAATAACGAGCAAGCCAGATTAGAACGAGAGACACTTCGAACCAGAACGAGTGATGGTACGAAAACGCAAGTGTCTGGAGACTAACAACATAGAACGAGAGCAGATCGTCGACCAGAATGGAATGCACTTGGTCCACGACTTTTTTAACCAAGGGCTCCAAGAGTATATGTGGCGAGCTCCCAATCATGGGTCCTCTCGCTAAAGGTAGCTGTTCTAGACATTTATTCGAAATCCAGAAGCCACCACAGAAATGTTCTCGGCGGTGTAGAGTCACAGGCGGTTTCACGCTTCTTGCTGCTTGGCTCTTAGACGTGAGTGATGAAAGGTCCAAAAGTATCCTAGCGCGACAAGCGAGATGATCAACCTCGCGCTTTGCAGCTAAAGGCGGTAGATTCCAAGCCACACTTCGGTTCAGGGATTGATGCTGAACGCCACCAGGGGGAGAATCGATAGGGTTGAGCGTGAATAGAAATATGTGGTCTAGACTCAGGTACCCACGACAGATATTACGGAGCTATCCAGTCGTTAGGCGAGTAGCAGGCCGAATGAGTGAGTTGTGGCGTCCCTTTTGGCGTTTTCAGCTCCTCTACTTCGACGTAAAAAGGAACACACTACCGAAAATTTTATTTGACTCGGCAAGATACTTTGCCTTGAGGGGAAGCAGGACAGAAATTCAATAGAAAACCCAGAGCTGGTGCTGCGGTATGCTAATTCAAGATTTGTTTTGAAAGCTGGATAGTCGCAGTCATCATTGGATGTGTGCCTTTGATTCGAAAGGACGCGAGTTGGTCCAACAGTGATATGGAAGCATTATGCCACGATACTCTGTACCCTTTGGTCTGCTTGCACAGAGCATGAGAATGGTCGGTAAAACCCAATCATCTTGAAGCTACTGAAGCCAAGATATACGGTATACCAAGTTTGCTGCAGACTCCCGAGACGGACGTACTTGACCTCTGGCTCTTTCTTCCACTATCACTATCATCGGGCACTATTTATATAACTGAGACACAAGTCGATTGGCCACGCCGTAGTCTTCCCCAGAAGTTTATCTGAAAGCGGATCGGAATGATTGTGTAGCGTATTTGTAGGAGCTTTCCGCGATGTTATGATGCGCAAAGCCAAAATATTTCTATCTTCGAAGCTGAGCTTAGCCTTGTAAACAAGCAGCTTGTGTTCAGCACATCACGTCATGGGCAACCAGGAGGGCCACGACCTAGAAAAAGAAACTGTAGTTGGACCTAGACTTGGCGGAGGTACAAACATTCTACTCTATGTGTATATTTCTTTAGTTCTCTTCATGAGCAATTGAGAAGGAAACGGATGTGCCGCGATTGGGGTGCTTGGCTCAATCTTGCTATGAAGAAGACCAGTGTGCTGTATCTCTTGAGCCAAAGTTCTCGCTACGTGGAGTCATAGGCATTGTGATTTGTGACGCGTAATAAGATCGGTTCGTCTGCGACTTTAGGAGGAGGCAAAGCAATGGGTCGACAGCATTCTCGTCTAGTGAGCGTCCTTTGAATACATTATCATGATCTAAAAATGAACGTCAGTCCCACGACAGAAACTTTACTCGCACAAGAAATCAAGGCTACGAGGTGTTATTACATTATGTCGAGCTCGACGCAGTTCGTCTTTCCTCTATGGTGGCCCGCTCGAGAATGCTTGTGTGAGTGTATGTATAGCTGAAGATAGTTTAGCTGGGATGAATTGGATACCCCATGAGGATGAATGGTTCCGGTAGCCAACACTGATACACAAGAACGATGCAGCGGAAAACAAGGCCTATCTCATCCCCCAGAACGCCAGAATAAACACTCATTCGGAGAACATACCGCCCAGGTAGTTACAACGCGGCGTCAGTCATGACGCCAATGGGTATCGAACGCCGTACAATGCCGTAAATCGTACAAGATGATATCATGTCGTTATCCGACTCGTAATGGTCGACCGCTCAAGGATTGGAATGAACAAAGTGTGCGCCTTGGCACGGCGATTGGGCGTTCTTGAAGGCTTCTATCCGGGCCTTCATCCAACCTGAAGTCCAGGTGCGCTCGCCGTCGGGCGGTTGGTAGTGGCCTAATCGAATGGAATGTCCGAGCCTGCATTCGGTAGTCGAGTATTGGAACTGCATACAGCTGCCGTCTTTCAGACAGGCTCTGTAACACTTGTCGAAGGATTTGGCAGGTTTGCTGCCCTTTTTGTAAATGACATCCTCTGCTAAATTTGACCAGTCGCCAGCTGTCTCCTGCAGATGAGGCTCGATCAGAGTGTATAGCTCCTCGAATATCAAAGGTCGGTTGGGGTGTGGTCTAGCCGCCTCCCACTTGGCGAGTTGGGTAAAATCATCCTCTGCGAGATGATGCATGGTGATGATGGCTTCGCACCACTGCTCCTTGTTGAAGCGCAGGCTGGTGGGCTTCTCTCCGTTGAACATGGGCCAGTAGCCTCGAAGCGACACGCCGCTTTTCTTCAGGACCTGTGCCAGGACCTCGTCGCCGCAGCACTGCTTCTTGACATCCTGGCCAAAGAAATGGGTGCCGGGGAAGTGCTTGTTCTCGCCGAACATCCTGCCAAAGGCCATGATCTTGTCCAGGGCGCCGCGCGAGAGGATGAAGCCGCTGCCGCCGTGGGCGAAGACGGTCTTCTTCTTGGGCCAGACGGGCGAGCCGAAGTAGTAGGCGGTCTTGGGGTTGAAGTGGGTGAGGAAGCGGTACAGATTGTCGTAGTTGATGTACGTGTCGAGCTCGACGAAGACGAACCACTGCGACCCGGGCCGCAGATAGGCGGTCCACTCCATCATGGGCAGGAATTTGTACTTGTCGAGCCGCCAGCCCTCGGGCGACTTAGGCTCGGTGGCGTTTGGGCCCTGGGCCTGGATGCGGTCGTAGGCGTCAAAGTCCGGGTTGTTGAACTTGTACTCCGGGCGCAGGTGGGCGAGGGCGTCGGCGATGTCAAAGCCATTGTAGCCGTCCTTGCGGTCGGAGAAGAGCAGCAGATCCAGCTTGCAGCGGCCCAGGCGGTGCACGTAGGCGGGCAGCTGCGTGGTGACCTCGCCGGCGCCCATCTTCAGCACAATGGTGACGTCGCTCATGACGCCGGCAGCGAACGGCGCGCACTCATCGCCAAAGCGCACCTTGGGGACGGGCCCTGGCTGGACAGGAGGGGGCCGCTCGGGCAGCACATCATAGCCACGGGGCCCGCGGAAAAGGGCAGGCAGGAAAGAGATGAGGAAGAAGATGCAGAGCACCAGCGCCGCGCACAGCAGGCGCAGCGGCGTCAGGCGCAACGGCCTCAGTCGCACCATCATGGCCGTCGTGCTGCCGTTCATGAAAGCATCGTGTTTGGGGGAGGCCGACGGGACGCGCGAAATGCGCTACATGGGGGCTAGCCACACCTCATTTCATCAAGTCCCATGGGCGCGCCCAACGTCCGCGGCCCGCTCGCCGCCGCCGCGTGCTCGCCATGGACGCTCCATTGCCCCAGCGACGGTCGCCGGCTATCTGTGCCACCAGGAGGCCTCATTGCATTCCTGCCACGCAGCTGCGGCCTATCATCCACGCGCCGCCGCACGCACCGCCACGACGGACGCAACGGCTTTTGCGCGTCCGCCTCCTGCTGTGCGTTTCAGCCTTGGCGGTGGCAGTGCTGCTCGTGTGCGCAGTCGCTGTCGTTTCGTTTCCGTGGCTATTCCAGTCGTTGCCGCCTGTCTGGCCAATTAGAATTCGCCGGCCACCAGCACTCCCGGGCGCCTACACCACAACACCTTGTGGCGTCCACGTTTCGTTGTTTACCCAACCGCTGTGGCTCTGTGCCGCTTGCCGTCCGTGTCGGTGGGAATGCGGCGTGGTAGAATAAGTTTGTATATGTGCTCCAGGGTGCCGTAGGTAGCATACCAAACAACCACCAAACAACCACCAAACCAACGCCTTCGCCTTCTACCCGTTTCCTACACAAAATCTTCACTATGATCTTCACCACCCTTCTTTTCTCTCTCCTCGCCGTTGCCCACTCAGCACCCACACCTACACCCACTCGTCTGCCAACTGTGCAACTATGTATATACGGCCCCGGCAAGATGCACTACACCTTAGCCGAACAAACCACTTCCAAGAAATGCCCTGGCGAACTCATCACCCTGCCAATTGGCGCAGTACAATCACGCTTCGAACTCAACCCTCTCCTGCTGCAAGGGATCGGAATCGAGAGCGTCGAAGAGGGCATCACCCGCGAGGTCCTCTGCAAGGCGAATCTAAACAACTCGAGCAAGACCAAGGAGGTTTCGAGCAAGAACAAGGGCACCACAGAACCACTCAATGACGGGAAGGATATCAGAGTCACGGCGCTGAGCTGTGACTTTGCGAGTGACTCCGTATGAGTCGCTTTGGAAAAAATGGTTGCGCAATTGGTGTGAGAATTTTTGCATAGCATCGGCGTTGGGTCCCATCCAAGTGTCCCGTACCAATTGCGATACGGGCTTCTAATACTAATAGTTCTCGATCAGATTTGGTCTTATGACCCCTACAATATAAATCAGACTTTGTACCCTTTCATTAGCTTTGCTACTATGTCCATGCCCAGCTGCTCCTCAGCAGCAGGCAACTTCTGTTCTTGTTTTGCACACTCCTTTTCCTTCTCCTTCTCTTGGCCGAATCCAGCTGATGCCATAATCTTGTCCATTGTGCGAATTCCCCTGAGCTCTTGCAGTGGAGGAATGTGGTTCATAGCGTTTGTGTCCACCGTCTCGAAGTTCACGCCAGTTGTCGGTTTGGCGGCGGCCTCGACCCCAAATATCTTCTCAGGCGTTACAACGAAATCGCACTGTATTTCGCCAATGTTACCTAGTTGAATATTCTCGACTCCAAACGATGCTTCAGCAACTACCTGGCATGCATGTGCCACAGCGACCACACGTGCTGAAGCTTCTATGGCTTTTATATCCTGAAGTAATGCCCATTGTACCTCGAACAATGCAGAGCCTTCATAAATCACGACACCCTGCTCGTTGAACACGAGGCCTCCTATGGCACACATGTCAATACGCATGTCTTGGTCGCGCAATTGTGTCATTGTCACAGCTCGTCCCATTCCAGGTTTTTCCATGCCATCCAAGCAAGCAGCTAGCTCCAGTTTATCTTCATCTATCCTAGCAGGATCAAGGAGAATGAATCCTCTACGCAATCGATATGTGCCAACGAGTACCTTCTTGCCATCTTTTAGCGCCTGGTAACGTAGATGCTCCAGGCTGTTGTCGGATGTGATGAGAACTGTAGTGGCGGATTCATAACATGGCAACTTCAGAACACGATCGATTGCAGCACGCGAGCCCCTGAAGTCAGGCGTAAATGACAAGAAGTCGAAGTTGGAACGAGAGTCGGGTAGTGCGTTTTGAAGCAGATCTTGGTACACACGGGACCAAATGAATTTCCTGCGCTGGTCGAGAGGTGTTGGGGAGCTCATGGTAATGATTTGGAAACCACTTGGGGGAGTAGAGCTCGTCCTATGTAGTACCACGGAAGGTGTTGACTTTCATGTTGTCTGTGGTGTGGAGGCTGGAGTTGAGGGGCATCCCCACTAAAGTCCAGGAAGTCGCACGGAGACGTGCGTGCCAGTTGATACATGACACAGTACTTGATCGGTATTATTTCGCTCGCTCATCCCCTTCTACCAACAATGGATTCGTCAGCTTCACACACAAACTGTCATTCTTTCTCCAACATGTACTCTTTTCCGGCCGGCGTCACCCGCCACCGATGCGTCATAGATAAATTGCCCGAGGCTGTCGGAACCCTAACCTGCTATGATAGGTCAACTTACCAGCAATTAGTAGGCCTGCACATTTCCATTGAACTCATGACAATATCCTAAGCAGGACTTAAGGCTTGCTTCTTTTAACAGGATATAGGTATTTTGCTGCATTTCAATAGTTTTGAGTTACATGATTTTGGCCTAGAGCTTACTCAGCTTACGGCAGCATCAGAATATAGTTAGTAAGTAAAGATTGTTATACGTTAGCCGGTTTACTTAGGTCTTAGGCAAATCTAGACCTACCTTATAGCCGAATCGCTTTTGTTACGGAAAGCACGAGCTTAGGAACAAGTAGGAGATATATTATTAATTCTACTAGCTACTAATTAGTAGAGCTCTTATACTAGTGCTCCGGTGGCCGCGCTCTCCGAGCCTCGGTGCCCGAAGCTCTGACTCGAGATTGGTTAGCTCTGGCGAGTAGCTTCGAGTATAGGAGTTACTGCAACAGTTTTTATATAGCCGAAACTCACAGACCGCTATAAATACAGCATCATAAAATTTGAAAAGAGACAGCGACGATGACAATGACTCCTCTATCTCAGCGGTCATCCAACGACAATATGGAGAAAACACCCGCCTTGACGACCCCTGAAACCAAAGAAATGGAAAAGATGCGTCAAAAGCGGGATGGATATACTGCTGAAGCTCTCCAGATTACGCAGCGAGGTGGAACACTCCCACAGGTACCGACACAGACCACACCCACCAAACAAGAGTCAGTCCCAAGATTCAAGAAGGCTGTGAGGCCGTTGCTATGGTTTCTTCGAGACCAATGGTTCCTCATTGGCATGGCTGTAGTTATTCTCGTCGCATCACAGATCCAGGTCCCAGCCTCACGGCAACGTACCAAACGAACCGTCATCACATACCTCTCCGTCTCGATCATCTTCTTCATCAATGGCTGCACCCTAGAGACATCTATACTCGTCAAAAACTCCATGCGATGGAAATTGCACGCCTTTGTTCAGCTGCAATGTTACTTAGTCTGCTCGGCAGCAACCTTTGCTATTGTGAGCCTCTGCGCAACAAATCGAAGTTTCATGGACCCCTGGCTTCTAATTGGGCTACTTTTTGTAGGCAGCGCGCCTACAACAATGAATTCGAACGTTGTCATGACCAGACAAGCTCATGGCAACACTGCCCTCACCGTTGTCCAATCTGTTATCGGCCAGTTCCTTTGCCCCTTCCTGACACCTATCATACTTCAGATGTACCTCTCTTCTGGGGCATGGTATAGCAAGGTGCTTGTCCACGGTGACGGCTACGCTGAAATATACCGGCGTGTCTTCATGCAGCTAGGATTATCGCTTTTCCTACCTATGTTTGCGGGTCAGGTGGTGCAAAAACTATTCCCGAAGTTGACCAAGAAATTCTTCATCGAATGGAATATGATTAAGGTCTCTTCGCTCGCGCTGCTCACTCTTGTGTGGCAGACATTTGACCAGGCATTCCAAAGTGGAGCGTTCAAGACCGTCAAGCCTTCCAATATGGCTTTCATCGTGTTCATCACAATTGCGCTATACGCAATATGGCTGGCAATTTGTTTTGCAGCTTCCATTATCTGGCTCCCGAAGAAAGATGTCATTGCTTGTTGTTACTGTTGTCCCGCGAAAGCACTTGCTATGATCGTCCCGTTGAGCTCGGTCATGTACATCAATACTAGTCCCATTGAGCAGTCCAAGTTGCAGATTCCTGCCATCATTTTCCAGGCGTTGCAGGTGGCTATAGGTGGGCTCATGACGATATGTTTCCGGAAATGGATCAGGCCCGAAGAGCAGAGAGAGGAGGCTGAGAAGAGAACAAAAGCGGGCACCTGAGAGGTTTTGGAAGGAATTTAAATATTTCAAGTATGTCTAACGCCTGCACGGATGGAGTCTCATGCTAAGGATAACTAGTCCTTCTTGTGGGATGTGGCCTGGAGCCTGACCACTCTAGTTAGTCTCTCCACTCTCATCTCTCCTCTTCTTGTAAAATCTTAATAACATGATCCCCGAACCTACGTACAGAAAATGTAGAACCCCAAAAAAACTCCGAATTTGCAGATAATGTATAGTTCAGTCATCCCTTTCAATGGCAGTTGGGCAAACAGCAGCCGTTAGCAACCTGTACTTGTAAGCCTCTGGGTTTTGGTTGCGGTTGATGGCACTTACGCATTTGCAAGCGCCAGTGAAGCCTTCGCATTCACATTCAATGCACGCCTCTATGGTAACGGTGCCATCTTCAGCCTGAACTTCCCTGACGGATCGCTTGAGGCTAGACTGCGAGGATTATTAGCGCCATGGGACCATTGTGTGAACCATGCGACCAACGTACCCATGGAGGCGACGCGAGAACAACGGTCGTTGTGAGGAGCGCGATGATGGCAGAGAGCTTCATGATGTCGAATCCTCGTGTTTTCGGGCAGTCGGGGAAGTTGATTTGGGTGGTTGTTGATCGGCGAGTGGCGCAAAGACTGAAACGAACCTTCAAGTACGCGGACGAAGCAGCAAACGGCGATAAAGCACTACTTAAGCAGCATTAGACAGGTGAATCAATCTAAAATTATCACTAGGACTCGTCGCCCCAACCCTGTCCCTCTTGCGGATACAGTAGATTCGTTCGCGTTCATCAATTACGTAGATTGGACGCAACCAAGATCCGGTTCCCCACCCCTTGTAGTAGTGGCAATTTGCAGTCCGTTAATCTATGTCAAAGCTGGACTTTTGTTCCGGAACGTGCAAAGTTCCTGGAGTTCTGTCGATTGGCCTCCCGGTTAAATGGTAGGACTGGGGTAATAGATTAAAAGACAGGAACTGGACTTCGCTGGTGATTGACAGGGGAGAAAGTACCTTGGCGCGCAGATTTTATTCGCCGACGATAACCTCGCTAGTGGTGAGCAAGGGTGGGCACGGGTGCGATAGGTAGTCCAAGTCCGGCGAACTGGCGTGCTTGACGGAAAATGCCGTTGTTAGCTTTCCCCTTTTTGTGATTGCACTCACTCTCGTGGAACATTCCTGTCGTGCTTCAATATTTGATCAGAATGCATTGGGAGAATCGCAGCCGTTGACTAGCATTTACTTTGGCATACCTTTTGGTACCGAATTCGTATGCACTTACCGAAGCATCTGCCTCGTGTGTACCAACCCCTATGCCGATCCGGCTGCACGCCGAATAAATCCCTAAATCTAGACCGCTTTCATTGAAGCTACTACTATTTGTCGGATTTTGTAATTCTTAACGCCACTGCTTCCATCGTTCCACACACGGCAAACGTTGTTCATCCACTAAATGCATCTAGCCACCTTTATGTGGAGCCCTTGCATCCTCTGGGTGAATGTTGCCCATGGCCGGCCCTCGTGTTACACAGATACATTGTCCTCGCCTAGGCTTCGCCACCGCTCAAACCGCCCACGGCTAAAAGTTCGCAGACACGAGTTATTCATGATATACGGCAACGCTAGCACACCCAATGGCAAAATCTGTCCTGAGCTTTGCCGCGATGATGGATCAAGGTCACCTATCAGGTTGCCAACGGCCCACATATGACGATCGTAGCGATGGTGCGCGCTTCGTACGAGCCATATCCTATAATAATCTACACACCTACTACCAACATCTGGCTAATCTAACGTGGTTTACGGGCGGGCGCAGGGCCTCATCAACTTTGAGCGCCAATTGTTTTAAATTTGGGTTGATTCAATAGATGAGATAGCAAGCTGGATATCTACTTCGTTTGGAGTTAACTAAGTAGCGTGGCGTTGAGCCGTTGTGCATAAAGATCAGATAGGTGCGCAAAGTTGGTGAGGCCTAGCGCTCGCTTGTAAACCACGTTGTCTTAAACATCGGTATCATAAACACACGGATTCAACCGGGGGTTGGGACGAAAAGTTGATGCTTGTGGGTAAGCAAACATTGCTCATTTTGCTAGATTCTTCGCGAACTCCCAAACGCTCTGCTCCCTCAATAGCATGTATCATGTGCTATTTACGTCCCAAAAGGTGCCCAACCTCCAATCCCGGTGATCTTACAGAGAAATGGAAAATGTAAAGTGAAAGGGAAATAATGAGGGAGCCAAGCAATCAGTTTATCGCTTCCTCTTCTTAGCCTTGCCCTTGTCTTCTACATCGTCATGTGCGCTCTCCTTGTCCTTCTTTGCGGCTTTCTTGTCTAGCTCGTCCCAGCTTTCGCCCTCGCTAAACTCATCTTCCGAACCCTCGTCACTCATTTCATCGGATGCATTCTCATCGAAGTCACTCTCCTCACTGCTCTCATCGGAGATAGCGAGTTCTGACTCTGATACTTCGAATGCAGACTCTTCTTCTTCCTCGTCACCGTCCTCGTCATCAGACTCTGTAGACAGGAATGACCATCCGCCATCTGCAAAGAACTGATGAGGATCTGATGTTACGGTTTTCATGATGGTGGCCCAATTGAGGTTAAGTGGCCCTTCCGTGAAGGGAATATCGACAGAATCGAGCCAATCCTTGACAGGGTCGAGCGATTCGACGGGAATAGTGTTGATATGTGTGGGTGGACGGTTGTAGTCCTTGAACACGACGACCATATCGAAGTTCCTGAGACCAAATTGGACACGTTCAAGATGCACAATCTCGATCTCAGACAGAGTAAGACAGGTGAAAGGAGGCTCAGTGAGTTGGACCAAGCAATCAGTCGTGGGCTGGACGAGGACTGAGGATCGGGATGGGACACCGTTGAAACCAAGCTCGCGATATGGAATATCAACGCTGACGTTCTCATTACGTGCGGCATCTGCAATTTTTTCCGCAAAGTTCTTGAACTCTTTGTCAAGAGCAGCACGTCGTCTGCGCTCCTCTTGCTCCTGCTCGAACTCTTCCTCGTCACCGAATTTGTGGCGGCGTTTGCGGTTGCCCGTCTCATCGAACTGCATCTCAGTAGCTTCGCGGACAAACTGGACATCCTTGGTCTTCTTCTTGCCAAGCATAATTGGATTTTTGAGGTGGACATGGATGATGACGATTAACTCGTGTTGAGAAGGCTGGAAAAAGAGGTGCTTCATGTTGCTGAAGAGCACATCAATCTTTGCCGTGCCGTTGCCATGGATGTAGCGCAGACCATTCTGGTGAATCTCCACGCTTCCAGGAATGCGCTTGCCATCAAGTGCCGGTCGAATGAAGATCAGGTCAAGCATGAAGGGTTTCCGAGTCTTGAGAGGAATAAGTTTATCCTGCTCAACAACGTCCTCCATCTGCTTTTTTTCGGTTTCCCGTCGGACAACCTCCTTTTTCAACTCGGTGATGTCCTTCGTGATTTGGTCAATACGATCAACATCTTGAGAACGGAAAGTCAAACTGCGGATGAAATGTGCGTTAGGGTCCTCGAATGGCTGGTCATCTTTCCTGCCGACACCTTGACCGGGTGAGAGAAAGTTGATGCGCAGCGATGTGAAATCAGCTTCAGGTGTGTGTGAAGCGTTCTTGATGGTGTGAATGTGGAAGGGGACGGGGCGACCCATAATTGGTAGAAGTACTGTTAAATTCTTCTTGTCCACGACAATCTCGAGGGTCGCAACGGAAGGAGGGAATTGGTTGTCGCGTTTGTACGATTCGAACTTCTTGAACTTCTTCTCCTCAGTACCGTTAAGTGACTTTGCTCCCTCGCTATACTGCTCCAACCCTTCTTTTTGTTTCTTTTGGTGCAGCTCTTTCTGATGGGCTCGACGCTGTTCCTCTTTCTCTGCATCCTGATTTGTTGTGCGCTCGTGGCGCGTTCGGGTCTTGGTAATGTTCGTTTGCGCAATCGCTGGAGCACGCTCTTTCTTCACTTTTGGCTTAGCCTCCTCTTCCTCCTCATCGAAGAAAAAGGAGACTGCATCAAGGTCTGAAGTTGTGTCCTTGGTAAAAACAGCACAATCACCTTGTCCGACGCGGACCGTGTCGACCAACACAAGCGAGTAAGTCTTGCTCTTCTTGTCCTGTGGTTTGCTATTCTCCAGATCGTGCAGGCCAGTCTGAACAACCAGCGTCATACCGTCCTTTAGTACCCGCACATTTTTGCCGCTCAAAAGGAGCGTTGCATCCTTGTTCTCGGTGCCGATACCATAGCCCACGTTTTTGGGGAAATGTTTCTCCCACTCAGGTTTCTTAGACTTGAGGTGGGCCAAAGCCTTGTTGTACACGTCCTTAGCAACTGCGCCGTCCTTGATGGACTTAATCACTAGGTCGTGAATTGCCAACAAGAGCTTATAGGCAGTCTCTTGCTCCTTGTTCGGGCCCACCATATATGTTCGGCCTACCATTGCGCCATACGTCATGTAGCGGAGACCAAGGACTGAAACTATGACACCTGCATGCAGGTTGTTTTCGTCTGGCTCTGCTGTAAATTTGAGATCGTACGCTCCTCCGCTCTGAATTGTAGGTTGCAGGCACCAGTCCAACTGCATAGTATCGAAATTCTTGGAGAACTTTTGCTTCTCAAAAAACTTCGTGTCATCGATCTTGTTCGCGACTTTATCGGCGAGGGCGCGGTGAGTGATTTTCTTCTCCGAATCGAGAATATCCGACATTTCTTCGACAAAGTAGTTCGTCATGAGAGCGCTTGATGCTCGGGACGCATCTCGAATTGCTCGCTGCAGAAATTAGCCGTGTGTCGGTCTGAAGTCTGTTTTAGCACTCACAAGCTCCTTTTCATCCTTGACGGCCAAGGCAGCATTTGACAAGATGAGCCCCAAATCGGCCTGATCCTCATCCTTAAAGCCAGCTTCCTGGAATGCAGCTTTCCACTCGTCTGCAAAAGCTCCGGTCGCGTTGTCCTTCTTAAGCACTGCGACTTTCTTGCCCGCGTTCTTGAGGGTTTCTATGCATGTCTGGAACTGCTTTTTGTTCTCTTCTGCGTCCTTGCCACGAACGAGGATCTCAACAGGCACTTTGCCGCCTTTGAGAGGGTCCAGATACGATGCTGTCGCTCCGTTAGTATGCTATCTGTCATTCCGGTAACCACGCGGAACGCACCCTTCTTCTTAGTAGTGACAATCTGAAGTAGATCTGGTGTGAGGACGAAAAGAGTATGGGGGAACTCGTAGCCTAGTAGCCATAACTGTTGCGATGGTCGTGAGTATACATCCAAGTAGGCGTTATCGCAATCAACGAACCTGTAGTGCTGCAGACTTGAGATAGGTGCCTGGCTCGCTCGGCTTGCCCACGGCTGCTGCAATGGAGGCTACGCCATGGAAGACTTGATCACCAGAGCGCTTGTCTGCCTTCCATTTGGCGACCAAGCTGCCCAGACGGTCGTTGAACAGCTGCTTGTCGATGACAATATCGTCCGCCATGGTGTTGGCAGGTTTGAGATGGCGCCTTCAGACAAGGCGACAGCGGTTGGAGGTGGTGGAGAAATAAAAGTCAAGTCGCTGGGAAGCTTGTCTCGCGACGCGGAACGCGCTTTGGAGCTAGCCCAGGCTGCCACGTGACAGCATTTTATCTTTTACCTTCACCTCTGAGCACTCCATGCCAGAGAATCTCACCTCACCGGCATGCCATGACTAAGCACCTACGGACCCCCTTAGACGCCTTCTCTCATGATATGCAATGACGGCCGGCTCCCATGCTGGAGTCGTTGCCGCCCGCAGCGAGGGCCGCAATAGCAATGACGACAGCCCACAGCAGCCCAATAAAGCTCCAGCAACAGGCGTTCAAGCGGCGGGCATGCGGGCGGTGGCAGCTCGTATGGTCGCCTTCTACTTCCGAGCGCCTGTCAAAGCCTTCTTCCGCGGTCGTATCGATTACATGGGCTATGCACGAGCAATCAATCCACATATAACCGCCCAGGCAAAGTGGTCGTGGAGAATGACCACGCCAGCTGTATTGGCACATGCAATCCGAACAGAGGGTTGGGGCATCATACCGAACCAGGTCCTTCCGCCGTTGATGGCCAATACGTGCATCGGCGCGGTTCTTTACACAGCATACCTCCATAGCTTATCGTCGCTTCACGATCCGTCCTCTCACCAGTCGAGACGTGTATATCCTCCTCCATCGCCCTCCACAACCTTCACCGCTGGCCTGATTGCTGGAGGCATCCAGTCAGTCGTTGCTGCCCCATTCGACGCACTACAGGTCCGCTTCCGCACTGCCGACATTTTAGAGGGGAAGTACAAGACCATGTGGCACTACGCTAGCCATAAGCTACGGTCTATTGGTCTTCAGGGCATCTTTGCAGGCTGGACATTAAGCTTCTTCAAGGATGCTTTCGGCTCTGCCGTCTTCTTTGGTACTTTTGAGACAGTGAAAAGCCAGGCATATTACGAATATGTGACCAAGTTCTACGGCACGCGTACTCGAGACATACTGCTTGAGAAGACAATAGTCATGCCCGACGAAAATTATCATCGCCCCATCATCAGGCCGCACTATACTCTAGAGCCCACTTTCCTCCTGCTGGCCGGCATTTCTGCATCCATTACCTCCCAACTCATCATGCACCCCCTGACTGAGGTTCAAGATGTCCATTACCGCCGTCTAGAGGCCCTCGATTTCCAAGCACATCAAGAGAATAGGCCCTCGCGTATCATGCTACGCTATTATCATGCCTATGAAGAAACATTTGCCCAGTGCAAAAGACTTGCAAAGAGAGCAGGTGGTTGGAGAAGATATCTGTACCGTGACTTTTTCATGAGCACCATCCGGCAGGTGCCTAGCACAAGCGCCGGTTTGATCGTGTTTGAGCTAGTACGGCGCAAGTATTCTTTTGAAAATGAAGAGGTCGTCATCAACCACGAGGATACTCGTATTCTATTGACCTGAAAATCGCAACACTTTTGTACTCTTTTCATTTCGATACCCATAGATCATGTACAACTAGCAACGCCCACACATAGATTCCACGTAAAGTAGATAACGTAACTCTAGATCCGTCGAAACAACTCAGTATTGACCCGCCTCTCTTCCTGCTTGTCCAATCACCAAATGCACCACCCAAGCACTCATTCTCTTGCATCATAAATCTACCAAACAAGACAAATACCTGTACCTGCGCACACACCAACTTCTCACCCCGCCTCCGCAATAGCCCTATCCCACCACGCAACCCGTCCAACCCCAACATGCACCCCTCCCCTCGCCGACCTCCAAAACTCCCAAAGCCCCACAACCACCTGTAGCCCCAAAAGTGTCCAAAGAAACATGACAGTCCATACCATGCGTGGATCCCGAATCTTCCCCCACCCCACCAAACTCTGCTCCCTCTCCGGTTCTGGCCGGTTTTCGTGCCCTTTGTCCACTTTAGAAGCTGGCACGTTGGTCGGTGACATGGCCCTCCAGCATCCCCCTGTGTGGGCAACTATTGTGGTAGATCTGTGCGATGCGGATGTGCTTCGTGCGAGTGAGCATGATGGGTCCCATGTTAAAATGTCGATGAGAGCATTTGTTGGTCCTGGGGGTTGGGGCCGCTTCGGTGAACTTGAGCTTGAGTTTGGAGAGCTGGATCCCGTAGATTCTGGGTTGGGACGGCTGGGAACTTTTATTTGCGCGGGAGGGGTGTTGATCATGGTTGGTGTTGTAGGGCGAGGTGAGCGCGTAGCCATTGGGGTGGAGCTTGTGGTCGTCGCAAAGGTAGTGGTAGGGCGTACTCTGGCTAGTTTGCGTGTGGATGAGCTTGGTAGTTTGTCTTTTTCTGGTTTCGTTGGGGATTCTTCGTTATTGTCCTCGACACCGGCGCCTTTCTCGTTCACTTCATCTCTTCTGCGCACCAATCGCGTTGGCTGCTCCAACCCCTCTTTCATCCGCTCTCCACTTCCCAATACGCTCGTTTCGCGTGGTACGACTGTCTCCAGCGGCTCGCTGTCGGCTGTAGCTGGTACCTTTGCAGTGCGCATATACCCATTGATGTAGTCATACCACGAGTTTATACTCGAAATTGTCAAATGTGTTGCTTTCACTGCATTCCCTTGGTTTCCAGTATCTTGAGCACAAGCGATATTGTCATCTGGAGTGACATGTAGAGAAGTCTCTGCGGGAGCTGATGACGTTATCGACACAGTTTTTTTTAAACCGGTTGGATATATACTGCCATCGTCCTCCTTTGGGACAGTACTTGTGTCTATGTCAAAGATCAATGACGGCCCACTATGAATCGGAGCTCTAGAAATATCATTGGGAGAGGGCATGACCCTCACAAGAGTGGCCGCGGACGAAATTATCGTTTTACCATTAGTATTCCTTCCCTGTGAAATACGGTGGCTGGAGACAGGGCCTGACACAACAGAATATAATGGCATTGGATTAGTACCATCGGAGATTTCAGATGATTCTTCTTCCTCGTTATCGATGTCATTGGGCGAACTGTCTGGAAGACGGGGTGTAGGTGTCCCTGCACCTGTTGGCCCCGGATGTGAGGCTTGCGGCGCTGAGAGTATATTTGCGCTCGTTATCTCTTTTGGTATAACTGGAGATACGAGCTCTATATGTGTCAATAGAATAACCGTTCTAGTCTTCACTGTAGACGCAAGTGATGGTGCAGTTGACTTAGTCCTCTCCGTTTGTAGAATGGGGACTTTGGCTGTTATATGGGACTCCGTGTCTATTGGCTCTGCTATCGTCGGATTTTGGAATACGGGATTCCAGTCCACTGTTGCGGCGTTTGCCAAATTGGATACTGGTGATTTACTGATTTTTGAATTTTTGGCGGGGGTACTTTCTGCCATCATATCGTTACTTGTAGTTGACTCAGTTTCCTTTCCCGGTCGATAACTGGCTTTCTCCGTGGGGGTGCTGTTACTGTACCTCTCAAGTTTGCTGACCTTATTACAAAGGCCTATTGCAATGTCCTCGCGAATAGGTATAATTGCTTCCGTATTGCCGATCGCAAGACTAAGATTGAGAAATACTTCCGCGCTATCTTCGTAAATGACTTCTACCATGCCCTTGCAGAAAGGAACTGTCGTAGTGTTCGGCAAGAAAAGTGTCATGTAGCCTTCCTCGTCGAGGAACGGAATGCGGAGCGTATAAAGATCACCATTCCGTTTGCTCAGAACTTCATTCGACGCCGTAGGTACTATAGTGGAACTCGTCGGTATTATAGGGTTTTCTAACCTTCTTCGCACCGCTGTGTGATAGGTAGTCTTTACAATTGTGGGTGCTGCAAGCACGTCACCCTTTGCAAGGTCAGAAATTACATGACCATTAGCGACGAGATATGCCCCGAAAATGGATGGCAGAAGGAGGATAATCGACTTCATAGCGTTATTAGTAGGCGGCCTGCGCCCAGGAAGGACAAGGATGGCTATTTGAGTGCACGGATCAAGATGATGCGGAAGATATTCATTGTAGTTTTAGAAATACTTTTGGTGCTGACTTAGCATTGTGTGAATAATGAGTATTGAAGAAGCATGTACATAAACATTCACAGTCATTCTTTCGACGAATCCGGAAGATCAATGAGTCAAACCCTCTTGAATGACTTGAGCCAGTCGACGGACGGGGCGCCGCGGTCTAGTAGTAGCCTTTGTTTCAGGTTTCCCTGCGATAGAGGTTGTGTACACAGTTGTCGCTGACTCGGGTACGCTACTACTACTAATGATAGATTAGCTTACGTCTTGTTTGGATGACGCCTTTATTAACCTTGTGCTCTTATGCCTGAGGGTCTTCGTCAGAAACAGTATCGAGACTGCATCCTTGGCCGAGAAGTTTGGCCCCACAAATGACTTTCTCCCCGTACTTGTAGTTTCGGTTTCTATCTCAGTTTTCAATAGTAGGGTTGTTAGAAAATCAATGGATTTGGTTGTATCAGTGATGATGGCTTGAGATATTTCAACGATCAAGGTGCCAGGTCCAGATACAGTGGTTGTTATACTGACTGACCGTGTAGTCGTTATCGTTTGGGTTACAAAGACGACCTCCCACACTTCCTGATAGCGAATGCATTCGAGGTTGCCATTATCTAATACGGTGCATACTTTGACGTCAACATCTGAAGGAGTCTCACCCGATGTCGAGGACTGCCAGAGTACAAGCCAGTATGTGAACGTCCGTGTAACCGATGGTGAAGGTGTGATGAGTGAAAAGTTGCTCGTGACTGGGGTTGGCGTCTCCGAAGCGACGTTAAACTCAATTGAATATGTAACCTCTTGATCACATTCTGTAACAGTCACTTTGGAAGCCAATCCGGTGAGTATTGTCGCGCAAACAGTGGCAGCTACGGGAGTATACACCGTCTCGCAGCTTCCTGTTCCTGCCATGGCAGCAGTATAGTTAGCGCTCGCATTTTGATACGGTGCCCCAGTTACAGCGATTAGTCCAATTGGAGGCCCAACACACCGAGTCATCTTGGGCACGTATGACGTGAGAACCTGGCTTTGAGATGTGACTTCAATGGGTGAAGCATCCGGTGATAGAAAGAGAATACTGTGTATCGTATGTTGAGCTGAGATTGCTGCACATTCTTTTGTTGTAGTCACATACTCGGTCGTTGTATAGTTGAAGGGCACGGTTCCGTGACTGTGGCAACCACAGGGTCTGGGAGCTCAAAGGTTTGTGTGGCATTGGAGATCTCATGCGGTAAGCCATGTTGGACCCTAACACATAGAGGAGGAGGATGAGTGGAAATATGAGAGAGCCGTAGTGAAATAAAGATGTTTGCATATTGAGGGTGTGGGGCAGGCTGTGTTTGCTCGAAGGTTTTCTGAAGAAGCAAAGTGGATAACTGCACTGTCAGAGCCTTCCATACTGCAGCAATAGCTTAAGGTTGTTGACTCAATTGCGTATGGAATGGGAGTATCCCCCTTGCATACCGGTGCAACAACCTATGAGGTGTAATTGTCCTACGTCATCCATATCTAGAAATTTCTAATGTTTGTCTCAAATCCTTAACGGTATGAGTGTGCCTAGATAGGTGGGACTTTGTCTGTAATCCGCGCGCGGTGAATTCCGAGCTGTTGAGTCTCACGGTCGGTTAGACCACCTAGACAAGGCTGATGATGGCATCTCAGGGTACAGGGAAGGTTCCTAGAGCCAGACACATCTTAAGAAATTTAACTCATTTTGTGCATAAGGAAGAATGCAGTTGGCCAAATCGAGGCACCAGAGTAGAGACGCGTGGCTACATTTATCGGCATGGACGTTTGCGAACACAACCACTTTTTGAGCCAGTAACGTAACCTTCCCTTCCCGTTTAATATGGTGTGGTTATAGGAGTATGTTTTTATTTTATGTTTTGCTTCTGGTAATCTAACATGCACATGTCCTGAACTACTTACCTTCTATTGTCAGTCAAACTTCATTCCTGAGTTGAAGATTTCTTCATGAGCACGACATTAACCCCTCAATTGCTTCCGACCACCGAACCATCGGGGAAGGAACGCGGGAGCTGAATAATGTAGCCGCCTTCGATTAACGCCCATGATTGCAAGATATTCCTTCGTGTCACCTTTCCTCTCTGGGCTCCATTTATACCTTCAATAAGTGTACGATGGCTTCAAATATACCTATCAAGCTTGCGATCCTTGATGATTACCACAACATAGCAGCACAATACTTTGCGCATATAGACCGATCAAAGCTAGACGTCACAGTCTTCAACGACACACTCCCAGCATACTCGCACTCAGAAACAAGCGATGCTGAGCGCAAAGCTCTAGTGGACCGCCTCAAGCCATTTTCAGTGCTGTCCACGATGCGCGAGCGCACCGCATTCCCTGGCGAACTGCTCCGGCAACTACCTAACCTCAAAGTCATCCTCGCGACAGGTGGTAAGTTCGAGAGCTGGGATATGGTTGCAATCGAGGAGTTGGGTATCAAAATGTGTGCCGCACCTGGAAAAGGGAGGACAGAAGGACGAGGGGCCAGACAGCCGGCTCGAATACTGCCTGTAAAGAAGGGCGGTGGCCATCCGACAACACAGCATGTGTGGGCACTTATTTTGGCACTTGCTCGCAATGTCGCTGCAGATGACGCAGTCGTTAAGGGTAAAGGTGTCGAGCTAGGATGGCAGACGGAGCTTGCAATTGGATTGCCGGGAAAGACGCTAGGTTTGGTGGGGTTTGGAAGGATAGGGTCACATGTGGCAAGAGTTGGAGTGCTTGCGTTCGGCATGAAGGTTGTTTGCTGGAGCGCGAACTTGACGCAAGAAAAGGCGAATCGATTAGCTGAAGAGGCGGGCTTGCCGGTACTTGGTGGGGGCATGGCGGAAGAGCATGAGGAGACGTTCAAAGTCGTTAGCAAAGAAGAGCTTTTTAAGGTGGCTGATGTTGTCAGTGTGCACTATGTCCTCAGCGAACGGTCGAAAGGGATTGTGGGTGCAAAGGAGCTGAGCTGGATGAAGCACTCGGCCCTGCTAGTCAACACCTCCAGGGGGCCTCTGGTTGACGCCGCTGTGTTGCTCGATGTACTTCGACAAGGCCGCATCAAAGGCGTGGCATTGGATGTGTTTGATGTGGAACCCCTTCCCGCGGACAGCCCATGGCGTAGGGAGGAGTGGGGAGCGAAGGGCAGGAGCAGAGTGTTGCTGACACCGCACATGGGTTATGTGGAAGAGGGCACTCTGCAGATCTGGTATGAGGAGACGGCCGAGAATGTGGAAAGACTTGTCCAGGGCGAAGAACTCTTGCACGTAATGGGATAGAAGGGCCGTGGTAGCTGGTAGACGCAGAGTGAAGTCATTTTGAAGTCATTTGATATGGATAATATGTTGCAAACCTCAAGGTATATACAGCGAAGGAGAGTTGCGCTTTTGGCATTTTTATTTGCCCAGGCTCTGGTCCTTGAGCTCCTTCGTCTTTTGCGCTACCATTTCGGTGACGCCCTTGGCCTCGTCGCCCGCGCCCCTCACCTTCCTAGCCATGCGCTCCTTCCAGACCTTGTCCTCTTCATCACGCATCTCGAGCTCCCTCAACCACCTCTCTCTGGTTTCCTTGCGCTCCTTCTCTGCCTGCATTTTTTCGTAGTCTCTCCTCTTCACCCTGTCCTTTTTCCAGTACAGATTGCCGATGACGAGGACGGCGATTGTGAAGGACTGGGCATAGAGACGGCGGCGGAAGTAGAGGTTGGTCGTTTTGTGGTCGCCTTTGCGCATGCTGCGGGTGGCGCCTGCAATGGCCCATACCGTGAGGCCGCAGCCAAGCGGAACGAGGGGCTCCTCGCGGAAACGGCGCCATATCTTGTCGAGGGTGTTTTCGTTGTAGAAGTCGCTGGATCAGATGAGCACTGGCAGGCGGGCGGGGCGGGTGCACAGGGACGTACGCATTGCCGTCGAAGGACGAGGGGAGCGGCGCGCTGTTTGGAGGTCCAACGCCGGCCATGGGGCTGTGCTGCGTGGGCGTCGCTGGGTCCGGCAGGCATGAAGATGCTGGCGCACGCTGCGATGGGCTCATTGATTGTCTCGGCACGGCGCCGGCGCCTGGAGATGATCCGACGCCGATGCCGCAGAGCGACAGACAGCGCGATGGCAGAGGCCGACGCCGTGCGCAGGACGCCGACCTGCCAGACAGTTCCCTGACACGCGCCATGGACCACGAGAGCGAGTCCTCGGGAGCAGCGCAGCCCGGCGAGCATCTCGACGGCCATGCAGACGAGGAGCGAGACGCGCGGGCAGCGGCCGAGCGACGGCTGGACGCAAGGAGGAAGCGCATCCGCATGCTCAGCGAGCTGTTGCGCGAGCTTGACCTGGCCGTCTACATGCAGCTCATCGCCCTCTACCACCTCGAGTACGGCTGTCCTATGCCCCGCGTGCCGCCTACTGACGTCTGTCCCAGCTGCTCCTTCCTCTGGCTCGCCGTCCGCGCCCTCCTCCACGCCAGCCTGCTCACCCCTCTCTCCGACCCCGTTGGCGAGCGCCCGCCCGACGAGCCCAAGCCGTTCCTGGCGCTGATTCTCTTTTCCTTCTGCGCCAACTTCCTCCTGCACAGCATCTCTGCTGCCCCGTCTGCGGGCGAGGACACCCGCGGCTACCTGCATGGCGGCCTGATGATCGACTTCATCGGACAGGAGGGCCCCGCCAGCAGGTGGAAGCTTGGGGCCCTGGACACCTGCACCCTGCTCCTGCAGCTCGTCATGGCCGCGGGCCATGTAAAGAGACGAGAACTAAAGAAGAAGCTTGCAGCCATGTCCGCAGGGGCGCCCGTCGCGCAGAACACCAATGGAGCCACGGCAGGCCAAGATGCCGATGACGAGGAACGTGGCCTCCTGCACCGCACCGATACCCTGTCTGACGTGGGAGTGGACACCGACCAAGATCAGGTCTTGTCGTCGCCGTCGTCAGGCTGCGGCCAGCCGGATGCCCTCGATATTCTCACCTCGGGCCAATGTGTCATTGGCGACCTCTCCCTCGTCGACACATTGCTCCAGGAAAACAAAAACTACACCGCCTATCGTTTGACACGGTCGGAAAGTGGCATAAATTCAATGCCGGAGACGCTGCAGAGGCTCAATACATTGCGCACTCGCCTTGCAGCTGGTGGTGGCTGATGATGCGTGGACAGTTGTCGTTATCTCTCCACACCACGTGTGTGCCACAATGTACATCAATCATCTCGCTTACCGGGCTGACTTGTGCATGCCATTGAGACGTCCTGCAGCGACAACCCAACCGGGCATTTCGGCTACCCCCACCAGATGCTCTCCCCACGCATAAGCGCCCCGGAAGCCAGCACGGCAGAATCCAGCGACTTCAAGAGAGATACCGTCGATTTCTTGCGTGTGGATGGCTTGCATTCCATGCGCCAGGTAGTTCTGTTTAGTCTGCGCGGCAATCCGGAGCCTCAGCCCTCTGTATTCGAGATTGTTCGGCTCTCTAGAGTGCTTCCATCGCCTGAGCCACGCGGTTCAACGGGTCTGCCGCCCGCCCTATTCCATACCTCATCTGTTGATCTATCCGCACGGGTGCAATGTCAACTTTCCGCGGGCAGGGGCTAATCGGTGAGCTCTAGTCCACGATGAAATCTGTTTCGGACGGTTACGTATGTAATTGATCGGCGTGTCAGCCGGACGGGCGCACGAAGGGGACAGATCCATGTTGCTACATCATCGGAGCCAGTGGGGTGGCAAGGCTTGTTGCCTGGTAAAGTGAGGCGCGCAACGGGTGACAGGAAGTAGCCTTAGCTCTGCAATCATGATAGGTAGTCATCAAACAGTAAATGCACCACGTGAGACAGTGCCTCCGCCTGCTGCATAGTTGAGTCAAATTTATATAAATATGCACGCACACGGACACAGTTGTCGCCATGTCATCTCCACATCATCGGTGCTGTACCTGGCATGGACCAGGCAGGATTGATTGTCACAGGAGGCTCCTGACGACATCCCAATTCAAACCTGGGTGCATGCTTTGGCCCCACAGTGCGAAGAAGCAAAACACTCGGCTGTTCAAGCCACCATGTTTCCAACGTGCGCGCGTATATGCAGCTGCCAGCCACTCTCGACCGTGTAAACACAAAGGTTGTGAAGATTTGAAGATTTTAAATATAAAATAAAAATAAATTGCGCCGCAAGCAAACCCAGGCCAGGCCAAAAAGAAAAGCAAAGCAAAGCAGCCTTTTGGTCCTTGGGAGGGGGGGGGTGTTTGGTTTTTCCTTCATGCCGCCCAAGGCGAGAGACGCCCGGCAGAAAAAAAAAAGGTAAAAAAAAAAGAAAAGAAAAAGTGAGGCATGGGTGGGTTTGCCTTTCCTCTCGCATACCATAGTCGGGATCCCAATGTGTGGGCGGCAGAAGCGTTTCTAGCCATCGGAGGTAGCGCGCCGAAAGTAAGAGTTGGGGGCTAAAGTAAGTAGGGCGGATAGCTAAGACCAAAGAGGACTGTTTCCATCGGCCCGTTGCCCTGCCTTTTTGTGGGTTTATTTTTGTTATTCTCCTAGCCGCGCTCGCTCGCTGAAGCTGCTACTGTCGCCATCAAATCGCCTAGTCGGACAAAGAAAAAAGGACGGGGGGGTGGCGCGTCGGGTGGTTGTTCCCTATGAAACAGTTGTAGCGGTCTATCACATCTTGTCCATCACATCACGCCCGTCCGATGGCCGAGCGACACAGTCTCAAACTTTGTTGCAAACTTAGACGGACCGACCCGACCAACCAAAATTGCCGCCGACAAGCCGTGTTGGGTGAATTTTCCCATTGGCTGACGGGCGCTCTCACATGACTGGGCGGATGATGCGGGCCATCACACCAAGTCTGACATGCATGGGCATGGAGCGACGGGCTTGCGTTGTTGGCGTATTCCGGCACAGTGGAACGGTGTGGGTGGGATCAGGATGTGGTGCATGGGAGTGCATGCAAGATTGACGGATGGAGCAGACGTGCATGGGTATATGCATCAGGCTAAGCGGTCTGTTGTCATTGGGTGGCATATCCCATGTCTTGCTTTGGCCCTGTGGTGTTGTCTTGTCCTGTGTGGTGTTGTGTCTTGAATCTTGATCTTTGAACCTGTACGAGTATGGAAGCCAGCAACAACTCCAGGCCCCCCTACCAGCACGACCGGGCCACAATGACCCTTGGTTGCGCATGCGCTCAACTCCGCGATGGCGTCATGTAGACATGCATAATACTGGTACAACTTGCACCGGCTGACACGATGCGTCCCATCTGATTAGCTGCGAAGCCCTTCTCGCTCCGAACCCTCTCATAAGGCTGTGTTAGGTTCGTCCTTCACCACGCGCATCATCTTCAATCTGACATATCGAGTCCCGCTCCTCAACAAGTGCTGTGTAACCCATACGGGACATGGTTGCATATCAACCTCGCTCCGTCACCGACTCGCCGTCCAGGTTTGGGCAAGGCCCTTTGATTGCGCAAGCCTGCGTTCGGGACTTGCAACACCCCTCATCATCCGCATAAGCGCTTGCCAGGGTGGCCCGGCCAAGCCTTCTCTTCCTTTACATGGCTAAGTAGATATTCAAGTTCTTTCTATGTGCGGTCTGCCTACGGCTCGGCCTATGTTCTACGAATACGCAGGCAGAGAAGTATTGCCCGCTAGCACCATAGCCCACAAATGCTGTGCCATAATGCCGCGTCAACCGGCACCCGAATGCAAGTCGATAGACACGGCGCATTACTGAATAGGTCTCGTATCCCGGAATGGTGCTAGTGGCTCATTATTGCGTGCATATTCGCGCGCAGCGGTTGTGATCGTCTTACTAGTCCAATAACGACCCAATCTCTACAGACTAATCATCACCAGTACTGCAGTCTGCATCCATCATAGATCTCGTGTACATGTACATACATCTACTAGCAAACGAATATGCGGTGTGGGTATACACGTGTCGAGAACACCCGCACGTGTTTCTTCAAACCCTGTGCAGGCGTGTGCTGCACAGCGGGGCAAAGAGGAAACATGTCCGGATGGGGTAGCGACTAGAGGATACTGGTAATCGTGATATGCACAGTGACCTGTCTTCCTTCCCGGTGTGTGCGCCGCAAGAGACTTCGGTATTTTACTTCACCGGCTGGACGGCGTGCCATTGTCATATAGTTGCCGAACCATCGGGCCGAACGAAAGGAGCTGACAGGATCATGTTGATGACCTTGTGCCCTGGAGAGTTGCCAATTAACGCTGCTATTGAGTCATGGACGTTGCGTCTGCCAACTCTGGGGCCAGGAAGCGATGAGAGTATGGCGCCCTCTCATACATTTCCCTGGATCTTGTGCCATGCGCTGTTTACATATCCAAAACGACGTTTAGCGAGATGTTTCCGCAATAAACAATGGCCTTGAGAGCATAGTTCGCTTCGCGGAGCCAAGGCAAGTGGAGCTATGCCAGACACTAGACAATGCCGTGCAGAATTCCTTGCGGCGTTCGTGACAAGCTACTGTATGTACTAATACTTAGCCTGTGAAGGCCGTTTCCCACGACTCAAGGCCACGTGAATTGAGCAAGGTGAATCCTGGCGACTGCGGCGGTATGCTTCATCAGTATGCAGAGGGGGTGAGACGCTTTTTTTCTGAAGGGGTGAATCTGCGACACAGGTCCAATCCTGTCGATGTTGAAAGACCGCATAGAGGATATGCATGAAGAGCGTTGTCATGGCTCAGTGCAACAACCAATATATGTTGTGAAGAGAACTTCCAGGCATTTTCCAAAGAGCAACACTAACGGCCTCGGGACTCTTGGCGCAGCTCAACACCCACTTGCTCTGTCGGCTGATATATGCTGAGAGATATCTACCCTGCCAAAAAGTCCCGAGTTCAACGATGGCGCAAGATTGGGCATTGTGCAATGAGGAGCCCGGTCAGGTGCATGTCGCAACCGATTCACCGCGTTCAATCCTACTACGTACGTGTCAAATGATAAAACTGGTGCTAAAACGACCGCCCTCATTTGCTGGATTTGGCAAATCGACAGATACAGCAAAGTCTATTATGCGGGGAGGGCGGTTCGCTGTCTCTTCAAACTATCGCGGTGAATTGAACTCGGCCCTAGACATCCTACCTTGTCAACGGCCTGCCATCTGATCGCTGGACCGAATTCAAACACGAGCCATGGTTTTTGACCACTGTCCTGGGAACCCCAGGTTAGTTCATCCTCTCAGCCGTGATCTGTCTTTGGCTTTCGGACCGTTTATGGACAAAGCTTAAAAAACCAGCACTTGGCACTACTATTTGGAAAGTATACGCGTTCATGAATCCGGGGAACTGCATCAGGGTTTCCGCAACCGTTTTAGCTAGCCTTGGAGCCAGACAGACGGATGATTTTGGTATTGTGTTGCTAGCGATAGCTCGCGTTAGACTAAAGCAAACCATGCTAGAAAAGCCACACCGGACCAAAAAGCCCATTGTTTGAGCTCGAACCTTAAGATCGCATATGAAAGGCTAGGTCGACGTCATTTGTAGCGAACGGCTCGACCCGGAGCATTGTCCGCCAGTCGTAGCATGCAGAACACAGCAACACAGCTTCTATCGAGTCCAGCATCATGGTAAGGTGGCTTGTTTTAATGATCACGCTTTGCAACCCAACGGACCCGATTACTGGGACGGGAAAGCATCCGTGCTGTACATTATACGAAGTGTATGGTTATTGCCTAATGTTCATGTGAAGCTCCCGAGGATAATCATGAGTTGCGAAGAGACAGTCAGCAAACTGCGGTGAACGATAGCAGGTCAGCGGCTTTTTGGCCAGTCTAAGCACCCGAATGTGATGCCACCCTGATTTCGACAGAAGGACTCAGTCCCAACCAACTCGAAGCACGATCCCTGGCCGAGAAATTCCCATTATTAAAAATGCCCCGGCCAATCAAGAGGCTGTAAGCGACACAAAACTATGTGCCACTTTGCCAGACCGCCCGCGGCGTGTGATTAAACCTAACTTAAACACCGAAACGTAGTTTAAATGAGGCACCGGTCCCGCCGTAAAGCGCTAGTGAAGTGCTGTTTCAACGGAAACGACCGTTGGCAGCTCGCAGATGCGGATGGTGCGGGGGCTTGTCCACAGAACTTTAAACAACTACGGGCTGTACTGGAGCAAACTCCGCATAATGGGGCCAGATAAGTTTGGTCATAGCGAGGGTTTTTTTGAAGGGAGCATTGCCAAAGCAGTTAGACAATACGAATTGCTTATACAGCTACTTGTGAAAACGTGAGGCCGCGCCCAGGTAATACATTGGTGAAGAAGAATCTGAGAACGATCAAAAGGAGATGTGTCCGTGGAGACGAGTTTTCTAGATGCGATTTCTATGTTTGACGTTCAGCAACAAATGGCTGATAAAGGTGCTAGGGCCATAAAGGCCGTGGGGTATATTGCAAAAGTTGTGCTGGCATGCAAGCAAATCAATTGGCTTGTCCACCATGAGTTAAAAATGAGACATCGTCTGAAAATATTCAAATTGACTAAGGAAAAGGGTGGTATACCAGCGTTCAAGGCTCGCGAGGTTGGCCATGAGATGAAGTCCAGTTTCTACCAACGTCGGGAGTAAAAGGGTCACGATAGGCCGGCCTCTCTGGTGCCATGTGCTGCTGAGTGGATGGGTGGGCCTGCGTTATGCTTTGAGCGGAGGCAGGTGTGATTGAAGGAAACGCGGATGGAAATGCTTGAGGACCAAGACTGGGCGCGCCCATATCCGTCTGTGCAGGGCCAGCCACTGGATGATAATTATTGGTCCGTCTCCGTACGTTGCGCTCATTTTCCTGAAAGTCTTCGTCATATTCGGCATAAGAGTCCTCCGAAACTTCCCTGGCAGAAGGAGTTAGAGATGGGGCCACTGACGGGCGCCTTAGGCGAGGCGAGGGCGGCCGTCCATAATGACTCTCAGGTCGAGTTTGTTGGACAAGAATACCCTTGAAATAGTCGCGCTCGCCTCGATAATACTCTGCATCTTCAATGGCATCGCGTAATTGCTGCTCAAGGCGGGAAATACTCATAGAAGCTTCACGCTCCTTCTCCTTCCTTCTGGCACGGAAACGAGCGGATGCGCCAGCATTGCGCCTTCTTTTCTCGTCAGCGACCTTTGAGGCCGCCTGAACGTCGACTGGAATTTGAACATTATGTCCTTGTTGGCTTTTGATTGTCATGTACTGTATGTTATTTTGAGGTGAAGGCACCATGGGAATTATGCTGCGGTCCGACTCCATGGGTCCAGCAGAGAGACGAGACTCGTGCATTTGCCCGACTGAATGCCTCGTAACATAATGCCCCGGGGCCTGAGAGTTGTCGAACTGACTAGACGCGATAGAGGCCGGCTGACTGTAAGGTGAGTACTGGCCGACGGGGCTTGCACTTCCAGACTGGGCAAATCCCCCGCTTGGCCGGCGAACCTCAGTGCGAGCTAGGCTCTGGGAAGGCGGTGCAGGGCCTGTACCAGGCATAGAAGGGAAGTATGGAGGTGGTCGAACTCCTACTGGGGGTGTGGGTACAGACTGGTACGAGGGAAGTGATTCCGATGGACGAGTGCTAGCCGTCAGAAAGGGAGATTGCTGGGCATCGATTGTTCCTGTAGGCGGATTGAGCAGACCAACACTCTGTGTCCTATGCTTGTGGGGTGAGTTTGGACTTCTGGCATGCCTTACAGACGGTGGCCTTCCCGGGGGCTGGATTTGCCGAGGATAATCATCCTGAGTGGAGTCGACGCTTGTGGGCCGACTGATTGAGAATTGACTCTGGGAAAGTTGTGTCTCTATGGGTGAGGGCGAGTCTAGTTGGGAGAGACTTCGCCTCCGATTTCTCTGCTGCTCAGCCAATTCGGCCTGGGGGTTGAGAATGGATTGAAGCGGATTACCCTGCCTGTGGTTGGATGATGGGGTGGGCGGCGTTTGAGACAAGGCACGCAGAGGTGGAAGGATGGTTTGGCCGAGCACGCCATCGTGGGAAGTGCTTCGGTGGGGTGGCTGCATTGCGAAGGCAGACTGGATAGGCGAGAGCTGGGGCGTGGAGGTCTGGTCCGGGCGTGGTACTCCTTGCGGTAATCTTGACATGTGGGGAGGATTGTCCGAGCCCCTCTGTCCGCTATGGGCCAACCATGAGCGGGGAGACTCGGGAAGATCGTAAGGCGGGGTCAAGGAGGGTGGGAAGGGCTGCGGTGGAGGCCGCTGGTGTGCAAAACGAGGGTGAGGGGCCTGGATGGCAGGAAGTATGGTCGCCAGCGTGAAGCACGTGGGTGGGTCGCCAGAGGGCAACCCTTTGGATATTTGAAGAAAAGGGAAGGCAGAAGAAAAAACGAGGCGGATGCAATGAGGTAGGTGGACAGGCAGCGGGAGCTATGCAGAGCAAATAGAGTGGGGGCGAACAGCCGTGCCAGGCACCAGGCAGTCAAGGAAGGGTCGGAGGGTCGAGATGAAAACGAAGCTACAGGCAAAGGGAGCCCGCGAGGCACGGCGAGGTGCGACGGGCAATGTGATATACTATTAGGAATGTGCGGTGAAGTAGGATCCGCCAGGCAGTACCCCTGTCGCCCATGCTGCGGCAGCAAGCAAGTACATCATGCCTTGTCGGCGGCGCTGGGAAGGCGCGCTAGGCGATGGGTTCGGGCTCTGGGGGGAGGTGGTGGTAAGGGTAGGGGGAGGAGCAGTGCGTGTGAGAGAGTGGCACATTGGCACATTGGCACACTGGGGCACTCGCTGTTTCCTGCTGCCACCGGGGGTGACTCGTGAGTGAGGGCCGCACGGGCCCCGCGGACTGGGGACGGGCACGGGCGCTGGCAATGGCAATGGCGTTGGCACTTGCGCTTGCTCGTCTTGCGCCTGCGCCTGCGCTACTGCATAGTTTGGAAGTGACGATGGCGTTGGCGCGGAAGCGGCAGCCAGCCCTCCGACCGCCTGCAGCAGGAGCGCCCGCCGCCGACTGACTCCTTCCCTCGCCGGCGTGCTGTGTGCTGTTGCCGAGTAGGCTGCCCCGAACCGCTGCTGCCGGATGCACCAACCCTGCCCGTCCGCTGCCGTCCTGTCCTGTGCCCTCTCGCGTCCCTCTCGCGTCGCTCTCGCGTCGCTCTCACCCCTCCCGGAACGCTGTCCGCCCCAGCAATGACACCATCCGTCCGGTCGTGGCTGGCCTGCGGGGCACCGTGTCATGTGCCCTCCGCGCTCGCTTGGAGGCGAGTGCAAAATTGCATGCTCCTTTCCCCGGCCTGCCGCCTGCCATTGGCAGCTCCACGACGCAATTATTATCCCCGAAACCCTGTCCACAGCCCCTCGAACGCCGCTCGAGCGTCAGCACCCTGAGCCTGCACAACACAACCACGCCGAGACTCTGCTGCACAATCCCCCTCTCCTCACATGGGCCTTCCTGCTCAACGGGCCCGGGACGGGTCAGCAGTCGCTAAGTCTTGTCGCGCCTTGCATCGCCGCTGCACGAGATGAAATTGCCCCCAAGCCACGCGCACGCCGACGGCCGGCCTGTTGAAGCAATACTCGTGGGGGCGCCGCGCCGCCTCCCAAGTTACACCGTGACACTGACTGCCTGCCCGACACGATATCAAATCTCTGTAGAAACATGTGCTGCGCCATCGCCCCGGGGGTAAGGGTGCATGCTGGTAACTGCCTTCACCACCAGCTTTCGTCACCCTGCACGAAAACGGAGCTGATGTGTCATGCAGCATCCAATAATCGCAGGCAGCCGTTACAACCATACGGGTACTCTCTACCTACCAAGTGCAATGAGTTGGGCATCAAGCCAAGTGCCCCTTGTCGCATTGCTTCCTGCTTCTCTGCGATCCCTTCTGAATTGACAAAGCGTCCCCAACAAGGCGGTAGCGTCGCGCTATTGCCATGCATCATGACCCTCTTTCACGTTGTCTTGCTGCATCGCGTATTGTACCTTGCAGCTGGTACCTGCCTAGAGACGGGACCTGGGGACAGTGGGTAACTCCCTGGCGCCAGAAGTCGAGGACATCAAGTATCTACTGGGTGTATCATCATTGATAACACACAAGTCGCCCTCTGTAATTCTTCTTCGTATCGAGACCACCTCAAGCTGGCTTCGCTTTGCTTCTTCGTGCTTCCTCGACGCGCAGACGGCAGAACCACACATGCACAGAAGCTCCCTATCTTCCCAAACCAGTCTACCGTGCTTCCAGGGCCATGGTCCCCGCCGCCCCGTCGATTGATCCGGGCTGATCGGTTGTCCACGCTCCGACCACCGCCCGGCTCCGATCTGTCGGTTGCTCAGCCAAGATTCGAGTCGAGTCCAGAAGGCATCACGTCACCGCCTACAGGCGACAGGTCAACCTGGCCTGCTTCCGAGGAATTACCGGCCATCGCACATGTCCTGACTCCTGACAGCTGTCAACTGCAGCTCGCTGGCATGTGCCTGCAGCCTGATAGCTATTCTCCACGATAAAACCATCCTAGGTCCCTACGGTACATGCTTTTGAAGCCAGTGCCGTGCAGAAGCGAGGCGGCCCAAGCATCCAACTAACATCCTCGGCAACCAACACTCCCTCCGAATCTACCCATCTCGTTGTCCAATCACGCACATTCATCCTTCGTGCCATCCCCTTCCCGAGATTCCATCAAAGCTTTGTCTGCGAGAGTAGTGTCTCCCGGGTAATAGTACCACACATCGCCTCAAACGCAAGCTGAACGGTCGCGTGAACCTGACTGCACTGTTTTCAGCCATTTGTGATTGGCAGGCCTCAATAATTAAAAACGAAGTAGCGCCGGCAAAGCAATCTACCGGGTCCCAAGTTTACCCGTGGCCGAAATGCTCCCTTGGAACAACACCACGGGATGCAACCTTCCAGGCTTCACGCGTCACAGCATCATGTTGTGTCACTGTCCTCACGTCGTCTTGTTCAATCAATTTGCCAAACCTGCACTCCGAAGGCCAAGCAATGTATGGTCCATTTATACCATGCCATCTCTTCTTAACACAAACTCGGTGTCAAATGCTCCGAATCAGTCGACACATTGTCGATACAGCGTCTTATAAAATAGGTAAGTCTCCGCATCACTCATTCAAAACCATCATAGCCTTATTAGATCAGAGGAGCACCACGCGGCTCTCACTCCCGTACTGCACAACATACGTGCTTCCCTTGAGATATTTGGGCCATCTATAGACCAGATCCGGTACTAGCTCGTATGTTATTTCCTAATTGCACTGATCACAAGTGGCTTGGTGTTGCGATGGGGACATCCAACCCTGCCGCTTCCTAACTCCACGGTCCACCTGCCGAAAGATCTCCAGCCGTGGTCAATAATGTCAAATTATGGGGCATTTGTAGCTGCATGTCATCAGCAGTAATCCTAGCTACTGTCGCAGCCAGGGTACGCTCTCCATATCATGTCTAATCCCTTAGTTAGGGTTCCTAGTATTGTACCACGATCACAGTAGACCGTTGTTGGTTATCGCGCTTGTTACAACTGGCGTAGCCTCCAGAGCCCCGTACCCACAATCACATTCACTTCTTCAGGAATCGCATCAACTACACGATGAAATCCTCAAGCGTCGGGGTCGAAATAAAGTACCCGCCTAAATTCTCCTCTTTGTGCATTACCTGCTACTTGCGGCCTAAGCACCGTGACCGCTCCAGCAATGCCTCGTCACGCGGCCTCACAAGAAAATACTTCGCAGCCAGTATCTACATGTCTCCCCAACACACGAATCACTATTGTATTGGAACCCTCGTAGCTATACAGGAATCTACTTCGTACTCCGAGAAATCTCAAATTGGTACCGAAGAATACCCACAAAAGCTATTCCCAGGCCGCTTCCACAAAGACCCGAGCTTGCGCGATAATCCATGGACCCCGGCACTCGTATTCACCAAAACTCCACTTCTCAAAGCTACTTAGATGATTGTTTGTCCCGTGCACACGCTCTCCAACTAGGTAACTAGGTATCATGCCACAAATACAAAGATCGACGTCTGGAAGGAGCCACACAGCCTGGATCATACGATCTGCATGGCCCTCTAAAAGTCCGGAACAAGCAACTCTTAGCGTCGTTTGACAAACTCATACTCGGCAATTCATCTGACAAACTTTCGGCAATGAAAAGGATTCCGTTGTGTTTGAGATGTAGGGTACTTGCCTCCGGTGTACAAGGCATGTGGGCGTCGATCTATCTTCATCGGGGGTCTTTCAGCGAGGAGTTCAATTGCACTAAAATTCACCGCAGTCTGTATTTCAGTGTCATCTACATATGGCTGCTTTGTACGTTGTCGAGACAGTCATATCTTTCTCGGATCTGGCTGCTGTGCCCTCCTCTCTCGCACAGTACGCTATGACTAGTTCTGTACCCAATACTCAAAAGTGAAGTAATTCACGTGGTACATGTCTTTGTTCTAGAGCCCAAAATCCAGACAGTACAATCCTTTATCTGCCTAATTCACGTCCCGTGCCCGGAAAAGTTCGAACTGGTAAAGCTACGAGTAATACTCTAAACATAGCGGGACTCAGATGATATCAAGTGAAGCAACATTGAATTAAACTGTCGAGCTTTCACTGCACATCTGCAAAGTTGTATTGCTTCCACTTCATCTTTTTTTTTTTCTGTTTTTGTTTTACTGAGTTGGGTGTTTCATCCAGTATTTGCAAAGTGTGCCTTCATCCCTCAGTTATTTCCAAGGATGTGGTATCATCCCCATGTCCTACTTGACCAAACGTACGTCGCAAGTCCAGGTAGACTAGGGAGAAACAACTCACCACGTCGTCTCATTTACACATATTTAATTGCAAACTTTTACAATCAGCCCACACCTCATTTCGGACATGCTTTGAGAGATTTCTCTCAGGTCATCCGTCAGGCATGTTTACCAGGATGGAAACTCTTTCCAGAATCGTGGCTTTTGCAAGGCGGCCCGTCGCACGATAGCCCAGCACACCGTTAACAAGCCCCTTGAATTAACTAGGGGTGGAAAGCACACTGCTGCGTCCCCTGCTAATGATTGATCAACAACACTTTAACCCTTGACCATCACACTCAGATCTTCTTCTGCCTAGTACAACTTTACTTTTTTGGATCATAGGAGCGTAGCTGCAGTATATAGTCAAGCGCCAAGGAGGCTAGGGTTCCTGAGGCGTTGGAGCTGCTGTATCATGGTGACTGAATAGATACCATGCCCGTGTCAAGATAGACATGTGTTAAATCAAGGAATGATTCTGTCATTGGTTTCCCGCCTTATCTTACCCAGTTGTAAGGGCTTCTAAACTTGCGCTCTTCCGATTGACGACCGTTGGGTAGTTACATCATCGAGGGAAACTCAATGCAGTGATTATCTTATAGATTCATCCCTTAGCTAAGGTACTTCGACGTCAAGCATATCTGCCATGAACTCCATGGCTCTTGGGCTGGCGAAAGAACTGCATCCCCAATCAACATCAAAATCAAAGTTAAAATCCAGGGCATCAAGAGGTATGACTGGACTCTTCTGTGGAATACGGATCTCTTCATCTTCAAGTCCAAGCATCTCTCTGGCAATGATCCCCATCGAATAGTATTCCCTCTCCCCAGAGGGCCACACTTCCCCCATCATTTTCAGAACACCCATATTGAGTCTAATCTTTTCACGCTCCATTGATAACTTTGGCTCTTTGTAAATGTATCGACATGCTGACAACTGGGCGATGGTTATTAAAGTGATCATGCAAATGATGAATGGCGTGTGTTCGCTGAATCGAGTTGGTAATGTGAGAAGACTGCTAAGTTTTTCGATGGAGAAAAGCACTTTTGCAGTGTGAATATGTGCTTCATCCTTAATGGACTCATTGCATGAAGGTGGGGCTGGAGGAATGCACTTAGAGACGGACTCAATGGGGAAGTACTTGAGCGTAGAGAGCTGGCGATGGACATCGACGATGTATCTGAAGATATCAATACCTCCGGTGATGCAATAAGGATTTGGAACTTACGTATGCATTAAAATGTTAGCTTTGAAAAGTAGTTCATCCACGCTCCCGTCATCACGCAGTATCTTCCGCTTGCACGCTGGTAGAAGTGAGCACCATGCAGTCATAATTGTATCTGCGTTAGCAGCTGTAGTCTTTGCATTCTCAATATCGCCCAAGTGGCGTGTCGCAAGCGCCCGATTTATTCCTCGGGTGAAGCCGATCAACTGAGCAAATGATGAGAACTCTATGTCAGAGAACTCGCGCATATCGTAATTGCGTAACGTTGCCGGAGGAGGGATTTGCTGTGACTTTCTGAGTTAAATGTACATGTTTTGAATGGGCAGTGATCACCTACTCCAGATTCATATTGTTGCTCTTCGCAAGGCAGATCGGTAGTGATCTGAATAGACCCTGTATGCGTTGGAAAGGAATGTGTACTCCCCGCGATATGTGCGTCTATAACATATATCATCCACCATGTGCGTCTCCAGCTTTCTTCCAGTACTGGGTCTCCTTGATTATTTTGAGACGCAAATTCCGTTTTATGCATTCCTAGACTCAATGCGCCACTTATAGCTTCAACCAATAGCTCTCTTCCTCTCTCTGGTTCATCAGACGCATACACAGCGATGACGTAAAGTAGCAGCGCTTGAAGGTAGTATGGGCTTGGCTGACTTGAGTGTGAACGCGCAGTGGTGATCGTTTGTCGTGCAGCGATAGCAAGTTGTGCTGAGTCGACCATATCCGTGAATATGGAGCCTATGTATAACATAATTGGAAGGAGGATTTGTTTGACATCAGGCTCGCTATCAAGATATAGACGCAGCGACCATCTTGGGACAACACATGGATGCGCTGTGTGAAAGAAACAATAGTACAGTGACAACAACTGATCAATTTTCATCGGTGTGAGACATATATCACCGAAGGTAATGTTGTCTAGTTGTTGAAAAGAATCCAAGGTGTCTGTAAAGCTGTGTGTTGAACTCCCGACTGATATCGATCCAGGTCCAGATCCGGATGAATAGTATGTTGATGATGTCCTTTCACGGGAAGTACTAGAAGTCTCGCACAGCCCTGGCGTGTGCTGTGGCCTCACCGACGCAGGTACCTGGAGGGGCTCTTTCACTTGATGACGGGGTCTGCCACCGCGTCGCGACTTCTGATATTCGCAAATTTTTCCATCTGCAATACAGCGGTTGCATCTTGGGAGAGTCGCATCGCATTTCACTTTACGTGAGCGACACTGAATGCATGCCAGCGCGACGCGACGAATGGGCCGCTTCAATGCATGCAATGTATGGGTGGTCGACGCCGAAGTTTGCATCATCAATCAGAAATCAGATTAGACTGAGTACATATGTTGCGCATCATGGCCTAGTACTCCTTTATATAGGGTCCCGTGCAAATCTTGCAGGCTTAGTTTCTCATAGATCGGCATCGCGATGCAGCGGAATAAGCGACAGGGAAGTGTGCCAAAGTCGGAGGTTGACGGGGTGGTATAGCCTATGAGCAGAGATCACGGCATTTCGGGGGATGACCAGCGCATTATTCTGCTGGCAAGGATGCGATTATTCATCATATTGCTATTGCGTGATGTCAGCTCATATACTTGCTTCCAGGTCCACGACTCGTGACTCAGTAAGCAAGATGGCACCTTATGCATTTCAGGATCGCATCTAAGCTATGACCGAAACGATATTAATATCAAAAAAAAATACAAATTCTTTGACAAAATAGCAAAATGTAAACAAATATATGGAATATTATTTCCCTTGCTAAGGAAGCCGAAGTAAATTCGTTATCGTGCGAAGACACAAGCCCAATAGTGACTAAATACCGATACCACTTGTCTAGGCACCTTTCCAATTACAACTTTCAAGCATAGACGCAGGGTTTGATCCCCATGTTTCAATTGATACTGTACAGCAGAGGGCAAGGGTGCAAGACTACAAACTACCTGCGTAGTTGCAACATATATATACTTTTCTACACTTAATAATCGATGTTAATTGATTACTACCCCCCTTTTGTGGCCTATTTGGCGTAATAATGTAGACTTGCGTGCTAACAAAAGGTCAGAGATACACGCACCTGCATTTTGTCACAATCAGCCAGAGTGCAATACAATGAGCTAGAACTAGTATAAACGAGGGTGATAGAGATGAGTAACGACCGTGATGTACATATGGCAAATTAGAGCTTTAAAGTTCTTAATATAGGTACATCATGAAAGTGTGAACCTGCATTTGACAATCCCGTTGAGTTGCTGCGTCGATTTTCTTTACAGTGCATTGTCAAAAGTGTTGTTAAATGCATAGGGAAGGTTGAAGCCATTGTTTACTGAGCCACATTTATGTAACAAGCATCTAAAATGACGCTGGCGGTCAAAAACCGTCTCCACCGACTATCAATGGTGTTGACTACTCTTAATCGATTGATAACACTTAGAGATGAGAAACTCACTTCTTTTTGAGCGAATGGCTATCAAGCCATGCTCCGATATGTCACCAACGACTCCGCAAATTGGTGTCATGGAGCAAGCGGCTTCCAAGTAAGAATAGCGACCCCACGATGAGTGTCGCACCCTGATAGCAATTATTCTAAGAACTATCAAAACCGTGAGCCGTACTTACGGAGAATAAGATTAACCATTGGTAACCCTTCTTTTGATCTTCATCCATAATCAGTGCCCCAGCGACTGGCGTTCCTAGAAGACTAGCAACAGAAATGACACTGTAGAATACCCCAATTCGGGCCCCAAGGCTTCCGTCAAGCGTAATCTGTCCAATCACGGACGCTGGAAGCGAGTTGATGTTACTAACAGCGAGCCCATAGCAACATACAAAGAGTATTAGAACCGCAAGAGAGTCACTCAAAAGCCATAGAAAGAGGCACAGAAATCCAGAAATCAGGACTATAGGCCATAGGAGATTGAGCCGACCAACTTTGTCTGCCAAGGCACCGCCTCTATCCTCAATTAGTACATTTTCAGTTGCTGGATCGCATAAACTCACAATCCAGCGCCAACGCAGCTCAGTCCGTTTATAATACACAAGAGGTACTTGCTCAGAGCATTGCCATTGTACGTGACATTCGCGTACGTTTCTAGACTGAGGTTAGATCAATTGTTTCTAGTATTCTAGGATTGGTCATACTAATGTAGTAAAGCGGTATCCATAGTCCAAGAATGGCAAAGAAAGTACCAATGCAAAGGATTGTATATCGAATATCGAGGAAGCCTTTAAAATCGACGAGAGTGCTGTAACTGAACTTTCTGTATGTCCTACTTGGGTTACTCGTTGATATGCATAACGCGATGGAGTAACAAATTCTACGGACGTTAGTTCTGTAGTCCCCACGCGCGCATACAAGACACACCCAACCTTGAGAGCTGCTAAACGAATTGTATTCGCAAAGCCAACAATTGGAAGTAGCTTTTCAAACATGAGGGGATATCCAATGCCTCCCAGCGCCGACCCAGCCGAGACCAATCCCATGGTGAGTGCACGCCGCTCCTTGAAGTGCTGACCAATCACTGTCAGCGCTGGCTGGGTTCCAAAGGCTATTGTCAAGCCCAAGAGGAGACCTTGTGTCAGGAGAACCTGCCAGAATTTCCCTGTTTGGACGAAGGAAAGCATAAGGAGTGCAGAAACAGTACCGGTACCAGATCCAATGTATAGATACTTTAGTTTGAATCAGTATGGGTTTCTAAGGCACGTATCCGTATTGACAATACCAAGATACCATAGCGGTCGCAAAGTGCTCCTGATATAGCAGCAAGCAGGTTTGTGAGAAACATCTGAAGCGTTCCACACAAGGCGATAGTCGAGGTCGGTGTTTCTTTCAGAAATTCCTGGGTGTAATAGTCCTGAAAGAATCCGAAACTGTTCATGATGCCTAGCCAGAACTCAGTTTGTGTAGACATTGATGAAACAAATATCAAATAATACCGAATGAGGAGTAATAAACAAGAAAAGAGCCAACGACCGTAAACCAAGCTATGCGGTCACCCTCGCAGTGCCTGATTTCGCGTGATTCTACCTCAGTCGTACTTTCTGAAATTCGACCTTCGTCCATACCGTAGGTATTCTCAGTAATAGCTCACAATAATGCGACAAAATAAACTCTTAATGAAAGCAAGGGTGAACTGTATTCCATAACAGAAGAGTTATATATGAACATATATCCTAGGTGTATGTGCTATGGACCTCATATATATAGGCCATAGCCCAGCGGCAGATGATAGCGTGATGGTATCCAAAGGGCCACAAAGGAAGGAGCCGGGAGCTACCTTCCCGCGAAAGGCATACTTCCGTGTATTTTGTACATCCTTTGGTTGTTGTTTGGTATATATGTTCCCCCCGGGAATCCGACATCATTCAAAGTATATATCCGAGATAATAGAAACAAATGGTTGTAGGAAAAATGAGCTAAAGAGTACGTATTGAAAGAAGCAACATACTATGATCAGACTACTTGACATTTTGCTTTGAACTGAATAGAGATAGCATGTTGATTCGGAGAACAATGGTATCAGGGTGGAAGGGTCATGAGTATAGGCGGGTGAATTGCCTTCCCAATCAGCTAGACAGTCTCTATTTGCTACTCTGAACGACTGAGACGCACTCTCGGAAATTCGTCATCTGGGAAGATGTTGTTTTGCGGAAATGGGTCTAGTCATCTGCCCTTTTGTTTGTGTGACGCGAAAGGAAATGTTTGCGTACTTGTAGAGTGGGACAACGTTACTGACGTACACAGTATCTAACCATTGATCATCTAATGTGGCTTTTCGTGTGCGATATTGTCATTACAATCCCTAATGAGCAAGGTACCCTTGGTTGCACGCGTCAGTGATTGTGCTCCGAAGCCAAACACTGATAGCTTGGAAATCTCCGATTTATATCATACCAAGCGTATCAGTCAATATAGTGTAAAGTGGGGATTTTGGCGTTGCGTGTTCAGTCCTAAGTTATGGCGACCCAGTTGAACCGAAGTTCATTCCAGGTTCTCCCCCAACGCGCAATCACGAGACTATGTTGAACGTAAAGCTAAGTGACTACTAAATTCCCCAGGGCTAATTGGGTATCTTTGAGAGCCATTCGAGTCTCCTATAAGCTATCAATACTGTATGCAAGATCGAGTGCGCTTTCTACCTTCTCGTACCAACAAAAACCCGATAGGCAAGAGGTGGTGCAAGCAAGAGTTGGTGGTCATACTGACTAAGGTCTATGGTCATTCCCTGGACGCAGAAGTGAACGACCTCCATAGAGCGCCATAATGCAATTAGGTTATCTTAAGGACAAGTATAAGCTAATGCGACATACGTGGAGAGAATTATAGAAACTATCGTTGGCATATTAGAACAAGGCTCCCTTCGCCAATAAGAAACGATACGAAACCTATATCTCAATTTCTATATTCACCGCTACCTCTTTGAAGCTATGAAAAGAGGCTATATCCAAACTAGGTATGATCTCCACGTCTATAGCAACTCTTAGGGCTTCAAGCCCGATGGAACAGCTCTTTGCCTAAGCACAACACGGAGTTGATGTGTCCAGGGATCTCCTAACAGGGAAGTTTAGCCCAGAGCTTGAATTCATACTTATCCAAGATCTATTTTTGTATTTCGACTAACAGAAGACATCAACAGACCCATGCCAATATGCATGCAACACGTCAGTTGCAGCGCAGTCATCCCTTCAGACTGATTTGAATCTCCAGAACAGTCTAGACCAAAGGGATGATGTATCAAGTAGTTTCGATGTTGACCTCTCCGCTGGAACAGGTACGCCTGAGATCGCCACACGGTCATGATAGCATCTGACCCTTATTTTATTCTGTAGCGCAGAAATGTTTCTCTAGCGCCGGTAGTACCTGGAGGAACATCAATATGGTGGCTATTTAAAGATGCTAGATCTGCATCCCATGGCTCGACTAACGATTTTGCCGGATTCCAGGCCGGGATAATATGAATCTTACAGGATGCATCCTAGCTACTTGCACTCTCAGTATATTTGTTCCATATCACTATTCAATACTTCTCTCAATATCTGCTGGACGGCTAATTCATTTTCTTTGGTCTTACCCATGGGCCCGGAACTGGCGCTGTCTTTCCTCGGCAGGCTCGCGAGTACGAACACGTTGTATGCCATCTACCGGCGGGATGAGATCGTGTTCATCTACTAAAGTTACGCGTTCTAGTTCGCCCAACATGCTCTCTCCGGGCCATGAGCGCCAAAAGCATCGAGCTTCATCTATTTGCAAATGAAGAGGGCGTTGCTATGCATGGGTCGGCCACTACCTGTATCATACGAGAAGCCAGCTTGAAAGGGATTGCAATTATCTTATAAGTAGGGATGTTTCCGAGCGAGAAAGTACTATCGTGTCTCAAGATCAGCATTTGCATATTTCCAACCGCCAGACATTTGCAAGGTTACATACACACCAGTATGAGGCTATCCATAGTTTTTGCGGCAGCTCTCGCAGCAAGCGCTGATGCTGCTGCTTTTGAAAGGCGTCAGCAAGGGCCTGATGGTAAGTTGTTGACCAATTGTTGCTTGATCCTCTCCTCTGTTCTTATTGTATTGACATAGTACATAGTTGGCAGATGCGGATTGGATGCATTCGAGGGTCACACTTCAGAGGCTCTAGTCTTCTGCAGCAATATCTTGAAGTCAGGCACTGCCACCGAAACCACTACAAGTGGCGGAACTACAACAGTTACTACCACCAAAAAATTCACTACCACCTATTACCCGCCTACCTCACGCCCAACGCCTACACCCAAGCCTACGCCGACTCCAACACCAACACCCCAGCCGACCCCTACTCCTTCACCTAGCCCGAAGGTACGTTGAGACCGAATTGAGAATTCAAAGTCCATAATTGATTTTGGAGAATAGCCTTCGTCGTCGTCACCGACACCGCGCCCTTCTTCAACTATTGTTACATCACCCTCGCCGTAAGTTTTCCATTATGATCCGTCAAAGAAAGTGAATGTTGATAAAGTATAGAACACCCTCCGGCAGTGCCGGCTGCGGAATCGTGGCCTATGTGAAGACCACACCCGCATACTACTTCGAGTCCAGCGGCACAAAGAACAACTTCTCCGCATGCCAGGCCCTTTGCAAGGCTGACACAAAGTGCAAGTCCTTTGGATACGGAGAAGCAAACTGCATGCTTTTCGATGTTACCGCGTACGTCCATCACACACCATGCAAATATACATGTGAAGGAGAGAGAGACTGACTCTTGTGCTAGCGCTGATAACACTAATTATAACCCTATGTCTCCATACACGTTTTACGATGTCACCTGCCCCAAGGAACTACCCGTCCGCAAGCGCCAGATCGATGTCAACCTTCCCATCCCTGGCGGCATTACGATCTCTATTGGGCTTGGAAGTCCCCGTGAGATTTCGTCGGCTTGCTCTTGCCTCATTACTCGCGGCCCGGCTGAGACGACTGTTACGCGAACGGTCACTAGCAATGCCACCAGGACGGCGACCACAACTTCGACTATTACTCGGACTGCTGGTGGAGATGATGATAATACATAAGCAGAGTCGTAGATAGAATTGAGAAGGATATCTTTGTAGAGGATGTGGTGGGAGGGTGATAAGATTGAAGCGGTGCGACATGACTGTAAAAAGTAATTAGCATAATGGAACTTGGCACTGTTTATATGGTCAAAACGCTTTCCTATCATTAGTCAACTCACTAACGTCTCATCTTTTTGGCACAAGATCTAATCAATGGTTTACAAGACAGATTTTGGGTTAGAAATGTATCGTTATGAATATATTTATCGTAAAAATACTGTCCCTATTTGACAACGCCGTGTAACAATGCATGATAGAAATCCGGCAGCCGGCCGCGCCGCTGAAACGCCTCGAGACACGAAATCCCTAAACAAAGTGTCTATTACAGGGTATTTTTGCGTCAAAGATGGTAAGATGGCTCACAAGAGTGCTCGCTTTTGAAACAAGTCTAGAAATGGTTCAAAAGTAAGGGAGGAAGAGAGGAGAAAGAAGAAAGAAGAAAGAGGAAAGAAAGAGGAAAGAATAAGGATAGATGAAAACTGCCGTAGCTCGTATGCAGACGTTGTAGTAGCGGGGTACGGGAACTCATGGCGGTCATGAGCTGCCGGTAACAGGCTTCCAGACATCTTTGTGTCCCTTTTTACCCCAGAACTCTTCGAACCATTCCTGGCACTTGCCACCAACCCAGCAGCCGGCGAAATGGACAAGCAAGTCGCCGTCGCGGTAGCCCATGTTGTCGCCACCCTGGACATAGGCATTGAATTTGCGCTGGGGATAGATGCCGACGTGGTTGCGAACAAGCTGGTGCTCGAGCATCAGGTGCTTGATGGCATCCTGCTCGGCGCCACTGTGCTCCGGGCCCATGAGCATGGAGTAGTCGGTCATCATCTCGAGGGTCCAGCGGGTGAAGGCGGAGCGGCGGAAGAAGGTGCTGCCGGTGTTGACGCTCTGGTGGTCCTGGGTGATGAGGATGTCAATGTCCTGGACGCGGAAGGTCTTGGGGGTGTTGATGTTGGTGGGGTTCTTCTTGAGCTGGCCGTCGAGGATGGGGGTGTCGCGCATGAGGCCGCGCTCGATGGCGGCCGGGGCGAGGATCTCCCGGACGAGGTCGTAGTCGGGCGTCATCATGATGATGTCGGTGTCGATGAGCCACACCCACTCGGCGGTTGGGTGGAGGTGGAAGGCCTCGGCGACGGCGGGGATCTTGGACCACGTGCGGTGGGCCTGGCCAATGTCGTAGCGGCTGGTGTTGAGCCAGAGGTTGGTGTAGCCGTGGCGGTCGCAGTACTTCTGGCGGTCGTCGAGCACGCGGTCGAGCACGTTGGGGATGGCGCTGTTGTGGCCGCCGCCGTCGCTGGCGGTCAGGACGACGACGTCCCGGTTGCGCGGGGTGCGCGCATAGCCGTCCCAGCTGCTGGCGTGCCTGGGTATGCTCCAGTCCCACTCGGGCTGGGCCTTGAAGTAGCCCGGCTGCGGCCTGTCGTTGTTGGTGGGCGCCGGGGCCATGGCCTCGCCGGGCGCGTAGTTGCGGTAGTACTCGGCCGGCACGTCGCCGTAGAGGCGGAAGAGCACGATGAAGATGGTCAGCACCGAGATGGCGAGCACCATCGTCCTGGTGGGTCGGCGGTTAGCACGTGCCGGCTGCCTGGAACACGGCCGCCTCGCAGGCATACGTACTTTCGCGGCAGCGTCTGCAGCGCCTGCACGCTGGCAAGCTTGGGGAACGAGCGGGACAGCATCGCGGCGGGCGGTGGTGCGTCGGGGCGGGCGTGCGGGCGAGGGAGAAGATATCTGGGAAGAAACCGTCAGCGGCGGCGGGCGAGTCTCTCACGCACCGCGCCGCCGCTGCAAAAGGGGGCTGCAATTAGCCATCTACGGCCGCCCTCTAGCCGCTCTCGGCTGCCCGGCCAGCCAATACGACCCGTCTCGCCTTGCCTCGATCCGCAGCACCGCCAGGACCAACACCATGGCCCCCTACTTCACCCCCCTTGCCTCCAGGGACGACTACACGTCTCTGGTCCTGTCCGCCACGGGCAAAACGGTCGTGGTGGCCTTCTGGCCCGGCGACCCCACCTCGGAGGCCTTGCTGGCTGCCCTCCCCAGCCTGCTGCCCTCGTCAACGCACCCTGCCCTGGGCATCGACGGCGCCTTTTGCTTCGACGTCTATGCCCTGCCGGATCTGGCCGCAGACCTGAGCATCGGCTTTGTGCCATTTCTCATGTGGTTCAGGCATGGAACCCAGGACCCTGTCGTCTGGCACCGCGGCGTCAGCGTCAAGGGAGAGAGCGTGGAGGAGGGCGTGAGTCGCGTGGTGCGGAGGATCAAGGGCGGCCATGAGGTAGGGCTCGCCGGCGACAGTGATGATGATTGGTGAGAGCCATTTCAAGAGCAGAGAGATTTTAGTGCCAACTATACGCCTATCGTCCTAATCATCAGCCGTCTCGTGATCAGTCCAAAACCTGCAACATGCTGTACGACTCGTGCCCAACTGCCTTCCTCACAACCATGATAGCGTCTAGCTTCTTCTTGACTTTCTTCACCTCACTCATGCCGTCCTCGCCTTCACCTTCCATGCTTTCCTCGGTAACTTCTTCCTCTTCGTCAAATGCGCCCGTCTCCAAGAAGGCACGTAGCATACCCTGTGAGTATCCCGAGACCAGCGCAGTATTGACATTGTCCATGGTAACGGGCTTGTCTGTGCTGTGCGCTGCCAGGTTCCAGAAGATCAGACGCGGCATTTCATACCCAGCTTCGGTATATTTCTTCTGGATCCGTTCAAACGATGATGTCCATCCATCAGAAGACTCTTCAGCGGCGTCGAATTGCATATCGCTGAACACGAATACTTGCTTGACCATATCCTCCTGCTTGAGCTTGTTGCTGATGGCCATGGGCAGAATGACATCCTCGAAGACAGATACAAAGTTTGTGTTGTAACCCCAATCAGTGTTCATGATGTACCGTACCTTCTCAACCAGGCCCCTGCCATCTTCAACTCCACCAACGGAGATATACGTAGGAGTCTCGTGGAACGAAATGAACCCACCACCAAAGGGCTGGCTAGTCACTTCGCTGATAATCAGTGAGAGCCCAATTGCCGAATCCATCGGACACGAGTGATCGGAGAATGTTGGGCTAGACATGCTGCCACTCACATCACAGACGGCAATTGAAGACCGCAAAGTGCCTGCATCTCGTACTCGCTGGATAAGAGTCTTCCACTGTCCATCAATCACTTTACTCTCAATCTCTAGGGTTTCGGCTGCTTTGACAGCCCTGAAATCCTTGCTGTTATGCATGCAAGTCTGGCTATAGGCAGCCAATCGCGCCTTACTAATAAGTGTAGAAGGCAGCAGGGTTGCACCAGTTATCTTTGCGTCTCCTTTGGCGACATGGTGGATATACTGCTTGAAGTGCTCATAGTCCTTCTTCATAAAGAGACTAGTGTAACGGTCCATTGCCAACGAAGGCACTCGTTCGTACTTGATATTTTCGAACGTGTTTGCAGAGATGTCGCGTTCCACGATACTCAAGGCCTTGCGAAGTGGCGAAGTGTATTGTTTGCGATAATGCTCACGAATGTGGCGTAGGTAGAGCTCACGATTCGTGGGATCAGGGCAGCATGAAGTCGGCTCTGGGAAGAGAATCTCGGCAATCGTCGATTGAATAAATGTGTGCTTGTCATGGAACTCTCCGAATGTTGGAGCCCACTTGGCTGCAAGCGACATATTCCTCAAGTCTGACTCCTTGCCCGAATTTAGTAGTGCTTTATCTTCCTTCAGCTGTTGAGCAAATAGCCTGGCAACCGTAAAGTGGATAGCTCGGTAGAATGGATCGTCTTTCAACTTCCTCTGAACTCGTTCATTTTGCGCCTCCCTTTGCTGATGCCTGAGCTTCTTTGCAGCAGCTTGATCCCAATTGCGCCTACGATTCTCTTCTTTTGACTTGCCTATATGCTGATTGAGGAGAGATGCAGGGTTGATCTCGAATGTCAGCTTATCATTCGCCGCAAAGGCAACCAAATTGAGCAGGTCTTTCCAGTACCCATGTGACAGACCATTGCGAACGTTATGCACTTTGCTTAGGTCAACTTCCTCAGCATCAACCATGTCAAAATCATCATCATCATCATCATTCTTCTTTTTACTGTCTTCCTCCTTCTTGTCCTGCGGTTTAGGGGCTTTCTTAGGGATGACTGGGCGCACAAGCCAAGGCAAGCTTGCAAGGAATGTGAGAGGATGGGTATCGGCTAGCCAACCAAGAGCTTTATAGGCCGCTACTTTGCTGCCCTTGCCGAGATGTATGCTCCGTGCATTGAAAATGATTTTTAGGGTCAATAATGCGTCCTCGGCCCAGGCGTCGCTAAGCAAGGTCTTGAGTTTATCACTAGTCAAGTTCTCGCTCAAGTTATAAAACAGATCAACGACAACGTTCCGTGAAGATATGTTGGTCACGTCAAGATTATCTGTTAGACTCTTGTTCTCAGTTTCCAGGTCGTTCTGTGAGCGGTAATGTGCTTGGTGTCTTTCAAGCCCAGCGATGAAAGAAGCCTTTTGTGGGCGATCGTTATCAGCTTCAACAGTAGCCGCTCGCTTCAGACCAGGACTCACTGAGTCTTGAGAGACGATGGTATCTTTAGCCCCAGTATCTTCCTTCGGATTCTCCAAGATAGCAGAGACGGACTCGGCAAGTTCTCGCTTGATTAGGGAGTGGAAATCGGCTTCGGCCATGAAAATGGCATTGTTCTCAGGAAGCAGAACAGGGAATGATGAATTGAGAATTGAGTGAGTAGGTACATCGCTAGAAGCGATATCGATAGCCATGGTTGCCGCACCTTGTAGGAACGGTTAGTTGATGCTCGTGGGCAGAGGCTGAATGCTGTAAATACCTCTAGACCTTGGGCGGTGGTATAGTTGATAGGAGTTCGGGGCACAAAAGGGCCTTGAGGTATGGCATCTACAGCTGCTCAGCGAAGATGGGAGTCTCTTCAAATAGACAAATGAGCTTGCACGCCCACGCACGCGGACGGGCAAGAACATGGCTGCCGCCTGATCACGTGCATGCGTGCTATGAGTATTTAGCAAATTAGGTGTCTTTTTTAATATAGCAGTGGCTGACACAGATCATCTATTGTGCTAGCTATCATCACATGACAAAAGCAATCCCTCCCAGGCGAATGTGAAGATGGTCTAGACTGAGGAGCCCCGGCAATCAATGACGTCTTATGTGTATTTCGCTGTGGTAACCATGCGCATTATGTAAGCTATTTGCCCCACACAACCGAGGCCGCGGGGAAGGCAACAGCAGCGGCACCAACAAAGCGTGGCTCAAATAAACGCCTAGATACTACATGAACAACAACGAGACCAAGGACAACAACAAGGTCAACTCGAGATTGATCAAGCATGGTGTCGAGCGCCGAGCAATCGGATTTCTTCCGCCAGAAAATGGCTAAGGGTGATGTTGTAGTAACAGATGCACCCAAGTTCGATCTTGAATCTTATATAGGCAACTATGCTGGTAGGTAATCATTCGAATTGGAATGGAGTTCACGGACACAATTATCTGACAAATGCCAACTGCAGGCTTTACACGCATCGACCGCCTCCACCACGTGGGCTCTCTCTCACCCTACCTCGCCGTTGATGCCTACCGGCTGGCCATCAGTGAAGCTAAAAAGGGCAAGAATGTGGCCTTGTACACAGCGCTCGTCGAAGATTTCAGTTACATTGCCCCGCAAGACGACGCAGCAGTCATGGACACAGCATGGGCAGAGAAGAAGACGCGCGAAATACAGCAGGAACAAGACCGGCTGGAGCATGAGCTTAAGTCATACAAGAACAACCTGATCAAGGAGAGCATACGCATGGGCAATGAAGACCTTGGCCACTTTTTCTACGATACGGGCGATTACAGCAGCGCAGCCAAAGCCTACCAAAAAATGCGCGAGCACTGCACCTCCAGCAAACACCTTGCCGACATGACCCTGCGTCTTGTCTATGTCAGCATTGCCCAAAAGTCTTGGTTGGCCGTGCAGCAAAACCTCGCAAAAGTCGAGTCTACGCAGCTCAAGGGGGATGAAAGGATAAAGCTTGATCCCATTATATCGGCCTGCAACGGCCTCGCCCAAATGGCCATTGGCAACTTTCGCGAAGCTACAACTTACTTCCTCAAAACCTCACCCGCATATCTAACTATTGAGTCTGCCGGCAATATTACATGGCAAAAGGAGGTTATCTCACCCAATGACGTGACCGTCTACGGTGGCCTCTGTGCCCTCGCCTCCATGAATCGCAGCGACCTCCAGAATAAGGTCCTTGCAAACAGCGACTTCCGCAACTTCCTAGAACTCGAACCGCACATTCGCCGGGCCATTACTCTATTCTGCAACTCTAAATACAGCGCTTGTCTAGAAGTACTCGAGGCTTACCGCAACGACTACCTTCTGGACATTCATTTATTCAAAGTACTCAATACTATATACGGCCGAATTCGTTCCACAAGCATCGTTCAATACTTCATTCCCTTCAGCTGCGTAACTCTAGACGAAATGGCATCCAAATTTCCCGCCTCCGGCTTTCGCATCGAGGAAGAGCTAGAAGACATGATCAACAGCGGCACCCTCAACGCCCGCATAGATCTCATGGACCGCCTCCTCATCTGCCCACCCACTAACCCACGCTATGACGTTCACGCTGAAGCGCTCGCCATGGCCGAGAATTACGATCGCACGCTGCGTCTTCGCTTGATGCGTCTCAACATGTTGGCTGCCAATATGGAAATCAAACAGGAAAAGGGTTCGACAGACAGGATGCCTTTAGGTATGGGTGATAACATCGGTTCCAGTTTGCGAGGCCTGGGCTCAAAAATGGGCTTGTCGTGATGGGAAGAGGAACAGGCCGGAGTGAAGGCCTATTGGGAACAGGTCCAAGGACTTTCTTGAAACGCCTCATGAGTATTATGGTACTAGGAAGATATCGCGGCAGGTGTGCTGAATAGTTTCTGGGCCCCGAAGCGAGAGCTTCTATCATTTGCAGGCGTTTGAGCGATGGGTATATGGTAAAGTCACATGCCGTAGGCGGCAATCAAGTAACAAGGACGTAGGCGACTTAGCAGTCTTAGTGTCCCCTCCTAAGCACACAGGAAAATCGATATGGCGTGGACGAGGTGCACCAATCGATACGAGTGAGATGTGAGAGTGACTAGAACACATAAGCAACGCCAAGCCCTCCGAACTATCTATCCCTGTTCATGGGCTAGCCTAAATAAATGTAAATCCGAATGGGTATCAGTGGAACCCCTAAAACGCCTTACTTTCCCGCATAGCTTGTCAAACACTAGTTTCGCATAATATACCCCCTCCTCCCCCACGCACGCCACCCCGCACCGAGGTCGATTCATATCAACATCTCAACGACTACTCAATGCACCGAAGATATCAAGGCCGGGGCATTAATACATTAAAGCATGTCCCATTATCGATAAACGCCGGAGCCCCTAGCGGTAGCCCACTGGTCTTGCTGTTGTTGCTGTGCACTCTGATAACCGTAGTATGCTGTAGGTGGCCATGCAAAGTCACTTCTTCCATAAGGATTACTTGCATCAACTGGGGTGGTTGTAGGTGTGAGACCTTGAGGTTGTGTCTGTGATAGATGCGTGTTGCCTTGTGACCCCATGGCATTTGGAGGTGGAATAGCATTCTGTGTCGTCATTGAATTCTGAGGGGTCATTGAACCTTGGTTCATGGAGCGATTTATTGTGCCATATGGTGAGTGATTCGTATGTGTATTACTGAAGTAGTTCTGCGAGGATTGTAACTGCTGGGGGTGTTGGCCCGTTTGTAGCTGCTGAGCCGCAACTTGTAATTGTTGAGAAGTAGACTGCATATGCTGCGAGGACTGTATCTGCCGTTGCGGTGTCTGTAGCGAAGTTTGTGCGTTGAGAGCACGCTGCTGTTGAGGTGGAGTATCAAGTTTGTACGCCATTTGCTGCGGGCTACTAGTACCTTGTGGCCGGCTCTGATTAAGTTGCTGAAGTTGTTGCCGGTGCGATGCAGCTTGACGCTGCTGTTTCTGTGGCTGAGCTAGCGATTGTGACTGTTGGGACCGATGATGTGACTGGGGTTGGTTTGATGGCTGGGGTTGTGAGCGAGGGTGTGGTACCGTTTGAGGTGCCTGAACTGGCGTGACGGAAGATTGTTTCTCTGACTCAAGTTCTTGGATTCTAGCCTTTGCTTCCTCCAATTCTCGTCTCATCTTCTCAAACTCAGACATGTCAGTGCTGGCGGCCTGAGCATGACGCACCGTTTCGTTCGGGTCAACACGTAGGTTATCACCACTAGGAAAATCGGAATAGGAGCACTGGCGCTTCTTGTCAATGCAGGTTTGACAGGTCGGTCTTGTTCCATTGCACTGACTTTGTTAGTTTCCTATACAACACACGGCTCGGACCATTGGGTGGACGTACCTTTGTCTTTTTAGCTTTACACACATCGCAGCTGTTTCTGGGCCGTCGCCGCTGCTGCGCTGGCGGATATTGCGTGTGCTGTATTGGTAAGGATGGAGATTCAGTGGAATTTTGTGAGGAATGAGGAAGAGGCGGCAGCAGAGGTGGAGGTGGAGGAGTGGGATCGGGGAGCGCAGGTTCGGATGGCGACGGGTCGACCTGGATCAATTCCAGGAGTGATCGCAGGCTTTGTGCGCGTAAATCGCTTTCAAGGGACGTGTTAGACGGTTTTTGGGCTTCTGGCTTGGCTGGCCGTTTTCTCTTATTTGACAACAAAGCATCAGCATCATCATTGCCGCTGTCGCTGGCTTGCTTGGGCCGCGTCGTAATCCTTGTGAGTGCCTCGGGGTCGTATTCTTCCAAGTACTTCCGACGCTTCGAGTCTTTCCGTGGTGGGGGGGCCCGCTCTTCGTAGGTTTTGTGAAGAGGTACGTGCTTGTAGAAAACGTCGAGTGTTTGCTTGGTGGCGGAGAATTTGATAGACAGGACGCCTTTGCAGTCAAAGACGGGCTTGGTGGCACGCTTGCCAAGCTTGGCCCCCTTTCCATTCGCAGCGCGGTCTTTGTTGAGCAGTGAGTCGTTGCAGTAGTAGGAAAAGCGGAAGCTGTCGTCTTCCCTACTGTTCCAGCAGTTGTGGAAGCTGTAGCGATAACCGTCGGTGCGTTGTATGGCGTCGACACAGCACTTTGCTATGGCGCGCTGTTTGCGCATCTTATCCTTGGGGTCTGCAGTCGGCTGCAGGGCCTCCATGATACTGAGACTGACTTTGTTGTCGTGCTTCCTAGCGCCATTAGCGGCGGTGGAGGAGGCGGTGGTGTTGTTGGCAGTGGCGGCAGAGGCGCTGGCGCCGTCGGTGTCTCCCGGCTGAGGGTAGTTGGGCAACCTCAAGCCTAAGGCAGATTCTGGTGCTGATGATCCGCGATGATAGTTGGCAGGCGGATAGTTTGTAGCTTGGTACCCGGGCGGGCGTGAATGTGGGTGGGGTTGGGATTGCTGCTGCTGCTGCTGCTGCTGCTGTGTGCTACCCCCACCATCGTTGCTTGCACTGGGAGCATGGGACGGCGCCGACACCATGAAGCTGGTGCCTATCCAGAAGGATAGCTGGGCTTCGGTATGCTCCGGCTGGTCGGGCGGGGTGTCCAGGTACCGGCGCAGTGTCTGCTCAAAGTCGTCAAGCGACGAGACCCGGTAGTCAACCGTCCTTGCCAACGCGTCTCGCGGCTGGCGACCGCGCGCGAGCTGGACGGGGTGCACCTGTCCTGGAACTGCAACAGAGACCGGGACAGGCACCGGGACGGCCACCGGCACCGGCCAGATGGCCCCGTCGTTGGCATCGCGAAAATTGGTCGTGGGTTGGGCATCGTCCATGTCACATGAAGCAGGGTCTCGCTCTTGCTCTGATGTGGGACGGTCGGGTCGGAATAGAGAGTCAGTGTTGTAATTAATAGAGTGATTATGTTATGGATGGAGCAGACGGTCCCCCCCCCCCCAGCCCAATGCCAAGCGCCTTGCTCAGTAAAACCCTGCGCAACATCACCCAGCAGCTTGGTCGGCCCATAAGCCCTGTACACCTGCACCATCATCGTCACAAAATTAAAGGCGGCACGTGTGTTCAAGGTATTAATCGTAGTGGATTCGGTAAACTACCTTTTCGCGCACAGCACGATCAAACATTAATCCTTTGGCCGTGATCATGACAGCCGCAAATCAACAACGGGCTAGGACGCCCTTCGTCAGAATTCCTCCCAGTGAAAGTGGTATCGATCCATTCAACACACCCAAAACGCCATTTGCCAACCCATCGGCCCAGTTGAAGCCATGCTTTCCATCCAAGAAGTGATAGTACAACAAGTCGTAGTAGTTGGTATCTCTGTGTACGCTGGTCCGCTGTGTTGCCATTAATCCTGTTTCTGTTCCTTTTGCTTCCAAAGACCTAAGTTCCAAAGTCGCTAAAATCAAAGTCGTTTCAAATACGTCATAAGCTCCATCCCTCCGCCGTCGGTGGCACACCCATCGGCGCTCCGCCCATGACATTATCGGGGACCCATGGGCCCCTCTCTTCTGAGGTTGTGTCATGTAATGCGTCCGCGCGATTCAAAGTCTGTACATCAAGGTCTGTGACGTAGCTCTTGCCATCTGGCAATTTCATCCGCACCTCAAACTCTGCGTCGAGCATCATGTCGTCCTTCCAAAGACGGCGCGGCCCGTCGTATACGCACAAGGCACGTTTCTTCATCTTCATCTTGTCCGTAGGACAACCCCAAGATACTGGGTAATTCTTACGCTTCTTGCGCCCAGAGCCAGTGATGGCGACGCCGCCTTTGGAAAACGTCAAGCCGGATCTGGGGCCTTTGGTGGATGCCTTCGTTATTTTGTTGGTGGTGGTGGTGTGTATGGCACCACCGTTTAATTGTCAATGTGCCTTGGTGGATTTGACACCACCTCTGCCTGAGCGTGAGCGACGCGACCCGTAGGTATCATCGTTGTGGTCGTCATTATCAATTTCCTCCTCTTCTTCTTCATCCTCGTCATCGTCGTAGCTGGGCACAGTGTACTCGATGCTTTTGGATAGGCCGTTGCGATCCAGGGTTTCAGTCACGTCCTTGTCCTCAGCAACTGACGTTAGAAGACGTTGGTTGATAGCCTCACTTGGATCAGCTTGCTGTACTACGCGTAGGACACAGTCGTCCAAATGCTCGTAGAATTCCTGTGCATTGGCAAAGGTTACAGAGCAGGTAGAGCAGGTACCGGCAACATTCTGCTGTCCAGTGTATGCTTTGCGGCCACCGGGACTCTTCTTGCGGCTGTTAGGAGGATTCTGCTCGACACCGTGAACGGAAGTGAGATGTCTCTTGAAGACATCGGCGCGGTTAAAACTCTTCTCCGCGGCCGACCCACTACCTGGGCAGAATCCGCAGACCATGGTTCCTTTGTAGTGCGTGAGTGTGTGCCTGTTCTTGTCATACTTCCTTGCGAAGCCTTTGACGTGGTATTCGCAAGTGGCGATCGGGCATTTCTCCGGCCTCTCATTTTGATGTGTGAGCATATGCGCTTTGAGGTCTTTGAAAACGCGGCCACACTCAGGGAGTGGGCATAACCCTTTCTCACGCGACTCATCATCTAGCTCGTAGCTGCCGCTCTTACGACTTGTGATTGAGTGTTGTGAATGAAGAGATGTAACTGAGCCCCGTCGTTGAGTGTTTACTTGGGGGTATGGATGGTATTGTTGAGTGCGCAGATAAGGGCTCGCGCTTCCCTGCTTGATGCGTGCCGATCCTGGGCGCTGGCTATGCGAAGAAATGTTCGAGAGCGCTGGAGAGGGTGGTTGTTCAATGATCGGAAAGTAAGGAGTTTGAATCTCAGGGTAGGGGCTATGGGGTGTGAAGGCGAAAGGCTGGATTAAGTTGGGATCTAAGAACACGTGGTCAGCGGCTGTTTTGGACAGTTTTAGGTTTGCAGTATTGGGGTACCAACAAGACAACTCGAAAGATTGTGTTGGATAGAAATGAGAATTGACGGAAAGAGAGCATGGTGCGAAAATCATGTTGCTCTGGTGGAGTTCATGCGACAAAGAGTGTCTTCGGTCATTCGCAGTAGTAGCAAATTTAGTGGCCGAGGCCAGGGTAACAGGTGCCTTGAAAACGCTCTTTTCTGAATGCCGTGTTGCAGGCGACGTGATGGAAGAAATCGAAGAAGATGTTGTGGAAGAAATGGTTGACTTACCCACAAAGGTCTTCTCCGCTGCCATCATAGGTGGGTATTCAAAACCGCCTGTTAGTCCAAGTCCCAATGGATTCCAGGACTCGGTGAAATGAGTTGGAGAGCCATTAGCAGAAGATGATACTGAAGCACCGGACTCCGATGACGCTGAAAGAACAGGAGGCAACTCATGGAAGGAATGTGATGTCGATTGGGGTGAGCCAGTTGGGGTGTGGAATTGGAATGGCTTGACACCTTGAGCGATTACATCATAATGGAACTGTAGATCGTGTGGTCTTGCAGCTTCGGTCAGGGGCATCATAGGGTCGTATGGGGCGCTATATGTTTGTTCCATGCCGTATGTTGAAGCAGGAAGAAATGGCTGGGTGGGGAGAGGAAAGTCAAGTGGTTGCTCTTGGTTGTTCGCGTAGAGCTCGAAGTCGTGTTGCATGTTGGGTGGGTACGGGACGAAGTCAACCATTTTGGATGTGCTGAGTGGAATGACGCAGGGTCAGGGGAGATGCTCTGAGCCGCTGCTCAAAACTTTATTCGCAAGGTCCAAGTTAGTATAAGCAGGAAACGGTGGGTGGGCGAGGATCGGTAGGGCTAGTCCATCTTATAGCACATAAGGGGGATTGGAGGAAGAGCTTACGTTGGGGTGGGCAAAACTGATTGGAGGCTGGACTCGTGGTACGGGTCGGCGAGGATACAGTATCGTCGATAGTGGCGTCGATCTTTTGCTGTTTGGGAGGGGGGTGGCAGAAGCTCAAGGCTGGGACGCAAGCGAACGGGACGAGACAGGCAAGAATAGCCTGTTCCTGGACCAAGATGGGAGAGGGTGAAGAATGGTCTGGATGGAGAGGTGTTTGTGCAGATCGGGGGCCTGGAACTGGAGGCGTGGTGGCTCTGGTTTATACATGAGGCCTCAGACACGACCACGCTGGGGGCCATGGCGGCCATGGCGGCCAGTGCACCAAGCCACTGGGATGGCAGGCCAAACCCCTGCGCGGTGGAGGTCGTGTACTGCCCTACGGGAGCTTGGGCGTGTGGCAGAATGGTGGTGGCAGATTGGGAACGGTCAGTCGACGCTAGGAGAAAAATAAAGACTGAGGATACCGGGCGCCATGGATCAGTGCCCACCCCAATCGCGCGCCCCGACCGCTTTCTGGTAGGACGTGTCTTGCCGGAGTGCGGTGTGCCCGACCCCTGTCCTGCGGGCGTGGGAACGCCAGCAGCGCTGGCCATGCCGCAAGCAGACAAGAGAAATGGAGAGGGACGAGTAAGCAGACGGGGTGCGGGTGGCTCCACGCCTGATCTGGCGAAAGGAAGCGGATTAGGCATGGGCCCCAGAGGATGCGCACGCTAGACCACCGCTTCAGTGAAGCTCTGACGAGGAGCCATGGGCGCCATGGGACGCATCCAGGAGATGCGTGGCATGGGGGGTGAAGGTGCGGGCCATGCGAGCCGCCTGTGATTTGCCCGGGGACTCGCTTTGCCCGGTCGATGTGCGGGCGCTGTGGCTGGTGAGCGGCTGTGCGCGTGGCGGCGGCCGCTGATTGGCTGGCGGCCGAGTCTAATTATACTTTCTACCCTCGACCATTGCCTGTAAGAGGCCTGCTAAGCGAGCCCACACGCCCATTTCCAGAGGGACTGGGGGGCGCAGTCAGTCACCGCACCACCCCCTCCACCACCATCACCACCATCACCGCCATGCGCTGACTTCACCGCGTTTCTCGAGATGGACGGTTGACTGCACATGCACTGGTGACGTGACTTGCTGCGCGACACTGCGACGCTGCCACTGCGCACTGCCAGCCAGGTACCTACCGCCTCCCTCCCCGTCCCCTCCAACCCATCTTCACCGCACCCAGCAGGGGCCGCCAGGTGCATCCGTCAATCCTCCGTTTATCTCGTTTCCATAGATGACCCGATGGCGGGGCATCTTGGGCATAGCAATCTCGTCAACCGCTGCCCGTCTGGCCAGCGACTGCCGGCGTATTACCATCCTGTCCGGTCTCTGGCCTCATTTCCTTGTCACGTTCCAGCCACCGCCAGTCGGGCTCCCGACCATTGTCCTGTGGTCCCTGAATCTTCGTGGCCCGATTTCATGGATAAGGTTACTGACGAAGCGCGAACCCCAGGTGGGAGCTCGCTTGCCTTGGCACCCACTAGCCTATCATGTGAAGCCTCTGGTCTGTCGTGCAACCGCTGCATGGATGTGCTATCGTTTTCATCACACACTCGCTATGTTTCTCACCCATGGTGTGTAATCCCTTCCACCAATGCCATTCCGCAAGCGCGTCGCCCGTTCCTTCACATGGTAGACGAGTCCCTATCTGAGATAGGACCGTCCAGCGTGCGGGGCACCAATCCATCAATCCGACTACTCCCTAGTTGCAGAGCCCCAAGGCTTGTATAATACTCTGATCCTGTCTTTGCGCTAGCAGGCACTTTCCAATGGATGCTGTCTAGGGTGTCGCGGCCCGCCCCAACGAATAAAGAGTAAGCCGCTATTTTCGTTCTTTGTGCTCGCCGTCACCATGAGCTCAATATGCAATCAAAATATGTCATCTGTGCTACTCACGAGGCGGATACATCCTCCTTCCCGTGTCGCCGACAGTCGTGTAACCACGACATGCCCGATGCAGCACCAAGCCAACAACATGTCTCAGTAATTTCGTGGCTGCGCACCGCCACAGGCGGTAGCTTTGCCCTATATATAGCGCTTTGTCTGACAATCAGGGCGAATCACATCATCGCGTTGTAGCGTCCTAAGTACGTGCATAATTTGCACGGCCACAGGTGGAGGCGAGCAGTCTAGATCCCCATACAAGCCAACATTGGCCCTATTTTGGTAGGACTCAATTGTGGAGCAGTCAGAAAGGCCCGACAAAACAGGCCATTGAAGAAAGAGGCGCTCTCGCGAAAGCCCTGGTTGACTATTCTTCTCATGACCCCTTTGGTATGAATGTAGTCTTCATTTGCACCCTCAAAGTATGACTGCCTAGAAGTCAATTTCGATCAAATGGATGCAGGAGTCGTTTCATCTGACCTTATTTTCTCGCTTGCTCAACAACATGATTGGCTTTCTCAATCAGACTATTACATTTCCAGACCAAATTTCTAGCCGTTAGAGGCTTTGTTCTGACAATCAATCCGAGTAGTAAGCGCGGAGGCGTGTTGCGCCGCGTTGACGGGCTAGATATTCGACGTTCGATTGCCCCCACCTGACAACTTCCCCTCAATAAAAGGGGCTCAACCGGCGACCAGAGCCTTGTTCGAGGGTGCGCTATGTAGTAGCCTCGCAGCGAAAAGTTTGAGGTCGCTGCTCCTGCATCCTGAACCGGCCATTCTGGGCAATGTTTACGGCATATGGGTCCTCTCTATCCTTGCACGCATTCCGCAGCCTCGCTTGACCTGGTAGATTACCATGCGCCGTGCAAACACATGTCTGCAAGAGGCTGTCTGCTAATAAATAGTCACTTGAACTGTGCCAAAGCGCTTTAGCCTGTGCATCGCTTCTGGAAGGCCGTACGAGATTGATGTGTGCAACATCAAGTGGTGTGTAGGCGCATGGAACGCCAAAGCCACATCGCCGGGTGATCAACACGAAGATTGCTTGCTGGATAGTACCAGGGCTTCGGGACTTCCCACCTGGCCGCATCAATCTCAAGGCCTGACTGCAGGCTACAGGCCTCACTCGTCCCGCACTGTGCCAATGATCCACGAAGACAGGTGACAGCTGGCCAGGTTTTATTCAACACTGCGTACCAATGCCGTGCAATACTAGCGGCCCATTTTTGGATCAATCGCTATTCGCATTCCAGTGCACACGGTAACGCATGCAGGCACAGGAGATGCCAGCATTTTTCTTGCGACGGTTTCATCTCTCTCAATGCGCCATGTCGAGATGGTGAATCGTCGACCACTGTCTGGTCGGCTTCGCCGCACCCACAGTCGTGGGCGTTGAGGTCAATCCTTGGCTTCGGCATCGCCTGAACACGAACAACCGATCGAGTGGTTTAGCGTCCCCTTCCCGTCCTATGCCTTGCCGCCTTGGGATGTGGATGATTCCGGGCCGAAAAGAGGCAGGGATCCAACTTCGCATGAAAGAAAGTCTCTTTTGCTGGATCTAAAGCCATTTTTTCTTCCCCTGAGCATATGCTTCCGCCGAGCGAGTCGCCTGTTGTTGATTGACCGGTGGCCTGATTCTCTGCCAACAGAGCCTCAAATCTCTCGTATTTCCTTCAAAGCAATTTAGGTGATTGGGTGTCTCGTACAGCTAGCGTCTCGCCGACCCCTCTCCTATCGAGTTCATGCAGCAATCAAATAGTCCAGACCCAATCCGGAGGGCTTGCGACCCAGTATGACATGCGACCAATCAGCATATTTCGTGGGGCGGCTTACATGGCGAGGGATGGTGTGCTGGCATCCTCTTGATTAGGTGCTATGAACTCCAATATGCAGGAAGCTGCATAGGCAACCAGAAAAGGCTGCCCGTCAGCCAGCCGAACCAGACTTGGTTGACAAAGGAATACAGTTTCTAGTGAAATAATTCGTTCCCAAAGCCTTCCCGACACGCCACAGGTAACCACGATGGCAACATTCGACTGCAAGTTGAGGGGGCCAGGCCGCGAAACCTTGTCCACTGAACAAAAGCAACGTGACTCAACCCGCAAAGCCCCCTGCAGGCAGTCACCGAGATACCGCAAGCCTTGCGACATTTGCAACAAACACTTGGGATCTAAGTACCCCTGGGTACCCTTCCCGAAGGATCCGGGCGCTGGTTGAGCGTCTTGATTGGTGTATATCCTCCTTCGACTTACGATCAGTGCATGCCTTGATCTGGGCCCTATCTCGTCAAAACTAGTCATTCAGAGTGAACTACTGGAGCGAAAAGCGTGTTCATTTGCGCGCGCACAGTGCGAATTGTGACAAGACTCACAGGGATGAGGGAGTATTCTAAGTTCAGTATGAGCAAGGTGATCCCAAGGATCCTATGATTTATTGGCCGAAAGCACCAATGTTTGCATCAAACTCGGCGATCAAAAAGACCCACGCAAAACGTAAAACGATGAACAAGCGTGTGGCGATGGACGCAAGGCTGGGGTAGGCGATGGCGCGACCTAGGCTCCCCCTCGTCAGCTGCAGCGAGATTTGTCCTCCAGGCCACTTTACAACTGTGCAGTCTACGAGGGGAATGGATGAGATGAAGTGCAAACAAATGCGGACATACAACCAGTCATTTATGTAGTCCAGGTAGGGTTGATATGAGGCGGATGACAGACCCAGGCATTCGGATCCCCTTCTCAGCTCTACCTCGGGTAGAAACACAAAAAGGGAAAGCATCGCCGGCGCCTCTTTCCTCTGCACCTCAGCTCGTCTTGTCTATTTCAACGACATCTTGAATGCTCGAAGGTGCTCAGGCCTATCACATCGCGTTGTATTGCGTTCAGAGGAGTATAGATAGAAAATATGCACACCGATCGAGATTCAGGGCCTATTCCCATTGTTCGTTGTGATGTCAAACAGGGTAATTTTTCACTGCCACCAAAGTGCTAAACTTGATGAAAGATAGTGTGGTAGGGATATACACATAGCATAGAAACCACAGTAAAATTTAGGTTTTTGCCTTATATTCATTAGTAATACCCTTAGCGCACACCCCTATTGTCACTGACACCCTCCGGGGATACCATCTCATAGCCCACTTTCAGTCGACAACGGTACCAAGTAAAAGGCTTATCGTGATACATATTCGTTATCGAAAAGATCCGCTTAGCTACTCTGAATATTGAGCAACACATGGCCGTGATTGGAATCATGTCCCAGTTGTTCTTTTCCGACTACATACGAAGACATATTGATTAATTTATTCAGGTCCTGGATTCATAGAATGATGGCGGTTTGCCTTGCATGCCCTGTATTGATAAACAACATTTGAATGATCACGTGCACTATTTTTACAAGCCTCTTTGTACGTTTCCCTGGCGAACAACCGCCCTCCACTTACAGCTCCGCAGGGGAGGGATACTGTGAGAAGTCCCGTAACTTCCTTAATCTTTACAAATCTCTTAAGTAAGATTATTATAATAGTTTGAGTCCGCATTGCGTAGCCAATGGCTAAATTATCTATGCTTTCGCAGCCACGTTTACACATGCGACACCACCCTCGCTGGTCCACTCCCATATGCAACTAGGCTTGAATCTGTTAGCCCAATCTGCCCAAAAGTGTTGACCACAATCTAAACGAGGAACATCCCTCCCTTTCATTCCGTTTTTGACTGATCTTTCGGCATCCCGACCTCATCCTGTACTGTTCACTGCCTAGGTAGGCTCAATCTTGAAGAGGCAAAGAATATTTTGGTTATAGCCATATAAAGCTTATTAAGCCTCGTCGATTCAGTTTTTTTGTTCAAGTCGTTAGTTATAGACTATTATAACAACAGATTTTGTGCAATTAGCTAGGTAACTTTCACAAGTATACCTACCTGGAAGGAGAGGTACGTCGAAACTATCTTCATGGGGGCGCTTTATAGTATCATAATAACTACAGATAGTCAAAGCTATTAGAACATTTTGAGTCGCTTTAGATGAGTTACCTCCCAAGCTTTATTAGTGGTGCATATTCCTCTATACGTCCCAAAGACTGTGAAGTTGTGTAAATCCGATGCCCAAAACTCCTTCAATGTACAACATCAAACTATATCTAAAATATTCAGCATAGTTTTATAGGCTATATACTAAAATATTTAGTCTTGGCGAAGATATGTCTACTCTCAGGCGCGGAAAAATATCTATTCCCATGTGTATACCTTCGATTATTTCTCACACCAATAAATACGAAAAGCATAGACGGGCCTTCAGACTAGAGTAACTATGACGAAAATTTTAAACTTTTCATAATTTATTCTTCACATACAGCTGAATAAGCGTCCCTAATATATTATTTTAAGCTATCTTTAGAACCCCATCAGTATATTTACTACATGAATCATGCGTTTGGTAGCTATCCATGAGCTGGAGTTGTTTATCCGCATTGACGGTTGATGTTAGGTATTAGCCTAGGAGAGTGAATGTTCGCAGGTATGACCAATATATTGAGTACCTTAAGGAAAGAGGAGAGAGAGTTCTACAGATTCGGGTTATATGCATCCTATGAGCTCAGCTAGCCGAAGATCTAGCCTTTGCCTAAGCCCACAACAGTTGAAACATTTGCCTTGCTTAAAAATGTAAAATGCAGGCCATTTATAAACGAAAATTCCTCATAATAATCTGACCCCGATTTTATATTATAAGCTTGAGGCGAATATTCTTAGAATAGTATAAATTATATATTACATAACTAGTAGTTAAATATTTTATCCGTTGCATATTATATTTCAGAGCGATTTGGGTCACAGCTCAAGCGATGTTTGTCTAATCGATTTTAAGTAGGGACTGCGCTCTATTTGCTCTCGATCGGCGAATTTTATACTCTAAATTACTTAGAATTTTCATCAAAGCTCTGTTGTTATTTTTTAAAGGCATTTGTGTTAACTAAAAGTCTATACGATAATTTTTGGGGTTGAGTCTAGGAACTGTGAGGCTGTCAGAAAGTAAGTGGGGGGTTTTTTTTTGGGGACAAACTCTTGCTATTTAATTCTACCTTGAATTCACTAGGTTGGAAGTGATTGGCTAATTGATGACCATAAATCTAATTGTCAATTGGGGTCCCGGATTTGAATGATTATTTTCGAGGACAATAACTAGAATTGAGGTCGAATAAGCCTTTGATTCTGACTTTCAAACTTGGTTTGAAAAGCGAGAAACCATGTGTTTAGGAGGGTTAGAACACAACCACAGGTAATGGTATGTGACATGGATAACCGAAGTGCAAACTAAGTTGCTAGGCAATTATTGAATTGGTCAGGTACTTCATTTTCGAGTTTGAGTACTCCGCACTGAGTACCAAATGTAGGAATTTAGGCGTATCCAATCCTTGTGCGAAAGGTTGAGTGATGCGGATACAACACACCCAGGCATACGCTCATGACGATATAGTGCTCTGGCTTCTGGCCGTATGTGACACGAAACTGAACGTAAGTGTGTACAAAATGGTCCTGGATTTCGCGTTTTACAAGCGCAAGTATTATTTGAAGGCTTTCAGATTTTTGCCCAACACCTGTTAGAGTGAGGCAGTGAATTTATTTTTTAACGTATAGACAATACTTGGGTATATCCTCGGAACGTATATGCTTCGAATCCACCTTCTAAAATCATGATCTGCTCAAGCTGACCAATTGTCCGCAACCTCTTCGATCGTGGCCATGTCCCCATTCGTAACTTATGCACAATGTCGTGCCCGTTGACGAGACCAGTCGCCTTCATCCGATCTGCCCAATGGCGTGGCGCATCAGGCGGCGCGCCCATCTTTTCCGTCATTTCGAAATATAGGCGTCCATCTTCTACGTGGCCACTATTTGGGGGTATGTTGTCGTCGTCGGTGGGGGGGGCCAGGCATGGTGCTGGCTAGCTCTATCCACCCACCTGGCTTGAGATGCTGGTACGCTTGTCTGATTAAATTGGGCCAGCCACACACTGCAGTCGTCAAATCACGACGACCATGGATGAAGTCAAAGTAATTTGGTCTATACGGCCAGTCATCTTCTACATCTTCGATCTCAAATTGGCAGTTAGTAGGTACGAAAGCCGGCTGGGTTGCCGCAATACCACCTAACGCCTGGGTGTTGCTGTACTTGTGGTGCCGTAGGTAGTTGCGGTTTAGTTCTTTCTCGTCAATAGGCATTCCGTAGGCATGTTTCCTATATGTAGGGTAGCTAATTTTGGAGCATTGTATTAGTGTAGGCTTTCTATGCGCTCTATAAAAGGATGTTGCGTACAGGCAGCCTTCAATCAAAATACCATTTTGTACTTCAGACGGTATAGATGTGAGAAATGAGGAGATGTCCGAGCCAGCATATCTGGAATTCGAATAAACTGATTGGAGGGGCATGCATCCCGCGCCTACTCATGTAACCACCCTTCGTTAGTGGAAGATGCGTCGGACTCGGTTTGCGCCCGCAGGAGCCGGTCCCCAAAGTTATCTTGGCCGTAGCCGCTGTGGAACGGTACATTTTTGATACCTGAGTTTACTATTAAAGGAGGCAACGAAGTAAGTCGATTTTCAGGGGCATAGGACTCTTCATTGTGCGTTGTCATGGCATTCTACGCTCAACAAGACGCCAAGGAGAGAAGATATAGTCGGCTGCTGTTCCTGCGAAGCTGGAGGCTGTCATGGCGTGGTGGCAGCATTCGGCTACATGCTCCTTGCCAATCTGAGCAATGTGGGGTTGGTTTCAGTCGTGGTCGTCGTTCCGCCCGTCATATAGCCAAATAATCTGTCCAATCCATTCCATCAGATTTCTGCAAGCTGCAGCCATGACTTCACGTTTGCCTCCACCATCAAGGCATACCCTCTCACTTCTCGAGAGTGTCGCTGAGCTCAGCCATGGACTGAAAAATGGTCGTGAAGGCGCAAGAGAAGGACTATTGACGTGTGTAGTAGCCTCATCTCTGAGCTCGGCCACCCGTCGGAGAATATGCAACGTATTTTGTGGGCCCAGCCGACACACGTGAATGCTATTCGCCTAGCCATTGAAGTGAAGCTATTCCACGCCATGGAGCGCATATCGGAAGCAGGTGCAACCCATTTGACATTACCGCCAAGTGTGACAAGCATGTGGATGGTATTCTCGTTGGAAGAATACTTCGTCATTTAACCGCCATAGGAACCACCCGTGTCGTCGGTCCTGACTCCTTTGCACCAACTCCAACATCCAATACGTTCGCCAACTCCTCGTATGAGGACGCTATCTTGTACATTACAGATAACTCTCAGCCTGCTCTTCAGGCAGTGCCAGCTTACTTCCAGGGGTATGGATTTACCCCGCCTGGCCCTAACGATGACGCACCTTTTCAACATGCTTACAACTGCAAAGGCATACCCTACTTTGAGTACTTTGCCAAGTCCGACCCAGAGATGGGGCGAGGGTTTGCAAGCATGATGGATGTATAGAGCAAAGGAAGGCCAAGATGGTTTCACGAGGGATATTATCCAGTTCTCGAGCGCATCATCACTGGCGCTGAACAAGACAGTCCTTTCCTGGTCGGCATTGGTGGTGGGTCTAGCCATGACGTTGAGGGCTTCGGATAAATCTTTGAAGACCGATTGCCAGGCAATCCTGTTTGTAAGGTCGGCCAGAGATTATCGAGCTCGCGAAGCTGGGCCCTGGTGCTGAGGGAATGGCTCATGATTTCTTGACCGAACAGCCAATAAAAGGTGCTCGTGCATACTTCCTGCACTCGATCATCCAAGATTGGAATGACAGCATTAATACGCATATCCTAAAGGCAATACTGCCAGCTATGAAGAAAGAATACTCAAAAGTCCTCGTGAACAACTTCGTTGTGCCAAACCAAGGCGCGCATTGGAAGCAAACGTGTCTGGACTGGGAGCTTATGGCCAGTCTTGGAGCACGCCATCGAACTGAAGCTGAGCATAAGAAGCTGTACGAGGGCGTGGGCCTCAAATTTATAGTACTTGCGTAAAATTACATGGTACTTAATGGGTCTTTACTACATACATCTGCTGTACCATGCCAAGCTCAGAGGACGGAGTTGAGGAAGCCGAGCTTAGCGTAACACGCCAGATAAGCAATAAAACGACACACTATACTCTGTCCATACAGAACACCTCATGGGTATGGAATATTGGGTGGAGTGCCACGACTGTGAATATCCACGTTCGTGAGCGTACCGTACGATGTTACTCGTGGATGCTCACCGCCTCGAACAAAGCATGTCTCAAGTGGAAGCAAAGCGTTGAACTTCTTGTGAACATGGAAAATATAACTGAATGCCACTGATCAAGGCACATTTCTGGCCGACTTTCCCGATTTCACAAAAGTGGGCCAGCAAATCTGTAGCAGATCACGGTTAACAGTGGGTCAAAATCACTCCACTTGGTGGCCGCGACAGCAACGGCGCCACCGACATTCGATCATGACTGTCAGGTCGTGCGATAAAAAGCCGGGATGCGAGATGATAACAAATCGGATGCAGATTTTGAGGCGTGGCAAGATGAAATCAGTCGAGGCCAGGGAGGATCTACAATTATGTTAATTAGTATAAAATCAGAGACGTTCCTCTAGAAGGCACCATTCTACCCATCACGTTCAACGGGTTTCATCGTCACACTGAAACCATCGAAATCGAATTTTTCAACGACCCTACCAAAGCCTTCCCAGACCAAATTTTGTAGATTTATCAAGGCGTATATACCTTGACAACTTCAATCATAAACGCCGACTTTTATATAGAAATATTACACCAGGTTACCATGCCCTCCTTTAAAGGTACACAAACTGCCTTTGTTTATTTCTACAATTTTCCCTACAGCCACATCACTGACAACTCGTCCAGAGTCCATTCCTTCTACCCCCACGGGGACTTCGAGGGTCGCAACACCCGCTTCCCGCATGCTAGCTACGTCAACGCGCGAAACACTGCATGGTGCCTCGGCAGCTTTGACATCACAGGGCCTGCAGCTTTGTCCTCATTGCTATCGAGAGATGAAGCATTGTAACGAGAGATTTGAGTTTGCATAAATTTCATGTCACAATGGGGACAAGCAAAAATGGCATTCTCAGCTCTTACTTTGGAGGCGAGATGGATTGAACTGTTTTAGCATATTAGGGGCGCAATTTGGGAAATGATATTTTTGGGAAGGATTCTTGACATGAGTATTTAAGTCCAGGACTTGGGCGTCTGGTTAGACTGATGGAGCGAATCAGAAAAGGACAAAGTAGAAATCATAAATTAGATTGTCAGGTAGCCCCGTTGTCTCTTATGTAACCCACAGCTAGAATGATGTGCAATGATAGAACCTTTTACTCCAAGGCCCCAAACATGGCGTACAGAAGGAAACAAACGTGTATGGAGGTGGTGGCACTGGCAACTTATAACTATTTTAAGTGGAGCAGGGGCGTTCACTAGCAACAAAGGAGGCCACCAGGGTATACATGTATATCAAAGGATTGGGTATGCCGTGAATCAGCAGTTGCAGCCGCCGGGACCTTGGGTTTGGTTGGCCTCTGGCCTTAGGTTGACGCCTTGTCGTTGTTGGCCAGGCCTCAGGTTGCGTGGGCCAGCCTGGTCGAGGGGCAGCTTTTTGGCGATGGCGGTGAAGAGCTCTCGTACGTTCTCGCTCGTCTTGGCCGAAGTCTCGAAGAACAGGAGGCCAGCCTCGCGGGCGTACTGCTCGGCATCGGCTGTCTGGATGGCGCGCTTATCGGGCGCGTCGGTGACGAGATCTAGCTTGTTGCCAGCAAGGGCAATAACGATATTCTCATTGGCCTGGCGTTGGAGTTCCTTGACCCAAGCCTTGGCCTTGTCCAGGGAGGCCTGGAGCGGGTTAGCATGGCAGATGGAACGGGAGGCGACGGCAAGCGACATACGGCCTGTGTGATGTCGTATACGACGACGGCGCAGTTTGCATTGCGGTAGTACATGGGGGCAAGCGACTTGTATCGCTCCTGGCCGGCCGTGTCCCAGATCTCAAACTTGACTGTTGTGTTCTCGTCGAGGGCGATGGTCTGGGTGAGGAAGGCGGCGCCAATGGTGGATTCTCGGTAGTCGTCGAACTGGTCTTTGACGAAGCGCAGGACGAGGGACGACTGTGGTTGTGTGTTAGCCGAGGATTGAGTATATGGCATATGGTACATGGTGTATGGCATGTGGTATATGGTGTATGGTGACTATGGCTGCCTGCCAGTCCGTGTGGCTACGCACCTTTCCAACCGCCGATTCGCCTGCCTGGGTAAGTAACAAGTCACCATGTAGGAGCAGCTGGCGTCGACATACCGAGGAGCACGAGCTTGAACTGGGCAAACCGGGAGCCGCCTGGCCGTTGTCCCTGCTGCATTCTGGCCGACATGATCTCGAGGAGGCGACGCGCGGACTGTGGGGTGTATGTTGTATGTATGTATGGCAGAGTAGCGGAGAGAGGGTGGGTGGGGAGACGGCGGCGGTGTATAGGCGACGGAGGGTGTTGAGAGTGAATAGAGGCTGCACGGGTTGGCTGTCCGTTGTTGCTGTGACGAGTGGTTGGCTTGGCATACATGGCGTCACGTTTCGGCGGCCAGAACACAGAATTGGCTCTCGACCGGTTCCTGTCTACACATCTCGCAATGACCGCCGACCTGCCCTACCGCGACATCAACGTCCACTCGTCGCCCTCGCACTATGCCTTCTCCTCCCCCTCGTCGCCCGCGGCGCCCACGCTGGTAGTGGACCGGCCGTCAGGTGACGTGCGCCTTCACGACGGCAAGCTGCTGGGCTCCAAGCGCGTGTCGAGCATTGCCGGCATTCTGGGCGTCATCAAGCTGCGGCTGGACAAGTACGTCATCGTCATCACAAAGGCCCAGCACATCGGCCGCATCAAGGGACACATGGTCTACCGAGTCGTCGCAACCGAGTTCCTGCCCCTGCGCGACCGCCCGCTGCACGACCCCGACGAAGACAATTATCTCCGCCTGCTCAAGACCCTCCTCAAGTCTTCATCCCTGTTCTTCTCCTACTCCTTCGACATCACCAACTCCTTCCAACGCCAGGCACATTCCGACCCCTCGCAGCCCCTCTGGAAGCGCGCCGACGACCGCTTCTTCTGGAACCGCTTCATCCAGAGCGACCTGATTGACTTCAGAGGAGGAGTCGGCAATGGCTACGGCAGACACTCGAGTGGCCAGCAGCCGGATGTTGATTCGTACATTTTGCCCGTCATGTATGGCATGTTGGAAATCAAAAACACTTTCATCAAGGGCACCCCACTTACCTTTATCCTTGCTACTCGACGTTCGCGCCTCAAGGCTGGCACCCGCTATTTTTCACGAGGCATCGACGAAAATGGCAATGTCTCCAACTTCAACGAGACAGAACAGACCATTATCCTGAACGACAGTGCATCCGGCGGTCCAGGAGGCTTCGGCTCGAACCAGAACGGTGCTGTGGGCGCGAGTGCGGGCAAGGAGACCCAGGTGCTTGCTTATGTCCAGACCAGAGGGAGTGTCCCCGTATACTGGGCCGAGATCAACACATTAAAGTATACCCCCAAACTGCAGGTGCGCGGGGTTGAGAACGCACTGCCAGCAGCAAAGAAGCATTTCGCCGAGCAAATACGACTCTATGGCGACAACTGGCTTGTCAACCTTGTCAATCAAAAGGGTCGTGAACAACGGGTCAAGGAGGCATACGAGCAAATGGTCGAGTATCTGCTCAACTCGCCCACAGAAAACACAGAAGGCGATCGTATCACAGAGGAGAAGTTCCACATCATCGAGCCAAGCAATGCGCAGACGGCGTATGATCGCCTGCACTATATTTATTTCGACTTCCACAACGAGACCAAAGGACTGCGATGGGATCGGGCGAAACTTCTAATGGACCAGCTGGAACCGCACGTCATCAAGCACGGCTACTTTCGTGGTGTTGACATGCCAGGTGACGTAGGTCGAGTTGAGGTGCGGCGGCACCAAACCGCTGTGATACGGACAAACTGCATGGATTGTCTCGACCGCACCAATGTCGTCCAAAGCATGATTGGCCGGTACATCTTATCGCGCATGCTCATTGACTTGGGCCTAATGCACGAAGGTGAATCTGCTGAAGAAGATAAGGCCTTTGAGTTTCTGTTCCGTAACGTCTGGGCTGACAACGCTGATGTGGTGTCCAAGTCCTACTCAGGCACCGGTGCGCTCAAGACAGATTTCACGCGCCTGGGCGTCAGGACGAAACAGGGCGCTCTCCAGGATTTGAATAACTCGATAACGCGATACTGCTTGAATAATTTTGCCGATGGTCCACGACAAGACGCTTTTGATCTTTTCCTTGGCACATACTTGCCTAGCGATTCTGCCATGGGCGGGCAATTACTGTTTATGGATCGGAGACCGGTATTCATCCAGTCAATACCATACTTGCTTGCCGCAAGTGTATTCTTCATAATGGTGGGCAGTCTGACGCGCAGAGCGCCGGATGCCGCAACATGGCCGTTGCGACTCCTGATGCTACTCAGTCTCCTCACTGCCGTCGCATGTGTCAATTTCATCTGGAGTAATGGCACTCTCTATGTAAGTGCGCCGTGTGCCTGATTCGATAAGATGATGACTAATAAACGCGAAATAGGTTAATTGGCCTAAACTAAATCGTTTACCTGCGCAAATCGAAGCCTACCAAGAAAAGTTATCAAAGGTATCGCAGAATCCGGTTGTCGGGTCGCTAGTTGGCACGAGGCATGAACGTGGTAAGAGCGACGCGAGGCTATTAGGCTTGGAAGAGGGGAAGAAGAGGATCGAATAAGGATGTTCTGGGAGGAATGGAACTGGTTCGTTATTGTACGTTTAGCAAGGGTATGCATTAGTTGTGCATTCGAGGTGTCGCAGTAACCTTGTATTACAGTATTTTTTTCATAAGATTGGTTTCTTCGTGTCTGTCTGTGTAGCTAGACTACAATAAATTATAGAGCTAGTTGAATCTAATTTAGAGCCGCTTTACACAGGATAATATTATGGTTGAATACAAGAAGGGAAATGAAGTACTAGATAGCATTGAAAAGGGTATGGGTATCATTACTCAGAAGAAATGTTCGTCTATAAGAGCCAACAACCGGGTTGGCTGTTAGCACATACTCGTGGAAGAATTGAGAGAGGGAAAGGGAAATGTCGACCAGTTTTTGTCAAGTCCTCGACCTCATAGCTAAGACAACCACGTCAAACTCCTCGTCTACACTTTCTTCGCTTTGATCCTCAGCAGATTGCAATATAGCCCCATCCTCGCCATACTTGCCACCCACAAAAGCCCATCCGTCCCCCTCCAGTCGTGCTCTGAGCCGCTCGCGATTAGAGCTGGCAGCGCGACGAAGAAGCGGTGCCCATACGCCACCTGGTGCTTTGGGTGGTACTTGATGCCGCGTCTCATCATGAAACTCCCAGTCATCAAAGTCCGGCAGTATCCATAGATCGGATTCAGAATTATTTTGTGAACTCGTATTGAGATTTAGACATGTACTGTGATGTAGCTCTATGGCGTGGTCTTGGCGTTTTGAAGGTGGAAGCCAGCATACTGTTGGAGCAGTGCGCGCAAGTTTAATGGTCAGTGGCGAAGTATTGTCGGTGCTTGCAGCGCCAGTGCGTTGCGGTGCGCGAAAGATTTGCGAGGATGAGCGTCGGGGGATGGGATTAGTGTTGTGAGCAGCGCGTGACGGGAACATGGTGTTGCTTAGATGGCAGCTGTGATAGGACTGGTCACACGAGCGAATTTGCAGGCGAGGTTCGTCATCCATGGCCGTGCGGGTAGGTGGGTATAAAAAGGACATATGGTGGTTGAGTTGAATATGGAGAAAGAGGAATATGGAATGGCAAGGTTGAAATTAAACGGGTAACATGCATGCAGAGGATACAGGGTGCAGATGCGGGTGATGGGTGTGGGTCAAGGGTTGGAGGTGGTTGATGTCTGAATATGGCTGCCTGGTGCGGCTCGTGAAAGAGTCACCCGATGACGTCGGCTTGTGTTGCTTACGTAGCCGTGTGTCAGTGGGCGGCGAAGCGAGAGAAAGATAAGTGGCTGAGATGGGCGCGAGGCGAGGCAAGGAGAGAGGGAAATGGAGAGGGAAATGGAGCGATGGCTGGGCGAGGGGTGGTTAGTGGTGGTCAGTGTGGTCAGTGGTCGGTGGTGACGGTGTTAGTGGTGACGGTGCTGGTGGTAGCACGGTTGGGGCTGCCGGATGCGGCCGTAGCTATTGGGAGTGCGTCATGGTGCTGAGAGGGATGCGGGGCAGTGGTGGTGAGGACGAGGACGATGCAGAGACAGAGGCTGGATGGTAGACGGCGTGAGGGTTAGCAATGTCTAGATGCATCAAGGGTGGTGCTGGACGAGACTTGTTGGTCTGTGCGCGGCGACCTGGCGAAGCTCCCAAATCTTCACCACGGCCACGGCCATCCACACCCATCTCCATCCCCGCCATCCGGAGGCAGCCCACCATGCTGCGCGCCTCGATACTCCGGGCTGGTGCAGCGGCGAGGCCATTGGCCCGCCACGCCCGCCCTGTCCGCCCGCAATGGCAGCTCGTCCAGCGCTGCTATGCCGACGACAAGTCACCACCGCCGCCGCCGCAATCGCGCTCGGCGCCCGTCGAGCTGCCGGCCACCACTCCACCCACCGGCCCCGGCACCGCCAGCATCGCGCCCAACCCCATCCAGCCCAAGAAGCCCAAGAAGAAAGGTCGCCTGCGCCGCCTCCTGCTTTGGCTGATCGTCCTCTCCGGCCTGGGCTATGCCGGCGGCGTGTGGTACTCGCTGGTCTCAGACAACTTCCACGACTTCTTCACCGAATACGTCCCCTTTGGCGAGGATGCCGTCGCCTACTTTGAAGAGCGCGAGTTCAGAAAGCGCTTCCCCGGCCGCGCCGGTCAACCGAGGCTCCACGCCCAGATATCAGGAGAGAACAAAGTCACCATCCCCGGCAAGAGCGGACTGAGCGCCCGCGTCGCCGACCAGAGCCAGAGCAACCTCGCCACTACCGGGCCGCACGTAAGCGCCGTGGCCGACAACAGGTCGACCACGCCCGAGACATCCGCCAAGAATGTGCAGGAGAAGAAACAGGAACAGGCCCGGCAGGGCAAGCAAGACCACGCACCCATCCCTACCAAAGAAGCCGCTGCTCCCGCCCCAGCGCAGCCCATTGCCCAGCTCGACCATCTCGCAGTGCCTGCCGCCAGCGAGGCCGTTGTCCAGGACGTTGTCAAGATTGTCAACGACATCATCACTGTCGTCAATGCCGACCCCACCCATCATGGCAAGTACAACTCGGCCCTCGACAAGGCAAAGTCTGAGCTTGCGCGCGTCGTGTCCGACATCAACCTCATGAAGGCAAACCTACACAAGGAGTCTGAGGATAGGATCAAGGCCGCACACGAAGAATTTGAAGCCGCCGCAAAAGAGCTTGTTCAGCGGCTAGACCACCAGATGCAGGCCCAGGAGACACACTGGAAAGACGAGTTCGAAAACGAACGGGAACGCCTTGCACAAACATACAAAGACAGGCTCCATTCCGAGCTCGACGCAGCCCATAAGGTCTACGAGCAAAAGGTCAAGAACGAACTTCTCGAGCAGAATATACGCCTTCAAAAGTCCTTCACCGCCACCGTCCGGGACCGAGTCGAATCTGAACGTGAAGGCCGCCTCGGCAAGCTGAACGAGCTCTCGTCCTCTGTACACGAGCTAGAGAGGCTGACCGCAGAATGGAACGACGTCGTAGATGCCAACATGAAGACCCAACATCTCGTTGTTGCAGTCGAGGCCGTCAAGTCTGCACTTGAAACACAAGCTACCCCCAAGCCGTTTATAACCGAACTTGCTGCCCTCAAGGAAATCGCTGCCGACGATCCAGTCGTCAGCGCGGCCATTGCCAGCATCAACCCCGCCGCCTATCAACGAGGCATCCCAAGCTCTGCACTCCTCATCGACCGCTTCCGGCGCGTTGCCTCCGAGGTCCGGAAAGCCGCCCTGCTTCCAGAAGATGCTGGAGTCGCCTCTCATATCGCCTCGCTCGCCATGTCCAAGGTCCTTTTCAAAAAATCCGGCCTGGCTGTTGGTCAGGACGTTGAAGCCGTTCTCGCGCGGACTGAGGTTCTGCTTGAGGAAGGCCATCTGGATGCTGCGGCACGTGAGATGAACAGTCTACAAGGCTGGGCCAAAGTACTTAGCAAAGATTGGTTGAGCGAATGCAGGAGAGTCCTCGAGGTCAGACAGGCGCTGGATGTAATTGCTACCGAGGCGCGCTTGAATAGCCTGCTGATTGATTAAGCGACTTTGCCGGTCGTCCATGTACTCTTAGTCTCAAGATTCGTACAGTGCTGATCTTCCTTTTGTATTCATACGCATAATTATGTGGTGCGCTAGATGTAGCTTATAGACTATGCAAGTGCCTTCACGTTTACCAAAACATGACATTGTTGTGATGCGATATGAGTACACACTACGACTACAACGCAGGAAGGTTCTTGTCTAGAAACCCACTAGACGCCCAGCCAACTTCCAGTGCATTCGCATTTCCTACCCCGTCGTACTTCCCGATGTTCGGATACACACAAAGTGTCCTATTGACTACATCCCCAATCTCATCAGTCGCACTCGTCGCTTCCAACGTATATCGCAGCGTACCCCTCTCGACCCACTGAATAAGGGTGTGGAAAGTAGTATGAGAATATGCTCCACGCCCACCTACTCCATGTACTAAACCAGGCGTCATGAATAAATTGAAGTAGTCATGAACGGACGGGCCACATCGTTTGATGGCATCGTAGAATTCCTGTGTATTTTTATAAGGCATAGTTAGTTTAGGCTAATATGGGTCAATATTGGATCGGTTGGACATGCTGCGACAGTCCTTACTATGCCCTAATGTGTTATCATTTTGCTATCAGCGTTTCGAAAGGTTGAGAAGTCATAAGATGCAACACAAATGATTGATTCGTACTCTTTCACACTCGGACTTCAAATTGCTTCGAAGTCAGGTGCTGCCTTAATGTTTGCCGGATTCCAGGCCAACTTTTCCTCTCTCGACAAATATACTCACCCGATTGATACTAAAAGGGCTAGGGTCGTTGATGCATATGCCTCCTGTGTATACAGTGCCAACAACATTGTTTCCACCTGTGTATATTTGAAAGTTCGTTCCTTCGATCCAGTGATCAAGCCATGTGTTTTGTGCAATCTGAATCGCAATCTTGGACAACCTTACTGTACCTGACGGAGTTTCTGGGTATTTGATAGCACGGTTAAGTAATAGTGTAGGATCAAATGTACACGTATTTGGGTCATAGAGAATGCTATCCTGAACTATGTTGAGTGTGTCGCATACTTGTATAGCAGCATTGTGGAGATATGTCAATTTACACGGCTAGTGATACGAATTTTTGAGCCTCATTAGTAGTTACGACCAGTAGCGCTCGGAAACGCGACCCCAGTAGCTACGCAGATGCCCGCCGCACGTGCAGCGATGCCGTCCCAATGCGTAGGGTGTTTTGTGCTAGAGTGTAGCCTTGTTTAAGAGACGATATCAAAAATATGGCTCATTTATCCAAACGTGCAAATAAGACTTACCTGCCACCATCAAAGCAACCACTGAAGTACGAATGCTTCGGAGCCTATTCATATACAAATTGACTGTTTCTTTCTCAATGGACGCAACATCCTCCAGGCCACGGTACGCACAGTCCTCAAGCTTATGGACATTGAGTTTACCAAGGTCAGGTAATGCCCAGGTATTAGTGTCACTACCGTTGATATTGGTTGTATAGGTTGCAGCATTGGACTAACAGCGGCATATCCTTCCCTAATTGCACCGTAAAACGCAAAGAATGTAGCCTAATAGCCCTGTAATAAATCTACTCTCACTGATTCCATGGAGGTGCCCATTCTAGGCGCCGGTGGGCAAGCGGACCTGGGTAGTGATGGATTCATTATATCTATTCTGTCTGTACGATATGGTGACATTGTAGACATTTGCCTGAGTTGGAGGTATCATGCCATGATTGGGGTTTAAAGAAAGTGAGGCAAAGGTGGACGAAACACATGACGAGACTGACATAGCGTGTGTAGGGTCGTGCCCAAAGTAGCATGGGATGCAAGAGCAACCCGCGTAACTCGAAGTCTCGAAGAACTGGTGATGGCTAATGAGTAAATAGGGATATATAATAGTTGCACTCATTGAATTCGCCTCTGTACAATTTTGACGGGTGCTACAAACAGTAGCGGCCTCGTGCTTGTGGCTGGATGACATATGCATGTGGCAGACGCGGTCGAACACGTTCGCCTTAGGTAGGCACCACCACCCATTTGAGATATTGGCACGGTGCGAGCAGTCTATCGCGATAATCACATGTTGGTGGCGTTTTCTCTCGTTTTCTAACGTTGCGATTTTTCTTCCTTTGATGGACTAGGACCGGAAGCTTTAGACTGCTGATTAAGATGACGTTCTCTTTTTACAGGCGTCGCGACGGTGTTATTCGGCCGTGTCCTGGGGTACCCCTTGATAGTTTCTTATGCCCGCCTACCGGGTCTGTGGCAAAGAGCACGGGGGCCAGTCGGTAGGAAGGTAAAGAACCTTTTTGACCAGGAGATAAGCTCCCCCAAGGGAAGCTTAGACACAAAAGCAGGCTATCTTGACATGCTTGTTCACCGTAGTCAAGCTTTGTGACCTTCCTGATAGGGCGTAGTGCGGCTTTCTCCGAGGCTAAACGTCTGGCACGCAGAGCTGGCTTCATTCCGACTCGACGACCAGCGACGGCCTCTTTATTTGCCTCAGTTAATTACACGAACGCTTCCCAAGCCCCCGGCCTATCATGAGCCATGTTGATTCGTATCAGCGAAACGTCTTCCCTCGCTTCAAATGACGCTTGTCGCGATATAGCAGCTCTTCTGGTCGTTCGAGGACGGACAGTGCTCACTCCGAGCAAATAGCAATCTGCCCGCCTCCCGTCTTCTGCTAACCAATTGACCTTCCAACTATGGATTGCAATACAGCAATTGCACTAATGACGAAATTATAGCTGTGGGAAATAAATAGCTACTCATCCTCACCCACTTGCTCGGACTATACGTTGAGGGCAATTTCTCACTTCGTCATGCACTTCGCCAACGCTGTACTCGCAGCGGCCCTTGCGGCCGGCAATGCCCTTGCCACTCCAATTGCTCGCTCACCCTATGTGGTTAAGGAAATTCATTTTGTGCCCAACGAGTGGTCCAAATTGGAGCGGTCCCATGGCGGGAAGACTATCCAACTACAAATTGGGTTGAAACAGGGCCGATTTGATGAACTAGAGCGCCATCTTCATCAAGGTACGTGAGCAAAAGATAGTATCATCACCACCATGCTCGGAAAAAGCCAATGCTTGTTGAGAATCTCTAGCTGATCCTTCCTAGTATCTGATCCAGACCACAAGCAATGTAAGCAGGCCAACTCTACCAAACCTGACCCAACTAATGACTCCTAAGATGGCCAACATCTTAGTGCCGACGAAGTAGATGAACTTGTTGCACCAAGTTCAGAAACGCATGACTTGGTCCACGAATGGCTTCGTGAGAACGGCATCGGTACTGATAACTTGGGCTACAGCTCAGCTAAGGATTGGATTATCGTCCACCTTCCCATCGAGTTGGTTGAGAGCCTTCTTGATACCGAGTACCACAATTACAAGCACAAGGATGGCTCAATTGTCGCTCGAACAACTAGCTGGTCGCTCCCGCGCCATCTCCATGACCATATCGATGCAATCCAACCCACGACATCTTTTTTCCGCGGCGCTGCTCAAGGGGCCACTTGGGTTGACAAGGCTGTCGAAGTTCCCGCGAGCTATACTACTCCCAAGAACAACTCCATCGCCAGCGTATGTAACGTGACCTCTGTTACTCCAGAGTGCTTCCAAACGCTCTACTCTACCAAGTGGTACCAAACTCAAGCGAGTGATAAGAACAGCATTGGCTTCACCAACTACCTCGGTGAGATTCCTATTCGCCCCGACACCAAACTGTTCCTTCAAAAGTATCGCCCTGAAGCCGTTTCGCAGGCGGATGCTTTCAAGCAAATTTCAATTGACAATGGCCCCGTGCAGGATGGGCCCTTGACATATAACCAGTCCACTGTTGCTCAAATTTCTCGGGAGGCCAACCTCGATGTACAAGCTATTGCAGGTATTAGCTGGAAGACTCCAATTACTAGTTTCTCTACTGGCGGCCAGCCTCCATTCGTCCCAGATATCTCGACCCCGGAAAATACCAATGAACCATATCTCGTCTGGGTAAATTGGTTGCTCCAGCAAAAATCTATTCCTAACATTATCAGTACCTCCTATGGAGACCCAGAGCAGACCGTCCCACGTTCGTACGCAGAACGTGTGTGCAAACAATTCGCCCAAGTTGGTGCTCGTGGAACGACTATGTTTTTCTCCAGTGGGGATCACGGAATCGGTGGCACTGATACTTGCTATACAAATGATGGGAAGAAAACCTACAAGTTTCAACCAGCTTTCCCTGCCTCTTGTCCGTATGTTACTACTGTCGGAGCGACCATGAACTTTGAACCAGAGGAGTCGGCGTACCGTCCATCGCGCAACACTAGCGCTGGTTTTCGCGATTTGTACTCCTCGGGTAGCGGCTTCAGCGACTATTTCGATCGCCCATCATGGCAAGACAGCGTTGTTCTTGCCTATGTCAAGTCTCTGGGCGATCAGTATAAAGGGCTATATAACCCAAATGGCCGTGCCTACCCTGACCTTGCTGCTCAAGGGCTTTACTTTGCCTATTTCTGGAATGGAACTGAAGGTATGCACCGTGTCATCTGTGCCCTACGATGAATTCTCATTGCGCGTACTTGAGATCCATTTCCTAATTGGATTATGCTAACATTGGACACTAGGCACAATCAGCGGGACCTCTGCATCCTGTCCACTCACTGCTGGTATTTTCTCGCTTATCAACGATGCTCTTATCGCAAGCGGGAAGCCAAAACTCGGCTGGATCAACCCCTGGTTATACAAAAAGGGTTATCAAGGGCTAACTGACATCACCAAGGGCTTTAGCTATGGTTGTAACGTTCAAGGATTTCCTGTTACCAAGGGCTGGGATCCAGTAACTGGCTTTGGAACGCCTGACCTCCCCAAACTGCTACATTTGGCTGGCGCCAAAGGCAATTGGTAGGCCTGGTTGAAGTATAGAGAATAGTAACCATGCCTCGTACCAGTATAAGCATGAAGCAAAAAAATGCGCCACAATGTTTGCCAATATACAACGAGTCAAGACAAACTATTGAAGGTCTACAAAATATTGCTGGTGCGAGCTTTGTCCAACCGTCTCAAGGTGTACCAGAACCCCTAATTGACTTCAGCAGCCGCTGTCTTGCAGATTTTGCATATGTAGTTGGTTTTATAATATTAAAGATCAGAGCTTAATAGCCTGTGATTCGAAGCCGTTGGATGTGGCAACATCGGGGTTTGGATAGTACCACGCTGCCACTGCGATGATGAGGTAGACGATCTACGGAGGGGTCAGCGACAGACGCGCATTTATTTCAGAAAACGAGAATGTACTTACGACCAATAGTGCGCCTTCAAGATAGTTAGACTCACCATCGCGCAAAAAATTACCAACCACTACGATAGACAGAACTAAGAGAACTATCATAAAGATCTCAAAGTTTAGATCTATGTCTTTGCCCATGATCCAACTCAAAATTACGACAAGGGGAGCATTGAACAGGGCTGTCTGGATAGAAGGCCCAATGCAATGGAAGAGCGCGAAATTCTGTGCCAGTAAGCGGTGTTTGTCAAAGTTGTCCACACAAACATACAATTTGTCCGTCCCAGGCTTCGTCAATAGCAGTCAAGTGCTCTGCCGCCTTTTCGACCAGGGGTAACATGATCAGTCCGAGGAATTGGTCAGGAACTCCCCACTCTACTATGTCCTCGATGCGCTCGACTAAGAACACGGCAAGTAACGTGACAAGGGTGAGCGAAAATAACAGAGCAACAATACATTCAGTGAAGGTAAACTTTGGTTTCGCTAAATCATCGTGTCGGTCAAGGTCAGCATGTTCATCAGCTTCGAGTACCTCGTCAAAAATTGAGTGTTGCGAGCGCGCATTGTACCAAATGAAGCTGCGAAAGGTCAGCTACTAGCATCCAGGGTTAAGTACCGGCGTTACTTGCATGCAGAATGCAATGATGAGCAAGATCGACGTGATTTGACTGATCTTGAGAATATTGTGCTGCAATAACTTCTCAGTAAAGTCGTGATGCTCAGTGGAATTCGCAACAGTAGAACCCTTGAGTGCAGAGTAGTAGGCGCTAGGAATGAGCAAGCCGAAACCAGCGACAAGCAGCAAACCACTGCTAACTTCGCTGATGGATGCGTGAAATTGCTGACTCGCCTGTCGAAGGCCACCGACAAAAAAACAAAGACCTAAACAGAGTAGTAGGTTTGTGATGATGGAGCCCAGAATAGCTGCTTGGATAACTGGGACAAGATTGCCATGCTCGGATGAACCATGTTCAGTCGTATGCTTGGCGATGAGGATAACAAAAAGTATGATTTCCACCATTGAACCGAAGGCGGTTTCAATTAGAATACCAGGTACCTTTGGCAGCTTGCGCGCAAACTCTTGTCCAGCGAAGCCGAGTAAATTCGCTACAGGTATCATGGCGATGTAACTTGATGCAAAGATCGCCAACGGCATTCCAAGTGTCGCATAGTGCAAAACAATAGCAACTGGGACGAACGGCCAGAGAATGTTGGTGTACTTTGCTGCATTGCTCCCAGATCTCCAGGCGACGTTGAGGAAGTGACCAGGGTGAAAGCCAGCTCGCCCACTCTCTCCCTCGTTCTGGATGTGCGGCAGGACCCTGTGGAGGAGTGGTGTTGACTCTGAATGTTGGCGATTGTGCGGCATTATTCTAGGAGATCGAAGATGCAGTACGCACAATCATGAGGTTCACCGCAACGTTGACTGACTGATGCTTGGTGGGCGGGGCGCCCGAGCGATCGAAAGCCAAGACAGCCCAGCCTCTCAAAACAAGGAACCGCATTCATACATCATCCCGTCTTGAGCCGTGGCCCGTAACTCGATGCTGCGAAGGCAATGGCATGAAGTGCGATGGGCCAACTTCCAACTGCTCAGTTACCGCAGTTTGCAAAGTGCTTCAAATCGCACATACCCATATAACTTGAAGTCTAGGCAACAGGCTCGAGAACTTGGCGGACGCTGTCGTCCCTAGGTCTCACGAGGTCACCCGGGCATGCTAATTGCTCAAGCTGAAGCCGCTGTTCGAAGGACTGCCTCGACCAATAGTTGTTAGACAGATTATAGACTACTTGGCGCATCGTGATCCTACAACTTGCAAGGATACAAATTCTCGCTTATTTGATTGCGATCTCGCGAAAATCAACGCCTCTCTCAGGCTAGGCCCCTTCATCATCTTCAACTTTATAACTAGTGGCGTTTAGCTTGAGCATGAGATCTTGTGGATCTTGCAAAAGACATGTGGCGGTCTGACGCGTTTGTGAATACTTGGTCCGCCGGCGGTAACTTGCCAAGAGCCAGGATGCTGCGATCATCGGGCATTTGGTCTCACGAACTTTTGCAAGCATTCCAATTAGGTTTCCACATAGAATGATTACAGAGGCCGCTTTCAAAAGTCTTTGCCCACCCCATCCGGGAATAAGCTGTCTGCGCCACATTCCTAATTCGGATAGTTGCTGACGTGGCCTCAAATTCTCAACCTTTTCCCTCCCTTCTACTTATCTCTTCTCTTAATTAGGTAGTAATAGCTTATAATCTAGCTACTCGTTGTAACGAGGTCACGAGACCCCTAAGATCTTGTAACACCCCAGATGTATCATAGTCATAGTCCTTGGTCCAGAGCGGGGCCGGCGTACTCTAGTGCAAGGTTAGTGCGCTATTAGTGTAGGGCTGGTCCGCTGCACTGGCGTATAAGAGGCTCTATACTTGCGTACAGAGTTAAGCAAGTATTATTTACCTTCTTAAGAATTTTACTTGAATTACCGTCATCCCTTCACTATCTCCTGTGGCCTACGGCAAGTACTATTGCCTTCCAGCTACCCTTAACACTTAAGATAAGATCTAGGCTTAGATTAAGCGTATTCCTGTATATATTCAGAAGATTATTAAGTTAGAAGATAGGAACGAGTATAAGGAGGGGAGGAGTCTTGATAGAGATAGGCGAAAAAAATCCAACCTAGGAATGTGGCGCAGATGGCTTATTCCTGGGTGGGGTGGGCGAAGACTTTTGAAAACGACCTCCGTACTTCATTTACGGTTCTCAGCGTTATGCTAAGCCTCCTATACCTCTCTATGTTCACCGCTGCCTAAAATGCAAAGTGCGTACAAGAACACCCCGAGATTATCTCAGCCCTCAAAGCAAACTACGACAACGACTCTGACATCTTCTACCGGCAACTTCTCGCCATGGTTTCTATGATTGGCACATCGCGGGAGGATCCGACGCTTTTTTACTACATCACTGTAACGGATACCAAATCAACAGACATTGTGTACAAGCACGCGTCTGCAACTACCAAGGAATGGATTACGTCTACGAGCTACGGATCTCAAAAAGGGAAGCCAACCGAGTTAGTATAGCCATTACCAAGCTATGTCCAACAATATCCCACACCACCAGTAAGCAAAGCGTGCTCTTGCTATGTTGGTCCGGTAGAAACATACACCCAATACTGTCTGTGTGAACAAGCATCTACAACAACAAGCATCTACAACAACAACAACAACAACAACAACAACAACAACAACAACGTATTCTGCCCCCTGGACTATTACGGTAGGAAAGCCGGATGCGGGAACTGTAACGTTCGCGAAAACTAGCACGAAGACGAAATTCGAGTATGCGACCGCGCTTCATTCGAGTACTTGTCCTGGAGCTGATGGTGTAAGCCTCAAGCATTGACTACGTGCCATAACATCAGCTAACAGATGGCTAGATTGATTATGTGGCATCCTACCGATCACAATGGGAGAGAAGTTGTAAAACTGATGTAAGTGTGGACCTCTGTTGCATCATCGTAGCTCAGCATTAATATGCATGTTAGCTCAGCCCTGATCATGTAAGAGCACCGAACCTAGGCGCTTGCATCGAGAAGTGCGTCGACTATAATATCAAAATGGGATACAAGCAATGTCAAACGGTCGAATATATGCCGAAGACCAACAATTGCCATCGCATGAATGAGCCAGGTTATGTACACAGTCATGGTTAGGTACCGTCTGACATACATATGCTTGTGCCAACACCTGGTAGTTTGCACATCCTAACGGTGACGTTGAAGCAGCAACACTCAAATTTTTACCGCCACAGCAAACAGCAAGCAAATACTGCGCTACTATAACAAGTACAGCCCGCCTAGGGGCGGGGGTAGCGTAATAATTTGTTGATGTAAAAATAGCACGGTGCAAAGTGACATGGACATAGTGTCGTCATATCACCTTTGTTACATCATATTTCCTTGGCTGCTAAACTTCATGTGATGTTATTTATTAGTTGAACCGAAATACTCCTGAATTTCCAATACTACAGTCTTCAGTTTATAGCTAGCTCTAGACTGTGTCATCCCAGCATTATTGCGACAGCCCAATTTCAATGGGCAATACACCCATCGAAAGAATCCAAAGAACTTCTGTTAAGGCTTATATTTTCATTTTAGAACTTTTGATAACTAGTTCGTGAAACTGATGTACACTATGCGCAGCTATTGAGTGCGCTAGGCTTTGGTACGCTCTATAGGTCGTCATGACAACACTTTCCCATCATCACTTCTTAGCTTTCGCGCCCACGTAAGTAGCACTCCAGAGTACCTTCAATATTTTCACATGACTCAGTTTTACTGAATTTTCATGATACTTCATATAGTTCCGTTAGGTGAGTTTTGGCTTGGTCAAATCGTGAGCGACTGTTTCTATCTTCTTGTGAACTCGTCGGACTTGAATTGATAGAGAAGGTACAAAACCACCACTGTTAAGCGACAAATAAGACCACTCTCGGTAGGAATTATCGTAAGTGGAGCTAGAAGTTGGGCGCCCTTAACTATAATATCATGGTACCACACAATGAGATTGACCAAATCCAAAATAAATTTAGGGTGAGCACGTATATTCACACTTATTAATTGTGTTGGACGAGTATTGGCTGCTGCTCAAATATAAATGACTCGAGGAAGACGATAGAATGAAGATATCAAATCAAACAGGGTTTTCAAGAAAAGCCTTGAGACTGCAGTCAATTAAATGCCCCGTCAGATGAGGGGTAATCACCTTTAATTGTATATTTTGGCTAATATAACTGCAAAGTAGTACACCAGATATTTAATAAATAATTGACAAAAGTAAACCTTGAATCTATATTTTGAATTGAAGAGTTCATGTAGTGGTGCTAAGTTATACTATCAAATATTAAGCAAGGGTGACCTGATATACTTGTACAGTATCGTGTTATCCAATGCTTACTGCATAGAGTGATCACATTTCTACTCTCCTTGATTTAGGGATCAGTTGCCCGAGTCAAGTTTATTGGCATACTATTTAGGCCCAAGACCCCTCAAGTTCTCGCGGGGTAGCAGAATGTCTCGTCACACCACGCGGATTGTTTATATTCATTACAGATGGAACTACCTCAGTTGGAATATTGTCGGCTGGAAGCTCAATCGAAGGCCTACGATCGGCAAGCTCGGTCGCGGAAATACGAACAGAAAGCTCTGCTGCTTCTGGGCTAGTAATTTCGCTGCTTTCTAGCCCTGAAACCGAAGAGATACGGCAATCGAGTCTGACTGTCTCTTCAGGCGCTGTTGGACGGTGAATATCAAATTTTGTTTCTTGAGATAAACTTGCTTGATGGTCCTCTCCATTTGTGGTGTTTGCCTGTTGGGTAGACATATTGCTCATGGTATTAGCCGAAATATCAAGAGGTTCCAGAGGGTGAGTGTTCTGTATGCCTACAGCATCGCGCTGAATCGTCGACCACTTACAATCTGTCGAGATGGGGCTCTGGTAGGAAAATTCGAGCGCGCCAGGTCGAAAAAAGCGACTCGTACGAGTAACAGGTAATCGGGAATCAACAGCACTCCCCAATGGCGTACTCGAAGCTGTCTCGGAGCTATGCGGACATTTCCATAACGATGGACGAGCATTCTGCCAAACTTGGCAAGGAATTTCCATTGCATCATTTGGATCATCATTGAGGTGGTCCATACCTAACTGCAGTGTCCGTAGTGTTGTGTTGAAGTTCCACGACTCTTGCTGACACTTGCACTTCGAATTGTGTTTAGGCGAACTCTGCTCAGAGGACATGCTTCTTCCTGTCCTTTGTGGAAAGATGGCGCTGACTTCACGCCACTGCGACTTTTTGCAGGTTATTTGCTTCCCGTTTTTGAGAAAATATAGGGTACATAGCTCCCAAATCTTTGGATTGCGAACCGTGCTTTGTCTGTGGCCGTTTTTGTCTGTGCAGCGGCACACGATATCCTTCTCCTTGTTTATATAATGTAGATTATTATATACCCTGCTATTATCCCAATAAATCTTAGTATGACTTTCTTCAATCAGACTATTTGCAGTCGAGCAATTTTCGCAAGGTTCTCTATTACGATCATTTGCTGAGTCTACATAGAGATTTCTTCGCTTTAAAGTATCTGGGACTGGCTTCTGAACAGTATTGCAGCCTGCTGAATTCTTTGGTAAGCGGATTTTGCCGCCGCAGCGACAAGATCGTTGTGATAATATCAATGTCACCGTCGAGCGGTTCTGAAATTTGTCTGTACGGCGCACAGAAATCTCGCCCGTCGATTGCCTGCGGACGAAAACAAGATCACTTTTCTTAGTAAGCAACATGATTTTAAGTTTTAGGTAGAAAAAAAGTAAAATACTTAGGTCAGTTGTGGAGATGACATTCATCAACCTCGTGGAGTGTTTAAAACTTGGTAAGAGGACTAGTCTTTTGTTGTACAGCTAATAAAGAAATCTTTATATCGTAGTTATATTTGTCGGCAATGCTTGTTCTCCATGTTGAAAGCATACAAAGACGAGGTTTTGAACAATCCACATTGTGTCAATACTATTGCGCCTATAATGACGATCTAGATATGGTATCACCTTGTGATATTCATGCCTTAGTTGGCAACTATGAGCGCTTTTGATAATTAAGGATAACAGACCCGAAATTCTGATATTTCATGTCGAGGCGCCTGCTAATATTTACTGCCCGGTGTTATCGATTAGCACGCTGCTCCCGCAGTTTCTCCGGCTCACCCAATATTCGCCATCTTTTAGTTTAAGAACAGCTTCTTTTGTTCTGATTAGTGTCTGTGTTGTCTCTTCATCTATCTCCGTCACATTGTCAACGTCAGCGACACAGAACGAATAACCTGGAGGAATAACGAGTGTCGCAGCAAATTCCGATGTAGAATCCGAACAAGCTTCAATTCTCACAGTATCATTCATACCCGAGATACTTGAAACCGTAAACCCCGGTCTGACTTTGACGAGTAAGCCAATACGAGTATAGATTGTAGCGCTCCCATTTGCAAAGACTGCAACTGAATTCACAAAGTCAAAGGGTATCGAAAACCCCGGCTTTAAGAACACTTCTACATGTAGATCCTGGGGACATGGTGTTGAGTAACCCAAGTTTTTCTGTGCCGGAGATAAATCACGGACGATCGCCCGTGGATTCCCGGTGTCAGTATTATTTGTATATTCCATGATGTTCGTTGTCCATTTTGAATAATTATTGGATAGATCGAGAACCAAGTATTGCAGTTCATTGACTGTGCCGAACTCGGTCGTCCGCACTAACATGCTCCAGGCGATTCTCTTCTGTCTTCAACCATCTGGCAAGACCATACCCAATTTCAGGCTCACAGAAATAATCTCTAAATACTCGGGCCAAAAATTGTTTGGTTATTGGTCTTTGCCGTGCCGCTGGGGACAAGAGAATCTCGTACGCTAGAATCATCACAGTTGCTAGAAGAATAACGTACTCAGTATCGGGAGTGGAGATATACAAATTTTCAGTTACTTGAAAATCAGCAATAATAGGTTGTAAAACCTCGACTTCCCAGTCCAAGGATTTGTTTAGTGCACGGTATACTTTTTGTCGAATGGCGTTCTGTAGCGGTTCAGCTAACCGTACGAAAGCGGCCGGGTCTACGGCGCATTTCCCTTCATAGGTTTTGTTCACTATAGCGTTATGAATAGCGTATATTGCTCCTGCAGCACAAAAAGTCCTGCTTTCAGGGGGTGAAGGGTTCATTTTTACGCTATTTCTAGTTTGCAAAATATGAAAACTAAAGAACTCTGAATGTATCACAGGTATCTTGAATGTGAGGAAATTATTACACAGGACGCTAATAATTATATACTATGCTATGTGTAAGACATTATTCATAATCTGCAGAAAATTGTGATGTTTTATTTATTCTTTATCAGTTTCCAAAGTAGATATAGTCGATATATTGGGTGTCAAGTAGGGTATTCATGTCCAAGCTGGCGATTCTGAGGTAGTCAATATATTGAGAGTTTACTATGCGCCTACTTGGTTACACCGATGGCAAGTTAGTTGTATAAACGCGAAAAAAAAACTAAATGAGTTCAATCTCGAGTGTGATCGGCTTAATTTCTGAATTGTTTTTATACAGATATATTATCTGTAATTCTACTTCGCAAAAAGCTGCAAGTATATTGTAAAAGTTATGGGTGTTCGCCTGCTTTGGATTATACCTAGACTCTTAATTTGGTCATCCAATGCATGGTAAGCCACACATAAGTGAAAAGGATCTACAAGCAGCACATCGTCTGTATTTGACTCGTTCGATACCTGTTCGGAGCTCGTGGCAAGGCTAAGGCACTTTCACCGGATGGCCTTCACACTACATATTATATAGAGTGCATCTGAGCATTATCTCAAATTTAAGTTCCAGTCCTAGGAAGAAATCCTCCTTCTCTTGCAACATATCGTTTATTTGCGCTTGTACCGCTTTACCTTCATGAGAGTATGCCTAGGCACCCACAACTTGCAACAACAACAACAACAATACCACCACCACCACCACCACCACCACCACTACTACTACTACTACCGACAAAGCGAAAGCGCCACGAGGAAGACGACCCATCGCAAACACAAAATCGTACTAGGGCTATTTATCTTAGATGTGGTAGTGCAAAGCTAGCCATACGGCTCCACGCTGCCTGGCTGCGAAGAGCAGCTTTGAGGTAAAATATCCTGTCTAGATTTTTTTTTTACCAAAAAGTATCATCGATTGAGCATAAAAACGCCAATACAGATTCAAGAACGCTATTCTTGTGATACAGCCCTGTTGTTGCAACGAGCCAATAGGTCTGAACAGGGTCGTATCATCAAGGCTGCTCGTCAGTCACGGAATAGAAATCCCTTGTACATTGAATTTTCTTATCGAGGGCATTCCAAAACTAAATTGGATACATACAGAGCCGGTGCTGCGGACGAGAAGGGTGAAAACCATGATAGTGATCAAAGCTAAGTTCTCCCCCATGTAGTATAGTCCGAGTGGCTTCTTTAAAAGCCTATGGGTCAGCCAGATCCCCATTTCCCTAGTACTACAAGAATAGAAGAGACGTGCGAAAAACTTCTGGGAAGGTTGGGCAGGTCCAAGGCCGGTATGGAATGTCATTACAACAAGGCAGTAATCCACAAGCACATGGTCCCGTCTATTCTAGGCCACTAGGACATCCTTCTGTAGCGAGTTAGTCTGAAAACCTTGACAACGCGAATGATACATTGGATTATACTCTTCCAAGAGTAGAGAAGCCGCTTGGGAAGGTTGGAAAAGTGGATGATGGACAGCGAGCGATTTCCCAGGAATATCTAGCTCTTGTCACTTACCGACTTTTAGAAAGACATCCGGTGCGATTCCCCGTTATTCCCAAGGACTATCATTTTGACTTCAAGACTAGTGACGGACCGTTGCGGCCCAGTGACATATGGATGCCTCGACATCTTAGTAAACAGTTCTGTTATAGAGCTTATTGGAAGTTCGTGCTGCTCGGTACACAATTACAGACTTTTAATACCTCTGAGGAAGCATACTGAAAGGCTTGGTATATGGTGCAGAAGGAAAGCGAGCAACTGATTCATGGCGAGCAAGCTTTCTATGCTTAGTTCGAGGAGACACTATTAGAGACTTACGATGATTGGCAGCTTCGCACGGGGCGATGGGCCGCCGTAACGGCTATCCAGACTTGGGGCGTGTTTCCAGAGCGCGCCAAGGAGCATGTCACAGCCGAACTAGTACCTCAATAGTACCCGCTGAGGATGCCATTGATACATTACAAATCATATCTTCTCTACAAACCGTGCTAGGTAATAGGCTTGATGATGCTACCAACAAATCTGAAGAAGATCAACAAGATCTGCTTCCCTTGAAATTTGAGGCGAATCTGCGAGATCAGCTTCAAAAACACAAGCGAGGCAAGGGTATTGGCGAAACGCCTCTCTACAAAGCCGAGCATAAAGAGCTTGGTTTTAGAGTAGCAAGTATGCACGCTCGGAAGTCATACCACGATGAGATTGAAACGAAGGAGCAGCCACAAGACGCGTTATATAGAAGTTCTTACTAGACGCCTCGGTCGACAGTAAGAGATGGGTGGGTTACTTTGGTCATTCGGGGCGACGACGAGCGGGGGTTGCGAGACGGAGGTGGTAGAGTTTGACACGGATGATAGTGTGTCGTTGGTGCACATATTTAAAACGATGACTTCCATTGATAAGCCAGTCGTTCCATGATGGTTAATTGACTGTATGTTATGTTATTATGTATAAGTGGAGAGTGAGATGACCAGCTTCTCCACATGATGTGAGGCCCAGGCGTTTGGCCGAGGCTGTGACGACTCCCACCACCTGTTGAAACATCACACGTCACCAGAGAAGGGCTTTGATCTCGCCCTCCACCTCTCTCACGCCACTCCCTCGCCTGAACGCAAATACTGTGTTTATCTTTACACCTTCTTTCGTGACTGCATTCGCTCGGCTAGGGTCCTGACCTTTTCCGTGAGATTGTGCGCACTACGGGCGCATAGTAGTTACCGATATCGCTTGCACGCCATCAGCCCTCAGTCCTGAGGACGGCCAGTAAAAGAAAGGAGCAGGAACCTGGCGAATGCGAAATTGTGCAACGACCCAACCGTATATATTACCGCCTACAGGAACCTTCCCATAGTCTCCCACGGCTAATACAAGGGCCGCTAGACGAGACTCGGAAGGTGCTACTTGAGCGCCCGTCGATAGGCACTACCAAGTGTTTGCAGCAGCAACAGATGCCCTGCACTACAATCTCTAGGCCATAGGATTGCTCGATATGGCCTGGAGCTGAAATAGCTCTTGTCCTACCCTGCACGATAGGTGTTGAGGGTAAAGCTCTGGAACATAACCTGGTTGTAGCTCATACCTAAAACCCTCACCCGGAACTTCTGGAATGAGAATTTTCTCATAGTATCGCAGTAGTATTCCACAAATACTGACCATGGATATTCCAGACCTTCCGCCGTTCCTCACACTACCCTCCGAGCTCGTCCATGTTGTTCTAACCTATCTGCCGCTGTCAGATCTCTTATCTATAGGCCTAGCGAACCGTGCTCTCCACGAGCACACTCTCCAGGACACAATATGGCAGGCTTTCATTCAACAACATGTTCCTGGAAATGTACCGAAGCCTGCCCACTGCACATGGCGCGAACTCTTTATAGAACACCATCCCTTTTGGTTCCTTGTCGCACAGAAGATTTGGTTTTCAGACACTACACCAACCGGGAAGCTACTCGTTGCAAGATATGATCACAGGATCAATGCAATCGAAGCCTACACGCTAGTTGCTGAGAGGCAGCGACCGACCTTACAGCGGTGGGAGTATAATCCCGAAGCCATCATTCATTCTTTCGATCCAAAAATACAACTTGATTTGAACGCGCCCGTCATACGACTTGATGCAGATGCATACGAACGCGCAGTGGGCGAAATTGGATATCGGCTACAGAAAGAGATACCTATGAACGTCTCGTACGGGCTGTCCCCATCTACTGCCACTCTATACTCGCAGCTCATGCTCGCCCTACCATGGCCTGCAGATATCACCAGCATCGGCACTCCAGTCTGGCCTCCTCTAACACTCCCCAGCCCGGTTCGCACACGCAACGATCCGCCCCCGTCAGCTTATAGACAACCCGCCCACAAGCCAGCCACTCTTGACAAACTATCAACCTCTACTTTTAGAACGCGCAAATGGATGCAATTTGCAGCAAGACCGCAGGGGAGCAGTCATGTGCGCATTGGAGAAGAATTAAGCACATGGGCAACCTTGCCCGAAGAATGCTACACCCCTTCACCGCAAAAGCCGTGGCAGGGAATATGGTGCGGCGACTACGCAGGCCATGGGTGTGAATTCTTGGTAGTAATGCAACCTGATAACCCACAACCACTTCCTCAGCGAGCCGAGTGGGCTATGAGATCGAGCGAGCGAGAAGGCAGTGTCAGCAGCGATGGGTCATGGAGCACAGCGCCAATTGATGCGTCTCTTTCAGGAGATGAGGGTGACTTGGGAAACGATTCAGAAGGCAGTGTTGCAACACTCCAAGCGGCTTATCAAGAGCTGGAAGGCGAGAGCCATAGTACCAAGGGAACCCAGGAATACCCATATGGTGGACGCATTGAGGCTGTAAAGCTCACTGGCGACCCGAACATCCCACGCGGGGAGTATACTTTCATCGCTCCTGACATTGGACCGAATGGCTTGCTTAGAGTTGCATCGGAAGAAATGTTCAAAGAGGCAAGGATTGTGAAAAGTGTGGGGCACATTGCTGCCCGAGGGTACAGAGACGGTGGGTGCTCACTTGCGTGCGTGCTGTCGGTCTATATTTGTGCTAACATGTTCAAGATACATATATGACTTCACAGCTTATCATGATTTCGCATGATCGCTTGGCACAATACTGGGAGACATTTGGCCATGTCTCATTTTACCAACGAGTTAACATCGATGAGCTTACAAGGGTGTAGAAACGCAGGGGCTATCGATTGTAGGCCGAGGGGAGGCCAATGCATCACGTGAGTGCATTCCCAACCAGGCTAGCGCCCTACCGTCAAAGTTCGCGAACGTCATCGCTCGATCAACAAAATTTGGGATTGGTTGCACACCGGGTTTCGTTTGGAGCAACATACATATCGCAAGCACAAGCTTCAGAAAAGGGCTCCCATCTTACTCCTATTCTTCCTCGTGACACGTTCAATAGCTTTTCCAATATCTTCGGCTTCACGCAAAATGCCCCAAGTAGCGCATCATGAGCAATACATGGTGCATGTTACGGCGGGGGCGACATACAATACAAAGCAGCACCAAGAAGTGCTAGTCAATACAGAGAAGCCCATGCACATTACCTCTGACTTGATTGATGCCAAACTACACATGCGAATCAAGGACTACCGAGGTACATGCCGTGCTGTGTGCTTCATTCGTACCGTGCACCAGTTGCTTACGCTTCTTGAAGGTCTACCAAAGGGCTCGCCCTCTTCTTCGCCCTACTTCTCCAGCCCACAGCATCCTTACGACCGGTACTCAATATCCTTTAGCTTCACGCCCAAGCAAGATATACCTGGTGACAAGCTAGCCTTTGGCAACGACTTTGACCACCCGATCCGTGACCGCCTGCCTTCGCTCTTCGATAAAGCCTTTGGCATCGTCAAATGGTGGATAGACCCAGGCCTGGATGGCGATGTATACGGCGACGAGCCATACCTCTACGGCGCGCTACTGAGCTCTATAAATGTGCTTCGGATAGGTGGCAAGTTCCAACAAGGCAGTGTCCAGACCGAAGCGAAAGCAGAGGCGGGGAGCAGCTCGGAAAAAGCCATCATTTACGAAGAAGGCGCATTCGACGACGGAGAAGAGGTCAGGCAATCGTTGCATCTCCCTTCCACTAGTGCCGCGCGACAGAAGCACTTCCTCAGCGAGCAAAACCGCAAAGACTTTACCTTCCAAGCTGGCCGAGAGTATCAATGCGATTTCTTCAACCCTTATCTGGACTTCAACGAGTTTGCCCTCAAAATCGGCTACGGTATGCCGGCCATCAGCATCATTGGATCCTGGGATGGACAACCGCTGCGGTATGTTGCACCCTCTTTCCCTCCTTGATAGCTCGTGTTCCTCTTCTGTTGTGTTTGAGTTGCGGCTGACCGTGTACTGTGCTGACTTAGAACGCATACACTCAGATACGTGCTAAAGAACCAGGAGATAAATCAAGAGTTGTTTGTTGTCGTTATCTCGCTGCTACCGACAGAAAAGGCAGAACAAGAGGGTGTTGTAGATGCCAAGGAGCAGTTTGAGGAGGCTCATGGAGATAAGATTGCTAGCAATAGCGATGACTTGGACTGAGTGATGAGGGGACGGAGGAATCAGTGCGGTGTTTGAATGGAGGTACATTCCGCATAGGTAGTGCAACGGCGGAGTCATGGAAGGGTTGCATACAAGTCTTGAGGGCATGGTTGGAGTTGTCGGTCGGGAAATTTTGCACAGAAAATAGACATTTTTTATATACTCGCAGCCCACTCAAGGTAAGGAGATTATAGTCTCTTGCAAATATCTTTAATGATCTCCTCAGTGCTTGCTTTACCACCCATGTCAGGTGACAGTAGCTTGCCCTCTTCCAAGTTGGCATCCACTGCTTCATAAATTCTGGCAGCAGCTTTCTCCTCACCCTGAAATTCGAGCATAAGGGCAGTAGACCGTATGGTGGCAATTGGATTCGCTATGCCCTTGCCTTCGATATCCGGCGCAGAACCGTGACATGGCTCGCCAATGACGAAGTTCTTGCCCACATTGGCAGAGGGGACAAGACCCAAGGAGCCAACAAGCGCAGCAGCACCATCGGAGAGGATGTCACCGTATAGGTTTGGAGCAACGATGACATCGTAGTCTTGTGGTTGGCGGAACAACTTGTAGACCATGGAATCTACAATCTGCTCCTCCACACCAACCATCTGGTACTTGGACTGGGCCAAGGCCCTCCGGGCCGTTTCGCGGAACAATCCATCCGTCTGGCTCAGCACGTTGCTCTTGTGAGTCACGGTGACGAGCGGTCGGCTGTGAATACTGGAAGCGCCGGTATCGCGTACACGTTGTCTGCGAAGAGCAATGTCGCCTGCCATTTCCGAGATGTCGAAAGAGGCGGTCTCAGAGATGCGTTTAATTGCTTCGGCAATCTTGGAGCCATCGGGGGCAGTGCATGTTTTTTCTTCCTTGACATACAAGTCCTCGGTGTTCTCTCGCACAATGACGAGATCGACAGGCCTACTCGTGCCCCTCACACTCTTGACCGGCCGCACGTTTGCATACAGCTGCATGCGTTTCCGCAGCGCCACGATGGGGGACGAGTAGCCCTCTGTCTTGACTGTTGGTGAGCTGACAGCGCCAAAGAGGGCGCCGTCACATTCGCCCTTAAGCGCCTCGACGGTTTTATCCGGTAGCGCCACGCCCGTCTTCTGGAACGTCTCCCAACCGGCTTCGTGGTGGCTGAAGTCGAATTTCAGGCCAAAGGACGAGGGCAGGGCCTCGAGGATGCGGCGACCGGCGGGTATGACTTCGCGGCCAATGCCATCGCCGGGGATGAGGCCTGGAGGGGAGGATTAGGGTTAGTGTAATGGGCAGATGTGGTAGAGCCAATTGGATTACCTATTCGCAGCGTGCGTGCCGCCATTGTAACGCTATGGGTGAGAGCACGACAACTGTGCTGCCACAAAGCGAAGTTCCTAAATAATTCCCGTCTTTGCCGGCGTAGCTTTCGCCGATGTTCGGAACGTCGAGACCTTCGACGGCTAGACTGCTTTAGGCAAACCATACCACAACCATACCACCTTGCTAATACGTAGATATCTCATTGAAAAGCACCCTGCCACTGCCAATCTAGCCACCTACTCATACTGGCTATGGTGCCTTTCGAGCACAATCTTCCCGACAATCTAAAGTGCGGTCTTACCGTGCTCTTGATCCTGCTCCTCGTAGCTGCTGAAGCCTTGGCTGCTATCGCCATGGGGTTTTGGTATCTTATCTGGCAGCGGAGGGCTTCATTTTCTATACAAACCAGGCTCGGCGTGAAAGGTGAGAAAGAGAATAAGCACAAGTAGACTCGGTAGACTCAGTAGGCTAGTGAGGAACTGCTTGACAGGTCCAGGTGGCGAGTCAACTTTGACACTCGACAATCCGACCAATCAGAGCTCATCATAGCGTGGCGCTAGTCACACCGCTTGTACCACGACATTCCAGCAACCACAAATACACCCTCTGCCACTTTCCTCACAAACCGTGCTTGACTTGGATTTCTTCAGTCGCGCACGTCAGTCATTCGCTTGTCGCTGCCTTTCTCCCCCCATTGAATTCTGTCCGCATCGCAAATCTTATTGATCTGAAATTTTGTGGTGTGATCCCTCGACCAGGTCTTCGATTGAGTCAATCGAGATGCCTTTGCCATTTCCTCTAGATGTCGAACTCACCGGTCCAGACCGTTTGGTGTTAAGCATCATGCAGAAAGAGTATGAGGCATATGAGGAAACGCCAGATAAGAAACAATTAGATGCTGGCGATGAATCCGATAATTCCGCTACCAAGCGCTCTGAATTTGTATCCCCATCGCCGGAAGGTAAAGCATGCTTTCCTCACCGTCTACTAGATCGGCATATAGCTCTCCATAAGCTTACCTTCAATGAATAATTCTAATCCATTCCCAGATCTACAGGACCAGGAACAGCAAGCAGTCACCTATCTAAAGAACCTTAATAATCCAAAATGCGAAAACTTCGAACCGACTGTGTTCAGCTCTGTGGATCTGCCAGATATCAAAAATGCTGTTATCCGCCAGACGATTGTCGACCCGTACACCAAGTGGGCCCGCACAATTGTTCGAACAGAGACCGATGTTGTCATGGTCACTCATCTACTATTGTATGCATGTACAATTTTACCGTCCGCATTATACCTCTTTTATGATTTTCACTGGTGGCACGCCATTCTCCACGGTGTAATGCAAGGCTGGTATGCGGGCGCCTACACGCTATTGAGGCACCAGCACATCCACATGCGTGGAGTCCTCAACAAACGCTATAGTATTATTGATGAACTATTCCCATACGTTCTCGATCCATTGATGGGTCATACGTGGAACTCATACTACTTTCACCACGTCAAACACCATCATGTTGAGGGTAATGGCCCCAACGATCTTTCTTCCACAGTACGCTATCAACGGGACGATGTCTGGGACTTCTTACAATATGTTGGACGGTTCTATTTCCTAGTTTGGTTCGATCTACCCCGCTACTTCCTACGGACCCGCAAGCCTGCGCTCGCGTTTAAAGCTGCTGGATGTGAGCTTGGCAACTATGCTTTCTTGTACCTTTCATTCGTGCATGTAAGCACTCGTGCAACGACCTTTGTGTTCTTAGTTCCTCTCGCCATCATGCGCTTGGCGCTTATGACTGGCAATTGGGGCCAGCATGCTCTTGTGGACGAACTTGAGCCGGACTCTGACTTCAGATCTAGCATTACACTAATCGATGTGCCCGTAGGTCTTCCATGCATAATCACTAGTCAAAAAAACATTCTAATCGGCTATAGAGCAACCGATACTGTTATAACGATGGTTACCATACCTCTCACCACCTTAATCCACTTCGCCACTGGCGCGACCATCCTGTAGCGTTTCTGTCTCAAAAGAAGCAATACTCAGACGAAAATGCTTTGGTTTTCTACAACATTGATTATATGATGCTCACCATAAATTTACTAAGAAAAAATTACGATCATCTTGCGCGTTGTTTGGTGCCTATGGGCGAGCAGATGAAGCTTACTCATGATGAGCGAGTTGCAATGTTAAAACGCAAAACAAGAAAGTTCTCAGAGGAAGAAATTGCAAAGAAATGGGGAAAGCAATACGCAAAGTTGAAATAAGGAACGCCAAACATCCTAAGACACTCATGTGTTCGAGATAACCCTCAAATTTTCCTATCAATCAAATTACATACCGGCGCGCAACGTAACTTGGCGTGGACTAGATTCCCACTCGCGCCTTCTAGCGCCTTCTCTATGTGTACGTGGTGACGTACAGTGCCTCCTCTTTTCATTCTTTACCGTCCATTCGATCTTGGGATTAAACTACATTCCTAGCCGATCATCACTAGAACGTTCCTATCATGGCTTGCATGCCCCCGCCGTTGCTCGCGCGAAGCTTGTTCATCACCACCACGAACTCCATCCAGTTACACTCGGAATTCGCCAAGAAGACCTTATTTGAATGTGATACGACCTGTGGCATTGTCAATGCACGGGTATCGAAAGACAACAACAGCCTAGTAGCTGTATGTGACAGTTTTGTTGTCATGTTATATGATGCTGCACGTGGCGGGAATGGAAGATGCAAATTGAAGAACGGAGATGTAAGATAAGTGATGGTATAGCTGTCCATATCTAATAAACACTGCAGGGTAAACCGCGCATTCTCCTCTTCACACCCGATTCACGCGTTCTGTTCTTCACGACAACTTTAAATCTTTCTGTCCAAGCGTATTCAGTTGCCACCGATGAAATGCTACCACCACAACAGCCACATCCTTCACCACCAAACGTCGTCGGTGTATCGAGCAATGGCAGTGTCCTACTCTCTGCTTCACCAACACCTCCCACAATTTACATTCAGAATAGACGTGGGGGTGACGGCACATTGGTAAATTTTCGACCAATTGATACTCTTGCCCCGGTCAGTTGCGTTTCGTTTCAACCATGGGATAATATGGTACATCCCTCATACACGAAATTCGTGCTCGGTTTTCAGGATGGAAATATGGTTATCTATAACCTTCCATTGCCCGCACCGAACCGTGATAGGCAAACCCAATCCCACACGGAGACCTTTCTAATACAACCTGTGAGAATGGGCGCAATGAGAAAGCTCCATAAGGCAGCCATAGGAGGCATAAGTGCAGCGGAATTTATCCCAGGTTTCAAGTCGCGCATAATTAGTATCGGATATGACGGGCGATGTCGGTTGGTTGATTTTGGGAGTGGAGGCAACGTCCTGAGGACATAGCATATCTCTGGGCCTGCAACATGCATGTCGGTCGTTGCTGTTGGTCCTTTCGCTTCTGGAGGCCGAACGGACCATGTCGTTCTATTAGGTGGAGATGCGGCAGAGGACCTCCAGCCGACATATAAAGGTTCACAAACACTTGTTGCAATTGGTACAGAAACTGGCAAGATCCTCATTTTCAATATTCTGGGGCTCCTGATACATGAAATTGCTGTCAATGCACCAGTAATTGGCGTCGATTGGGTTGATGATATGTCTACCACTTCGGTCGTTGCTGAGCAAAATTTCTCTACAACGCCTGACCAGCCAACAACTACGGATAAAGGGTTCAAGGAACCGCAAACCATATCGAACATCAATCCATCCTGGCAGCGGCCTTTCTTTGCATCAGAATGCTCATCCATACGACTCGAACGAACTCACGAGCGTGTCAAAAGGTCGTTGGGCTGCCAACCAATTGTTAATATGGCGATTGGATCAGAGATAAAATCTTTATCTCATCCACTAACCGATATCCCACCTCAGAGAAAATTTTCTTCACTTATACCTACCCTAAACCAAAGAGGGGGTAAGTCCTCATTACCGGGATCCGTCTCCTCTAGCAAACAATCCTCTACCACTTCAACCAAACCAAACCATGATCACAAGCAACCGATCTGTTCAATAAGCTCACAAGCCTTCATTGACGCGAGCTCCCTAGAGACCCAAATTCACACGCAATGCTCTACATGGCTAGATACACTCAGTAGTGTTGAGGTCCGCCCAGAATACTCTATCTCCAAACCCCTAGCATCGGAAGTTCGCGAGAACGAAAGTTCTTGCGATAATAACACGCCGATCTCAACGAGCAACGCCACGCATCATGCCATGCTTGGAACACCAGATATATCATGTTTACCGACAAATCTAACACGCCATTTTGGCGAACACAATGATCACCTACCTAGAAACTCCCTGGATAAGAAAATGGTTGAATACAATGCTCTTGCCCTGCCTGCACCTGAAACTGCACATGGTCAAGGTTTCGAGGACAAGACAGCGATGGTCCTGTCGCTTGATTGCAAAGACTCGTTAGACTCTCTTTCAAAGCCAACAACACTACCAAATGCGCCTCCAAGCCAGCTCATAGGGAAGACCAGGCCGAAGGTTCACCAGCGTCAAGTCAACTTTAATACAGATCGAAAATTGGCAGTTGTTGGACCATCATCTCACGTCACCCAGGCGATCAAAGGTGCTATGAACGACACTGTGATCAAATTCTATGACCCAATTCACCCGCATTCGACCATTCCTCAGCAACCCCAAGACCCCAACTCCGATTCTGGGCTAGAGATGCGTGGGAAAGGTGTTGGGCGTGAGGGTTTCGTAACAAGTGACGAGGTGAGGATTTTGCGAGAACAGAACGAGATATTGAAAAAGCAAATGGACGCTCTTAGAGGAGAAGTAAGGGCGTATACAGACCTGCTATTCAAAAGGGAAAAGCGGATGTGAAAACATGTAAATGAGGCGGGGTTCGTTCGTTCCTACTTATAGAACTTTTCCTAGGACACTTTAGTAAAACTCTCCTGTGTGAATGATAGCGAAACTTTTGAGCTGTATGCGTAAATGCCTCTACTGCTGTCATAAATTAATATTGCATGTTCCCCATGCAATGTGTTGGCAATCTCAGATTTACTGTCTCAATATTGCCTACTCAAAACGCATAGAGGATTTTGAAGACTTTGATTATATTTGACCACACTTCTCTGCTCCTGTAACTATAATTATGCATACCCCGAGTCCTTTTACCCAATTTGATCCGATATCCAGAAACACCACACGCTATGCAGTTGTATACCCTAAGCTAGCGTGAATGCATAGCAAACAATACTTCCTACAAAAAGATGAAAGCCGTAAAAAGCCGTCGTTCATCAAGTCGTCATGTAACAACGCGAGAAGGCAGTGCAAGTATGCAATTTCGGCCGGCAATCTGTATCCAACCGGCCAACACTATTCGTTGAAATAGTTCGATCTGCGTAGGAAACGCGAGCTCGCGAGATCAATGCTATACCCTATTTACCAATTCGCCAATTCGCCGCAGGCCTCTAGGCGGCCAAGAAGTTTTCATTGGTGACATCCTTTTCATCAAATTTTGTGGATCCTTCTTCCTCGTCGAGGCCCATGCCTGAATCGCGCCACGATCTCGTCATCTTCTTCTTGCCTCCCTTCTTGCCCACCTTGACTTTTTCCGTGGTTTTGACGACTTTGCCATTTTGCACGCGATGGAGGTCTACGCCCCGAGACTTGACTACAACATTGGTGACCTTCATCTCTTGGACCGCTTTGAGAGTATCAGCATTACGCTTCTTGAGAGCAGCGGCGAGTGCCTCGTTCTCATCCAGAAGGCGGCGGTGTGCTAGGTTGAGTGCATCGATTGTCACACGCGTGTCTTCTTCTTGCTTAGCGAAGCGCGACTTGAGGTCTTCGATTTGGGAATGAAGGATAGTGATGGTTTCAACGCGGGCAGTGCCAAGGATTTGCATTTCTTCGAGTTCCCGGGTGCGATCCATAAGCAGTTCCTCGTACTCTTCCGCGCGCTGGGCCGCGTTGGCTTGCAAAGTATCAATCGTAGTTTCATGAGTCGTGATTGCGCTTTTAAGCGAAGTGACCTCCTCATCATGTGCGTTTACCATGTTGAGGAGCTCATTAGCTTCATTCTCGACGCGTTGTGATAACGACGAAATCTCCTTGCGATTGTTCTCATTGTCGGCACGCTCATCGGCGAGATCAGTTTTCAGGCCCGAGATCTCCTCTCTCATGGCGGTCGTGTCTTGCTTGTAACGGTGATCCATTTCATTAATTTCCTCACTGAGACCTTTGATTTCAGCTTGCTGGCGTTGCACTTGGTTATTCAAGTCTGTGATATTCGCTTGCAAAGACGTGATGGTAGAGTTGGTCGATGTCTCCAAGGCTGCATATTTCGTCTTGATATCGGCGAGCTGTTGGATCAGATTAGTGGCTTGTTCTTCACGGTCCTTTTCAAGCTGCTGACGGGCGTCGGACATGTTGGTGAGATCAACATTGACGGTGGCCAGATTGTTCTCAAGTTGCTCGATCTGTTTGTCAAGCTTTGAAACAGTCTTCTCAGTCTTCTTGCGAAGTTGTGTCTCTGTGGCCAACTGCTGATTCAGATCATTTTCGCGCTCTTGTGCGGTTTCTTGAAGTTGTTTGATCATCTCCTCTTTCTGTTGCTGTAGCTCGAATAGCTTTGAACGAAGCTCTTGTGCCTGTATTCCGAGATCCCGAATGTGCTCATTTAGATCTTCGATTTTCTCGTTCGCCTCGTCCAAGGCAGCCTCAGTAAGTTCGCGTTGAGATCGCTCGGAAGATAGGTTTTTGCGGAAATCCACTAACTGTGTTTTGAGGTCATCAATGGTCTCTGTTAGACTGTCAATCATGTTAGAGTACTCGTGGGCCATCTCAGCCTGCTCGTCACGTTGTCCTTCAGCAGTTTCACGAGCCTCAGTCTGTTTAGCAAGACGCTGACCAACCTCCGCCATTCCGCTGGTAATCTGATCTATTTCATGCTCCATGTTTTCGATTCGGCCTTCAAGTTCATCGATAATCTCACCCTTTTGTTGTGCATCGCCTTCAGCTGCCTCACGGGCATCTTGTGTGCCGGCAAGTTCGGCCTGTAGCATGCGAATAGCATCACCATGCTCCAGCTCCATTTGAGCGATCATTCCATGATGTTCAGCCTCGAAGATAGTTGCAGTCTGGGTGACTGCGTCAAGATCTTTGCGATATGTCTCAAGGGCCTCACGAAGTCGTCCAAGAGCAGTGTCTTTATCTTCAAGCTCATCCTGAAAGCCATTGATCTGAGCGTCTTTGCCTTTGATGTTTTCATCTTGTTCAGCAGCCTGGTTAATCAAGGTTGTCACACGCTCTTCAAGTTGAATGATTGATCGCTGCTTCTCCTCATTACTCTTGTCTAGGCTGAACGCTTTCTGCTCAAGCTCGTGCACACGTTCTTCGGATTCGCCAAGAAGATCGAGGACGCCTTCATATTGTCGCCGCAATAAGATTTCAGTCTTATGAGAAGAGTTGATCAGAGTAATCTTCTCTTTCAATTCGAAAAAGATGCCACTGAATAGCTCTGGGATCTTGTGAAGTAGCTCTTGGTTGGTAAGATTGGTAATGGTGTTGGGAAAGAACTTTTCAATCTCTAGACGAAGTTTGTCGAAGCCGTGGCGCAACTCGACAATGATTTCAGTGCTTGAATGACCGGTATCAACGAAGTGAAGATTCTGCAGCTCGAGAGTAAGAAGACGCAGTGCGCCCTGTGACTCGGCGAGGATGCGAACGTAGTGTTGCAATTCACGCTCGTAACGCGCGACAGCCTGATCTTGGATCTTGTCTGGCACAGCGTTTTCATCTACCTCGAGTAGCGTGTCGTGTGTTAATTGTGAAAGCTCAGGAAGGGATTCAAACGTCATCTGGCTGGATAGCTCCTCCACACGGGATGCGTACTTGCCATCAGGCGTGTAATTCATGTCGAGATCTTGGGAAAGGTGGAGTTCGTTTGGGTGCACTAGGAGGAGGTGATCGTCCTCCTCCTCCGAGATGTCTCCAGCGCCATCGAAGGCGCTCAGCTCGCGGTCGCTACCGTTGTACAGTGACGAGGCACGTAGGGCATGAATTTCCCGACGAGCCTGGTCTAGCTCAAGTGCCAATTCCTCAGCGTGGTCTTCACTCATGTCAATCTCGCCCAGGCGGCGAGCCTCGAGTTGGTATTCCAGATCCTTGATCTTTGCATCTTGGGTGCGTAGCTGCTGGCGGAGCTCCAACAGGAGCTTCTTGTCCTTCTTCTGATGGTCTTCGAACTGGATCACCTCCTGGCTAAGATGGCTTCGGCGAAGGCGGCGGCGCGTGCGACTGTCGAGCACCGCGGTGAGGGGCGCGTACTGGAACTGGGTGCCATCTACCTCCTCGTCAACTCGCTCGATATGGAGCTGGGCAGGCATTGACATGCGTGCACGGCGCATGGTCACGAGGTCTCGACGAGCGGCACCGATGCGGTTGAGGTGTGGGGTGAGGCCGGAGGCAGGCTGGGTAGCTGGGGGAGGGCGAGCGTTGATGGCAAGCTCGTCGTCCCGGTCGTCCTGGGCAGCTACGGGAGGCTCCGAGTGACGGCGACCGTTGCGGCGGGCGGCGGAAGTGGTAGTATTGGTAGTATTGGTGGTATTGGCGGAGCGTGAGAAGGACTGCTCCGTCTCCCGGGCAATCTGATCCTCATCGTTGGCCGGGACACGCTTGGGGCGTTTGGTCTGCGATAGCTCTGCACTCGGCGAGGCAGTGCGCTTGCCTATCGAAGCTGCTTCCTGGGGGGCTTGGGTCCTGTTGGGGCGCCCGCGTTTGCGTCGCGGTGCATCGCCTGGACCTTCGTGATGGTGCTCCGAGGGGAGGCCACTGAGGCGGGCCATGGCTGCGTGCTGCGGCTGATTGCGGTCTCGTCGTCTGCACGCCTGTCAGCACATGCGCGGGCAGTAGCAGAGGCAGACGAAGGGGGTGCTGGCAGCAATTTTTCTGCGAATGATTGATTACCTGGGCATTAATTAGAGCACACGTGCCTTCCAAAATCGGGCGTGCACAAAAAGGGCGGACGGCACCGGGCGCCCTGTGGTCTGCTCGCAGCACAGGTTGGGGCCTCCGGAGATTGGATGAGACAAGGTCGAGGGCGGAAGCAAAGCAGATGATATAGAGGCGGAGGCGGACTGCTCACATTCCAGCGCCGGTGTTGAGCCCGTGGGCTCGTGGCCAGTGAATTTGGGGAGGCTGGTGTGGTGCTGGATACGTCAGAGCTGCAGCTGGCCAGAGCCAATCAGCAGCAGACGCGCTAGCCCAATGACGTCGACGCGACCAGACATGCACCCGCGCGTGCATAAAGGAGACGCGTCAGGTTTCTCCTTGTCAGACGAATTACCAGCTACTTCTTCAGCAAAAACTCGCTCTGCACAAGCATCCCCTTCGCCGCGCTCGCAACCCCATACAGCCCCCCCAGCGGCCATGTGCTCCAAAACTGCCTGTATGCCCATGTGCTCCAGCTTTCTGCCCTTTCGCCCTGCAAATCCACCTTGACTTTTTCGTATACACTCGGCAGGCTTTCGGCATGGTACTTCCTCCTGAGCCCGCTGTACTTCTTCTCGTCATAGACGTCCCAGAACTCTTGCTCAGTGTAGTATGCGTGCGCGTACAAGCATTTCATACCACCGAGCTTAGTAACTTTGGCCTCGAACTCGCGATTCAGCTTGATAAATGCACGAGGCTCCTCTGGCCCCACGTCCCAGATGCCAACATCAAGTAGCATCTCATCTTTGATGTTGTTGCCCTGGGAGAAGCTTCGCTCGTCTTGCGAAGCAGGCTTAACGGGACAGAGCCAGAGTGGCCAGATGCCCGTTTTTTCGTCCGTCCACTGGAGGAATTCGTCGGCCGCGTCGTACGGCACACTATAGTCCTGGATAATCGTCCTTGACGCCATTCCAGAACGATGCAGAGCATGCACCATCGCGCGAGAACACATAAACGGATCCAATAGGTAACGAGTAAAACGGTTAAACGGCATGACAAAGTACTTGAACGCGCGTAGACCGCTCCAAAACACGCCTCTATCATACCGAAATAAGTAATTTTTGATTGGTATCGTTTCTCTCTGCTTCACTTGGGTGTTTTGAACCGTTTTCAAGATATCTTCCACGTGCATGTAGAACCAGGGATCGTGCGCCCTGTCGAACCTCTGAATCTTTCCTTCTAATACTTCGTTGGTAAGACGACCAACCATGACCATGCCACTGGTCATGGAATACATGATGCCATCCATGTAATCAATATCAGGCTGATACTGGTGGTGGCGTAATTGCTCGACGGCGCCCTGCACGCTACTGACCGGAATATATTCCAGCTCAACATACTGCTTCGCATCGATAAGCTCCATCTCCAGCAGGGTGATGACGCCAAGACTTCCACAACAGCCAGCAGCCATGAAGAACAGATCGTGGTGTTGCTCAGCCGACGCCCAGACGACATCGCCATTACCAAGAATGATTTCGATGCCAATGCAAGTATGATCAAAGAGGCCGTATTTGTATGAGCTTGACTCTCCGCTAGTACCCGAAAACCTATGAAGAGAGTCAGCATGTTGGCTATTTGGAGAATACACAACTCACCCTCCGCCGACAGTTATGTTAGGCAGCTCTACAATTGCAGCATCAGTACTTGGCTGACATACTCTTTGTGTGTAGCTACTTACCCATGACAACCTTTGGCAGGAATCCTTGCGCCAGTGCCACTTCAACTAATTGATCCATTGGCATATTTGGCTCCACTAAAACAGTTTTCTTGGCTCGATCAAACTGGAGGGCGTGTTTCAGTGAACTGACATCGATGATACTATGGCGTTGACGAGCCGATTGTCGGGTTGACAGGGTGGATCCATGGTAAATACGAAAAGGTATTTTGGCCTGTGCAAAGCGCGTTACTTGTAATGCAAGCTTCGCTACGGTTAATTTGTGCTCTTCCATGATACATAAATTGCACGCTCAGCAGTATCATGAGAAGAGAGTAAGGAGGGGAGACACATGCCGTCACGCCCGGTCAATATATGATTTAAGCGTAGCGCTGACTTTCTCCACAACCTATGGCGCTTCCCATTTTGGTTCCCAAATACTTTAGGGTCCTGCAGATACGCAAAAGAGGTCGGTAACAACTCGCTCTCTCCAGAGCAGTTCGTGCCTTCTTTATCCGCTCTGATTTGCCTGCATCGTGATAATGCACCGGTCAGTACTCTGGTCGCCGTTGGCATCCACGCATTGTTGTCGGAAGCTTCCGGGAAGTGGCTCCATACGCTAAGCCATGGACGCGCGCCGATTGTTAGTTTTGCGAGTGCAGAAACATACACGCTCTGAGCTATTCGGTCACACAATCCATATATCATCAATAGGAATAGCTCGCATTTTCCCCTCTCAAACGAAGCCAACAAAAGACCTTTCTGAGAGATTATTGGTGCATTGTACAGTTTCCCCAGCGCAGGGAACTGCGTCGCGAGAATTTGCAATGACTAATAGAACTTCTAGCACCCTCTCAGCCATCCATCTGCCATGGACAGGCATGAAGCCGTAGTCGAGAAGATACGCGCTCGCGTTCAGCACTTCTACAATACCAAAACACCTTTTCGCATATATCACGGCGGCGCCAGTGGTACTCGCCATGCCGACTTCGATAGAGATGCCGTTGTTGATGTCAGCTCCCTCAGCCATGTTTTGTCAATCAATCGCGAAAAAAGTACGGTATTGGTCGAACCAAATGTACCTATGGACAGCCTAGTTTGTGAGACCATGAAAGTCGGTCTCCTTCCCCCTGTCGTGATGGAGTTCCCTGGCATCACTGTAGGAGGAGGGTTTGTAGGAACTGCTGGCGAGTCGAGCAGCTTCAAATACGGCTTCTTCGACCGTACTGTCCTGAGCGCCCAAGTCGTCCTTGCTGATGGGCAAGTCGTTAAAGCGTCTGCACTCGAAAACTCGGGGCTGTTCGACGGCTTGAGAGGAAGTTTTGGTACGCTTGGCGTTCTGACTCTGGTCGAGCTACAATTATTGCCTGCCAAGGCCATGGTTGAGGTCACGTATCATCCTACAAATTCATTCAATGAGGCGATCAGTATGATACAACAGCAGACAGTCGACGAAAGAAACGATTATATTGATGGAGTATTATTTTCAAAGAACTCAGGCGTGATAGTAACAGGCCGACTGACGAATTCCAACGCGTCTTCGGCTTTCGCTGTTCGTCGATTCTCCAAGCCTTGGAATGAATGGTTCTTCTTGCACGCTCAATCCATCACGCGTAACGGTAAATTTACAGAACTCACACCTATTCAAGACTACCTGTTCCGCTATGACCGAGGCGCTTTCTGGATGGGCATGTACGCATATCAGCAGTTCAAGGTTCCATTCCTTTGGATTACACGCTTTTTGCTCAACTACTTCATGCACACAAGGATAATGTACCATGCGCTGCACGCATCTGGATACACAGACCAATACATTATCCAGGACATTGCATTCCCAGCAGGCAATGCAGTAGAGTTCGCAGAGTATGTGGACGAAAAGTTCGGGATATATCCATTGTGGTTGTGCCCGTTGCGAAAAGATAGTAGGAATTCAATGGGCCACCCAAAGTCATATACGGGGACCATTGGCGGCAAGCAGAAGTGGGACAGCTATGGTGGCGAATACATCAACTTTGGGGTTTGGGGACCTTACCCATCAGCGGAAGATGAATACGTCCGCGCAAACCGAGACATTGAAGCAAAAATGCGCGATCTGGGTGGGTTAAAGTGGCTCTACTCGCGAGTTTTTTACACAGAAGATGAGTGGTGGCGAATATACGACAAAGAAAAGTACGACGATTTACGCCGGAGATTCAATGCAACTTCCCTTCCATCTATCTGGGACAAAGTCAAAGATAGGAATATGAAGGAAGATCACAGAGAAGGTGTAAGTAGGTTACTGATGAAGATCGTAAAGCGTTACGCGTTCCTTAGTGGATTATATGGCATATTCAAAGCCGTACGCGGCGGAGATTATATGCTGAAGGGTAAGAAAGTCATTTGAACCATGTGGTAACGCATAGCTGTATATTAGGGTTCCGGCTGATAACGACTATTGTATACACAAGCTCTCGTCCTCGGAGCCAGCTGGCGTGGCGTGTGCGCTAATACTGCTACTACGAATTATGACGTTTCATGACTCTCCACACCAGCAACCAGGAACCATCTCAAACCTTTTACCTCAATGTAAGGATCGTCATTAGGGGCACGAAATCCGGCAGTGGAACACAAATGGACCACTGCTGATCCTTTGCATGAGGTGTATGACGCTGATTCGTTCTCCACCATATGTAGTGTCTAGTCTCGGCGCATTTTTTGGTTGTTGTTTTTGAGCATATGTTGTCTTATACTACCGAGAAACTGAAGTCTGCACAAGAGCATCTCATGAAAGGCAATTGATCTGAGTACGGAATGGCATGCAAGAAGCTGCAGTACTCCGATAGCGTCAGCAGGTCGCTGCGTAGCAACAACTCGCATGTTACAGGTGAACCTCATCAAAAACAAGCCGGCCAAGCAACTCTGTCATACGATTAAATCTGACGGAAGGGACACGTACGTACTCGAATTCCGACTTGCAATGGACTGCCATGACGACGCTTCGCATAGAAATTGCTACCATCCGAGATAGTACACTAGCATCAAGACTAGCCGCACCCACTTTCTTTTCTCTCGACCTGTGTAACTTACTCAAATCGGTTCTTTTGTTCCGGAGCTAGCAATGGATTCGCGTGAAGGTAAGAAGCGGAAGCGCTCGGCTGCCTGGTACAATTGGTCGCACAACGTAAGTGCAACCGCGCAGCAGCACTAGGTATTAAACCTTCCGGCAGCCGGCATGCACAGAATGACCATTATGAACCGTTTACAATGAACAGAGATAGTCACCTTATTTGAAATCAGCCATGGTGCCGCATTGCATGCTTTGGTCATCACAAATTCACAAACGTGTTGATCAGCACTCACGGCTAGTCTGGGGCTCACAATGCTCCATAGGATAAAGCCCTAGTTGCCCCATGCCTTTGCATCAGTGAAAAGACTGAAAGTATCAGCATGGCTCTTATCGTGGCACTCCTCTCTCTGCTTCTGGCTACATTGGCCACGGCCAGGCAATGCTCCAACTTTCTCATTCCCATCGATCTTACATCGCGACAAGGCCAGCTCAACGAAGCCCCTGTCGAGAGCAATCCAGACATCGAGACATTTGCAATTCGTTTCAGCGAGTCTCAAGGCAATTACACTGCCAAATTATTGGCAGGCTATCAGACATTACAAGGAAGCTACAGAATCTCAGCACAGTACTATCGACCGGGTAGTGCAAGCAGTGGGAGCATTCAGTTGCTGTCGCACGGTATTGGATTTGACAAGAGGTAAGTCGCTTTAGAAAGTTAGGCGCCACATGTAACTAGTAATACTGACGCGGCCTATAGGTACCGGGGTTTGGACTACAATAATTACAATTACAGTTATGTGGACACTGCACTCGCGTCTGGTTATAGTACCCTTGTTATTGATCGTCTTGGTATTGGCAACTCGACACATGGGGGCCCCTTCAATGAAATTCAAGCGCAAGCAGAGGTCGAAGCGCTCAATACGGTGACGAAAAAACTTCACGATGGTGATATTCTATAAATAGGCCGCTCTTACGATACAGCTATTCATGTTGGCCACTCATTTGGTGCTGTTCAGTCCTACTGGTTGTCAGCCTTGTATCCCAATAGTACCGACAGAGTTTTACTTACTGGGTATTCTATTGCCTCGCAGTTTCTGCCATACATCGTTGCTGGCTGGAACTCGCATGGCGCACGCTTGAACCAGCCACTTCGCCTCGGAAATGCGTCTAACCAGGCTATCTGCAAATTAGCTGCACAATATAAGCTAAATTTTGATCTCGTACCAGGCTTACAACAGGTCCTTAATAGAACTGGTGTTGATTTGACATCACAAGAAGTGTGGAATACTGTTACTTCTACCGAGATCCTCGGTTTGATCACTAGCTACAATCAAAGTATCATTCAAGATAATTGTCTATCCAAGTATATGATATCCTCCAATTTGGCATCCCTCCGGTATGCATTCCTGTATTCTGGCAACTATGATGTCGGTCTGGCGGTTGCAAGTGAGAAAACAGAACAACCTGTCACAGTGGGTGAACTCTTGACTATCGGAAGCGCGCCGATGATGAGTCCACTTTCAGGACCTGTATTTGTTATCACAGGAGAGCAGTGGTAACCGCTACACACAGATAATAGGCAACAATGCTTCCAATATCCCCGCTGGTGTCAGGATAACATATCCCAACTCGTCAAAATTTGAGTCGTACATTCAATCAGGCGCAGTACATGGCCTCATATTTCATCATAATGCTATGGCTGGATATAAAGTTTTTCAGACCTAGTTGGAACGCAATGGGAATACCGGCGTGCTCGAAATGGGCAATTAAAAGAAAACTTGATTGCGCGCGTGGAATATACTGTGTTCAAGAATTTACAATAGGATACCCGATGATCTATTCTATGTTAGATTTTAAGCCTTTTTGGGGGCTTAATTTCGTCGCTCCTAATTATATTAGTTAACATATTAATCATGAACAAAGCCGCAAGCCTGAACGCTTTGGTTCAGCTTTCCAAGGTCATGTTGATGTTTTTTGGAGCGAACCCCAGACCCCCCGATATCAATTCTTAGTATGTTGATTTTTCCCCAATAAGCTTAGGGAATGGAAATCTTGAACCTCAGTTATTGAAGTCTTGAAGAATATAAGCGCAAAGCCCCCCAGGGTTCTTAGGGTCTTTGCATGGGTAATGACCAGTCATGCTTGTAAGTCCTGACTAAGTCGCTTCAAGGCGCTTTCGCACTAACGGAATTGTGTGCCAACTTGGTTACTCATTGGTGAGCAATGCTGATGAATAAGCTTGGGTTCGCTGGCTTGGTCCCTCATTAGCTTTGCATGCGAGCAACCTGAAGCGAGGAATAACGGCTTGGCACCCGGCTATTTCCATAATTGTAAAACCTAGTTCTCTTTTATCATGAACCTTTTCCAGACACCACGTCGAAATTTTGTCCCGCTCGTCACGATTTGCATTGCTAATTTTGAGTATCGGTCCTTATTCTAAATCGTTAGGCGGATAAACTGTATTAGTCAACTAGCCGTTACGTTGTCTCCCGCTTGTTGAATGGCTAACTCCGAGATAACCATGCTTAGTCTACGTTCACCGCTGGGTTAGTCATCTTTAAGCATGCTGAAAGTTCTGTAGACTCACATTCCTGGATCGATTAGGTAGCCACCATGCAATCTCCAACGCGTCTGGGACTAGACTTGCAAGGTCGCAACGATCGTCGCCCAAGAGAGTGGAGAAAACGGGTCGTTGTCGGGAATTGGCACGAGATAAACTTGCAACCCAGGGACGGCATGCAAGCAAGCAGATGTCGGTTAGAGAGGAGGAAATGGACAACTATAAGTAGGGCATCATGTTCCTCGATGAACATCACGCCATCATCACACCACTTCCACAGCAATTGAGCAAGACAAGCTTCTAGGACTATCAGGACTTTACGTATCTATCTTCGAGATGAAGTTCTTCTCAACTGTCTGCCTTGTGGCTGCTGGCCTCACCAACGCCGTCCGCGGTGACTCTGTCCCATGGGAGAGAATTGACAAGAACAACTCGGTATGTTCTCCTACCACTACCTTCCTTTTGGGCAATACCAACTACTACACTAGGTTCTCCTCATTCTTGACATTCAGGTTGGCCTTTATCATATTGCACGTGATTGGGACCCTAGCCTATACCAGAACAACATCATGGCCCATGCCGCGCTTGGTCAGGTCTTTGACATCCCTGTGATTCTGTCAACCTCTGCCGATACTGGCCCCAACGGTCCTCTACCAAAAGAGTTCATTGAAATGTATCCAAAGGCACCCTTCATTCGCCGACAGGGTGAGGTCAAGTAAGTCTTCTTTCCGTCATTGCATGACACGAATCTGACAAGTTCAGCGCCTGGGATAATGCCGAGTTCCGTAAAGCCATTGAAAGTACCGGAAAGAAGCAGGTCATCCTCGCTGGCATCACCACCGACGTTTGCACTGCGTTCCTCTCCCTCTCTCTCCGTGCAGCAGGCTACACGGTATTCGCCAACATCGAAGCTTCCGGAACTACCACCGCGCTGGTGCGTGATACAGCAAACGCGCAAATGGCCAAGGCTGGTGTTCAAATGTACTCTCTCTTTGCTATTGTCTGCGACCTGATGCGGGACTGGCGCAACACCCCTGGCGCGAAGGAGCTTCTTCCATATCTTGACAAGTACATGCCTGTCTATGGAAACCTGGCCCGCCACCACGCTGCCGCCGTTCAAGCCGGTACGATCATTCCCGGAGAGATCGGGCTTATTACAGGAAAGAATGGTTCTATTACTATCTAAGCGGTCATGCCTCAGGGATTTTGCTTGAGAAAAGTAAAAACTTTGCAGTGCTACGGGATTGATAATAAGTAGATAATCAATACGGGTGGGCTTGTGGATAGTCGGTCATTAGACTTATTAGAGTAATGTGACATGCACTTACAATCAGTAAATCAAAGAATACTCTTGCTATCAACCACCAGCTCTTACAATGCGCCGTTCGTTACTTTCAAATTTACATACGAATGATGCAATGTATTGCTTAAATATATCCTTTACACATGCAGCATTTCACCTGACTCAGAGGAGACACATGTCTAAAGGCTTGGCCCCATGCTAATGGGGTATTAAGTAGTATATGCGCCCGAAGATGAGGTCGAAAAGGGTTTCATAATTGACAGGTTGGCTAATATGATGCCTGTATACTTATAAAATAGATCGATCGAAGATCTTTAGGTAGGCCAAGAGCGAAATGAAGTAGTATATGGAAGCTTGGTGCTAGCGCGTTACTACCTATAGTAATTCAGCAATTAACATTCCGTAAATACGATATTAAAAAGTAATACGTGATGATTTGTTGTTGTGTGATGATTGGATCATCAAGTAGCTTCCTTGTATGTGTTGTATTCTTGAGACATGTATTCATCACCCATTTCCTATGTAGTAGCTATAGAAACCACCATTTACCCCGTTTCTTTGCACGCAATATTCGGAAATGTTCAATATTCCAGGAGCTCTATTCCGACCCGGTATTGGATGTCCACGTATGTCGTAATCCCCTAGACCAAATCTGTAGATATGTATGCGAGGTCCGCAACGTTCGTACTTGTGAGATTTTTTTTTGGTGAACTATGCCTGGAAATTGATTATTTCTAGTTGGTATCCATGGAGTCACATTTGTCCCGGTTGTAGAACGAAGCGGTTGCCTCCGCTGACGTGTGGTAGATCAGTTGGAAACACGATAAAAACAATTGCTCTAGTTCAAGACTGGTAGGTAAGAAGAGAAGTGGAAAGTATGGAGAGTGGGATTGCGAAGGAGCGGGGATTACCAGCATATATACCACTGTACTTCATAGGTTCATTCGACACAGGTATTTCGAGGTGCCCAATCGGTGAATATCTCAACAAGTAAAAGAAAGTCGCGCATCAATAAAATCTTTGATCACTTTTCAACCCTTGTCAACGCTCAAGCTACGGGGTAACGATCATCAATATATCCAATATCACGTATGATACCGCGGGGAACAACGACTCTTGAATTTTGAAAAACTGAATATAACCCATTAATTCCAGCCGATTATGCCTTCAGCTACGATAAGTGGTCCTGTTGTTGAACTAGTCATGATTGAAACTCTGCGCCCGATAATGCCTACGTCGCCGACACCAAGCTCCAGCCGTTGAGGTAGCTGTATGACTGGTTCACAGGTTGGACCCAAAGTGAAGGAGTATAATGGGGTTAATTTTGGTTGCTGTGACGGTGGAGTGGAAAGATCACCGTCTCGACTATAGTAGAGTTAGGATGATATTTCCGATACCTGCAAATCCTTGTCTTACTGAATGACTACCCAATGACTGTTATTCTGATCTTGGTCACTCCAGCCTTCGAACTCAACACTTGTGCCAAGATTTGCGCATCGATTGGTAAAGAAGAGGAACATGTCGTCTTCTGACTGTGAACGTTTAAGATATGGAGTCGGCCGAAGGACCGCTATCGACCCTCCTTGGCTAATGCGAGTTGAGTGGCCGTTACACATTGTGTAGTATTATGGATAGTAAAAAACGTGCTACAGATAGAGAGTAGTTATTCAGAATAGCTGATAGATTATTGAAAGTACTTTTTACTTAGGTAAGGCGAAAAGGCGGAGCAGAGGAGTAAGTTTGTTTTGGTGTGGGAATGTGCTACTTTCGCGTGAAAGACTCGAATGTATTAGGGATATTTATTCCATCAATATACAGAAGGAAGTTTAGTGTATAATGCACAGGACTTGAGTGTGATTGAGTATCTTTGAGCATGTTTCAGGAGGGCACCCGAATGGTCAGACAAATGCATACACAGAACAAAGCACAACTTCGTTGTTGATCGCCAAGGTACTCAGGATGTATATAGCCGCCTTGTGATGTGGTATTGCAATATCCCAGGTTAAGCAATGCGTATGGTCAATGGTAGTGCTTTCAATCATTCTAGACTTTTTAACCAATGAGACCTGTACTTTTCGCTACTGGCGCCCTGACATCTTTCACTGTAAATGTCGTGTCAACTAGGGGGCCTTTCCGTGGGTGTTACTTTGCTACTGCAGTGAATGCTTGAGGCGTATCCATGGACTAACCAAATACCCTAAGCCTCGGTGTGAGGAGATAATTCACCAATGGCCAAACGGGCTAATTTGGAACAACAGCATGCTTGACTATTAGCAGCAAATATTAGAGGTATCTCCACCACTACGGAGGCTGACTAGATGGACGCTTTGAGGTTCTTGAAAGCATCTGCACGTGATCCTAGATATCTCTCCTCGGCCGTCTTCCAATTGATGACGTTCCAAATGTTCTGAATATATGCAGCTTTGTTATTCAGGTACTGCAGTAATAAGTACAAGGGCAACACAATCGGAGCATGGAAGCTTGCCTGGAGATAAAATGCATGTTCCCAGATATCGATGCCGAAAACTGGTACTTCGCCCTTGCCGACGACGGGGTCTTGGTCTTTGGTAGTTACGATGGCAAGTCTTTGCTCATTCCCTGTCTCGACCTTAACCAGCCACCCCCAGCCACTTCCTTGTATACCGAGAAGCGCTGCATTGAAGGCATCTTTAAACTTGTCTTCACTACCCCATGTTGCTTTGATCTGGCTACTGAGCTCTGGAGCAGCCGAGATTTTCGCCTCCACAGAATTTGCAGGAGCGAGGTTTTGCCAAAACAGCGAGTGATTAATGTGTCCGCCGGCATTGAATTTGATACCTTGTTGCAGAGCTACCTGAGAGGTGATATCAGAGACATGCACGGCCTCGCTTTGAGCCCTCAATGCCGCGTTCAGGTTTGTAATATACGCTTGGTGGTGTTTGCTATGATGGAGCTCCATGATCTGAGCGGAGATATGGGGCTCCAACGCCTGGGAGTTGCATGAGTGTGGTGCTTATTTGGTATCATGAGAGCTGGGCTGAGACTGACATTGTAGGCATATGGGAGGGGAGGTAGAGTGTATTGCGGCGCTGACATTTCTCCAAATTCGAATGGTTGTTGGTTTAAAGCGGAGGTGGCGATGGTCGGAGTGAGAAGAAGAGGGCGTAGCCAGGACGACCAGCTGAATGTCCCCCGCATATTGATCATCATGTATTCTGTATCCTTACAAGCTTAGTTGTCCCCAGGTTATATCGGTACTCTCCCAAGAACGCTGGGTGGCTTTGATTGGGTTAAATCCGGGAAACTGCCTCAAATTCACGCTTTTCGACTCTGGCGCCGCAACACACAGGGTTCGTTCAGAAACTATAGGAGGGTACAGTACTAGAGCTCAACAATGCGTCCTTGCACAGTAGAATCAAATAGGGTAGGTTTGGGCAAAAATAAGTTGATAGTTTTGGAATTGCTACAGGTACCGGGATGCTCGGCTGGTGGGGGAAGAGAGTAACGACTGAATTCCATGCCCATTGAGGTTAGCTGGTTGATCTGTGCGCAGTCGTTTCAACTTTGGAAGACCAACTCAATAACTAGGTCAATATCCTATCCGCTGATGGCAAAAAGGAAGACAAGTGGCCCATCACAAGGACATAGTTGTATCTTCTTGATACACTTCATCTGCGATGTGCTGTACGCAACATTGAGGTGGCTGTTTACAAATGGAGGCAAAGACATCATACCTAGGCAGTTAACATTCTTTATACAGCCCACGGATTCAACTTTCGAATGGTAGGCTCGTGCTCGATGCGCACACCAACAGAATTGATGGTATATTCGTTAAATGAGGAAAGAATAGGTTGTCCTACCAAAGAATTTCCGTCTGCAATTGGCTATACACGGGTGAACGAGCATGAAAGACATGGATGAATTCATTCGGGTACACGCTTAAGAAGATTATTGAACAGACTCAGATCCCTGAATGCTGGGCTTACGACTTGAACATCCCCAAATTTGATGAGCAGTCATCATTATCGCTTCGTGGATTGGGAAAGCACATTCTTTACAACATCTCCAGATTGCTCATGATATTGAGTCGCCTTTTACAACAACAGACTGTAACATTATCCCATGTCTACATGTTGATTACAAATAACCCAATCGCTGCCACTTCATATGATGTACATGCACGGGATATGTATGTTATCTCATGCCACTCGAACCTTAGGAGCATTGGCCAACCACTTCTCTTATAAAGCTTCGTTTTCAGAGTATGCCTATTCACTGCCGAGGAGTGATGTAACAACGACGGCAGCTTATTGTTCGTTGGGGATTCTATATGCAGGTATCAAACAGAGCAACGAGATTGCTGTTCGACATTGGAACTACCACAACACGAGCAAGTACCTAGATTTTCGAGTATTACCCACTAGCTTTTAATACACCTCAGATGGCATGCTCCTTGTGTTGGTTCCCTTCTAGATGAGTTAATTTGAACGCCCTGAGATGAGTTCTAGCTCGATGCCGTTTTGATCACAAGCCTCGTTTGTAATTGCTACTCCAATCACAATATAGCCACTGATTGGCAAACACGGGTTTTCCCTAGCGGCAAGTGACGTTCGAAGTGGTCAGGAGTGCTAATGATTACTTTCGCCTGGGAGGTAGAAACTTTCTCCTCCAGAAATAATCTTGCTATCCCACGCCCTTGTTCCCTCTCCGCTTCCCATCAACCTCCACTTGGGTCACATGCTCAACGCTTCTTGATCTACACACGGAGATTATCAACCACCGCCTTTTGACTCGACCATGTACTCTTTCAGAGTCCCCGTCACCCTAGCCGTGGCGCTCTTTGTCATGGCAGGTCAGCGAAGAGCAGAGCCCAATGAGGGCCAGGGGAAGACTGGATAGAGTAAATGGCTGTGAATGTTATGCTTGGTAGACAGCGGTACAACTACATCTTTCCCCCCGTCAGTGCCTCGGCAACCTTCTTAACCCTGTCCTTGGCCAGACCAACGCCCTCGCCGCCGCTGAGCTTCTGCAGCATGTCGCCAACGCCCTCGGGAAGGGGGCCGTGCCAGGTGCTCAAGCCCTCGTTGCCCTCGCTCCGGAGGCCCATGTTACCCTTGACATCCCAGCCAATGGGGGCGTCTTCGGAGCCGAACGTCTTTTCAATGGCGTCGTCGAGCTGCTGGTCATCGACGATGAATTCGCGGGCGTTGATGTAAAGATCGTGGAGTCGCGAGGAGCGGACGGCGTGGATCTTGGCAGTGCGTTGCTCGTAGGCCTTGCGGCGCGCCGGGGTGATGATGGAGCGGGACGGGGCGGGGAGGGTGGAGGCGAGGAAGTCGCGGATGCCCTTCGAGATGGACGTCTGGGTCAAGACATCAACCTGGCGCGGGGGCGCCATGGCCTTTGCCCGGCGCTCGGCATAGTTTGCGTGCAGCTGCGCCGTCTTGTGGGCTTCGGCCGCGACCTTGCGGGCGTGCAGCTGCTGGACGCCCTCCTGCAGAGCCGCGCGGCGCTTGTCGGCCAGCCGCTGCTTGTACAGGCGGTAGTCGGCATCGCGGCTGTAGGGGCCGGGCGCCTTGACGTCCCTGGGCAGGCGTGTGGAGCGGGCGAGGAAGACGGCCGACTCTTTGGCGTGCTTGTTGCGAGTCTTGAAAATGTCACGTGGCACGGGCAGATGGCCCTTGACCCGGGGCTCGAGAGGGGAGGTTGGCTGGAGGGGCTTGGGCACGTCGATGTAGTTGGGTGACTGCGGGCCCAGCGCGCGGGCGGCAGACGTGGAGGAGAAGGCGCGGCGGCAGAGGGCCATTGTGTGCAAGTACAAGTGTATGTATGTATGTATGTATGTATGTATATGTATATATATATATATATATATATGTGTGTGTGTGTGTGTGGCTGCCGTGCGGAGTGCTCGGTGGTCTGGCTGCAGAAAGTTCTGCCAAGGCGCTAGCAAATTCGAGAAAAAGTTCGGCAGAGCCGCGACCACCTCCTCCACCAACCCTCGACCAGCCGCCGCCATGGGCACCCAGAAAAAGGAAAAGAACCGCAAGGAACGCCAGGGCAAGACGGGCGATGGCATGGGAAACGTCAAGGTCAAGGGCGAAAACTTCTACCGGTAGGCCCTCGGCGCACCCTGCCAGCAGCCATAGCCATAGCATGCCTACTGAACCCCCTCTGCAGCTCCGGAAAGAAGGTCAAGGTGCTCAAGCGCCTGACCGACGGCAGGGCCCAGCGCAACGCCAAGGGAGACATCACAAAGGCCGCCTCGTACCAGTCACGGGAGGCGCCCGTTGCCCGCGTCGAGCCCAACCGAAAATGGTTCAACAACACGCGCGTCATCTCCCAGGATGCCCTCGACTCCTTCCGATCCGCCGTCCAGGCCCAGGCTGCCAATCCCACCACCTATCTCTTGAAGCGCAACAAGCTGCCCATGAGCCTGATCGAGGAAAAAGGCAACATCAACGGGCTCAAGGAGCATGCTGCCAAGATTGCCGTCGAGTCGCAGCCATTCAAGGACACCTTTGGGCCCAAGGCCCAGCGCAAGCGCCCCAAGCTCGACTTCAGCACCATCCAAGACCTCGCTGGCCGCACCGGCACAATGCACGACACCTATCTCGATCGCCTCGAGCAGGCAAGGCTGCTTTCGGGCACCTCGGGAGACGCTGAGGCTGCAGACGACAACCCTGATGGTGACTTCGCCCAAGCCAGGGAATTCATCTTCATGAAGGGCACGAGTAAGCGCATCTGGAACGAGCTGTACAAGGTCATCGACTCCAGTGATGTCATTCTCCATGTCCTCGACGCCCGTGATCCTGATGGCACCCGATGTAGGAGTGTAGAAAAATACATCCGCACAGAGGCCCCACACAAGCATCTAGTCTTCGTACTAAACAAGGTCGATCTTGTTCCATCCAAAGTTGCTGTAAGTTGCGCATCCCCCGCACGAACATTTGCATCATCCATTCTACCGCGCTCTCCTCGCGCAACCCCTCCTTAAGTCAAGGACCATCTCCTTCATCTATGATTTGGTTCTGTTACAAGTTGGGGAGAGTAAAAGCGACTCGCTTGCCCAAAGCTGTTTTGGCCAAGGGTAGACTGGCATTCGTTTTGAGTGCTGGTCGCTAGAGTTGCATTGTGATCAGTTTGAGTTGAGGACCGTCTCTGCCTTCTTGCAGATTGGTGGCGATCCTCTTAGTAACATTTCACACATGCTTTTATTTACCAAGCATATTTTGCCTTGTTCCTAAAAGCAAGACTAACTTCGTCCCAGGCTGCTTGGGTTCGACATTTGAGCAAGGAGTTCCCAACTCTCGGTAAGAATACTCCCTCTCCCACCCACAATCTTCTAGTCTGACACCTTCAGCCTTCCATGCCAACATCAACAACAGCTTTGGGAAAGGCTCCCTCATTGCTCTCCTTCGCCAATTCTCTTCCCTCCATAGCGACCGCAAACAAATATCGGTTGGCATGGTCGGCTATCCCAACACGGGCAAGTCATCTATTATCAACACTCTCCGGAAAAAGAAGGTCTGCGTTGTTGCTCCCATCGCCGGCGAAACAAAGGTTTGGCAATACATCACACTAATGAAGCGCATCTACATGATTGACTGTCCTGGTATTGTACCACCCAACCAAGACGATACCGACGAGGACTTGTTACTCAGAGGTAGTGTGCGCGTCGAAAACGTTGAATACCCCGCTCAGTACATTGAAGCGGTGCTCAAGCGGGTTCAGCCTCGCCACCTGCAACGAACGTACGAGATTCACGATTATGAAGACGGCGTAATGTTTCTCGAGCAACTCTGCCGAAAGAGTGGCAGACTCTTGAAGGGCGGTGAGGCGGATATCGACGGCGCCGCCAAGATGGTTTTGAATGATTGGATCCGTGGTAAAATTCCGTGGTTCACGCCTCCACCATACAAGGAAGGCGAGGAAGGTGGACCGGTGAAGGAGGGTCGTGAGGGCAGACTTGGAGAAATGAGTAAAAAAAGGAAGAGAGGGGGTGAGAGTGAGGCCACCGAAAGCATTGCTGCCACGGATATGATTAGTAAGCCTCAGCATTTAGAAGATTCTGATCAGGGTGATGAATTTAGTGGCTTCAGCGACGACAATGGGCTGCATCTGGATACTGAAAATGATGACGATAATGAGTTAGACAACTCGGAGGACAATGGTGAGGAAGGCACGACACCTGGACCCGACGTTACGAACGATGAAGACGAGAAAATTGAGGAGGAAGTTGCCGCAATATCAGAAGCATTGGCAACGTCAAAAAAAAAAGGCAACGGAAAAGATAGAGTATGGTGTGAGGTAGACTATGAGCGTTGATGATACCCCGACTCACGAAATATTTCAATGCGAGATGTTTTCTGGTCCTGAATGAGCTTCTTTTTGTCCGCTAACTGTATTGCTGCCGGCAGGGTAGGAGTGAAAGCTGGTCGTTTTTCCATAAATTTACGCGCGATACACAACTGCTTAAAATCAATGATTTCATGGGTGTTGGTAGTGGGTGCCCAAATGAATCTTCAGTTAGCAAGGGAGGGGATGTTTATTTGTGACAGGCCATGGTGATGAATATGCCAGTCTCGTCTAATCATTCTCAAAACGGTGAGATTGAAGTTCAGGTGAAGGTTGTATCTGTATATAGGTTGGGCTGTAAGTCATAATTCGAGACGTGACCCGTGAACGTAGGGTTTTGTTATGGGGGAATGGGAAATGCTATACATGGCTAAGGACTCCTCAAAACAATAGTACTGAGTCCGTATACCGCATCAATTTTGTTCTGCGGTCACCGTAGCGCGCAATCCTTACGAGGGTACTGCAAAGGCTTGTTAGTGTGTATTTCATATAAACCCACGGTGAAGGCTTTGCTTGTTCTTAGTTATTAGGCTTCATTGACTCGAAGATGTGAGCTATGCTAGCCGTGACAAAATCAGTCTGAAGACTCCTAACTCAGCTGAGAAGAACACTCCCAAGCTAGAAGAGACCTGAAAAATAGAGGGGCTTGAAAGATATTTTTTCGGGACAGGCGGGAATAGTCCCCCATTTCTCGTTTGGGCCCGCCAGAAATAGGCACTTTTGCCGCTTTATGGCACGAAAGCAGCTCACTAACCGGACCTGCTTTCACGACACTGAGAAGCCAATAGAAGTATTGAGCACTTATTACAGCGCAGGTGATCTTCAACAAGTCACACACACCACTTGGTGACTATTCCGGAGGTATCTTACCCAAGTACAATTCTTGGAGGGTATCAGGTAGCCTCGCGTACGTACAGTGGCGTTCGTTCAAAGACGCTTGTTAGACTGCGTTCGCCAAAGAAGTATTGGCAGTTGAAAAACAACCCTAAAATATACTTGGTACATGCTTGGCCGTTGTCCTGAAAGAGGCAACAATGCAGCCGACGCTTGTGTTGCAAACTGGAACGTTCTGCTTCCTCACCGCGTAAGTACAGAGCGGCTGAAGTACACAGTATGCAAGTGTGCGAGTCTGCCTTGCACTGTCACAAGGTTGTGTGAACCGGGAGGCTGGGTTATCTTTCCTGGTCAAAAAGCATAATTCACCACTCCCTTCCACTAGTAACGATACGGCCTGGGAACTAGCCTTGTAAAGAGTATGTATTACGGCAGTCCTGAACTACCTACCCACTGATAGATCCACAGTCAAGTTTAATCGGTTTCTCCAGAGTTTTCCTCAAAATCTGCAAAGTTGATAATGAGATACTGGAAAATATTTCGTGGCTTATAGAAAAATTTATACTAGGAATCTGCCAACACTATCACCGCGATGCGACTTATGCCTCAAACAGCTTTACCTGATGTGAGATCTGGGATATGAGTATGCCACTCATGTGTCACGATTTCTCCTTTTTGTATCCATTGGTCTGGATCACTGCGATCCTTGACCGCCAAAATGCGACGTGTCACAATCAAGGTTTTCGATCTCTTTAGCATCACCCCACGAAGTCCCCAATACCATACTAGTCCCCATAACAAAGTTGAAAGCCCAACTATAGGGGCAACACACCATGATATGTGCGCCTTTTCAAATGACCATGGCGACCCTTTACCAGGTTTGATAAAGGCTGCAATAAGGAGAAAAAGGTCAGTGATGAAGAAAAGCCCTATATGCCATGAACCCGACCAGAGCTTGATGTTAGCTTCGTGCTTCCAGTCTCGGCCTGGGGTCAATTTCAGAGCGAGAAGACCGCCTGAAACAAATACGCCAACCAGAAGCCGAATCGCATAGGCATAGATTCCGACGAGTACAAAGTAAGCGTGAGTTGGTTCTAACTTTGCAGTAAAGGCAATCATCGTAATGGAAGTGAGCCAATGGGCACAATGCAGCCATAGCGGTTTGCTCCAGAGCCTGAAGGTCGTTATTTATAGAGCCCTGTGCTTTTCTGGCTTGCTTGGACGAAAAGAATCTTTCTGATTCTCGCCCATAGTGTGGCCGATCCTTTCGCAAAAATCAACGAAAATGGGATAATTCCCTCTTTTGCAATCTCTTGTTTGACTCGCGCTGCCGTAAAAGTCATGACCACAATATTCCCTAGGATCGAAAACGCGGTGAAACCGTTCATCACCCTCTTGGTGGCCTCGTTCCCAAAGGTTTGTGCGAAGAACAATGACGCCATGTCCTGTGCTTGCGCGATCCCGTCAGGGTTTCGCGGTACAACGCAAAAATATGAAACGTTGACCAAGAGAAACAAAATAGTGGTGATCAGCATCCCAAGCAAGGTGTATTTAGGAGAGACCTTTCAAGGCCTCGCGACTTCCGCCAAAACATAGAACGGTTGTAGATATCCCGAGTAAGAGTAAAGGATAAGCTGTAAAGAACTCGTGTAACTAGCGAAGTCGTCGCCTGCACCCTTAAACGACTCTGAGACGAGGAAGTTGGTGGTTGCTTTCGCCGAAGCCCCAAAATGGACCCCACCGGCTTTGAGGAAGCCTAACATGATGATAGTGACTAATAGAAGAACTTTGATGAAGGCAAATATGTTGTTCATAATGATTTCACCTCTTCGAGAGAACATGTGGAGTAGGCATGCCGCAGATTGAGTTCTGATTGCGATACCAATGACTTCGCCTTTGGCATTATCAGGCTTTTTGCCGGTAGCATGCATGGTGAAGGAGCCAAGTGCAAGTGCATTGCCTGCGAGGTTGCCCAGGATGATGAACGGTATGCCATACATGCAAGTGACCAAGAATCTTTGTTCGGGGGGAGTAGATAAATTCTAGCTACAAAAAGATGTTAGCAGAAGTTATAAAAATGCGCAATGTAAACATGCATAGTTCTTCTCGCCTCCGTTGCGAGGCACACTCTTCTTCTCAAATCTGCCATGAGGGCCAGGAGTGACCTTCACTTCGAATGGAACAGAGAGCCCAAGTTCAAGCCATACGAGCAGGCCGCAAGTGCTGACAATGGCGCCAAAGCACCAAAAGATCAGTGAAATACCAACGCTCCCCGTGCCGATTAGCACTCTCTGTGGAGATACAAATATTCCAGACCCTATTTTTCTGTCAGCTGTTTCTATGAATTGAGGTCCTTCATAATGTACCAATGGTCCGATTCAACATCAATGCGACGACCGTCCATGGTCCAAGCAATTCCTCGTCGTCGGGCGCTACATCCACATTTTGATAGTGGGGATTGACGTTTCCTATCTCCTTATTCCAGTCTTCTGCGTCAAAGTCGACCATCCCTATTTATATCGTGTCAGATTGTAGTTATAAAAGTATCAATATATTAAACAGGCTGCTCACTGGGCCAGGGCATGCCCTAAATTTAGGTAAACCAATTCGCGGTTCTTGAGTATCACCTGCCAGCGGGAAACAGGGTTGCATTCCGCCTCGCGAAAGAAGGTTTCTGTGAGCTGTCATTTGTGGCGTTATAAGGCAACAAGGCTGAACGGCCAGTTCTATGGATTAGCTACGAGCCCATCGCCAAGATCGGCTACGGCAAGCTAGAATCAATATGCTGAATGTGGAATGCAGGTCGCTCTCCCTTCCAATACGCCTTGCGCTAGGTCTCTCTTGGCCAATATTTTGGTTCTGTCTTGCACCGCCTACTGCCTGGACGAAAACATGGTTTCTGCCCAAGTACGTTCGTACCTAGGGTACCCACGCCTGGCATAACAAGAAAGTGGGCCTCTTCCTAGAACACTCTCCCAAATGTTGCTGTAGCGAAATGTCCGGCTTTGGAATATCGCTAGCGGATATTCTGAAATTATTGAAAGGCTGCGTATGGCTGAAGGAACGATTTGACAAGAATAATGCCGCAGGTACATTTCTTCAGCTATGAAGTTTGGTGGGTGTAGTGGCTAATTTTATTAGACTATCGCCTGCAACAGTACATAAACGACATAAATCTTCTAGAGAGACGTCTTCGGCGCTTGTTGCCAGTGCTAGAAGATGCTTTGGAGCGATGCGAGGACCCGGGTGGGGATGCCGATGCTCTCGAACTCAGGTGCGATTTAGGGAGTCTGGTTGGCGATGTTGACCAAACTCTACTCGAAGCATGGGAACTAGCTATCAACCACATCAGAATCCACAGAAACGTGACTGGCTTCATTCACAACGTCATCTGGGCCGCTCAAGCAGAGCCCAAGGTCGACTCGATTCGAAAAGCGATGCAGTTTCATGCGCAGAAGATATTTTTGGTCATGGAGCCGGTCAATCTTAGACTATTGACAAGCATCGATGTCAAAATAGACAGAATGGACGAGAAGTTAGATCAAATCATAGGTCTAACTGCCTTTTCTTTCCCAGAACTTCCTAGTTGGCTTGATGCGAAGTTTCGAGACGCCATCTTAGTGGACATGCCAGTCTCATTTAGCCATATAAACAAGATACCTTTAAGCAAAGGGTTTGATGCACTCTATCTCCATTACCGTGAGAGTACGTATGCATTTCGCGATCCAGAGACCGCGGAGCAAACCGCGGAGCAATATTTGAATTTACTAAAGTGCCAGTGGCTTCTGAACATTCTTCAGGAAGGGGATCAGTTCCAACGAGGTGGATCTTTGTATCCTCGAGTTCTTAAACAAATTGAGAAAAGGCTCATACAAGAATATCCAGAGAACAGACCTTGTTCGGTATAGCGAAGTCGAACTGAGGACAATTAATCCGATGGCATTTCGAATTTGGCCAATGAAACAAGTGGTAGATGTTGAAAATGCCTCAGAAGCCGGCAATGGAGAACAAATTATACTCCGCCTATCACTTCCAAACCAAGTTGGTGAGGAGGACCTTCTTGTTGTTTTCCGGACTGGCCCAACGACATTGAGAATTGCCAGACGGTCCAGTAAATTACAGACTTGGTGGTGAGGTAGACGCATTTGCGTTACAGAGAGCGGTTACGGGATATCAGGTCGTCTTTGATAAGAGTATTTCATGGGCTATCAAAGAGTCGGCTGTTCGTGGCCAACTCAAGATGGGCCGAGGGAGAATGCAAATTTGGCATTGGAAGCCACTAGAGGAAATCGTCGATTCAGATGACCGGGGCACAACTTCGGCCTTATCGGACCATTCATCAAAATCACATGGTTCGACAACGTCTGACGCAGTTGTGGGGGCCCTCCTAGAGCAAAGAAGTAGTTCAGGAATCACAGTGGATGAGCGTTCTACCACATGGTCAGTAATATGTACTACTACGCCTCCTCATCCAGTTCTTGTAATATACAGTAACGAGAATGAGGTATACACATACCACCGTATTGATTGTCAGTTAGTCTTTTCTGTTTTCATTCTGCTCAGCTAACATTTCAAGTGGACTTCGAATTACAAATCACATCATCTTCTTGCCCATGCGAGTCAGAATCAAAAAGGCCATTGAAAGACTGGAGATGCCAGAGAAGTGTAATTGAACGACGCAACAACAAAGGCTCTAAGCTATCATTCTTCACTCGTACTCTGACAGTTCGGAAAAATGGTCTTAGTAAGTGGAATTTGGGACTCTTCGCACAGCCTCGCCACCCATTGTTTTAAAATGACAAAGTATGCCAAAAGTCTAGCACTAACTTCTTAAATATAGATTTTGCATCAGTAATTGACAGAATGGAGTTTCGGAGAAAGTTCGAAAAAGCCTTGGAGTTGCGTAACAAGGCAGAGGCTGGACACCAAGATATTGTCAGGAGAACAACGTATCTAGGGGAGAGAAATGGAAAACTACCACCAACAACATCGCGAAGGCATTCTCAAGCCGACCCGATTTATCCATTACCCAGAGTACCTGAGCGCCCTCCTATCATACGACCCTTGTCTCCAATCTCTATGTTTCACATGAGTGATTATGGCATCAAGGAAAGTGTGAATGCGGAGATAAATGGTGGTTCGGGGTCTGGTTCAGAATATATTTCTTGCTCTAGTCCACGTGCTCGCTCGAGCGCGTCTAGCGCGTTCGGCCGATGGAGTCGTTGGATCGACAGAGTGAAATGAGGCAGGACGACACTTTACCACTGAGGTTTCTGCTCTGGGGAGCTTCTTTGAATATGATATGGGAATTCGCCGGCGTAGTACCTTTCACATCATTCAACATAGTTAGCATTCAATCTTGTAGATTGAAAATGAAATGGTTTAATCTAAGATAGCAATTTCCCTTTACGTTTCCTCGACCTCGGGAGTCTCGATGATGGAAGTCGATATTGATGTATATTGTGGTGTAGTGGAACCGCACGTGATCGGGGAGCATTAGGTCAGCATGGCGGCTCCGCAGGTGGCTATAAGTAGGACCGGATGGGGGAGAGAGACACCGACACCAACTCGTCATGTAGCCACTCTACGCAAATATTCAACTCATCTCACCGACTGCAGGTCGGCACCTACCCCCTACTTCTACGAGCATCCTACGATGCCACAATATATAGCATGAAGATTTAACAATATCATGTGTCTGGGGATGTACTACCCATTCGTGCACGGAGTACATAAAGGTGTCACTTGGCTCCGAGTTGTACATGTGAGGTACTTACATGTCCTTTCCTGGATTATCCGAACGGATATGATGAGTTGCAGCTCTGGAGGTCTTCAGAATACGACAACACCTACCTATCTAGGTATTTGGGCAGTGCCTAGGCTATATCCTAAAATCTCACTTGATAATGCCTGGGTAGCGTGAGAAATTATGTCCGGTTTTAGGATGATTTCAAGTGTATGTGTGACAAGCTCTATCTAGGTGAGCCCTATGCAAGGAAATATTCGTCCCCTTTCAAGCTCTCTGAGCCTGCCAAGAGTGATCACATAGGACCCAATGAAATGAAAGGCAACCAAGGACCGTAAGATGTGCAAGCGCTAGTGCCTGGTGTTCTGTTTCAAGGATTTCAGGCGGGCAACTCTTGGCTCCCCCGAATTTATTAATAAATCCTCAAGGATTACATACGTATCACATTTACGCATCTTACGGGAGCCGAGTATATTCAAGCGCTATTCGATGACTTCACAATTTTGTGTAATCTTGAATCAGCCCTATTTGAACTACCGCTCCCCTCCTCTTGGGATACTTAGGTACGGCTCGTCCAGTTCAAAATATTTATCCAAAGCATTCAACCTTGGAACTATTCCATGATGAAGATATCCTTTATTGCACTTGCTAGCGTCGCCGTTACGACCGCCTTTCCTTTCGGAATTCCATTTTGGGAGCCAGATTACCCTTATCCTGTTCTATGGACGCCAACGCCAACGCCTACGCCAACGCCTACGCCAACGCCTACGCCAACACCTTCTGGGTCGCCATCCTATCCAACGCAGCATCCAACTAAGCCCAAACCCAAGGTGTGCAAGAGAATCTGCACTAAAATACCATTGAAGACGTGCGGCGATGGCTGGGTAAGTCCAACACTTTATTTTTGTAATGTTGTAATAGAGTGGAAATTCTAACATGATACAGGCATCTGAGTGGACTGGCGTAAGTAATTTTCCAGGCTAAGAGTAATATTATCTGAACTAACAAGACACAGAAGTGCTGGACATGTTGTAAAGTTCGTGGCGGGGAATCTGAGTCCCGGCATATGGGCAGTGATATGAAGGTTGACTGGTGATTCAGCTACCTATGACCAGATCTTGGACGCGACCTGCATACTTGGGTGATGAAAGAGAGATCGGATTTTCTTTCTATGTCGCATTGTACCTTACCTGGGTATTTCGATATCTATTTATAACTTACCTAGGTAATAGGGAATGTTTCTACGGAAGTGATTTAGGGAGAATAGAAGAAAGAGGCCACAGAATAGAGTGTTTCCTCGGTTGCGTCTAAAGTCCTGATCTGAATAGCCATATCTAGACAGACGAGCCCATGTCACCGAACTCATTAGCCTAGGTCTACCCAGACTGACTGCTCCCAGGTTACCTACCTACCTGGATAGAAGGTAGGTATGCTAAGTGCGATTTATATTAGTCTCCTGTTATCTATGAATCAAACTGAAGAGCGGCTAAAGCGTAATCCCCCATCAAGAAATATTCGGGGATTATCCCATTCTAAGATTATCTGAAACAGGCTCCAGGGGCCATGATCTTCGTACGGGTTTTCAAGACCTCAATTGGAGGTTAGGAATTTATGTAGCTTTAGAGCCCGTAGTGTGACCCTGAAATTCTCCGTGGTTTCAAGATTGTATTATATACATGCTTATTCAGGAATAGACGGATGTGCGAACCTTGGAATGTTGAAATTTCAAGGTTTCGAGGTTGGCTGAACAACAATTCAACCTGATATCCTGCAGACCTAATTACAAGCACTTAAAGCCAGCGTTAGATACTTATATACTCACATTTCCCTTATCCTACTTGAATCTTCAAATATGGAAGTAGTTGTGCTCCGAAGTTGCCTAGATGGTCAAGTCCAGTGACATATCGAAAACTATCTCTGGTGAAACCAATTTTATCTGTCTATAATAAAGTATTTATCTCGTTATTCTGATTCATGCGTAGAAAATATCATCAAATAGACCGACGGAAATGAGGTTTGATAAATGGAGGGGCTCGGTCATTCTAATCATGGGATTTATGTCAACCTTGAGATGAGGCTTTGAATGGTCAGATTGCACAAAGCACCTAAAGGGTCTTAAATACGGTGGACGGCTGTTCCGCAGATTTCTAGGCCTTCATTTTGGAGCACTCTATCCGCCCGCGTGCTTTTTCAGCTATAGCTGAATACATATAGCTACCCTCGACGAAAGTTAGTTAACATCTTCGCTATCTTGGTTCTATTAGGATACTACTCATATTAAGCTCCTAGATATAGTTTCTAAGCCTAAGTTGGCAAGAAGAATATAATAAAATACTAATAATATTTAGTTATAACGTATTCTACTAACGAAACTGACAACCTAATAAAACCGACACTTTTTCTTAGCACTGCGAACACTACCTCTTTACCGCTATATCTTAATAACAACAAAAAAATACTACTATATATAAAGGTAGAGTAGAGCTTACCCTTTAAGCTTTATTTTTAGGCTAATTCTAAAGCTAGCGACGCGCTACTAAAGTATTTAACGTTAATTATTATTACCTCTCTAACTAACTTAAAGGAATTGCACCTTAAGCTACTATATACGCTAACAACTAGAAACTTACTCTTAATAAGGAGCAAATAATTATTAACTATATCCTTAACCTTAACTAACGAGGATTTGCCCCCTAGCTCTATAAAGTAGCTAATATAGCTAATAAAGTACTAGCTTAGTAGAGTAGTAAGCTTATAAGTAAGAACTAGCCTATACGCTTTGTAACGCGTTTAGAAGAGCTTAAGATAGCGTTTAACTAAGCAAAGGATCGCTAGAGAATACTCTAGGAAGATCCTAAAGTTATTAGCGCGTAGTTTAAGCTTGTAGAGGAGACTAAGGCCTAGTATAGGGTTATTAGATAAGATGTACGATCTAGAGATTAAGTAGTCCTAGGATTGCGCCGATCCTAAACTATAGGAAGCTATCTATCTAGACTATTATATGCAAAACAGGTATTATAAGAATATTAGTTAATTACGTTACAATCTAAACGGCGTAGGGCTAAACTACTACAATAGAGATATTAGATCTCTACTCTCTATATAGGGCAACCTTAGTAAACTAGGTAGATTAAAGTATATAGAGCTGCTAGAGGGAGAGAACAATAAAGAGATTAATAAAAGAGTAATTAATAAATATACGTAATTAATTATTTATTTATTATATCTATTTATTACAGTCTTGTACTATTCTTAGCAAACTATATACAACCTTTACCTTTAAGTAACCCTTTAATCTAATAATTAAGAGTCTTACTACTTTAAACAAATCCTAAATCTAACTCTACTAAGTAAAGTAGAGTAATTAATTAAAAATAAGCTAATTATATAACTATAA